>OV656848.1:20091776-20763562 GCA_927399475.2 Acleris emargana | reverse complement strand
GTGCCCCGTGTCATTTGACCGTAACAAAACCAAAACATCGTCCACATTTTATCACAGCCACATTGTGGCAGTACGTACAATGTTTGGGTGTACGGATATTTTGTTCGGAGAATTGGAACGGATAACTGATCGTGTAACAAATTATTGTAAGAAATTCCGTCCACACTATCGGTACAAACTCCCGGTTCTATCACGGCCACGGTGTTCGGTTCGGCGGTTTGTCACTAATCTGGACCCGGCTTTTGGTTCGCTTTGCCTAATGTTACACCGTTAGATTCTAGTATTTTTCTAAATGACGAGTGTTTGCAAATCGTAGATAAGGCAGTTTTCCTAGGCATAACAATAGATAAAAATTTGCAATGGAGTCCCCATATAGCTGTACTGGCAGGTAAACTAAGTTCGGCAGCTTACGCCGTTAGGAAAATTAGACAACTAACCAATGTTGAGACAGCTCGCTTAGTTTATTATAGTTATTTCCAGTGTTATGTCGTACGGTATTCTGGTTTGGGGTAAGGCAGCTGACATACAAACTATATTTGTGTTACAAAAAAGGGCCATTCGTTCTATTTACAAATTAAATTCCCGTGACTCCTTAAGAGATCTTTTTAAGGAAATTAATATCTTAACTGTAGCGTCTTAATTTATTTATGAGAATATTATATATGTTATAAAAAAAAATATTTAAATTAAGTAATTAAAATTTATTGTATTTAAAAACTAAATTTATTTAAAAATAGAACACCATTAGCCGAATTTAAAAAGGAGAACGATGTTCTATTCATTTTACTCGTTCATTTCACTTCCAGCGTTTTTCGGTTAAAAATGGAACGCACTTTTATGTTTTTAAAAAGCAAATTTAAAATAACACTATTAGCTGAATTTAAAAAAGAGAACGATCCCGCGTTTTTTGGTTGAAACGATGGAGCTTAACCGCGAACATTTCTGCTATTATTATTAATTGTACCTACATTTTTAAAATGAAAATTAATTTTAAAATGTCATAAATTGTACCTTTTTAGAAATCTTATGAATTGAGCAAACTATTCCTGTCATTTGTACGCGAAGTACCTACTTTGTACTTTTTGTTTAGTTATGCTTTAAAATGTTACAAAATTTGGAAAATAAATACTAAAACTTTTAACTTCAAATCCTTTTATTTGCAAAACTGTGCATTTCTTTGGCATTATTATTTTTCGTAATCAGTAATTTATTGGCTATTTGAAAAATGCTTTTTTTTTATTTCTACACGACGAAGTTGTTGCACAATGGCTAGTTTTAGGTCAAAAGGCGGGTATTTTTTTAAAATTCTAAAAACGTGAATAACTCGGTAACCAATGAGTTTTGACCCCTGGTTGACTGGACTTAAATCGTTACAAATGAGCTGTAGAATAACCCCTTTCAAGGAATACGGCGAATTTCCAGTCACCCTGTATAATAGACAAAAATGCTTGGCGAAACTTAATCAATAATATATATTTTTTTCAAATTCAAAAGCTTTATCTTGTCTGGGGGACACCGTTGATGTAGGAAAACATATCAATCTTTGGTCATATATACACATAAGTAGGTGTTCTTTTTTCCTTTTCTCTCTTTCTCTCTTAAGATTTTGGTGTGTTTTCCTGCGGAAACTACGCAGGATATTTGAAATATTTTTTAATTTGCTATTTATAGATTTATATAATGCTAGACTAAGTAGTACCATTGTAATATTAAACATATTTAAAAAAATGACGTCCTGTTGAGTTTCTTGCGGCGTTTCTTCTCAGCAGTGGTCTCTTGCGAAGGGCTGGTAGATTTTTGACGTGTAAAAGTGCCCGTGCGGCCTACTTACTGAATAAACATCTTTTATCTTTTTTTTTATCTACCGAATGAGTGGAAAATTACTTGGAAACCGATACAAATCAAATCAAATCATTTATTTGCTTCCATGTTACATATATAAGGTACTTATTAAGTTATTACTAAGATACACCCGTCGTAAGACATGAACCCTGCAAAAGGTTACATAGGTGATATTACATTGTAATAACATTTGTTTATAATAAAAGTATTCACTTGTTAAAACTGCCTTCAAATAACAACAAAAATTAAAGACTACACGTTTAAAAATAAGGAATATGTTATTGTAAGGTAATAAGTAATTTGTTAATTTTGTGAAACAATTTTAAAATTAAATTTAAATTAGTGAGATCGTTAAATTTTATCTTGCTTAAACTCTGCTATTGAGTACCTAGTAGGTAGCATTTTTTTTTCAAGTGTTTTTTAGTTTTTTAATAAATCCATTATAGGATTTTTCATTTATTGAGGTATTGTATTATAAATATTTATAGATCTATAATAAAGGACATTTGAAAAAAAAAACTAATTTTGGTTCGGGGAGCACAAGATTGTGGTTACGACGGGTATTATTAGCAAAATTGAAGAGATGTAAGTTTTTTCTTACAAATAAGGCTACTACTTCTAGGACGTACAAGGTAGGGTCAATAAATTAAGTTTTTTAAAGTGTGGTTTGCAGCGAAAGTAGTAGGTACTTCTTGAAAGTAGGTACAGTGCCAAATTTAGGGGTCAGTAGGCGGCATCATGATCTGAGATAAAAAGTTAATATGACTGAAGTGTATGTGAGAAAGAGAAGTAGCATGACATCTCCTTCACACAGCACACGGGAGTGAAGCGCGTAGTCTGTGCAACAGTTGGCAAGAAGTGTAATCCACTGTGCAACCTAGATTATTATAGAGTCATTCGGGTCAAGAGTACGCACTTTATTTTCTCTGGTCTCAAAAAGTTGTCACAAGTGTGATTTTTAAATTGGTTCAATATAAAGCTCATAGGAAATCTTGTATATTTCCACTATTTAAGAAGATTTACGGTCAAATTCTATGAGATTTCGTTGTACATGTCAAAAAAGCAACATGATCCGACCGCGTACTCTTGCCCCGTCATGCGGGTAAAATTACGCAAGCTTAAGGGTAAAATTACCCAACATTTATTAAAGTTTGAGATCTTTACTTGGATATAATTAGGAACTTCAGAGTTTAGACATATTTACAATAATTAGAGAGAACTTAATTCACTTATACCAATTTTTCTGCGGCGCGTCTCTGACTAGATCCTTGCTAAACCAGCTCTTTGGCTTTTTTATCTGATCATCTGAGATCAAGGCGCGTTATGGAGCCTTTCTTTTATTATTTCGCGGCATTTTGCTGTAATCTGAAATAATAAACATTACTTAAGTAACCTTCAATAGTAGCTTTCATATTCGTAGCGTGCGTACTTTTGACCCCGTACTCTTACCCCAATCAGCAAAAATGTAAAACGATAGGTCCCCATCCACGCTTCAATACATTTTAAAAACAATGTTTGCTCTGTAATGTATATTACGATGTACGAACAATATAAATGTAAAACACTTACTGGCTCAACTGCATCCATATGACTCCCACACACTTTTCCCCAACACACAAAACAAAGAAATGATTCAGTTTGAATTAACACGGCGACCTGTCTCGATAAGCACTTGCTTTGCACTCACGCGGCTTTTGGCTCCGAAGTGGCCATGCCAGCGCCACTGTTTTAAGCCATCATGCACCTTGCCCCCCCCACCTAGTCGGAGAACAGGTCCCTGCGTAGGTACTCTTACCCACTGCGTGCTGTTGCCCCGAATGACCCTACGAAGATATGGAATAAATTTAATAAAAAGTTTTGTTATATTTATATATATAGATATTGTAATATGTAAGGTTCTAACTAGTTTGTTTACCAATTTGCAATAAAAAATCAATTTTGGCCTAATGTAAAACAGTCCTTGCTGAACAAATTTCAATCGAGAGCATTCAACAATTCGCCCGGATTCTGTGACGCGACACTTGTATTCATCAGAATGTGTAATGACTAATGATATAACTAATATATACACTGTGTAGTACCTAGTAGTACCTGTTACCATCAATTGACCTAAGGTCAGAGCAATAAGTGGTATAAAAGGAACAGTCCGCGTCGGAGATCGCGTAACAACGTCGAACAATGGACGGAGTAAGACGCTTGGGCCTTGCGTTATGCCTCGTGGCGTTTCTGTTTGACAATTGTTATGGTACTTCCATATCGTACAATTGGGTCTCGTACACTCTAGTCGGAGAACCATGTTTGGGCACGTGTGGAGATGACGGTTTGTGCTATATCGATCACCATCTCAACGTGGAACCGTGCAGGCGCGACATCCTGGCGGGTGTTCCGAACTATCGTACGGCAAAGTATCGATACAGTATTGACACGTGCGTGAGCAACTGCGGCAAATTTGGCGGTTACTCCTACAATTGGTGTTACGTGACATCAAATTATTATTGGGACTATTGTAATCCTGAAGTTGCATCACCGAGAAACACCAAAGGTCGTACGTTATACGGTAATACCTGTATAGATCAATGCAAGAACGACGGCAGCTATTATGCTCGTATGAAATGTCGCAGCGACGATGGAACGTACACCGAGTGTGCACCGCAAGCGGACGTACCGGTGCAATCGTGCGAGAACATTTTTACACACCCGCCGTGGACCATTATACTGCCCAACGGTAACAGAGGCAAACGCTCGCCGTTGGACGAGATATTCTCAGCTACAGAGTGCTCCGAGACGTGCCGAACACGCTACAGAAACGGTCGCGACGGTGAAGTGGAACAGATGATCGCCTCGACCACGGCGCCGGGTCGCCATCCGAATCCGGTTACAGTGACGACAAATTTTCCACCGGGATCACCGTATTCGTACGTCGCGACCACCACTCTGGTCAATACTCGTGGTGACACCGTGCTCCTGCCGTTGGCGATGCGTGCAACTTTGAGAGCTCCGAGAGCAGCGATACGAACGTCTCAAGACATACCGAGTGCCGCAAGAACTAACGTACATAACATGTACAACGGTAATTGGGCTGGAATAGAAGTCAGTCATTTAGTAGGATTCGCCAATGGCGGTACAAGAAACATGTTCAATTTCATCGGTACGACCTCCGCCACTAACAAAGGCCCCTTCAAAGTCATAGAAAACTTCATTAGATATTGGATGCTGACTGACGACGGTTACGTGGAAATGACATTAGTCATCGACTACTCGGGCACCGCTCCACGAGAGATCGGTGTAAAGGTGAAATTTTTCAACCAAGACGGCAGTTTGCACTCCGACTGTCTCGATGTATTCGTACTAAATATTTAAATCGCACTGCCAGATCAAGTGTAGTAACTCTAAATACAACTGTATTTTAAAATAAACTAACAATGATTTTGAGTTGATGCTGTCTGGATCTAACAGTGCGAAATATCAATAAAATAACACTCAAAGTTGTTGTTGACAGATGTCCGGATTGACTTGGTAATCTGCCTCTAACTATAGTTACATTTGCGGGTAGTTGTGGATGCAAGGCGAGTGCCGGTGCTTTATGTTAGCGAGTGCACTAGACTAGGCGTGGCTGCGTGCGCATTATATTTTTGGACAAACTCGCTGAATAAAAGATATGGTGTTACTTTTGAAGTTTTATTGATTTCGTTATACCTGCGTATTCTGAAATCATGGTAACCGAAGGATGGCAAAGTGGTTTTTAAAACTGTTAAGGTGGCCCAGACTATAGGGCTTCATCAGCACACGGCAGATCTACAGGACTTGTTGACTAAACGTGGCCAACGTAAGCCATGTGCTTGGGATGGCTCACATCGTGCAAGTAAGTCGTAATATGAAACATACCGCTCACATAACCGGTACTGAATCGGTCACGGAACCAAGCTGCGACGAAATGTCACAAATAATTAAATAAATAAATAAATGTGGACCCATCTTAAGAGGATTGTGAAGCGCCCCGCTAAAATCGCATAGCTGTCCAAAAATTTCATACAAATTTAGCTCCGGCCGTTAACGTTTCTCACCCCCTAAATCAAGCCCGATTTCCACGATTCGTGAATATGTTGTAGTTATTACAAAGAACTAGGTCTATACAAACTTGTTTCATTCTAAGAAGTATTTTCGTGGAAAGGAAAACGTACAGACATAGTTTTTCATGATATTTACAACATATTCAAAAATCGTAAAAATAGGATTTGGTTTGAGGGGAGAGAAACGTTTTCGCATTTTGTATGGAAATGTTTAGCTACAGTCCTCTAACTATGTTATTTTAATGCCGCGGTGATCTAGTTTTACAACGGCATATATCTACTGTTCGTTTCCATATGCCTACTAGCGCAGGCGCAGGTTGTATGCATCGTGTAAACAACTGTATCAAGAATATGCTGGTGCATCAAGCTCGAGCATACTCATATTCATACATACATACATTAAATCACGCCTGTTTCCCAGAGGGGTAGGCAGAGACGCCAGAGACCACTTCTTTCTACTTGCTACGATCTTGACAAATTTCTTTCGCTTCTTCAACATACTCATACTCATTTATTTATAATATTATACAATATTAAGAGTGCTTGGTAATCCTGTAGCTCTGCCTACCCCACTCTGGGATTGAAGGCGTGAGTTTATGTATGTATGTATTATACAATATTACATGTCAAAATAATTACAAAAATTTGGTTATGTTATAGTACTAGCGTAAGTAGTCCCCGCCTTTGCTTGCTCCAGCTACATGTACCGTGTACAAGCACCATTAGTCACACTTGGGTGTGTGTGATAGCATGGCGTGGCACGGGTGAGTTTGGATGAATGGAGTCTTATCACGCTTTAATAAAAATATCAAAGTATGGTTAGTACTTTATGATGTGGGAAAGAAATGTTAGGAAAAAACAGTAATAGCTCTACCTACTCCTCAAAGTTAGTCATTTCATGGACAGGCCAATATTTACTCGTAGCTCTTCGTACCTACTTAGCTCATACTACGAACTGATCTCCTACGATAGAGATTAATAACCGGGCAAGAGAATGTCGGACCATGTACAGTGTAGGGATCCGAAGCCGTTACTACAAACAAATCAGAAGTTGGAAAACTGTTATCCCCATACATCGACATAGGTCGCGGTCAGTTTACCAACACCGCAAATAAGTTCAGTAGGTATAAACATTTACACCGTTTGTAACTCAAGAACCACTGAAGTCTACTTAAAGGTTGAACACGCCAAAACGGGGGCATACTAAATAGTCAATAAAAACATAATCAAGTAAAATAAAAAAATAAAAAACATTTGTTTACACTAATAATATCGTACATTTATAAACATACAAATGTGTTTTAATTCTGCCTTGAATACGCCATTGCCCTCACTTTGAGTCGCATGCGGCTCATCAAGGTTTGCACGGCATTGTCAGGGTACTTTTTACCAGCCCAAGTCCATGTTTTTTTGCAAATCAGCCACGGAATTGATTTGCCCACCCTTCTTTTTTAATATCCCTTTCATTATGAACCAATATTCTTCGATAGGCCTGAGTTCAGGGCAATTAGGATTGCAGTTTTTAGGTACCACAGCAACACCATTCTGTTTGTACCAGTCTGACACAACTTTGGCATAGTGGCAGCTTGCAAGATCATGCCAAAACAATGGTTGCGAAATATGATTTCTCAGAAAGGGTAAAAGTCGCTTCTCCAAACATTCTTTTTTGTAAATTTCGCTGTTTACAGTGCCTGTAGCGATAAATGATCGACTTTTTTACCGCAGCTGCAAATAGCTTGCCAAAGTATGTACTTTTTCGGAAACTAGGACCTCTTTTTTAATTTACAGTCCTCAAGAGCATTTTTGCGACTCGTACTAGTATAAAACTCCTGGCCTGGTATCTGTTTAAAGTCAGCTTTTACGAGTATGTACGTTTCGTCGTCCAACCACGATGCATTTAATTTTTGTTAAGAAATTGTGGTATAACTTTCTTGCTCTTTGTTTGGCCGTCAAATTCTGCTGAGCGTTGCGGCCAGGTGCAGCTTGAGCCTTGTACGACCTTAACCCAGCTCTTGTCTTTACTTTTTGTACATAAGATTGTGACATTTGTACCTTTTTAGCGACATCGCGTGACGAGATCTTCGGAGTTGTGTTAAAAATCTGTAAAACTCTGGCTTCTTTTTTTTGTGTCTTAAGTCTTGCTTTCCGCCAGTACCTGGTTTCCGTTCTACAGTCAACCGTTCCCGGAACTTTTTTAAAACAGAACAAACAGTGGATTGTGGATATTTCAATAACTTTGCTAGTGCTCTGTAGCTTAGAAGGGGTTTTTCCGTGTGCTTGAGCAAAATCATTTCACGCTGCTGAAGTTCAGGGCTCTCCATCGTGAAAACTAATGTACGAAGTGACATGCTATCACAATATTTTTTGTTCATTATACTATGGAGTTTATAAATATATTACTAAATAGTTTGTAGTCGTAAATAAAAAAAATATAAGTACATATGTATGCCACGTTTTGGCGTGTTCAACCTTTAGTAGTGATAGTTTTCCTATTAAATTCATTATATGAGTTTTCATTTAAGATAATTCTTCTAGACCTTATTAACTACAATGCACAATGCAATAAGGTGAACAAGTGGCTACATCTCTTTGTGGTCGACTGTCCCACATGGAAACACTTTAAATTTCGTCGGTGAAACTGCCAAACCACGTAAAATTGTGCAAAATGCACCTTTTAATAAGTCAATAAGGTTTATTTTGCTATATCATAAATTGTTAGTTACGTGATTTTGCAATATCACCGACGATTTGTAAAAAAAAACAACATTATAAATCTATAACGTTTATTGTTCCTCTATAACAACCCGTATTTAAACAAACATGCACAAGTTTAACGTTAAAATAAAACAATCCAATTGTGACTCCAAATAAAAAACACCAAACACTTTTGACTAGAATTTTGACAACTTCTGTGATGTTCCAATTTTGCAGCTCGGTGGGTTCAGTCGATTGTATTTGATGACTTTCTCTTATAAATCTAATATAATAATACTCATAGTATGCTTACAATAACATGACGAGTTTCATGGCAGTTTTATGATATAAAACTATCTATCTTCTTTTGTTATTGTGAGGTAAATGTTCCCAAGATTTCTGGAGTAATGTATTTATTTTAACCAGTCTATTTGACACTCTGAATGCGTGGCTAGGGGCTCTGTCCTTCTCGGTACAACCATATTGCCTTGGTATGTTACAGTATTGTTTTTAACTCACCCGCCGTTACTGTCAAGTAAATAAGCGCTATCATTACGTTGACAACTTATTTATTTAGTAGGCCGATGGTCGGCCATGTGTGTTGTGAATGCATGAGATTTTGTGAGGTGAATGATGCTATGCAATCGAGTGTACCCAATATACACTCGGGAGCAAAGAAATCGAGCAACCGTTGCATATTTTACGTCGATGCTAATTGTGTAAAGGCCGTAGGTGTTATCATGAAAATTCAAATGCCATATGATAGATAATTTTGTGTTCTATCAAATTACATATTTTTTAGTGGTGGGGATGGGTATTTCCCTTCATTGTGGGCAATAACAATACCCGCCCTCTAATTAGCTCGTTAGTGCACATACTGATTGTGCCACGTCATTAGGTATAAAACCATTTTGTTTAATTGTTTTTACATAATTTGTTTATGATACGTTATCCTGAACACATCTCTGCTCGATTCTACTGGAAAACCTTGAAGAAACATGGATACTACCCCGTCTGAAGCCGCCCAAGCAGTTGCTCTGTTGCAAACTGGGTTGGGTCAACGTGAAGTGGCCCGACAACTGAACCTGACGCGTTCATCTGTCCAACGTGTGTTCCAGAGGTTCCAAGCGACTGGTGCGTTCTCCAGAAGACCTGGCACTGGCCGGGTACGCTCTACCTCGGAGCAAGATGACTGCTTCATTGTTGTCAACTCGCTACGGAATCGACGACACAATGCTGTTCAGCTTCAGCAAAAGCTACGAGAGACCCGGAATGTGTCCATCAGCCGATGGACTGTTAGAAAAAGACTGGCAGAGAAGAATTTAACTTCACACAAGGCTGCAAATGGCCGTAAACTCACCCCGAGTCACCGTCAAGCACGTCTTCGCTTTGCTCAGGAACATGAAAACTGGACCCTTGAGCAATGGAGGGCAGTACTCTTCTCCGACGAGTGCAGGATTTGTCTTTTTGGCAATGACGGCAGGGAGAGGGTCTATCGAAGGCCTGGAGAGCGATTTTTACAATGCTGCATCGAAGAACGAGTCGCATATGGAGGCGGTTCATGCATGGTCTGGGCCGGCATTTCTTTGGATGCGAAGACAGACATTGTGTTCGTCACTGGGCCTGGTGTCGGGGCGAATTCAAGAGGATTGACTGCTCATCGGTACATTGAAGAACTCCTCGCTGAACATGTGGTCCCATTTGCTGGCTACATCGGTGAAAACTTCATGCTGATGCAAGAAAACGCCAGACCACATACAGCCCGGATCACTCAGGAGTACCTAAGAGAGGTTAATATCCCTACCATGGATTGGCCAGCACGAAGCCCGGACTTGAACCCGATAGAGCACGTCTGGGACGAGCTCAAGAGGCGAATCCGGGCCAGAGATCCCGCTCCTGAGACTCTGCATCAGCTCAAGACAGCGATCGAGGAAGAATGGGCGGGCATACCTCAAGACTTTCATCAAAAACTCGTGCGTTCAATGAAAAATCGCATGCGTGCATGTCGATTGGCTAGAGGAGGCAATACACGTTATTAAAAACAGATAATTTGTTTTAATTTTCATAAAACTTTTTAATTTTTCCCTTGTATTGTTCGGTTCTAAAGTTAGCATTTTGAGGGCCTTGCGGTTTTCGGCCCTGAAATGACTGGAAATATTCATCCCCACCACAAAAAAATGTGTCATTCGATAGAAGACAAAATTACCTATCATATGGCATTTGAATTTTCATGATAACACTTACGACCTTTACACAATTAGCATCGACGTAAAATATGCAGCGGTGGCTCGATTTCTTTGCTCCCGAGTGTAGTCTAATAATTTTAATTAGCTTAATTTTGTTAGCATGCCTTCAGGCCAGTTAGGATGACAATCTGCAAAAGACTGCAGGCAAATGCTGGAGGCGGCAAGCTGAAGACAAGGCGCTATGGCGCTCATTAGGGGAGGCCTATGTCTAATATAGACTGATGACGATGATGATGATGAATTTTATTAATTTTATCTTATAGTGCATTAGTCCATCATCTGTAATGTAATGTAAACATATGTATTTATAAATAAATTGTATTGTTTTTAACTCGGCTATTGTTACGTTGACAATATAATAATATGTCAAAAGCAAAAGCAAATATGGTTTTGAGAAGAATTGAGCCCCAGGACGCCGCAGCAAGACTTTAGCGGACGGCTAATTAGTTTTTCTACGTGTTAATTCGTTACGTGTTATCTGGTATAATCGCCCGCACAGCTGGGTGATCAATGAAGATAAACAGAGAGAAACTGTCTCTGTCGTGCACATAAGATTCTTATGTAAAATCTATATTCATCTCTTTCTACATCTTCTCACTTCTGTTTTTGTACAATTAATATGACTTTAAATTCATCAGAATGCGAATGAATAACGTTAGCTGATAACAACCCCCAAGTTTTCTCTCTCAACTCTGTTGTAGGTAACGCTAGAATTTTACAGTAAGTATACATATACGAGTATGTAGGATTCTAGCTCAGTTCACGAAGAAAAGAGACCAAGAGAGTGCCAGTACTACATAAAACCCCATTTAAATGTTTATAGCTGTAGCTATAAAGTGACATTAATTTCAATTGCTAACAAAATCAAGTTTTCATTGAAATTTTGCGAAAGTGCATTTAGATATGTCATTAAAGAATAATCCCTTTTAAAATTAGAAATATTTTTCTATTCCGACGCTTAAGTAATTCGAGTATTTATTTCTGTGAGAATAATTTTCTTGTGACCACGGATGGTCTTTAAAATAACTGTATTGCTCAACAGCTTTTGGCTCAGGCTCGTTCTGTCTATTGCCTAAAAGCTTTCCTTCCCAAAATGACCCTCTTACATTCCCAGTTTACCATGATGTATATTTCTTACATTGTGTGGTTCCTGAAATGTAAATTTTTCATATTTGTCAGTTTTCTAATATGTCTGTTTCTCGAATTAACAGTTTTCTATAATGTATGCTATTATCTCTCATAGTATAGTATGCTTCCTAAGGATCAATTTCCAACAATGATCACATTTTATCTACTACACAATTCCAACCATGTTTAACCGACTAAAAATAGGGCATAACGACAAGCGGACATTGTAGTGTGTGGAACATCATACAAAACATACATTGTTGGAATTAGATAACATAATATACGGGAAATATAGGAAGCAGGCTATTTTTGGAAATGGACATAATAGGAAGCGAACATTTCAGAAAAGTGCCATCATAGAAAACATAATAGCAGACATTATAGGAAAGAGAAGTTTGTTAGAAGACGGCCATTTTGAGAAGCAAACATTTTAGCAAATAGACAGAACGCACCTGACCCCAGTATTTTTCCTAAAAAATACCAAGCACATTTGGAAACTTATAAAAGCATCTTAAATTGATACAGATTTTCAAAGTAATAAAATAACGTTAATACAATACTTCCCCTATTACAACATAAGGCCATTTGACAAATAACAGCACCAGTCAGGAAAAAAACAGAAGCACAAAGTTAAGTTTTCAAAAATAAAGGCGAATAAATTTAAAAACAATTAGTGAAAAAATATATTGATGTTTTAAATCCGTAGCTAAGGGCTGTTACGTTAGATCGACGACAACCTTACTTATCGTCAAATTTTCTTCTAATTTGCGGTTATAACCCTGCCTTAAATTTCATCAATATGAAAATCACAGCATTTAAATGGAATGTAACCTATTCATTCTAATCTATTTTTTTTACACTAATATCTATAAGCAGGTCTACTTTATGGTACCTACCTGAGTATCAAATCGAAGCATTTCATTTCATTGAAAGTATTAAATCCGTTGATCCGTTAATCTGATATCGGAGATTCAGAGAAGAATCCAACTAGGATGGGCTGCTTTTGGCAAGCTGCGGAATGTGTTCCAGTCCAAGATACCCAGTGCGTGCTACCTGCCAGGACATATGCGTTCGAAACATGGCCACTCACAGTGAAGATGGTAAACAAGCCCAAGATCGCACAAAAGGCCATGGGGCGCATCATGCTAGGTATATCTCTTCGCGACCACCACCACCAGAGTGGTGGATATAGGCCATCGCGTTGCTAAATTCAAATAGGTCACGGCAGGCCTTACGTACCGCCGAAACGATGGGAGATGGAGCAAGCGCATTTTAAAGTGGCAACTGCGCTCAAAGAGAGGAGTCGGCAGGCCCCCAGCAAGGTGGTCGGATGACATCAGCTCGTCTGCAGGCCCAATCTAGGGGAGATCCACCGCAAATTGGGCCCAGTGGAGGAAAATTGGGGAGGCGTATGCCCAACCAACGGTGGGCGCATATGCGCTGAAGAAGAAGATTAAATCCGTTTATACCACTGATTTCCACTAGATACTCGGTTAAAAGAAGGCTAGTATTCAATAAACCAATTTAAAAAGTAAAATAATGGTAAAATAAAATTGTATCTTAAATCCGGCAAATTTAAAGTCAATGAAAGGGACAGAGCTATAGGAGTCATTAACTGTCTCTTTCACTGCCTAGAACTTGTCAGGTTTAGACTGCTGGTAAATCTCTTAGCCTTTGGTCAACAAATCTAGACTGATTATGCGCCAACAGTCATCGAATGGTCTAGAATAGAATATGAAAGAAACCAATGACATCAAGGTCCATAATTGCAAATAAATACATGACAATACAAAACTTAAAACGAACACCGAGGTGACAAGACAGCGTGGTTGAGTCTAGGATATAGCGGAGAACAGTGATATTATAATAATCAGGATTACTAAAGTTACCGACATAGCTCAGCGAGGTGCAAACCTAAAGCTACAGTGGGCAGAGCACAGCTCGCAGAATCGATAGCCGTTGGGGTATAAAGATTTTAGAGTAGCGACGGAATGCACTATTGTCCTCCCAGAAGGTGGACCGGCGATCTAAAAAGGGTCGTCAGGAACAGCTTGACACGGTGGCATCGTGATCATGGTGGAGATCTTTGGGGAAGGTCTAGGTTATCTTCAGGAGTTTCCATTACCTATTGCCGCTCGGGTGCTAGGGTTGGTCATATATGACATTGATGTTGCGACATTTTATGCGTACGTTAAGTATTAACCATCTGATCTTGCGGATCACTAATGCGCAACAGAAGTATCTACCTAGGGCGACATATCATGGACCCACAAGAGATACAACTCCTCACTGCCCAAAGCATTTGGAAATTCCTGGACGCAACGGGCCTTTGCGGTGAGCTCTAAAACAAAGGGCTGCTACAAAAGATCAGCAATGGTCGAATTGGATCACAAGGCCATCTCAACCCCCCCAATAATAATAAGTATTAACCAAACGCGACGGTGCGGCTCCAACAAGAACCGGCTCGGTCCGTCCTGTTGAGTTTGCTTGTGGTGGTTCGAGGCGCGTACGGTCGAGGCACGCACACATAGAAGCCGCGCGATATACCTTTGATTGAAGATTAACTACAGTTTATAAACTGTCTACTGTTGTTGTATGCTTGGTATATTATGCCGTTTAAGGGATGTCAGGTCTGATAATAGAGTTCTAATTATGTAGGGGCGCTTTTATATATTTAATTAGTTTTAAATTTATATTTCTTCTACACCTACCTGATAGTTGTTCGGCATAGTCTCGACCAACCTTAAGACTTGCTAGATCGCTGTATCAAGGGCCAGATACAATACACTCAGGGACAAAAAAGAACGGGTCGGAGTGCGTTTTTCATACAAACGAGGCTATTTCGAAGCCTTTGTTCCTTGCCAGGGGTTGTTTTGAGTGAGGTTTAATGGTGGATACTGCGAGGTTCAATAGAGAGGTCAAATATTCTTAAGATACCTAACTTATCGCACAATCAGTTATTATTGCCATTTTAGATGATTTTCTGAACATGATCAATTCCGGCGTTAGCCGCAGATTCAATCAATTGGGTATCCTAGGCACTCTAGAAGTCCTGTATCCGATACTCGGTGTATCCATCATCAGATTTCACTAAAAGCATCCCCTGGCGAGGAACCAAGGCTTCGAAATAGCCTCTTTAGTATGAAAAACGCACTCTGACCCGTTTTTTTTTGTCCCAGAGTGTATACATACGAACTAGTGTTGGATAATAGTATTTCTGATGACTGTACCCATGCAGTAATTTTTTTTTTGTAGCAATATCAACCTCATAACTAACGGCATAGAATTCAAACTGCTTTGATTATTGAATTTGAGATGATGCTTTATGGCTTAGGAGAACAGAGTATATGTGCCAACACTTGTGTCATTGTCTTATAGTTACCCAAATGTCTACCAAATCAAAGTACATCTAAACACAAAAAAAAACTTAACTAATTAATTATACCTACAAATTTCAGATAAATTAAAGATCATTTTACAACATCATCACATTTTTTGCTTCCCTGTTATTGAAAAAATACATTTCTAGATTATAACTTCGGGAGTGGAATTAACAATATCATAGCCAATTGGAAGATTTTCCTAAGATCTATAATAAACCTCTATATAGTATAATTTGATAGATAGATAATACAAAACTATATACAATCCACCTGTACTAGTGTCGGAGTATCATTTGGCAGTATAAAAAGCTGTCCAACACTGAAAAAAATAAATAATTTATTATTAAAGCAACTATCAATCAATACAAAAAAACATGGTAGTCCATCCTTTTATCGAATTTCACTTAATCGATTGTATCATTTCATCGAACGGTATTTTCTGTTGAAACAATGATATTTTCGTGACATCTTAAACATTAATTACGTAGGTTAAATTAGGTACGTTAAGACTAGTGACTACCAAAAAAAAAACTCATGTTGCGAGAAATGCCTTTCGATGTAATGAAAATTCTGCGGAATGATACGTTCGTTGAAAGGTATTTCGATATAATAATGGGTACAAAAAAAACATGTCAATCCAGTTTTTATTTACTCATCATCCAAATAAAAACTAACGTTATCGAAAATGTATAGGATTGACGCAAGTTGGCAAACGGTCGCGTCGAGCCTTCATCGGCGAAAATCGTCTACGTAAGCGATAAGCATCTCGTCTAGGGCCCCTGAGGTGATTACTTTGGACGTATTAAAAAAAAAAAAAAACAATTTACGGGACAATTTGTTAGACCAATTACTATAACCAGGGAGCGAAACTTTGGTGCCGGTGACGTCATTATGACGCAAATTCACATATAGGATGCTTTTATTATAATCAATATTAGACACCCCACTGATTCTTAATAATGCTATAATGATAATGTTAATATTAAAATAATGACAAAGACTATATGAATAAATATTTAATTGGGTAATATAATAATGAAAAAGGTTCTTTCCACAAGTAAATGAAAAACATAACTTAAATGAAATGTCATTGGATTTCAAAGTATCCAGAACGCTTAAAATTTAAATTCAACATCCCATGTGCTTGGTTGTTTTGCAATGTTTTTCTAAATTGCCTACATTCCTGTCAAAACCTTATTTCATTATTTACAATCAGAAAAGGAAACTTCTGCAAATACGGCTGAGCATTGTGACTTTGCGCAAGAGAAACAATCATGTTTCTGTTATATTTACAATTTACATACAAACAAATAAAAAAATGATTATTTTTGTTAGTGTCTCGAATAATTTTCTTTTTACCATGACAATGCTACTCAATCTCCTTTTTATAAGTACCTACTAGCCGTCTCAAATCAAGTGTCAATATCAGTAAACTAAAGATGCCAATAAGTTGTTATTAGTGACGAAGTAAAATCTAGATAAAAACACTCTGTATATAGCTTGACGTCATACGCCTGTCATCGGCACCAAAGTTGCGCTCCCTGACTATAACTGATTTTTAATAATAGCGGAATTCCTATTTGCATTTTCACCCGAATTAAGAAGATTGTGAACGCTTAAATCCAGTCCATATAAATTCAGCTCCGGGCTAAAGATACTCGCCACCTAAATCAAGTCCGATTTTCAGGATTTTTGAATAACAATCAAATAATATAATTTAAATAATTCGACTCCATCCCAAAACCCCCCCCATTCAAAACTTCACATATGGCAGTCGACGAAGCTCCTATTTCTGGGTGCTTTTTCTAGGTGCTCTTTGCCCTGCTTACCTATTTGTACTTAGTTACAAATAGAAAAAAACCGCGAGAAATCAGGATCGGAAAATACGCGACTGGAAGAAGAACGTCGAAACTGCGACTTGTTTTGTATTCTACTAAGACCTAAATTACTAACAAAATAATGGTAATATAATAGGAATTAAACAGTAATGTTTATATTGTGATATGAGTATGTTTATCGTTTTCTAGTGCCTAACAAGCCTTAGTTTGGGACTAGGTCAATTCCTTGATATTTAGATATTTAGTTATGTATTTATTTATTTTAGTAGCTACTAGATTTTGCCCGCAACACCGGCTGCAAAGAAGTCATTTATCACTATTTCCTAAAGTTGTATTCAATTTTCTGGGAACAGAAGCACCGTATGTCAATCTCTGGAGAACGAAGTATCTTGGTAGGTACTAGATTTCACATTAATCTGTTGAGAACCTATCAAAAACCTCATATCAAATTCATATTAGTCAAGCTCATATCTTAAGTTAGATTAAATGTTACTAATACTCACAATATTGTGCAGCGCTGATCAACAGATCATACAGCTGCAACGGGCCCTTGCCCTTTAGCACCACTTCGCTCAGGAACACGTACACAACCCGGCTTGTCTCAAACAGCGAGTCCAGCAGCAGCCATGTGGTGATGTTACGGCCTATGTTCTGGGCCGTAGGACGGTTCATCACGATACAGCTATTTAGGAAACCAATGGCACTTGTTACTGCCATGAGACCGGATATGAAGTAATGAATACCTGCAATTGAATTTAGTGTACACAAGTTGGAAAAAAATTGCATGGAGGAGGCACACCAGCTCTCAGGACACCTGATGGTAAGTGGGGTCTAAGATATTGGAATTCTCAACATTGCAATGATCTGTTGCCAACCTTGAGGGCTAAGATAAGGGGTCTAGTAATTTCACCAACTGTCTTATTTTGCAGTGGAACGCAACAATGTAAACACTGCTACTTGTCACTGAGATGAGATGAGATGGTGGTAGTGGTCCAGGTGGACCCTGCACAAGGTCCTACCACCACTAATATATTATAACTTTGGCATTATTGATACTTTTTTAAAAGTATGTATAAGTTAAAATAAGCTCTTCTCTTTACTTGTCATTGAATGATTAGTGATGCAATGTCCTTCACTCATCTTTATCAATCAACATTTTCTTTTACCTGCTAAACCAACATGACAGCATTTTTCAGTTCTATGTCACTCTAATCCTGGTCTATCTATGTTCTTTATCAAACTGTAAATTAGCTATGTAATGCAGTCTTAACTAGAACTCAAGGTATATTAAATGGTTCTAATTTCACAGGCACGTAATTGCTTAATTTTTATAAATCATATTTTTAATAACATAATTTATGAAGTCTCAATTTAAACTAAATATTTAAAAGTATTTACTAATCTTGAATCTTTTAATTTAATAACAATGCCTAAAGTCAATAGTTGTAGGTATTAATTATTTCAAGTATCTGATTCTAATTGGATTATAATTACGTTAGCAAGGGCAGACAGAGACTTGTGTAAATGCTACACAAATTTAATATTAATTATATTATATTGTTATAATCATCAAGTTTTTTCACATTTAAATTTGAAATTTAAATAATCCCTATAATCAGTTAATTATGAGGGAGTCATAGTCTACATACAGACTCATTAACAATTCAAATAAAAAACTACTATTTACATACTAAGCCAAAATAAATACCTATATCGCTGCCGTGTAATGGATCCAAATAGAATAATTCCGGTTTCAATAAGCGGAGCAGTGCCATCACAAAAGCGGTCGTCGCAGAGATCTATAAATCACGATCAAATAAATTAAATAAATACACTTCACACTCGTAGGTATAGTATCACGGCCTGTTTTCGCTTCATATTACACAAATAGAGCTACTGTTTAAGCTCAATACGTTCTAAATTAGTTTATCAACAACCGATTAAAGTATTAGACAGAGTAAACAGTAAATATCGCAAGATAAATAAGTTTTAACTCACGGAGAAAACCGCAGCCACAACGCGCACGTACATTTTGAGGTCTATCACTGGCATGGTTTTTGTTTTCGATTGTGTGGACATCGAGGCGAGGGTAGTATGTAAACTTGGAACGATATACAAGCTATTGCAGGTCAAGTTTTGATATTTATGACGGTGAAAATCGATACGAATTCCGTATATTAGCGCGGTCAGATTTCATTGGGTGATTGGGTGTCAGTTATTGACAGTGACGGTTAGTGCTCTCTAGTTTATGACAGGAAGTGGCATTCGTTTACTACGTTTCTGGTTCATTACAAATTAAATAATGATTTAACTCTTAATAATAATAATTGCCATAATATGAACTGTATCAACTGTATGTAGAGTATATTTAAAATGTAGTTGTTTAAGAAATTGTTTGTAAGTAGTGCCCTCTATTGACTTCCATTGAAAAGCAGCAAGCAGCATTAAACTGATTACATGAAAACTGAGGTAACTGATAGATGGCGATAGTATTCAGAAACCTGTTCCGTGTGTCGTGTCGTTCTTCATGCATGAAACAGGTCTTCGTTTGTATTTCGTAGTTTACTATTCAATCATAAAGATGGCATAAATAGTACTATAAAAACGTGGTTTTCATTCTCTATATTGTGAACTGTGTCTTTGAAGTATCTACAAAATACGACATCTTCCTTCATAGATTCCCGTGTTGTTTGTTTCAACAACAACTGGTTTCCCAAGAGCATACTAGATGTCGCTACGTGTATGTATAAAAGGTATCAAATGATTCTTAAACGGTTCGACGGATTTGGGTGAAATTTGGGATGAAGATATACTTAACTTATACCTAGGGAGGGGGCAAACGAGTACATAGGCTACCTGATAGTAAATGAGTAGTGTCTTTTCAAAAGGGCTTATTTGCAGAATGAACTTTTTTTGGGAAATCGAGGAAAACAAATGATTTTTAATTATTTTATTGTCGAAATTGCAATAAAGTAAGTTGACATAAATGTTATGGCACTACATACGTGTCTTTATCTGCCTAAATAAATATGTAAATTACCATACATTTTTCAGAGTTAAGCTCTTTTGAGTCAAACTTTTGGAATAAAGCCGTTTTGTTGTGGCCTTGAGAGAAATAAACTTTTTTTGATTTGTACATTACAGCAATAAACTCTTATGATCAATGTTAAATTTAAAAGCGATAGGGATGGGTGCCGTAACAAAAATAATTATTTATTATCGGGAAATTACTCCATGTCTTGCTGAAAGCAAAATATACCCAATGGTTTTTTTCCTTTAACTGTTTATTTTAGTGACCAACTTCAAATTAACAAGTCCTACAAACAATATACCTATTAAAATATATAATTATGATAGTGATCCGAAAACAAGAAGATACTTAATTTTAAGAACTTTAACCTCATAGATCATAGAATATAATGTAGTTTTCTGTTTTCCGTTTTAAGCTACATTTATAGTTAAAAAAAGAAAATATAAATAAATCCTTTGGAAAAGACACTCCTCAAATGAACTCTGAAGCCCATACCATAGACAAAAGCAGAGTCAAAATTGCAATTTTACGATGACAAGTCCAAGACTGCAAATGCTTTGCCAAACCTGAGGACTTGGATGAGAGATGGAATGCCTACATGCTAGTAATTTCACTGGTCGTCTTATCCCGCACACAACAATGCGAACACTGCAGCAGGTTAAAGAGTAAAAATATATAGTCGAATTCAGAACCTCTTCCTTTTTCGAAGTAGTAGCTATACGGACGGACCCTGCCCAAGTTCCTTCCACCACTACAACAAGCGACCGTTTATCCCGAAAAAAAAAACACTGTAAAGTAAAAATTTCGACCTTTATAATAAACCATCGATATAATAGTCATGATGCGTGTCATATAGGCTTGTAGTACTGTTAGGCGATGGGCTTGCCACCTGTCACTAATACACTGGGAAACATCTTAGCCTACTTGTGCAAAATGTGGTTACAGAATTATCAAGAAGTTTTAAGACTTGTTGGTAATTCTTTAGCTCTGCCTACCCCACTCTGGGAATGAAGGCGTGACTTCAGTGCCTCCAGTGAATAAGGGAATAACTCAAAAACGGCACTTTTCAGGAGAGCAAGAAAACTATATTTTGATACAAGATGTTTGGAATTTGAACTTTTTATGTTTGATTATGTTAGCTATCGTGTTTAGCTTTAGTTTTATATATACATGTCTAATGACCCGACCCTATAAATTTTTTTTTTTTCTGTTTTTTTGCAGTTATGCCCTTACTCATGTGTACTTTAGGTAATAACTCAACTTATTCGCTTAACTTTTATTGACCTTTTAGCGACAAAACGACTTATACCCTTACGCACGATGTGCGTAAACGCAGAACACGACTTATATTATAATTAAATTTTAGTCTAATAGAAATAAGACGACTTATAAGGCATGACATTTGGTACTTAAGGATTTAATTGAGGCTGTATAATAAAACAAACATGCATATAACTTGAAAAACTGTAATGTTAATAACAGTGTTGTATACTAGTGTAATATTAATTACAATCAATCTACCCTCAGAATAACCGTAACCCTCAGCCTCACTTTTTTGCAGTATATAAATCAAATAGTATTATCATCATCCTCGCGGTCTTCATCAAAATTATTCATTAACGTATTCAAATCGAATAAAAAAAAAACGTAAAATGGAATAAAACGCACTCAAGGAAAAACATTTTTTTTGCACGTAGGAGCATAACTCAAATTATGTAAATACAGTTTTATGTGAAAACTTAGAAAACACTGCCGGTAATAGTATTGTTGAATGTCAATATAATAAAAATAGTGAATTTAATATTCTCACGCCATCTGCATTAGCTTCCGAGATTCCCAAGTCATCGAGAGTTATAAGAAGCCGGCTCTGCGAAATTTACAAAGTAAGAAATTTTAATTTTTGGACACATTATATTTAATAAAATGTATGTATCTGCATCCTTTTTACCCTCAGTTTTTACCTCTTCATTTTCACATTGAGCACTTTTTTTACAAGCTTTTTTACGTAGGTATGTGATCATCGGGCGGAATCTAATAAAAAAAACAATTCACTTTAGTCATGACATGACACAAGTAAAATCACCAATATAATTATTAAATTATTATCTACCCAGGTAATTCCCTAATTCAATCTATCTCAATCTATTCACTCTCAAATGCACACATGAGCATACCCAACAGAAAACGAGAAAAAGTAGGCAAAAAGTGTTAATACCTAATTTTATCGTACCATTTGTTATCAAGATCTGTTTACTTAACTAAGGTTTTAAACTATCCTCTTCATAAAATACTTTGCAGATAGAATAACAATAAATCTAACAACTTTTGAGTAGGTAGGTACTTAGTTAGTAAAACATTCATTGCGGTCGTCGCCAACTGAAGGCCAAACAGACGAAAGATAAATAATATGAAATGCAATAGGTACTGTAACAGATACCAGGTTTGGGGTTGTATCTGTAAATAATAAGAACTGGTTTTGCTAGTTTGAAGTATATCTTTTATTCAGTTTTCCGTTAACTTTAATAATACATAGCCGTGCGCACTCGGCGCCAGGTAACATGCGACTCCCAAAAATTATACAAAATAAACAGTCGCTGTTCTATCGAACCATTTGCTTTTCAAATTGAATAATTAAAAGCAAATGAGACATTGCATACAATGAACAATACAATAAGGTTTATTTTAAGGGTTACAACCTTATTGTATTACAGTACTTACTTTTTTGGGTGGATTTATCACTAAGTTCGCAATTTTCCTTCCGCGATTCATGTTTGTATTTAAAAACACAACTAAAGTATCACCTTCTTAACACGTTACGACGACAGACAATACAGTGAGTTCGAACGAAACGTCAGTTTAATATTATTTATTTATAACAATGGTCGTAAATTTAACAATTATAATATCAAAAACAACTTTGAAGAAAATAAAAAATATTTGTTGTTGTACAATATCGCACAAAAAGTCAAAAGAAAAAGAGTATTAAATAAAAAGTAATAAGTAATAATATGAGTTGTTTCCGTGCAGCACACCCATTAACCAATAGCAACACGGCATGGATGCGAAAATATCCAATGGCGTTACTGGGAGCAACGACACCTAAACGAGTTATTTCTTTATGCTCATATTAGAATTAATGACATAACTCTGTTTATGTCAATAGTTGTGTTTAGGTTACTGGCACAAAATGAATTATGTCTTTACTCAAAAATATAACTATACATATGTCTTCGGGTTCGTGAGTAATTTTGATTCGAGACAACTAATGCCTTTGTAAGCATCTAAAATGGTGGATAAAATAACTTATAACTTTAAGAACACCGAACTTATACCCTTTGGGTCATTGAAAAAACCAGGTTAGAAGGCAGCTAGAGATATGTCCTTTTGATATGTTGTGTAGTTTGACGAGCTGAATCCAATGGTACAATAAAAACAAAAGGGCATAACTCGTCTCATTCCGTTATTCACTGGAGGCACTGGTTTATGTATGTATGTAAAAAACACTGTTCCAATGGAATAGTCAACGTGGACGAAGTCGCGGGTAGAAGTTAGTTTTTAAATAAAATTAAATAAATTCAATCTCCATTGCACCCCTTCTGACTTTACAAATGAAAAAATACGAACAGTTTAAAACATTTATACGGATTTGATGCGGCTGTCCCGCAGTCGTCAAGTTGCATTCGAATGTATTCTATGCATATTTTATTGAACAATTAATTCATTATTTGGCCCATGGATGTCCACAAATCAACAAATGCGTGCAATTAAACGTGTCATGGGTTAAATTAATACAGTGTTATTGTTAAATAGCACAGTTTCTTATTCCTCCGCATCATTTTAAAAATCTGCTTCAGCGAGACCCTAAAATCAAATCGAAAACTGTGTATTAAAGGTTACTTGTTATTGCTTAAAATTACAGAAGTTCGTTTTTATATCGACTTGAAGGATTGCCTACGATGATTAGCATTTTTTTTATAAGCGGCTAAAATTCGAGAGGGATATAAAATCAATCAAGATTATTCAAAACATCCTTTTACGAGTACCCAGAGTTACCATAATATTAGTATTGGGTTTATAAATATTACTTAAAAATAGAAGGTTCGTTGTTTTGGAAAAACAAGGAGATTTATAATTCGAACAAATTCAAATTTGAATTTGGAACAAGAGGGGTGCTTACGATACGATAATAGCGGGCATGCAATCAGCCAGCATTCATGCTGACCACTCAATTCGATTAACGACTAACTCGATTAAAATTTACGAGATGTTGCCAGTTATAAATTTAGTTCGATTGTTGCGTTATATTCGAATTGAGTTATTGTTTGATTATAGAATTCGTGGTTTATGGTTACACTTTTATTATTATGTATTTTTCATTAGTTGGGTTGGGTACGAAAATTAATAATTTCAATCCGATTTAATGTAAAGGATAGGAAAATTTTGGTCTTTATTGTAGCCTAGATCTACGAGTAATGTAATAATAAAGTAAAGCAATTTTTTGTAAGGTTATTTAAATTCAAATACAAGAAAGAATCTAGTTCAAACAAATGAGTTTTGAAACTATGTTTCTATTTGAAAACATTGTATCAATCATCAGTACCTTTTTATGATAATTATGTGCAAAATTTACTTTACCTGTATGCAAGCTACTAGAGCTAGACGAACTTCGATAAACTCGTACTTGCAGTCTTAGGAATGCAATCTTAAGATTGTGATAGTCTTAAGAATGCCATAAAAATATATGTGGCGCGCGTCAAATACCTACTTCGCTGACCAAGAGTCTATTACTGCTTATGAGTAGATATGGTAGATATGATATAGCGCGCTACAGTCGTACAAACATTGGTGTATGAATCGGCGAGCCTTCCCTGGTATTTGCATAAATTAAAATTAAAAGCACCATACTGCCGTCCGACGGCAGAACGCTGCAACTCTAGTTACAGCGTTTTGTGTTAACGATTCCTCATGAGTGCTATTATAATACCTACAAAAGCACTTTTAAAAATAATGTTCTAGTTAAGGCGGTAGAAAACTGTCAAAATGCGGAGACTATATTTGGGATTGTTTATATTTTTACAATTACCTACTCTAATTCTAAAACAATTTCAAGGAATAGCGTTTTAAAACCGTTCTGCATTATTAAGTTTTTGAAATATTTATCTATTTCGGATATTTCGTCAAAAGGAATATACCTTTGTCTGACTTTCGTTTTTGGCTTGAAGCCTCTTAGGAGTATCTTACGGGTTATAATCACTTTTTATCATTAGATATCATTTAAGTGTTGTAATTTATCAGAAAATGACAGCCCAAACTTAAAATAATCATGTCATCCATCAAATTTCTACTAAATAAATAAAGATATTAAAACTAAACTATTGGGTCAAATACAAAATTAATGAAAATGGTCTCTTAAAATTACCTATTCTATAGAATTAGAATGTAAAAACCGTGAGTTTTTTTTTTCGTCTATCCCAATTGTGATGTTTTATACCAAAACCTTAATGCTCCCTGATCACAACAGAACATTGTAAGTACTAAATGGCCACTACCTCGGAACAAGGAAAGGACCACTTGCATCGTTTGTTTAATCTGCATCACCATCAAATCAACACGCGGTAACTGAGTAAATAATAACAGGTGATTTTAAGCCTTAAGTGAGACTTGAAAATCTTTAAACGCGTTTTTATCGGTTTTTAACTTACAGCGTTTTGCCGTTGGACGGCAGCATATCTGCGAAATGAAGGTATATATTATAATCATTTTAAAACTCCTTATATGTATTATTTTTAATCAAAACCTACACAACATACGTGTCACGCAAAATGGCTTACTTTATTTCTATTTATTCTGCACACCTTGTTCATTTACTGACCGTCACTGGACACTGGTCACTCAAAATCACAACAAGCTGAAATCAACCTTATTCGATCTATAGGTAGATAGGACTCTATCAAAAAGTTATAAACGAACAAATTCAAAATAGAAAGGGTGTAAGTGATGTTCATAATAAAATGAAAACTCAACCTACACTCGGTAATAATATGGTCACTTTTATATTAACGATTTACTTTTTTTTCTAAATAGGGCACAATAATTGAAAAGCTTTTGTGAATAGCGTTCAGCTAATCGTTGTGCAATAAAGCGGTATGGTCAGCTTGGGAGCTTTAGGAGCTTTTGATGCGGTGCACTTAACTTTATTACAATAATATTGACTGCATGACTTTTATTTGTAGTTTTTTTTGGTGGTCGAATTGTGAGAGCCATAAAAAAGGTGATAGATTATTTGTTTGGCCAATAAATGGTCTAAAAAGGTGGCATTTGCATGCCATTAATATAACTTCTCTTGTAGTGTTTTGTATTAAATAAGTTTTTTGTTCTGTGTGCTTAATTTATAATTTTAAAGACTTATTTAACAATTCAAAAGAAGGAGATTTGCACTGTTGCATAGGGAAACTAAATACCAAAAGTTTTAATCTCTGTGGCTTGTTTTTTTTTTTACATGTTATGTAATTTTCTATTGTTGTGATTTCGATTATTCCGGTGTTTTTTTCTAATACATAATACCTAGCTACATTCGATTTTATGATGAGATATTATAATGATGTGATTAATCATAAAATTGAGTGTAAGTAAAATCAATTACCTATCTTTATACTAGGTTAAACACCACTCCGTCAGCGTAGAAGTTGTTTATCGCCTTTCCCTCGAGAACTGTCCATTTTCCCAGGATAAAAAGTACCTTCCCTAAGTCTTTTCTCGGGGTTGAAGCTATCTTATTATAGGCGTAAGCGTATTATAGGATCGAGGACTATCTAAGAGACAAAAAGACAAAAAAGACACTTAATCAGTAATTTTTTTTTCAAGTTCAAAAGGTTCATCTTGTCTAGGATACCGTTGATGTAGGAAAACATATCAATCTTATGTGGTCATCTGGCACCGTCTTATATTATACACATAAGTAGGTGTTCATTTTTTCCTTATATCCCTCTATCTCTCTCGTAAGATGTTAATGTTTTCCTGCGGAAACTAAGTAAGTTATTTGATATATTTTTTAATTTACTATTTATAGATTTATATAATGCTAGACTAAGTAATACCATTGTAATATTAAATATATTTAAAAAAAATACTGACTGCTGAGTTTCTTGCGGCGTTTCTACTCAGCAGTGGTCACTGGTCTCCTCTTGTGAAGCGCAGTAGATTCTTGACGTGTAAAAGTGCCCGTTCAGTAAGTATACTGAATAAATGTTTTAATCTTTATATTTATCTTATCTTAATACCAAATTAAATCGAAATCGGTTCAGCGGATTGCCCGTGAATTCGTAACAAACTGTAGTTACTTTCAAATTGATTATACTAGTATGTATAACAAAACCAGTAGGAAGAAAATAACTTAATGGAAATAACCATAATTCCCCCCGTCCACTTGATTGCGCACAGGCAGGGGTCAGCAACATAAACACAAATAATAACTGAATTAATATTCAAATGTTTGCGATCGTAACTCTGCGCAATGGACCGTCAGATGTCAATTATTAGTGCGGGGGCAATGGATGGTGGTCAATGTGGACATAAGTTGTAGTGGTGTTATCTTTGTTGAGAAATAATTATAACTAGCAACTAGAGATACCCACCAGTAAATTTCATGAAAGTTTCCGTTACCTACGTTTCATTACAAAACTTTGGTAATTTTCAGAAATGAAACGATTTCACTTTGGTAACTTTCAGAATATTACATGAAATTTAAGTGAAAGTTTCACTTTTGAAAATTACAAGCCGCCCATCACTACTAGCAAGCCGTCCTGGCTCCGTTTAGTTTTATGTGAGTTGTCTGTAAGACGCGGACATCAAATAGAAATGATTACACATAATCTTCCGTGAAAAATTATCAAACTGTTGTACCCTTTCCGTGAGTTACATTAACATACTCGCTAGCTAGTTGAAGCTCTGTCTCTCACAGACCTCGCAGTAGTCTTATAGAGAGATAGTCTTATGTAAGGGACAGAGCATTTGAGTCGCTAGCGAGTACGTAATTGTAACTCAGATAAGGGTACTGTCTGTACCCTACCCTTACCATGAGTTATTTAATGAGAAATGCTTAAGTAGCTTAGAACGTATGGATTTATTTAGAATGCGTTGATATTTTGGAATTATAGGGTTACAATTAATAGTTTTAGCCAAGAATGCCAAAGGTGTACAGCAATGTAGCGTTTATTATCATAAAATATTTTATAACTCCTAAACTAATTAAAACATCGGAAAGTTAAAACTATATTCAGGGCCGGTATAGAAAGGGCTTTCTTTACCCCTTAAATATTTTAGTTTCGGGACAACATGGTATATGTGTCATTTTAATTTTTGTGTAATGTAATTGTTTCAGTACAATAAAGTGCTTACATACATACGTCTATTATACATACTATCTGTGGGATTGAAGCTCCCAAAGGAATACTGATACGGATGCAATAAAAAAAACAAAGTTAGTTTAATTAGGATTATTCTTAACTAGGTTTAAGAGGTCGAAAGCCGTGCTCTTAAAATATTCGTTACTTATTTCCTGATATTTTTTATTTTCTTGTATAAAAAATCCGATCGCTTTCTTTCCTTATAGACAAATTTCCGAACGCCGTCTTTCCCTATAGACATATTTTCTGATATTTTTATTTTCTTGTATAAAAATTTCTGAACGCCTTTTGTTCCATTCCAAACATTCAATTTGACAGAGTTGACGGATTTTTTTTTATATAGGATATGAAGGCAAACGAGCACACAGGCCACCTGATGGTAAGTGGAAACTGTGACCCATAGACATTCGCATTCACAAGACTGCAAATGCGTTGCCAACCCTGAGGACTAAGATGGAATGCCTCTATGCTAGTCATTTCACCGGCTGTCTTATCCCCAAACCGGAACACAACAATGCGAACACTGCTGCTTGGCGGTAGGTTAGGATGGTGGTACCAACCCGGACGGACCCTGCACAAGGTCCTCCCACAAGTAATAGTAAGATAATAAAAATATCAGAAAATACGTCTAACAAACCTCTAAAAGACGGGGTCACCAAAATACTAAAATAATAAATAATACTTGTGGGAGGACCTTGTGCAGGGTCCGTCCGGGTTGGTACCACCATCTTATCCATTAACCTACCGCCAAGCAGCAGTGTTTGCATTGTTGTGTTCCGGTTTGGGGATAAGACAGCCGGTGAAATGACTAGCATAGAGGCATTCCATCTTAGTCCTCAGGGTTGGCAACGCATTTGCAGTCTTGTGAATGCGAATGTCTATGGGTCACAGTTTCCACTTACCATCAGGTGGCCTGTGTGCTCGTTTGTCTTCCCATGCTATAAAAAAAATATATATATATATAGGAGGTTTTATATTTAATTCAATTTAATTTCGGTGTGTCCGTAGTAGCATTCAATTGGTAAAGTAATACAAATTTATCAAATTTGAAGATTAATTTTCATTTCAACAGCTAATTCAATAACCGAATATGATGCATCGATTGCAGATCATCGGAGAAGGGTGAATCGATTAAACCGATTGTAATGCAATTAAGAGAGCCCGACATTTGGCTTCCTTGTCGCATTCTATGATCGATTACCATTGATTATAAATACTGAACCAATCAAAAGTTTGAGCGCACTTAGAACCGTGCCATTATGATTGTCATTATCATTGCCATGCTTGTCGTTTGATGTTCAGTTTAAAGTTTATGGTCACAAGGCACTGGATTGGAGTGCTTATCATTTTTAGAGTTCCGTACCCAAAGGGTAAAAACGGGACCCTAACTAAGACTCCGCTGTCCGTCTGTCCATCTGTCACCAGGCTGTATCTCACGAACCGTGATAGCTAGATAATATGAATTTTCACAGATGATGTATTTCTGTTGCCGCTATAACAACAAATACTAAAAATAGAATAAAATAAATATTTAAGGGGGCTCCCATACAGGTAACGTGATTTTTTATCGATAATGGTACGGAACCTTTCGTGCGCGAGTCCGGTTTTTTTTTTTGTTAGGATATTTTTGATAAAATTTATTGTACCTACATCTGGTTCTGGATTAAGTGATTCAATATTTTTTGCATAAGATTTCTCTATAAATGTTAGTCAATAGGTATAGTCTTTACTATTTGAACTGAGCTGATCTTCTACACAAAGGCCATTGTTTGTAAACAATACCATTGTCTTTCTTTGTGTCCGTAACACCAAGCCGATTACATACAAAAAAGTTAGAACTACATTGAAGTAGTGTCAGGATACAGATATAAGTTTTGTGTAGATGATAGTATTGTGTAAAGAATAAGCACAGTTCAAATAATAAAGACTTATATCTGTATCCTGGCACTTTACATTTTAAACCTACTGACTAAGAAAGTAGGGTTGATAATTCAATGTACTTACATTCAATGTAGTTCTAACTTTTTTTTATGTAATCGGCTTGGTGTTACGGACACAAAGAAAGACAATGGTATTGTTTACAAACAATGGCCTTTGTGTAGAAGATCGGCTCAGTAGAAATAATAAAGACTATACACAAGATAATAGTTGCAAAGGTGATCGTTGGCGCGCGCATCATTGGAGAATGACTACACAGATTAAAAAATAAAGGTACTTATTCGGGGAAATAGTAGATTACTACACAGGCCGGGACAAAAGGGGTTGCCGGCCAAAGACATAATTATAGTGATTTTTTCAAACATGCAATGAAATAAACAACAAAAAAATCAAAAGTTTTATTTTTAAATAAATTATTAGTAAACAAGACAAAAACTAAAACTAACGTGTGTATATTACTATTGTTATGTTCATGTGAATTTATTATGTAAATAAAACTGCACTAAGTACATACCACATCGTTTATTGTTTTTTTTTAAACGCATAGTGGCTGAATGTCATGATGCCTGGGCCACAAATTTATGTGGAATGGAATTTAAAAAGAGGACTTGGCCGGCCTAGGCCTGCACGATTTGTATGAAATTCCATTAACGACCTCTTATCCTAGCCGCACCGGAAACGTCATACTTCGCAGCCTATTATATAGGTAAGGAACATAACATCAATATTTCATTGCATGTTTGAGAAAAATAAGTTTTGCTGAGTACCTACTTAATTGTAATTTGAAGGGTTGGTTTTCAGGGTTGTTTGTGAAGATACTTTGAATTCAATTTATTTTGAGTGAGAGAGTGATATAGGTACTTTTCTAAATTCAACCCGAAAGATGTCTGTCGATTAACGATTAACTACTTACATTATAATAAACGGTAGAACCTGTGTTAGTTGTGTAAAATTACGAGTATATAGTAATTGTTTATTGCAGTTATATTTTACTAGCGACCCGCCCGCGGCTTCGCCCGCGTGGAATGTATTATACACATAAACCTTCCTTAAGAATCACTCTATCTATTAAAAAAAACCGCATCAAAATCCGTTGCGTAGTTTTAAAGATTTAAGCATACATAGGGACAGACAGCGCCAGCGACTTTGTTTTATACTATGTAGTGATATTAAGATACGTCATCTGCGCGCAAAAGCGTTCCTCAAAAAAGAAGGTAATTTACCTTACTAGGTACTGTTTAGTTGCGCCGCGGCCGCTGACACGCACGCATCAAAGACAATAAAATTTTACTACAGAAAAGTAACAAATATATTGTATAAATAAAAAACCGGCCAAGTGCGAGTCGGACTCGCGCACGTAGGGTTCCGTACAACTATACATCTAAATAAATGTTTTTCTTTATTCTTTATTATATTTGAGTTGATTGAATGAAAGGTAAAATGCGGTTTACGATTTATAACGTATTAAAAAAAAACTAATTATTAGATCTCGTTCAAACCAATTTTCGGTGGAAGTTTGCATGGTAATGTACATCATATATTATTTTTACATTTATCATTCCCTTATTTTAGAAGTTACGGGGGGGGGGACACACATTTTTCCACTTTGGAAGCGTCTCTCGCGCAAACTATTCAGTTTAGAAAAAAATTATAATAGAAACCTCAATATCATTTTTGAATACCTATCCATAGATACCCCACACGTATGAGTTTGATGAAAAAAAAATTTTTGAGTTTCAGTTCTAAGAATGGGGAACCCCAAAAATTTATTGTTTTTTTTCTATTTTTGTATGAAAATCTTAATGCGGTTCACCGAATACATCTACTTACCAAGTTTCCACAGTATAGCTCTTATAGTTACGGAATAAAGTGGCTGTGACATACGGACGGACAGACGGACAGACATGACGAATCTATAAGGGTTCCGTTTTTTGCCATTTGGCTACGGAACCCTAAAAATGCCGTCTTGTGTTTTTGAGGCTGCCAAAATTATACTGTAACTGTACAAGGATATAACGACGTCTTATTTCATTCGTAAGTTCCCTATTTTTTTTACATTTTGTTTACATCTCGCCATGTTTAATTTGCACCGGTGTCACTATCACCTGCGAAACATGAGATACACAATTAGATATCGTATGAGTGCGATAAAGACGGGTAGACTAGACGGGTAAGTACATGGCATCCGTGACCGGACACTTGTAAGGCGAGAATGGCGAGCAATTTGAAATAACTATTTATCTCTTTCTAACAATATCATTCGCTACGGATTGCCGTCTTTGTCTGTAGAAATATGCTAACGAAGCAACTATCAGAAATTGGCGACGGGTTTTAAATGCGTTCAGTATCTAAATATAAAATATCATTTTCACCTCAGCAGCTCAAACAAGCAGGTTTTGCTGCTTAAAAACAGTGAGCAAAATTCAATTTTGCTGCGAGCGAGAGGCAAAGTAGCTTTTTAATTATTTTTTTAAATGCCGTGAGCAGTGCTGGGGCTACTCACAACATTCGAAAAAATTGAACTTCACTTTGTTCTTTCACTTTCACTTCGATAGGAAAAAAGCGAGAGATAGAAACAACTTGATTCGAAGTTCGATTTTCAAATTCCACACATAGTAGGCCCTAAAAGAAACGCACGTTCGGATGCACACATAACCGTAAAATTGCAAATAAAACTATCTGTTAAAGTTTGAAATGTGTTTATTATAACTATTTTATACAGTAGGTACAATCATTTTTTTTATTTAATGTTTTGAAGACAAAATTAATGAAAAATAAGAAGTTTATCATGTATCTACATAATTTTGTTATCGTTTTAACAATCTTTAATTTCGAGACATAAACCGCGGGGGCAGTTTCAAAACGCATTTTAAAAATAGCGGGATTATTGTAGCCAATAGCCATAGACAAGGCCTAGTTTGGTTTTTTTTAAAGCCACAGACTACATAAAGCTGTATAAAGTTATGTTTGCACTACGGCATTATCAAGTTGAGTGACAGGTTTTATCTGTTTCATGTTTATTTTTTCCACTTTTTATTTTATTAGTATTTTGCAAAAATGCTTGTGATTGATGCATATGCGATCGTGTCGTTATTTAGTCGTGTATTCACCAAATGGTCACAACGGAAGACCTGCGTTGGCCCTACCAGCTTCACGCTGTGTTGTTCTCGCTGCTGAGGTGAAAAGTTGTATGTCTCACACGAGACCAAAGTTTTTTACGTCTCGTATCTTTGAATCCCTCGCTACGCTCAGGATTCTAACCTAGAATCACTCGCTACGCTCGTGATTCAATAATAGAATCCTTCGCTTACTCGGGATTCAAAATCATCACTCGCAGCAAAAACCAACTTTGCTCTCTTGTTGAACAAATAACTATTGCCGCACGATGTCTGTCGATTTAACTACTTACGTTCTAATGAACTGAAGAACCTGTGTGAGTTGTGTAAACTAATATAATTATTGTTTATTGAACTTTACACAACACGTCCTAACAAGCGTAAGCTCTGCACCTCCCCGCGGTAAATGAAGGCTATTGCGATGTTAGGTAGGGATCACGGATTAACCGTATTTACAGGTTTTGGGCTCGATTCTCGAAATAGAGAGCTAATGAATTCGCTGAACCATGCGTAATCAGTGACATAAATCTACGTCACACAGAACTTGCATGGGCAGCCTATTTAATTTTGGTTAATTGTTGTACTGGATTGTCACAACTATTGTATTGTATAAAGATAGAGATACATACATACATACATAACCTCACGCCTTCTTTCTTTCTTTCTTCTTTTCTTGTCTTTATTTCTTTCAAAGATAGAGATAAAGACATTTAATTAGTAAGTAGGCCGCACGGGCACTTTTACACGTCAAGAATCTACCAGCACTGCACAAGAGGAGACCACTGCTGAGAAGAAACGCCGCAAGAAACTCAGCAGTTACTGATTTTTTAAATATATTTAATATTACAATGGTACTACTTAGTCAAGCATTATATAAATCTTTACATTTAAAGATTTAAAAATATATCAAATAACCGGCGTAGTTTCCGCAGGAAAACACGCAAAAATTTCACGAGAGAGATAGAGGGAGAAAATGAGGAAAAAGAACACATAAGACGGTGCAAGACGACCACATAAGATTGATATTTTGTTCATAGGCATTTTTTCCTTTCTTTAACTTCTCATGTTGTAAAATGACCCATAAAAAAACACGTAGGCGGACTAAAGTCATCATAAATACTTTTTGTCTCCAAAAAATGCACAAAAACGTCTAAGTGCTAGCTAAAAACTCATAAATATCTCTAGATGTTTTACCTTAACCGCTCTAATTAAAAAACACGATGTTATTTAAGTTATTTTATTATTCATTACTTAAATTTAATAGGCTAGCTGTTTGCGAGCGTCAGCAAGTAACGAGAAATAATGGTTCCAAGTTTACATGCAAAATTAGAAGGTCAGATGTTCATGACCTTTAATAATTGACCTTGAAGGTGTAATCTAATAGCTTTGCTTGTATTCAATTTAAACAGGTGAGTTATTGTTATTATAATTAAAAGTTTAAATGGGGTAGGTATAGTTTTTAATTGCGGTAAGTAACTTTTATGGAATATTGGAAACACTTTCAAAGTCAAAATCAAAGTCGACAGGTCGAAATGTCAAAATAGATTGTTTAACACGGTTTGCTGGGGTCAGTTCAGCACAATGTTAATTAATATGAGTTAACGTATGGGAAATAAAATTTAAACTATATCTATGTACGTAAGTTTATCGTTGCCTAGTACCTATTGTACAAGTTTTCGTTTACGGAGCAGAAATAGTGCTGCATTAGCCAACTTTTAAGTTTGCGTTTGAACATATTCATAATTTCAAATTCTTCAATAAGTCTAACAAATTCAAACTTTAAAAAACCGACTGCTGGTAGGATATTGTCGTCAATATAGTGTAAGTTTTTTTTTTTTTTTTTAGAACATGGGTAGGCAAACGAGCACACAGGCCACCTGATGGTAAGTGGAAACTGTGACCCAAAGACATTCGCATTCACAAGACTGCAAATGCGTTGTCAACCCTGAGGACTAAGATGGAATGCCTCTATGCTAGTCATTTCACCGGCTGTCTTATCCCCAAACCGGAACACAACAATGCGAACACTGCTGTTTGTTTGTTTGTTTTGTTTGTTTGTTATATTTTTTTTATTTTATTTCGCCAATTTGACGTTTAAAAAATACCCAGTGCCACCCACGACGCTAAGACGACACTTCGCTTATCGAAATTGGGCCATGAGTTGACCACTTACGAGGGAACAAAGAACCATACCTACATACATACATACAGGCTCCTCTTTCTGCAGTCGGGTAAAAAGACAAACATACAAACATACACATACACAAACTCACGCCTTCATTCCCAGAGTGGGGTAGGCAGAGCTACAGAATAACCAACAACTCTAAAAACTTGTTGCTAATTCTGTAACCACATTTTTCACAATGAGACTAAGATGTTTCCCAGTGTATTAGTGACAGGTAGCAAGCCCATCGCCTAACAGTACTACAAGCCTTTATTCCCTTAGTCGCCTCTCACGACAGCCATGTCGACATCCACGGGAAGACAATGGAGTGGCACTATTCTAACCCGGCAACCATACGGGAAAAGATAAATACTGTGCTATAAGACAAACACTGAGCTGTGAGTCCGATTGTCCCAAGATAGCGAGGCGGGTTGTGAGACTGTACGTGCTGCAAGTTCTAAATATATGTCTTCGCCCTAAGCTGCTGGCGGTCCCGGCGGCGGGCACCGCGGCCCGCAAGAGCTCTTACTCCCAGCATCCAACAATGTTTATGGCAAACGAACGAGGGAGTACCTTCTCCCGCTAATATTAAATAGTCTACCCTCCTGTGAGTATGATAACTAAGATTCAAAACAATCTTCAAAAATGTAAAAAGGTTCTTCAACAAATGTATTTGCAGGTTGGTCATGAAAGTGGTGATTAGTTCAGTTTTTCGTTATTTAAATTATTCTTCTTCTTCTTCAAGTACCTCTCCAACTAGTGAAGGTTGGCTACTAACTTCTGGAATTGTTGTCTGTCCTTAGCGAGTCGAAACATATTTAAATTAAAATAAGTCAACTAGTACTGAGCTATACGGTTTCCGTTCGCTGTATTAAGCCAATTTCTTTTTATTTATTTAAATATCTTATGAATAATAAATAAAAAATAAAAAAAGAGTGCGCCGGTACTCCGAGCGCTGACGCTCCTTGCCGCGCTCCTGGCATCGGCACCCGAATGCGACTTGTTTGATTGGAGATGGAATGCTGTGTGAGAAGATGGATGATAGGCGATCGAGTGTAGGTACTGATTAAGTTAATTATTTTTCATTTATTTTTATTATTATTATTATTGTTTGTTATTGTCCCGCGTGGTTGCCGGGTTAGAATAGTACCACTCCATTTCTTCCCGTGGATGTCGTAAGAGGCGACTAAGGGAATAAAGGCTTGTAGTACTGTTAGGCGATGGGCTTGCAACCTGTCACTAATACGCTGGTAAACATCTTAGCCTAATTGAGCAAAGTGTGGTTACAGAATTATCAACAAGTTTTAAAAGTTGTTGGTAATTCTTTAGCTCAGCCTATCCCACTTTGGGAATGAAGGCGTGAGTTTATGTAGGTATGTATATACGAGGGTGGATTGAAAAGTTCTGAGCCTGGTAAAAAAAAGTAACGGGCTCATTTTTTATAACAATTTTATTTTTCGACATATTCTCCATGAAGGTCAATGCACTTAGTCCACCTCGCCTCCGACTTCATTATCCCATCAAAAAAAAAAGAATCGCTGAGGTCGTTAAAATATGAGTCTACTGCTTCTTGTACCTCCATATTTGTCGAAAATATTTGTCCTCCCAAGTGTTTTTTGAGGTTTGGGAAGAGATGATAATCGGAAGGAGCTAGGTCCGGCGAGTAAGGGTCATGCGGCAACACTACAAATCCACAATCATATATTTGTGCCATTGATTTCGCCGAAGTGTGAACGCGAGCGTTGTCTTGGTGAAACAGTACTTTTTTCGACAGCATTCCAGGTCTCTTTGTTTTAATTTCCTCACGCAAACGACGTAAAAGAGCACAATAGTAGTCCGAATTTATTGCTTTGCCCTTTTGGAGATAGTCTATCATGATATTCATGATAACCCCCCTGCAATCCCAGAAAACTGAGGCCATTACCTTATTAGCTGACAAAATTACCTTGGCTTTTTTGAGTGGTGGTGAACCTGGTCTTTTCCTTTGCCTGGATTGTTCTTTCGATTCTGGTGTACTGTGGTGGACCCATGTCTCGTCCATAGTTATAAAACGATTGAAAAAATCGTCGGAGTCACGTTGAAACATACATAAACAATCTTGGGAAATTGTAACACGTACTCGTTTGTTCTCGACTGAAAGCAGTCTAGGTACCCACCTGGTTGACACCTTAGAAAATCCAAGAACATCGGTGATGATGTTCTGTGCCCGCTCATAAGAAATATCCATTGCTTCCGCTATCTCCACAATCTTCAATCGCCTATCCTTCATTATCGCATCTAATAGCCGAATTATGCCGATAGATTAATTATATTTCTCTTTCCATGCAGGACAACTGAGACTTGCCTTTTCGCACACTGCACATTATGCGTTTTCATGTTCACACTCTACAAGTCACTACTTTTACATACTTACACAAATATGCACAGAAATAGAGATGCGTTGATACGTAATTTTAATTTTGTGTGGCTGGTCTATCAGGGTGTCTACTTGCATACATATTTTCAGTTTTATTTCTTGACTCTAAGATAGACCCTAGAATTTTAGAAGAGATAGACACGGTTGAGCTTCCATGCCACACAGTACATTCTCCTGAAATTTGCAATAAAAAAATAAATCAATTCTGTTTCAAAATTCTTACATTCAATATTCGAAGCATCTTTAAGAACTTTGACAACTTTCTTGTCTTCTTTAGCCGACTTAATGCAAATATTGATGTCATGGTTCTGACGGAGTGTTGGATAAAGGAAGACTCTATTATTCCATCAATCACGGGTTACGCTTCTCACAAAACTTCAAAAAATATTAACCAGTCTGGAGGAGTTGTAGTTTATATCAGAAACGATTGGGTATCTGAGGTTACGGAACCAAATTTTTGCGAAGCAAACTGTCTTTGTATTAACCTAAATAATCAATTTACTATTTACGCAATCTATCGTTCCCCATCTTTCACTAATGTTGTTCCTTTTCTTGAATCACTTGAGTCTAACGTCAAAAGGAGCTCCGTATGTAAATGTAAAATAATAGCAGGTGACATAAATATTAATATATGTCCAAATAGTAATCAAGAAGTCAGCAATAATTATTTATGTTTACTCGCAGAGCTTGGCCTGAAACCGGTAGTTAACAAGCCTACAAGACTGGAAACATGTCTAGACCATATTAATATTACGTCGACATTTTACTCCGAATCAGTCATATGTCAAACCAGTATCACAGATCACGATATAATCGTAGCTGGAGTAAAAACCAATAGAACTAAACCTACAGTCAGAGAGCGTGTAACTAAGAAGTTCGATTACGACGCTATTGATACTGCTTTGGGGAAGGTTGACTGGTCGATTGTGACTTCGAAGATACATTTGTCTGATGCAGTGTCCGAATTCTCCACCACCTTAACCAACATTATTGACAAACACCATAAACTGGTATCAGTTAGTAGATCCAAATTCACGATCCAACCATGGATGACACCCGGTTTATTAAGATGCTCTAAGCATAGAGATGTACTTCATGCCAAATCGAGAAGAAACCCGGAAGATGCCACCGCCAGAGCTATTTACATCAGATACCGAAATTTTTATAATGATCTTCTCCGGAAATTAAAAACCCAGTACGAAACTATTAGTATTGAACAAAGAAAGAACCGTCCTAAAGAGCTATGGAAATGTATTAGAAATATTGCATCTACAAATAAAACAAAAACTATACCCACTGACCTGCTTAAATGCAAAGAAACCACAGCTGAATCTTTAGATAGTTGTAATAAATACTTTACTGACGTGGGTCCAACTCTTGCAGGCAATATTTTGACTCAGATCAATACGAGTCAGGACACTCTTGCTGAAAATACCCGTCTCATTCGATCCCATCCCTCATCCTTTTTTCTTATGCCGACGGACGAAGCAGAAATTGAAAGATTAATAATGAGTCTAAAGTCTGATAGTTCTCCGGGCTTAGATGGATTATCTAATCATTTACTAAAGAGTATAAAGAATCACATAGTTGTACCACTAGCCTTTGTTTGCAACTTGAGTATCTCCGAAGGCCGTTTTCCTGAAACTTGGAAAGCTGCCGCCGTTACCCCGGTGTATAAGAGTGGAGATAAGCGTATATGCAGTAACTATAGACCAATATCACTTCTGGGGTCGTTGTCTAAAATTTTAGAAAAAGTGGTAAATATGCGACTGGTGAAATTCTTGGAAAAAAACAACCTGTTATCTGGAAACCAGTTTGGCTTTAGGCAAGGCAAATGTACAGAAGATGCTGTTACTTCCCTCATTAATACTGTGTCAGGGCATCTTGACCAGAAAAGGGCTTGTATTGGTGCTTTTTTGGACCTGGCAAAAGCTTTTGACACCGTTTCTTTGCCAATTCTTTTCAAAAAACTTGAGATATCTGGAATAAGGGGGATAGCACTAGAATGGTTCAAAAGTTATTTGACGGGCCGGACCCAATGTGTTAAAATTGACGGCCAAGTCAGCAGTCTGGAGAAAATCACTTTTGGTGTCCCGCAGGGGAGTATTCTTGGTCCTACTTTGTTCCTCTTATACATCAACGATCTGACTACACTCAATATTGCAAATGCAAGTATCCTTTGTTATGCCGACGACACGGCAATCAGTTTTCATGGCTCATCGTGGGACGCTGCTCTGGCAACTGCGGAATGTGGAATGACGCGTATTGCGGAATGGCTGCAGTCCAACCTTCTGACGCTTAACTTAGAAAAAACGAAATTCCTGTGCTTCCATAAAACTAAGGCGTCCGCCCCGCAAGCAGTTTCAGAAATGAAAATTCACACATGCCTGCCTATTAACTTGCGCTCCTCATGCTCTTGTCATGAAATTCAAAGGGCAGCTACCTCAAGTATCTGGGTATAGTTTTGGATGAGAAGCTCACTTTTACGGATCATATCACTGCAGCCTCCCAACGCGTAAGAAAACTTATTTATATATTTAAAAAACTTCGCAATGTCATGAGCAAACAACTCTTGAAAACCACATACATTGCCCTAGCCCAGTCAATTATCACGTACTGCATCTCAGTGTGGGGCGGCGCTGCCGGCTCACATTTGATAAGGCTTGAAAGAGCACAACGATCACTCTTGAAAGTCATGCACTCGCTTCCGCGAAGGCATCCCACCCATGCTCTATACGAAAAGAGTGAAGTCCTGAGTGTGCGGCAGCTCTACATATTGCGATGTTCTGCCCTCGCTCACACATTGGTACAGGCACTGCCTGATTTGAAGGAGCTGCTTCGGAAGCGTGTGGTGAAGATCCCTATGCCAAGTATAAATTCAACGTTTGCAAAACGAGTAGGCCCTTTCCAGCGGATGTACCTTTACAGAAAAGTAAACGAAAGTTGTAACATCATAAATTGCTCCCTGAGGGAGGTCAGAACAATTGTTCACAGTTGGCTTTGTTCGCTAAATTACACCGAAACAGAACATTTAATTTAATTTAATTACCGCATAAACATCGAATTAAACTATTCTCTATTTCCTAATTCTGGTAATCATTTTATTGCACCCGCACACACGCACACACACACACACTCACATGCACACGTAAATACACGCCTTCTCACACCCGTACACAAACTTTCACACATGTTTTACTTTGCATCATTCCATAATTCTAATTCCTTATTAATCTTGTTTGTTTTGTTATTCAATTTATTTCTAGTTTTGCAAATAAAATTTTAGAATTGTATAATTCTTTAACGCTAAAATCTTAATCAAAAACGGTAATCTAAAATAAGTCATTCTGCGAGACAGGCTTAGCTTAGTGCAGATGACTGGGTAAACAAATTGTTAAATTATCGCACAGTGCAGTTCATGGACAACATTTTATATGTACTAAGGTCATTTATGTTACAACTAGCCACTTAAGCCACTGTTTCAATAAATATATTTCATATTTCATTTCATTTCATATATTATTGACATTTTCGTCCATAGTAGCCGTCAACGGCCGCCCACTCCTAGGCTCGTCTTGAACAGTCTCCCGGCCACGTTTGAAACCAGCTACCCATATTTTTATGGTAGCATACGATGGAGCAGATTGCCCTTATGTTTGATTCATATCTTAAAATATTTGTTTTGGTGTTAACCCCTTCTTTTGCAAATATTTTATGACAGAACGGTGCTCAATTTTATCCATTACTTGAAAAATCAGTGACCTTATGTAGCAGTTCCAGCATAAAATGCAAAATTGTGACAGGAAAAAAACAAAAGATAGTGCATAATGGCGACTAAATATGGCACTTTGACCTGCCAGTATTTATTAGTTTTTTTATTATTATATTAAACCTTAGGCTCAGAACTTTTCAATGCACTCTCGTATGTTGTTTGTTATTGTGTTCTACTTTTGCGACTGTTAAAGTAAGTAAATTGTATCGATCTGGTTCTCTCGGCGCAATGGAATACTGTAATGCCGTGTAAAATGTGTTAATACATACATACATTAAATCACGCCTGTTTCCCAGAGGGGTAGGCAGAGACCACTTCTTTCCACTTGCTACGATCTTGACAAATTTCTATCGCTTCTTCAACATTCATACATCGAGTCATGCACGCACGTCAGTTTCGGGTACTTATGATTCGGCCCTTTTCCAGTATTTCTCCGATTTGATTCGAAAAAGTACGCCTAGGGCGGCCCCTTCCGACCCTTCCACTTACTTTCGATCTATATATCTCTTTCGTCAATCTTCTTTCATCCATCCTTTCCAGATGGCCGAACCATCGAAGCATGCCCTTTTCAATCTTAGTCACTTCATCTTCTTTTATTCCACATTTCTCTCTGATTTTTTCATTTCTTACTCTATGAATCTGTTTCACACCACACAAACTACGCAAAGAGCGCATTTCAACTGCATTTACACGACTTACATGCTTGTCCTGCCACACCCAACATTCACTACCATACATCAGGGTAGGGGCCAGCACTCCATTGTGAACAGCCAGCCGGGCTTTTTGTGAAACGCCCTGTCTGCTTACAAAGGAGTACAGGGCCCCATTAATTTGATTGCCCGCATTCACCCTCCTCTCGATATCCTCTCACACTTACCATCTCTTGTAAACATACTTCCCAGGTACACAAATTCGCTCACTTGTTCTACTAATTCACCATTTATATTTATCACACACTCAGTCATCTCCTCATCTTTCTCTATCACCATGACCTTGGTCTTGGCAACATTTAGTTTCATCCCCTTTTGCTTGAATCCCTCATTCATCACTGTCACCATCTCCTGCAACTCAAGTACCGATGGGGCAAGTATAACTTGATCATCGGCATATAAGAGGCATTTGATTAGCAACTCTTGCATACGCAAACCCTTATCATACTCTCTCAAATCCCGCATACAACTGTCCATCAATAGATTGAACAGCCATGGTGAGGCAACACAGCCCTGTCTAACACCTTTAGAGATATTAAACCAGGCCGAGTATACCCTATTTATTCTGACACAGGCTCTGGAGCCCTCATAAAGGGACCTCAATGCCTGCACCAGGTTGCTGCTCACTCCATACATAGACAGCACCGTCCACAACTCCTTTCTATCTACCCTGTCATAGGCCTTTTCCAGGTCCACAAAAGCACAAAAAACCTTTTGGTTGACAGCCAAGAACTTTTCTGTGATGGACCGTAGTGAAAAGACCTGATCCGTACATCCCATTCCCTTCGAAATCCCGCTTGTACATCCCAGATTTTGTCATTCGTAACATTCAATACCCTTTCAATTAAAATCTTCGCATATACTTTGCCGACAACACTAAGGGAGGCTGATACCGCGGTAGTTTTTGCAGTCTTGCTGTGACCCCTTTCCTTTATACAGAGGGACGATAACGGCCTTGACCCAATCTTCCGGGACTCGGCCGCTACTCCAACATGCATTAAAAAGACGGTACAACAGACTACCCACCAGGCCATCTCCTCTCCTCAGCATTTCTATCGACACTCTATCACAACCTGCTGACTTTCCCGCTTTCATACTTTTTCAAGCATTCATAATTTAACTCATACTAATAACACTTTCATCTTCGCTACTTGCATCTTTACTCATGCTTTCTGGCTCAAGACAAACATCTTCGCATTCAAACAAGCTTTCAAAATAAGTTTTGCATCTATCAAGCATTTTTTCTTCCTCACATATTAAGTTTCCAGACTCATCCCTCACAGCGCTTAATTTAGTTTTCTCTGATTTCCCCCGAGCCGATTTAATCAAGCTCCAAAAGAGTTTAATATTCGACCGGAAGTTGTCAGAGAAACTTCTATCATACTTTTCATTCAGTGAATCTTTATTTCTAGCCACAACTTCTTTCACTCTTTTCTTTGATCTATTGTACTCTTTTTTCTTTCTGTCGTCGCTTATATCTTGTCCTGGATCTACAGCTACGAAATCCAACCAACACTTTTTCTTCTCTTTCACTACATCATCTACCTCTCTATCCCACCATTCCGGACGTTCATTCTTGCTTTTTCTTCTTTTGACTACAACGCATACTTCAGTGGCCGATTTGTTAATAATAAATAATGTGTGTTAATAATAAATAAGTAAATCTATCATAATGTGTGTTAATAATGTGTGTGTTAATAATAAATAAGATGTGTTAATAATAAATAAGTAAATCTATCACCTTTAGAAAAGTAAGTATCATTTGTTTTTAAAGACTAACTATTTTCAATCAGCTTACGCCGTTAGGAAAATTAGACAACTAACCAATGTTGAGACAGCTCGCTTAGTTTATTATAGTTATTTCCATAGTGTTATGTCGTATGGTATTCTGGTTTGGGGTAAGGCAGCTGACATACAAACTATATTTGTGTTACAAAAAAGGGCCATTCGTTCTATTTACAACTTAAATTCCCGTGACTCCTTAAGAGATCTTTTTAAAGAAATTTTTACCTTAACTGTAGCGTCTCAATTTATTTATGAGAATATTATTTATGTTATAAAAAAATTGGATTATTTCACAAAAAAATCTGATATACATAATTTAAATACTAGAAATAAAAATAAAATAGCTATTCGAAAATTCCGCGTCCGTAAAGTAAATAAATCATGTGTTGGTCAATGCATTCATTTCTATAATAAATTACCTGAGGTAGTTTCAAAGTAAGTAGGTAGTCGTTAATGTCTAAAGCATATTATAGGATCGACGACTACATAATAGACAAAAATGCTTGGCCTAAACCCGAAACTTAATCAATAATATATATTTTTTCAAATTCAAAAGCTTTATCTTGTCTAGGGGACACCATTGATGTAGGAAAACGTATCAATCTTATGTGGTCATCTTGCCCGTCCTATATACAAATAAGTAGGTGTTCTTTTTTCCTTTTCTCTCTTTATCTCTCTCTTAAGATTTTGGTTTGTTTTCCTGCGGAAACTACGCAGGATATATGAAATATTTTTTAATTTGCTATTTATAGATTTAATATAATGCTAGACTAAGTAGTATCATTGTAATATTAAATATATTAAAAAAAATGACTGACTGCTGAGTTTCTTGCGGCGTTTCTTCTCTTGTGAAGCGCTGGTAGATTTTTGACGTGTAAAAGTGCCCGTGCGGCCTACTTACTGAATAAAAGTCTTTATCTTTATCTTTAATATCTTAACATAACAACGAAAGATTTGTTATCAACATTTAAAAATGTGACAATGATTATAAATAGATAAGTAATATTCTTGCTCCCTAAAAACGTGGTATGTACTTATACGTACCACCGAAAAGTAGTTACAATACTAATATAAATTATTACTATTTTGCAATAAACTTTATTCGTTTGACCGTTCATATTAATAACGGTAATAATTTCCCTAGCCCTCCACACTGAAAACAGATTAACTCGGTTCAGCGATATCATTTACCTCCACATTTCAAAACAACAAAAACTCCATAAGGTGTCAATTTAATATGCAAATGAGGACGCCTGGCACTTAACAAGCACTCAGGGCGGCATTTCACTCGACACCTGCCGAATACTGATCGCACATCTCTTACATTACATACTGAATAAACGAGATGCAACGATAGTATTTCACGATACTGGGTTAGTGGCACAGTTCGGTGACGTAACGAGAGGTCGACGACCGCTTGCAGGCTGCAGTAGAAGCCTGAAAGCCCGGGAAAGCTCTGCTAGGATGCAGTTACACTGAGAGCTCGAGAAAAATAAGTAATTAATTATATAATTAATAATTCGAAAATGTTTCATAGGTTGATTTGAAATAGTCGTTTATATACAGAATGTCCCAGAACTTGACGTAAATATTACGTCACTAGAAAGCTCCATTATATAGGTATAGTGTACAGGATATACTTTAAACTTTTCAATATAATAATTAGTGTAGGCACTTATTAAAGTATTAATGATGCTAGTCAAGAATAAGACCTTGAGGTACACCTTGAACTTCCTTGGGTTTTAAGTTGATATTTACCCTATCTTCAATAACGTACCAATGTAGGTACGGAAATAGCAAATATTTGTGATGAAAAAGTACATCATGATTTAAAATACTTTCACACACGGAACACTTTTTAATAAGTAAATTTTTTAACTTCGACAATTCTGAATCATCGTATAGAAAATAAATTCTACAAAGGCGTAAAAACAAAAACACAACGCAAGGCAAGCGTTAGGGTATAAAATTGACGCAGTTAATCAAAACTATGTTATAGCTACCACTAAATATTAGCACAGGCAATAAAAAGCTAAGCCATTTTTTTCAGTGAGTTCATATATTGGTTTCATTTTGCACCTGTCCTTAAATATAGATTTCGAATAAAACGTTCTGATCGATGTACTCAGGTTGTACAAGGGAAAAAATAACCATATGTAGGTATATACCTACTGGGTTTTTGACCTTAGCTTTTTATTGTTTGCTTCTTACACTTCTTCTGCTTTGGTTACAATCAGCTTACTGTCAAAGTTACAGTCTTTGATTTTATTTATGTCAACTAAGAAAAAATTCACTCTCGATTTTTGAAGCGTGTCTGTTTTATTTTACCCAACCGTGCAAAAAGGCTAGTTATGTGTTTCGGATGTATTTATCTGATTCTTAAAGGCATAAAGAGTTTTAAGGTGCGAAATATTTTTGTCCTAGAAGTTTCGGACTTCCTCGGCATTCTTTAAAATATTCAAAGATTTTACCAAATATTATTTATCTCATTCCTGTAATATTACTTTATTAATTAATATTGTTCCCTAAAAAGCATTAGATGGAATGACTAACTTTTCGGGTTGGAAGGAAACGTGAGAACCCTTTAGCCCACGCGGATACTGTGGGCAGATTACTTTCTTTGGAATAAGAGTTATACTTATATTAATTGGTGTGGTTTATAAATAAACTCAAGGGCAAGGAAATCGGGTCGGCTGTCCGGAAATATATCGATAACAAAAGGGAACAAACGAATAAGTACCAGATATGAAAATCGAGGCTCGGTATAAATAATGATGTCATATGGTCCTTATCCTTGACCGGAAAAAAAAGAATGCTTAAGAAAGAAGACAGATCTCAAAGATGACGTAAAACGGTAGTCATCTTTTTCCAACGTTTACAAAATGCTTTTTTTTAAATAATACTCATGACAAAGATGAATTGCCTCAGTGTTAGTAATTTCAAAAGTTAGTAAATATAGTGATTTGCGGCAGTTTATAATTTAAATTTTAAAAAAATGACGTGTGGAAATCAAGGGAGGAGGCCTTTTCCCAGCAGTGGGACACTATATTGGGTTAATTAATAATAATAACAATTTTATTTATTGTGTTCCACTCCTGTTGAGGTATTTTTCACCATAGTTTAGGTTTTTATACACGTTCCCATAGACTAATTAGAGAAATAAGTCCATAGCGAGGACAATTGTTTGGTAAAAGAGTATTTTCTCTTGTGGACTAAACACAAGCACATGGGGTTAGCTCTAAGTGCTTCTGTCAATCCCCTGCAGGTTATAGTCGCATCGTTTTACGAGGACCAATTTGACAGCTGTCAACTTAGTGCAAAATATAACCTCAAACATGCCTCAAATACATATTTTGTATTAAATTGACCGCTATGAAATTGGAGCTTTAGAATGGCACGACTATCTATCTAAAACATATAAAACAGTGCTGTGGCTATCTGACTGACTGACAGACGACGCACCGCCTAACTAGCTGATCTTAAAAACTGGAATTTTGGAGGGAGTATTCCTTGGGCACCCCAGGATTGCACCTAAAAGAAATAGGGGGAGTAGAGGAAAACTTATCCTACGCATAGGTACGAGGGCGTTCTTTAGTAGTGAATAAAACGGTTGTAGCAATTCGGATGGTTTTTCAGGCCACCCATGACACAAAGACTTTGATTTCCTGTATGTGGTCGCTACTCTAGAACCTGCCTGCCCCAACGGCCACCAGTTCTAAGAGACCAATGAGGTTTGTGTGAAGGTCCCGGGAAGGATGCGAGTAGCACAAAACCAATCGTCGTCGTAGAGATCCTTGGCACAGGTTAGTCTTTGACTTTGGGGAAGGCCTATGTCCAGCAATGGTACATTAACTGTACATTACTGACGTGTAAAAGAGCCCGCATGTGGCCAATTTACTGTAATTTTTTTTAAATTGAATTTTAGGCGTATTTTGGCTGCTATGATGGAAGTGGACTCAGAGGTTCATAAGCATTAAAAATCTCAAGAATCTTGTCTCATGACCGCAATTCCAAGCAGCTATACTGAGGACTAAAAGAATAGTCTCTATTATAGTCACCACGCCACGCCACGCCACGCTTAGGCAAAAGGCTAGATGGACCGATGACGTGAAGAAGGCAGCTGGCAGTGACTGGATGCAAAGGGCGGGAGATCGGTCGTTGTGGCGCTCCTTGGGGGAGGCCTATGTCCAGCAGTGGACTGCAACAGGCTGATATGATATTCAGTGCATATGTTGTCTTATCCTGATACCGAAACAACAATGCAAACACTGTTCAGCAGCAGGTTTGAAATTTCCACATGGGGAGTGATCCGAAGAACTGTGTCGAATAAAGCCTGCGGCTAGATTCCTTTACTGTACCACTCACAAACGGCTATCCTATCATCTCCACCATCGCGATCTCGGAGTCTACCACTATGCGTTTTAAACGAAACTTGGCCAAGCATGACAGTGTTATGAAATCAGCTTACTGCGGCGGATTGGGGACATTCAAGAGACCAGGATACTCTTGTCTCAAAGGCTGCCAACACAGCTTCAATACATCTCATGGTGTTACAGATCCATGAGCAGCAGTGATCAGGTCCCCGGCTCCGTCTACCATAAAACAAATATTTTTATTCTGACTCCGTTGTGCCCCCAGCTCAACCAGCAAATTCAATAACTCGATTCCCGTATCCTCCCGGTGCAGCTGCAACCCGTACAAGCAACGGCTCCATTCGCTTCTCCCAGTATCGGTCCTATGGTGTAATGGTTAGCACTCTGGACTCTGAATCCAGCGATCTGAGTTCAAGTCTCGGTGGGACCTAAACTTTTTACCGCAGTTTTTTTTTTGTTTGAGCCAATAGGTATTGATATTTTGCAAGTCGTTGTCTGTTATTCTGTCGGTAAACTTTATGTTTTTTTAGGGCATGAAGAACCTGATGTTAAGTGAGATCTGCGACCCATAGATTTGTATTCTACATACATACATACATACCTTCACGCCTTCATTCCCAGAGTGGGGTAGGCAGAGCTACAGAATTACCAACAATTCTAAAAACTTGTTGATAACTCTGTAACCACAATTTGCACAAATAGGCTAAGATGTTTACCAGCGTATTAGTGACAGGTTGCAAGCCCGTCGCCTAATAGTACTACAAGCCTATATTCCCTTAGTCGCCTCTTACGACATCCACGGGAAGACATGGAGTGGCACTATTCTAACCCGGCAACCACACGGGCCAGATTTGTATTCTCTAGACTTAAATTTCAAGACTGCCACCCTGAGAACGCAAATGCGTTGCAAACCCTGAGGACTAAGATGGAATGCCTCTACGCTAGTAATTTTACCGGTTGTTTTATTTTCACACCAAAAATAATTGTAGTAAGTATTATATTGATAAAGATAAAAGATAAGATAAAAGATGTTTATTCAGTAAATAGGCCGCACGGGCACTTTTACACGTCAAAAATCTACCAGCGCTTCGCAAGAGACCACTGCTGAGAAGAAACGCCGCAAGAAACTCAACAGTAAGTCGTTTTTTAAATATTGCTAATGATATTATACAATAATAAACTTAACCTAGCATTATATAAAACAATGAATCTCACATAACACCAAAAATTATATTCATGCGTAGTTGAGCAGGAAAATGTGTCAAAACTCAGAATTGTAACAAAACTAATAAGTAAAAGTAATATAAAAAAAATATAGAAAGTATACAAGTTATACTTACCTGTGACGGTGCAAGACAACATGCATAAACGTTTCGATACATTCTCCTACAGAAACCGTGTCCCCTAGACAATATACAATATTTACATATTTTTATGACTAAGTTATTATTAAATTATTTAGGTGTTGGCCAAGCATTTTTATCTGTTAGATAGTCTTCGACCCTATAGTAAGCTTTAGACATCAACGAACGAACGAACGAAGTAAGTTTTAAGTACTGGAAATGGTAACTTTAAAGCAACGTCAGGTAATTTATTAAAGAAAAGCATGCATTGACCTACAAATGATTTATAAACCTTACGGACACGAAATTTTTTAATAGCAATTTTATTTTTATTTCTTGTATTGAAATTATGTACATCACAATTCTTAACAAAAGAGTCTTGATTTTTAATGACATAAATAATATTCTCATAAATAAATTGTGATGCCACTGTCAAAATATTAATTTCTTTAAATAGTAATCTTAAGGAATCACGGCAGTTTATATTATATATAGAACGAATGGCTCTTTTTTGCAACACGAATATAGTCTGTATGTCAGCAGCTTTTCCCCAAACCAGAATACCGTACGTCATAACACTATGAAAATAACTATAATAAACTAAGCGAACTGTCTCAACATTAGTAAGTTGCCTGATTTTCCTTACAGCATAAGCTGCCAAACTTACTTATAATTTACCTGCTAGTACTGCTATATGGGGACTCCATTGCAAGTTTTTATCTATAGTTATCCCTAAGAAAAGCGCCTTATCTACCATTTCCAATCTCTCATTATTAAGAAATATCCTAGATTCTACCGGTCTAACATTAGGCACAGCGAACCTAACACATTTAATTTTCTTAGCATTGAGTAGCAAATTGTTACTAGTAAACCAATTAAGTACTTTACCTAGTATGGTATTTATCCTAATGTAATCGACGGATTTTCGGTCTACCTTGAAAATTAATGATGTTTCATCAGCAAAAAGCACAATATCACAAAGATTATCTACTGTGGGTGGTAAGTCGTTAATATAAACCAAAACTAAGAAAGGACCTAATATAGAGCCCTGAGGCACACCTAACTTAACAGCGGCTCCAATAGACTGTGTTTGGTTTACAACAACCGTTTGTGTTCTATCACTAAGATATGAAGACATAAGATTTAGAGAATTATTTGACAGACCATAATGTTCTAATTTTAATATAAGAGTCGCATGATCTACGCAATCGAAAGCTTTGGAAAGGTCACAAAAAATTCCTATAGCATCACTAGATTTCTCCCAAATATTGTATATATATTTAATGAACACAGATGCTGCATCAGTTGTGGATCGTCCTCTGGTGAAGCCAAACTGATTACTGTTAAGCAGTTTATTTCTATTGAAGTGACCTACGATATCTTTTAACATTAACTTCTCAAAAACTTTACTTAAAACAGGTAGAATAGAAATTGGACGGAAATTAGTTAAATCACTCATATCGCCCGATTCAAAAAGTGGTATGACTTTACTATATTTCATAAGATTTGGAAAGAACCTCTCTGAAATGCAATTATTGTAGATTAAAGCTAAGTGCAGTGCAATTATATCTATGACATGATGGATGACTTTATCTGATGTTCCCCATAAATCCTCAGTTTTTTTTAAACTAAGCGATTTACACCTTAACAATTAAAACTGAATCTACGTGGCTAAAATCAAAGCTTTCGTTACATTTAGTAACATTAGCACAAAGTAATTTTTGAGCTTCAATCGCAGATGATTGAAGACATTTCGTGGTATTAACGGCCATTGTCGAGAAATAATCTTCGAACGCTAAGGCCACGTCTTTGTTTGACTTGATTTGTTTGTCACCCTTGTTAAGGGTTACTTGATTATCACGAGTTTTAGATTTACCCGTTTATTAACATTCACACCGTGTTATGATTAAGAAAAGGCACGTATAAACAATATTTAATTCTGGAAAAAGGCATTTATTTACTCAAAAGAAATATAAAATTTCACTTACGTGACTTATAATTCAAAGATAAATACTAGTAACTATTCGAGAGCGTCTATATAAACAGTAGTAAAAGGAAGAAATATATTTGGTAGTTACTAACAATTTATTCGTGAGCGTCTACACAATCAATTTTACAAGTAAATTACCTCCACTCCCCATTTACATCATTGAAAAACTCATCGAATGAGTAAACCTTTTCTTTTTAGGTAAGTTTGTATGTTTTTATTTCGGATAAGGTATTTAGCCCCTAGAATAAATAATGTTCTATTAAAATAGATAACCTTCCATGGCAGCGATTGTTTGTACTAATAACACGTTAAGTAAAACTATGAGTGATTATTTTCTGCTCTATTGTGGTCTGTTTCATCCGCCCTTTGGATAAATGATTGATTTGACTTAACAGTGTGCGAGGCAACATCTTTGGTAGTGTCATACCGAAATTGTAATTCATAGTGTAAATACAAACAAGTATTTTCTTATTTTATGTATATTTATTTTTTGTAGTGAGTGTAATGCATACAGGGTGTCCCAAAAATAGCACGTCACAGTGACACTGGAGATTCCCCAGCCTTAGACAAACCAAACCAGCCTAACATGACCTCAGTAAAAGTTGCACCGTTTTCGAGTTATACCAATTTAAAGATTTTTCCAATTTTTCACCTCTTTTGACATTGTAAGTGCTCGCATTTACTGGGATAGCTTTAGAATTTAGTTTTTTTTATTTGTGCGCGTTTATGAATAGTTGATTAAGATGATAAATGCATTATTATGTCAATAACTAATGTACAAGTTGGAAAAATACTGTAATGAACTTGACTTAAATTATCATCCACATAGTAATTTAAACTTTGAACACCTGCCATAACTTTTTTTTTACTACAAATGAAATGAGCAAATAACTTTAAAAACATGCGTGTTTTATGCCAATTCTAAAATGGTATGACACATGATATCTTAATGCATAAAAGTAGGAATTCGTATGACATTTGCCAATATGGATCCTCGGAAATCAATGCTAATCATCTAAAAAATTATCTTGTACTCTACGATATCTCATTTGTTTGTGCTCCTTTGAAGAATATGATTGATTTTTGGTTGACCTTGGTTCAAAGATAATAAAAAACGGGTTTAATTTTCATTAGTTTTTACAGTAAATGTTCGAATTGTTTCCCTCCGACTTTAAGGCACAAATGGCATCTTCGAATAAAATTTCGGTTTAATTTTCGTAAACTGGTTTCCGATATGTCTCGGGCTGCATTGAAGACACGTCGCCGTAGTTCCTCTTCGTTACTTATTGGTTTTGAATAAATATTGTCTTTCAAACATCACCAAAAAAAAACATTTTACAGAGCGAAATCAACTTCCGTTAAGAGTGCCGAGTAGTCGTTTCAGTTCCACAAACAAAATCGCAGTGACACATGATATCTTAATGCAAAAAAGTAGGAATTCGTATCACATTTGCCAATAAGGATCCCGGAAACCAAACTAACAAATGAAACGCGATTAGCCGCTTTGCAAGTTTATCATGTAAAGAATTGTAGGATAGTTATTACACTTATTACTTTATTGCAGTTCTGTTGTAGCCCTGTGTCCCAAACTACTCATAGTTCGTTACCTTGCGTTTCGTGCTATACTCGTTGATTAATATTAAACCTCGTTTTAATAGCCGACTTTTTAGTTAGGTACGTTTTATTTTTATTGATTTGAATTATGTCATTACTTATCACCCATGTTCACTGCTTCCGTTTTCCTGTGGTGTTCCTGAATTAAATCGACTTGGCATTCCTCTGGACTCTGATTTTGTTTGTGGAACTGAAACGACTACTCGGCACTCTTAACGGAAGTTGATTTCGCTTTGTAGAATGTTTTTTTTTTGGTGATGTTTGAAAGACAATATTTATTTAAAACCAATAAGTAACGAAGAGGAACTACGGCGACGTGTCTTCAATGCAGCCCGAGACATATCGGAAACCAGTTTACGAAAATTAAACCGAAATTTTATTCGAAGATGACATTTGTGCCTTAAAGTCGGAGGGAAACAATTCGAACATTTACTGTAAAAACTAATGAAAATTAAACCCGTTTTTTATTATCTTTGAACCAAGGTCAACCAAAAATCAATCATATTCTTCAAAGGAGCACAAACAAATGAGATATCGTAGAGTACAAGATAATTTTTTAGATGATTAGCATTGATTTCCGAGGATCCATATTGGCAAATGTCATACAAATTCCTACTTTTATGCATTAAGATATCATGTGTCATACCATTTTAGAATTGGCATAAAACACGCATGTTTTTAAAGTTATTTGCTCATTACATTTGTAGTAAAAAAAAGTTATGGCAGGTGTTCAAAGTTTAAATTACTATGTGGATGATAATTTAAGTCAAGTTCATTACAGTATTTTTCCAACTTGTACATTAGTTATTGACATAATAATGCTTCTATCATCTTAATCAACTATTCATAAACGCGCACAAATAAAAAAAACTAAATTCTAAAGCTATCCCAGTAAATGCGGGCACTTACAATGTCAAAAGAGGTGAAAAATTGGAAAAATCTTTAAATTGGTATAACTCGAAAACGGTGCCACTTTTACTGAGGTCATGTTAGGCTGGTTTGGTTCGTCTAAGGCTGAGGAATAAAAAAAAAAAAAAAAAAACCAGTGTCACTGTGACGTGCTATTTTTGGGACACTGTATTTTTATAAAATACAGGGTGTCCCAAAAATAGCACGTCACAGTGACACTGGAGATTCGCTAGCCTCAGACAAACCAAACCAGCCTAACATGACCTCAGTAAAAGTTGCACCGTTTTCGAGTTATACCAATTTAAAGAATTTTCCAATTTTTCACCTCTTTTGACATTGTAAGTGCTCGCATTTACTGGGATAGCTTTAGAATTTAGTTTTTTTTATTTGTACGCGTTTTCGAATAGTTGATTAAGATGATAGAAGCATTATTACGTCAATAACTAATGTAAAAGTTGGAAAAATACTGTAGTGAACTTGACTTAAATTATCATCAACATAGTAATTTAAATTTTGAACACCTGCCATAACTTTTTTTTACTATAAACGAAATAAGCAAATAACTTTGAAAACATCCATATTTTATGCCAATTCTAAAATAGTATGACACATGATATCTTAATGCATAAAAGTAGGGATTCGTATCACATTAGCCAATATGGATCCTCGGAAACCAATGCTAATCATCTAAAAAATTATCTTGTACTCTACGATATCTCATTTGTTTGTGCTCCTTTGAAGAATATGATTGATTTTTGGTTGACCTTGGTTCAAAGATAATAAAAAACAGGTTTAATTTTCATTAGTTTTTACAATAAATGTTCGAATGGTTTCCCTCCGAGTCTAAGGCACAAATGGCATCTTCGGATAAAAAATTGTTTTAATTTTCGTAAACTGGTTTCCGATATGTCTCGGGCTGCATTGAAGTCACGTCGCCGTAGTTCCTCTTCGTTACTTATTGGTTTTGAATAAATATTTGTCTTTCAAACATCACCAATAAAAAAACATTTTACAAAGCGAAATCAACTTCCGTTAAGACTGCCGAGTAGTCGTTTCAGTTCCACAAACAAAATCAGAGTCCAAGTCGATTTAATTCAGGAACACCACAGGAAAACGGACGCAGTCGTAACTAAAAAGTCTGCTATTAAAACGAGGTTTAATATTAATCAACGGGTATAGCACGAAACGCAAGGTAACGAACTAAGAATAGTTTGGGTCACAGGGCTACAACTGCAATAAATTAATAACTATCCTACAATTCTTTACATGATAAACTTGCAAAGCGGCTAATCGCGTTTCATTTGTTAGTTTGGTTGCCGGGATCCTTATTTGCAAATGTGATACGAATTCCAATTTTTTTGCATTAAGATGTTTGAAAGACAATATTTATTCAAAACCAATAAGTAACGAAGAGGAACTACGGCGACGTGTCTTCAATGCAGCCCGAGACGTCGGAAACCAGTTTACGAAAATTAAACCGAAATTTTATCCGAAGATGCCATTTGTGCCTTAGAGTAGGAGGGAATCAATTCGAACACTTACTGTAAAAACTAATGAAAATTAAACCTGTTTTTTATAATCTTTGAACCAAGGTCAACCAAAAATCAATCATATTCTTCAAAGGAGCACAAACAAATGAGATATCGTAGAGTACAAGATATTTTTTTAGATGATTAGCATTGGTTTCCGAGGATCCATATTGGCTAATGTGATACGAATCCCTACTTTTATGCATTAAGATATCATGTGTCATACTATTTTAGAATTGGCATAAAATATGGATGTTTTTAAAGTTATTTGCTCATTTCGTTTATAGTAAAAAAAAGTTATGGCAGGTGTTCAAAGTTTAAATTACTATGTTGATGATAATTTAAGTCAAGTTCATTACAGTATTTTTCCAACTTTTACATTAGTTATTGACATAATAATGCTTCTATCATCTTAATCAACTATTCAAAAACGCGCACAAATAAAAAAAACTAAATTCTAAAGCTATCCCAGTAAATGCGAGCACTTACAATGTCAAAAGAGGTGAAAAATTGGAAAATTATTTAAATTGGTATAACTCGAAAACGGTGCAACTTTTACTGAGATCATGTTAGGCTGGTTTGGTTCGTCTGAGGCTGGGGAATCTCCAGTGTCACTGTGACGTGCTATTTCTGGGACACCCTGTATATTCCCCGTGTGGTTGCCGGGTTAGAATAGTGCCACTCCATGTCTTCCCGTGGATGTCGTAAGAGGCGAATAAGGGAATAAGGGCTTGTAGTACTGTTAGGCGATGAGCTTGCAACCTGTCATTAATGCGCTGTTAAACACCTTAGCCTAATTATGCAAAATGTGGTTACAGAATTATCAACAAGGTTTTAGAGTTGCTGGTAATTCCGTAGCTCTGCCTACCCCACTTTGGGAATGAAGGCGTGAGTTTATGTATGTATGTATATTTTGTTTTATAATAATTTACGTCTAATAAAATAACCTTAGCTGATGAACGTCAATTTAAACTTGTTTTCGTCGACAAAATTTCAAGCCGTGTCGAGAATTTAAAGTGATTAGATCCAATTTTGCCGAGCCTTAATTTTGTGATTGTACTCGAAGATTTTGAGTTGGTTTATAAATACTTAAATAATCCATCAAAACTTTCCAGCCGCTTCATAATAATCTATTCTTACTAATTATTATTTTTCGCTTTTAGTAAACTTTGTGTATTTTTCCCAAAAAAAAGCTTTATTTCTTGTGCACATTTCATTAATAATAATGTCATTGAATAATATCTAGCAAGGGTCTCTTGCTTAAAAAAAGTTTTTAAGCAAAGTAAAGTATAATTAAACAAATTTTATTTGACTTTGACCTTTGAGTTTCTAAGGTGCCTCATGTACAAGTAGGGGTTTGTTTTGTTACGTAAATTGGGGTGTTTGAAAAATCGTCATTTTCCGGAACACGATAAAATAACGTCATTCTCACAGAGCGTCGTTTTGAAACTGCGAATACTTATTGTTATGTTTTTAATGTATGTTTATATTTAAATCCGACAATGCGTCAGTTCCACTTGTGAGTAAACAAAATAAAATTGTAAAACGAAACAAAAATACGAAAGATCAGTTTATCATTTATGAATAAGTTGTAATTAGATGATCTATAGAAAAATAATTAAGAAACAGTGAATAAAAACACGTTTTTTTAGACTTTATTTGTGTTTATTTGTAATGTAAAAAAAAACTTACTAAAACTTACTTAGTAAAAATTACTTTTGTGGATTATTAATGTTTTCAATCCTTTTTACTTAGCCGGGATCCTAAACAACGCGCCTGATTTTTTGTCAAAGAATTATTGACGGGCGAGCAAGTTGCTTCGCGCTTTCGTAGGCCTGCGATATAGGTACCTGGTAATGGAAAGGCTTAAATGTAAAGTTCAATGTGTCCAGTAAAAAATAGTGGTAGAGTTAATGGAAAATCTAAATTTAAATAAATAAAATTGTTCTTACGCTGGTCAAATCGTGTATTAATTACTCGTAATATTGGATTTCCTAGTTTGTTTTTAAAAAGGAAAGCGCATGAAATAAACAATTATAAAATAAAAACAACACCCTGTTTTCGAACACTTAGTTAAAAACACCCCATTCTACTTTAAAGCCGTGTACAATAAAAAAAAACACTCATCAACATACAACATTTCAATTTACACCTAATCACTTAACACTAAGGTTGATTATCGCATGATTCGATCGACACGTGTCAGACACGCGTAAGGCACGCTCATGTGTTTATTACTTATGTTGATAATAAGCAAAAATCTTTCAAAAAACTATAGTTACTAAACAGTTATATCAAATTTGAACCTTATTAAAATTGATGCAAGGTACAAATTACAAACAAAATCATGGTATCAGTAATGATTGTTTGAAAAATGTAATTGCATCTACGCATTGTTAGAGAACGCCCTTTGAGAAGGAATTAAGATGGACGTCTCTTTGAATATTATAAATTATAATCGTACGTAATTACCGTTTGTTATGTACAAGATATAAGCTTTAGATAATGGATCTTTATTGTATACAGACAGAGTGCGTGTGAGTGTGGAGTTAGCGGAGGTAGGGCCCTGTGCAGGGTCCCTACATCGCTACCTACTATCCTTGAAACTACCGCGAAACGAATGTTTGGTCGTCAAGATGGCAGTATTGTAGTTTTGCTTCGTCGTGAGACAGCAGTCTTGGGATTAAAAATGTCTTTGGGTCTCAGAGCACTCTAACCGTCAGAAAGACTGTGTGTTCGTTTGCCTTCTCCGTGCCATGAAGTAAAAGTCAAGGGTAGGTTTGTGTATTTTTTTAATCTCTCTATGAAATCAGGTAAAAAAATATATCTAAACATATCTTGGACGTTGACCTAACAGTCAACACGGAAGTCGGCGATCACTTTTCCATTTTTGTTTTGTTTGTTTATTAGTCAGCAAAAGATACAAGGTATGCCAAATAAAACCTAACACTGAATGACATTTGACACAACGTTTCGTTATACTCAAAGAGAGTTGCTGCGGTCAATACATTTGGTCTTTTATTTAAATTGCAGGCCAAATATGTCTGGATTGAAATATTTAAACTTAAAGAGAGGTGGTGTTATACGAATAAAATTTACCCTACTTATTTTGTATTATCAATAAAAAAATAAAGTACGTCAAAGTAACAAAACGTAATTTGCATGTAACGAAACATTAGAGTCTAGTTTAGTGATGCGACACCACAACACTACGTGTTTATCGATACTTATTAATTAGTAAGCATCGAAAACGTTTAAAGTAGCATTTCATCATGTGGGACCTGTGTTATATTTTTTACTTATACAAATCTAATTTATTTGCCTAAAGGGTAACAATTGAGACTGATTCATCTATTAAGTAGCTAGATTTGTCATCTGATTTTGACATCCTGATTCGTCATCTGATTTTAGAGAAATAATATAAAATAGATGTGAATTATTATGGCATTAATGATTAAAAATAATCACCAGCCTCACCATGTTATTTGCACCATGCTATCTTTTATTCACTGTAATCATTTAAATACCTTCGGTTTAAACCCTATACTCAAACTTACTTCGCACTTTGCTAATAGTTTTGTAAGTCTTCATTACTTAGCTACTCGTCCTAATTACTGATTTCACTCTAACCGACTAGATAGGGTAAGACACCTAGTAACTGGCCTCTAAAATACCAGTTACTGGCACCTAGTGATTGTTGAATTATCGTCTCTATTACATTATTTTAAAGTTCATGGGGCCAGTAATTGGTAGGTGGCTAATTATAGGTCAGTTTACCCTATTTGATAGGGTTTTGTACGAGCTTAGTAATGAGAATAGTTTTACCCTGCTTCGTATTAAACACTATTTTTCGGGTGTTATTATAACTTATCACTACATTAATACTAAATTTAAAAATTCGAAAATTTCTCTGTCTGTTAAGCTCTCACGGCTACCGATGCACCGATTTCGATGAAATTTGGTATGGAGATAGCTCGAACTCCGAGGATGGAGATATAGTACAATAGTAACGACAGCGGTAGAGTTACTTTAGTTAGGTAGAGCGGCAGAGTAGCGGTAAATGACTACTACGCACGCGGGAAGCGGGCACCAGCTAGTAATTAATAAAACCACTGCAATTTTTGATGTTTAATATGGAATATTCATTTTTACAGTTTCAATAAAAGCTGATTCATGTAACAAACAGGTGAGTTTTTTTTTTATTGAATAGCTGTAAAAATAACCAAGTTATAAGCTAACAAAGATTTGTTCCTATCTCTTTCTAGCAAAACAGAATTTAACGTGTAATTTATATTTCGAACCCTTATTCTGCAAACAAAAAATATTCACAGAATATTGAGTTTCCCACGAGAAAAATTAATTATAAAATTCATTGAATAGATTTTCTGTGGAATTTGTTTGTTTCAAGTAGTATATGAAACATTTTCTGTGAAACAAAATTCTGTAAATTTTCTATCTGTAAAACTAGGGGACACCCTAATTATTACCTGTGAAAGGTTATCTTTTCATCTTTTCGAGAACTGTGGCTTTTGCAATACAACAATTCAGATCACAGATGTCTACGAAAGGTACGAAAACACATAAACACAAACCACACACAATAAAATAAATAAAAGCAACAATTTACTCCATTGTTCGGCACCAGGTCTGGGGACTAACGACGTATGACTTGAAAAAAAAGTGGTAAAACGTAAAGATGCCGTCTTCTTTATTCATATATTATATCTTTCCGTATAAACGCTTCCCTTTTACTCCTTGTATTATTTTACCGTCTCGGTAATACTTTACGTCTCAAAAGTATACGTGACCATGGTCATCGCCTTACTGATAACACTGATTAAGTGTCCATAATTAGATAAACACTAATGTGTCTGAGCTTAATGACGTTCTGAGAAATACAGGCGCCATGATCATATTTGTTTTGCCTAATGTTACGTCAGGCTCCTCAAATCAACTTGGTAGGCAAAGTCACTGCGAGACATGTAGGCAGCGGGAATGAATCGTAACCAGTGGTCATAGGACTTGGTCGGGTCGCAACTTTCCCGATCACATGGTTGAGAAAGGCCAAGGCTGAGATACGCGTCATAATCGTGAACGGGTGCTGTTTGTGGGGTCTGTCTGTTCACGTTTGCAAGGACTTGTTGATCAATTTATTATCCTAGTTATATGGCTTTTGACGTAGAGACCTCGTCGTGTTGTTCTCATAGTCATTATTTTATTTTAAGGTTTATGGACCTTTGTAATAATTTTATATTTGCTAGTTTTAAGAATTTATTGTTTATTACTTTATTACCTTATTATTACTTAATGTAAGTTACTTTTAAGTATAATTATGTTTATATGAATGAAAAAATTACCTTCTGCTGGAGTGTCTTGCGGCGCTTCTCCGCAATGATGGTCTTGTCCGAAGCGCTGGTAGATTCACTGTACATTTCCGACATGTAAAAGAGCCCGCATGTGGCCAATTTACTGAATAAATATTTTGAATTTGAATTTGAATTTGGTGCATCCGTCCGGATGGCTACAACCATTTGATCCTTTAACTTGCTACCAAGCCGCAGTGTTTTTCTTTGCGGGGATAAGACAACCGGTGAAATTATTATACGCATTACATCTTAGCCATCAGGATTGGTAACCCATTTGAGGCCTTAGGATTGCAGTCTTGAGATGATGTTTTGGGTCTCAGATCCCATTCACTATCAGGTGGCTTGAGTTGCCATAAAAAAACATTAAATTAGGATAATTTTCTTAGTTTACGTGTACTCGTCTGAAATTTAATTTTGCTTGCTTATATTTGTGTAGAAATTCAACATGATTATGGTTATGGTGATGGACATCGTTTTCCGCACTTGGCCCGTGTATGTCGGGCCGTTTTGCGTAGGAGGTACCTGCTAGTAGTCTAGCCAGCCTAACTGCGACCAGAAGCGCAGGATCCTCCTGGTGCCTCCACAGGCTTCTCGGAATGACCTCGGTGTCTAGAGGATTTCAGTCCGTTCAGCGGCCACTACGCATTCCAGGATTACGTGGGGAGCTGTTCCATCGGCAGACAGGAATCCCCTGCATACGGGGCTGTCGGTCATACCTAGAACATATAAATGTTTGGTAAGCGAGCAATGTCCAGTAATTTTTCGTACAAATTCAACATCAAGCAGAAGTTCTTAAAAAAAGATTCTGTAAAAAAAAACTTTTTTGGGAGAAGCTTTATTTGCCAATTATACTTTAACCGCAAAAAAAATGTCTGCTTATGAAGAACAAACTATTGAGCCCCAACACTGTGGGTCTACGTTAAGAATAGCGGAGATCCAGCCACCTTCCGACTCCATCATCAGATCACTGAGATACCATGATATTGCATTGTCATTGGGTTTACATATGTGATGCAAATTTCAGCCCATTCCGCTGACGGTAATTGGGTCAAATTTAACTTGCAAGATTTGACCCGTACATACATATATAATACATACATAGCAAGTTTAAGAAAAGCTCGTAAAATATGTACTTAATTTTATACGAAATGAAGCATATTTCTTCATCTATCGATAAATGAAAAAGTATTCAACCTTAATGAAAAATTAAAAGGATTCGGGTTCCTCCAGTCGACCGCTGATTGAATCTGTATGTACCCCTACCATGAGTTACAATTACCGTACTCGCTACCATGTCGAATGCTCTGTCCCTTGCAGACCTCGCAGTATTCTTATAGAGAGCGAGGGACAGAGCTTTCGACTCGCTAGCGAGTACGGTAATTGGGATAGACCAAAAAAAATAACTCACTCTTTTTACATTCTAATTCGAAAGAATAGGTTATTTTAAGAGACCATTTTCATTAAATTTTGTATTTGACCCAATAGTTTTATCCGTGTGGTTGCCGGCTTAGAATTGTGCCATTCCATGTCTTCCCGTGGAAGTTGTAAGAGGCGACTAAGGGAATAAAGGCTTGTAGTACTGTTAGGCGATGGGCTTGCTACCTGTCACTAATATACACTGTTAAACATCTTAGCCTAATTGTGCAAATTGTGGTTACAGAGTTATCAACAAGTTTTTGGAGTTGTTGGTAATTCTGTCGCTCTGCCTACCCCACTCTGGGAATGAAAGCGTGAAGGTATGTATGTATGTGTGTGTAATATCTTTATTTATTCAGCAGACATTTTATGGATGACGTGATTGTTATTAATTTGGGTTGGCATTTTATCATAAATTACAACTATTGAATGATATCTAATGATAAAAAGAGATTTTAATAGTGTAATAAAACATACTAGTTCAAGTGGTTTACGCCTAACCCGTAAGATACACCTGGGTGGGCTTCAAGGAATATAAATATGTACATACCATTTAATTACATACATACATACCTTCACGCCTTCATTCCCAGAGTGGGGTAGGCAGAACTACAGAATTGCCAACAGCTCTAAAAACTTGTTGATAATTCTGTAACCGCATTTTGCACAATCAGGCTAAGATGTTTACGAGTGTATTAGTGACCATTTAATTTTTTTGTGATAAATTAATTTAAAAAAAAAAAGCCAGAAACGAAAGTCAAACAAAGGTCAAATATACTTTTGTCGAAATGTCCGAAACAGATCAATATTTCAAAAACTTAATGATGCAGAACGACTTGAAAACCCTATTCCTCAAAATGGTTTTCGAATTAGAGTAATTTAATAAACATGAAACAATCCCAATTCTAACTCATGGTAAGGGCACTGAAACCTTTTGACTAAAACCAATTACCAAGTAACGTTTTCTCACCTAACGAGGTAATTGTAAACACAGTTTGTTTTTCCTTATTTTTTAATCTGGGAAAACGTAGACTCGGAAAGTTAAATTCGTTACTTCTTCTCGGAAAAACCGAGGGATTCAGATGAGGCAACAATAAATAGAATATACGCGGGAAATAACAACTTATTAAATGTTAGGCGTTATTTTTCATTTCATGTCTTTAATGTAATAATCACGTATACTTACAGGGTAGAGAAAACGTTCGAACGAAGAATAGGTTCGTTTGTATATGAAACTTTATTTTTGGTTTTTTCAATACTTACTTAAATATAAATGTGAAATAACAATACTAATACAAAAAATAACATAATGTAAAAAAGCTAACTTACGGTCGCCGCCGATAGCGGGGTAGGGCTCCAGCTACTAATAGCTAAAATTTGCAATCTCAATACTACCATTTTACTACTAGAAATGCGTTGCTAGTTACTTCACCGGTTATCTCAGCCCACTCAGGTACACAACAATGCGGACACATCTGCTTATCTGCATGTTAAAACAATAATTATGGTGGCATCCCTGGATGATCCGGATGAACTATATACAAGGCCCACCGCCACTAAATATGAATGAAAAAAAAAAGTTACAACCCTAAGGTTACTCCAAAAGTTCACAATAAATCGACAAACGATTTACAAAGGCAGTTCCATGTTCATTACTTCACCCGACAACACCCTGTGATGTCACATAAAGCTTACATCACTTTTCACACGATCCCAACACAAATTGCACCTTGACACTTACATATAAAGACCCAAATCAATAAAACAAAAATTACACCCCGTTCACTGTTGATTACACCTTAAGCTGTAGACATACAGTTCAAGTTTCCTTGATTAAGTTAAAACAGGGGGTGTATTTTGGCACGTGCCGTCGTGAGACTGGCGCGCGCGCGCTTTCTCACGTTTCTAGTTGACACTTACTTTTTGGTCAAAAAAGTTGTAAGTTATGGCAATTGTTAAGCGATTTTCGATTTTAAAGTAATATAGTGAAGGTTTGAATTGTAATGGAGTAAATGGTTAAGTTATGTGTAGGAGACGGGTGAAAAGAAAATGTTTGATTTTGTTGATTTTCGAGGAAATTATCTTTGATGGAAAAAGGATGTTTACGTTTTGTTAATGTTGGTATTAGCTGCTTATTTACTTCCTGTTATTACTTTGGGGTTCTGCATTTAGAAGGAAATTCGTTTTTAGGTGGTTTAACACAATTATGTACGAGGAAAAATATTTGTTTATGCTTTAATATTACAAGAGGATTACTAATATTATAAAACTCGAAAGTGTTTTTTTGTTTCATTTTCACGTTTCAACACCTAAACCGACTGACGTAAAATTTGGTGCAGATATATCTCATAGCCGGGACACGTGAGCGCGTTGATTCCTATTTTTTACCCGACTGCACCAAAGCCCAAAAGGAGGGTTATTTATTCGACTTGTATATATGTACAAAACGGCTAGACCGATTATAATAAATTATACGTGGTTAGATTTGTCTTAAACACTAGAGTGTCAGGCTATATTCAAATTATTTAAATATGAAATTGGCGGAGTAAATAATATATACATTGTACGTAACATTACTTTGACGACATTATCTAAATAGCAGTTGGGTTTTTAAAGTTTGTTTTTCGTTAGACTTGTTTAAATATCTGTAATTTGTTTTCATGTTTCGCACTTTATTTTTTTTTTATTAATGTAGAACGTGTAGATAAGTCTAGATTAGGTTAGGTTTAATTTATAAAAATCCTAAAAATGTTACATGTAAAGAAATGTAAATACATAAGGACTAAAAATAATTATGGCACAATACGAATAATTTGTCATACTTTCACGCAAACGCAAAGTAGAACCTATTTAGACGAATATTAGACGACGCGGAAGCGTAGTCGGTAGTGACCCTGCCTACGAAGCTAGCGGTCCCGGGTTCGATCCCCGGTATTACCAAATATTTGTGTGATGAGGATATTTCTTCATGAATTCTAGTAAATGGAAACGTTGCAAGAGGGTGGCCAAGGAGGAGGTTCCTCGATCAGATCTGGGACGGATTAAGAAAGGGCCAGGTCGGGAGCACGTGTACACCGACGCACGTGTATGAACAGACTTATGAGTGTGGAGGAAGCGAGGGAAGTCTATCTGGATCGTAGCAAGTGGAAGGAAGTGGTCTCTGCTTAACCCTACGGGAAAGAGGCGTGATTTTATGTATGTTTGTATGTAAATAGATAAAAACCTCGATATAATACTGCCCTCTAAGCAAAAAAGCAGTATCTCGGATAAAACTCCTGTAGCAATATCAACCTCATTACTAACGGAATAGAATTCAAACTGCATTGGTTATTGAATTTGAGATACTGCTTTTTTGCTTAGGAGGGCAGAATAGTGAACACTTTTTTCAGAGCTGATGTCTCTTGAAAATCCCATCTAACCCCATAATCCCAGCTAGCTTCGTAGGCAGGGTCAATACTTAATATAGGCAAACTTAATCAACGACTTAGTTGCTCTCTTTATCTAATATTGTAATATGGTGTTCCATTTAAGTTTAAAAATGTTTTCTGCCAAAAAGTTACATGCTTGAAATGGGTAACACCCTTAATACCAATGTGTCAAACTAATGTCTTTTGATTGTTTACATGCGCCCCCATTTCACGCAGTAGCGGGTAACCCCGCTGTGTACACACTCATACACTATGGGCAAACACGTCGCGCCGAGCGATAAGTTATCGCTTTTTGTTTGAACACGTATTATAAAACACGACGTCTACAAATGTTTGAGATTATTTTTTACCTCTAAAAGTAGCTTTTATAGCTTCACCAGATGAACGAAAGTAACTTTGTGTGTATAGAGTATAGTTTTTTTAATGATTTCCTAGTAAGCCTGAAAACCACACCTACGTCCTGTATTTAGTTGCGACACTAAACGTCAGAATTAAGTGTTACTTAAATTTATACTGACCTCAAATTTATAATTTTATCGAATTTCACTTCATCGATTGTGATAAAATTCATCGAATTTTATTTAATCGAGCGTATTTTTCTGCTGAAACCATTTAAGTAGGATATCTTGAACACTAATTACGTAGGTTAGGTCATATGAGTAATATATTTTTAAAGTAAGTATCCAGCGTATTGATTATTATATGAACATTTTCTATGAACTAAAATTCTATACAAAATTGTCTTAAAACAGTGTACAACCTAGGTTGGATTAGAGTTGGGACTACCAAAAAAAAACTCATGCGACGAGAAATGCCATTCGATTTGAAAGCTGCGTTTCGATCAAATAATAGGTAGATGCCTATTATTATTCGTATAGCGATTACACAGAAAAGAAATTATTTTTGTTTATGTCATGTCATATCATATGCAGATATCCAGGTTTCTTAGCCATTTGGCGGCGACGGTGGTAAGGAGAATGAAGTCGTCAGGGTGACCAGGATAGGACCGCAGTGGGCATTCGCGCGTGATATGCTCCATGGTCTGGGACTCCGCACCGCAGTCGCAGCGGGGGGACTCGGTCCAGCCGCATAGGTGTTTATAGTGGGCGCATCGACCATGACCGGTGCGGATCCTGTTGAGTATGCACCAATCGCGACGAGGCAAATCAGCACCTTTCATCAGCCTTCCAGGTTGGATGCAGTCGCTGGTTTTCGCACCCAGGGTGTCTCTCCACTGGCGAGCCCAAGCCACCGTCGGCTGGAACATCTCGCTGGCAAGCTCTTGAGCACGGTGGCAAGGGCCACGGCGTGACTTAAGCCGTTGTTTTTCAGGCTAAAGGAACTCTTGCCGGCCTGCCTGTAGATGCCTGATGCTATTATTTATTTACTACCGTACTTTATCTTTGTAATACATACGTACGAGTACTGGGATACATACGTACCACATAAATAAATAAATAAATGTCACTCATATTTCGCCTCACCGGGAAACGAACCCTGTAGCTTCGTAAACATTAAACAATAACATCTCTGCTCTTTATTCGGGGTTGAACGCCAATATGTCCCAGAACGCTTCGAACAAACTTAATATCCTTTCAGTCTGTAGACACACCCTTCCTAATTTAAAACGGTGTATATTCAACTATACATTCAGATAAATTTGTAACGTAAGGAAAGTCGATACGGTTGTATTTGCAATGGAAGTCTTCTAACAAGATGGTGGACATTCCAAATGTTAGGCGTAGATGACTCTAATAATGGTAGTGCTGTTGATAGATCGGATTGCAACCTGAAGGTTGTAAACATTGAATACAAAGGTTTCCCCTGATTTGAGCGTCTATTTCATACCTACATTCGGAAGCAATGAAAACGGGTCACTTTCTATGGGAATTAAATACAAAGTGATCTGTTTTCATTGCTCTTGACTATATTTTTCAGGGTTAAAAATATAGACCTAAAAAGAAGCGTTAGCGTCTACCATGTGTATCTGTGTGTTTGTTTGTCTATGTATTTGTGGCATCGTAGCTCTCAAACAGATAAATCAATTCAGATACGGTTTTTCACATTTGAAGCTAGTTTAATTTGGAAAGTTTGCTAGATTGCATGAAAATTTGTTAGACCGTTTTAATGCTTTGAACTGGTGGACCGGCCCTATCATAAGTGTCCATGTCTCAGCTCCGTAGGTCATAAGTCATGACAATTATAGCTAAGGAAAATAGCTACTTTTAAAGAAGCAGTCTTTTAAAAGATTTTAGAATTGAAAAGAGTTCAGCCTCGCAGAAACAACGTCTTTCTTTATGCGATTCAGAAATAAAACCGTTTGTTAGACACGTGACGGGACAGGGAGGCTGGGGACACGTGCACTCGTCTCATCTCGAATACCTTTTCTTGACTTGTTTGTAAATAAATAAACCGGCCAAGAGCGTGATAAAGAATGCGGAGAAAATGCTTGAAAGATTGCATTTAAAACAAAAGTTAAAACATCAAGTATAGCAAGAAGCTAACCCATGTAACTTCTGGGATAAAAATCTATCCACATTTTAAAACTCTTTATGCCTTTAAGATTACAAATTAAAAAGAAACATTAGACAAACAAACACCCGAAACATCACTACATAGTATAAAACAAAGTCGCTTGCGCTGTCTGTCCCTATGTATGCTTAAATCTTTAAAACTACGCAACGGATTTTGATGCGGTTTTTTTTAATAGATAGAGTGATTCTTAAGGAAGGTTTATATGTATAATACATTCCTCGCGGGCGAAGCCGCGGGCGGGTCGCTAGTATAACATAAACACAAGAGCCGCTTTAAAAATCAAGATAATTTATCTTAGTTGATACAAATTGAATAAAGTGTCTATGATATTTAGTTGACAGTAACTTTGGAAGTTAGCTGAAAGTAACAACAGCAAAAACAATGTTAACCTCTGGGGTCCTAGTGAAAAAGGGTTAAAGTCGACTTAACTCGTCGTTGTCTAGTACCCATAGTACAAGCCTTAGCTTAGTTTAGGACTACAGTACAGTACTCCATAGTAATCTTCAAACAGAACATCAAATGACATATGACAATGACAAGGTTCTAAGTATGCTCAACATTGTTACATATTTCAAACTGCGCGACGGATTTTAACGGTTTTCGTTATTAGATAGAGCGAGTCAAAAGGAAGGCTTTTATATATCGAGGGGTCCCGGCCATTTGTATGAAGCGACATTTTTGGAACTTTACAGGAGAGCGTATCAAAGTTTAATTTTTCGAAAAAAAAATCATAACAAAAAACGTATCAATATTTTTACAAAAAAGTGGCCTAGGTTATTTTCCTTATCTAAATCCGCGCAATTTAGCCTAGTTGTCATTTTTTTAAAGTGGTTTTTACCAAAAATAAAGGTTGCTTGATACAAAATGACCTCGAATCACATTTATTTAGAAACAGGCTAATTGATTGAAGCGCCATAAACTGAACATTTTAGGTTCAGGAAAAAGGATTTAAGCGATACTAGGGTGTTGTGCTTGTGTAAAGCTAAATGTATTAACAACCATCGCGATATTAAAATAGAATCAGGATAGTCCGCTTAAGCACCTGAAGTATAATAAAGTAGATGCACTAAAAGTAAGGGGTTGTCCATTAATCACGTGATCTTTTTTTAGCATTTTTTAACCCCCCCTCCCCCATTGGTGATACGTAGTGAGGTTTAAGACCACCCCCCCTCCCCCTTCTCAACATCACGTGTATTTTTTAGTACCTACAACGAATCTTAAAATTTTCTGAATATTATCTTAATTTAAATACAGGTATAAACTATAATCTTATTTTATTCTGAAATTAAGGACCATAATAAGGAGTCAAGGTCACTACACGCCGCGCCGTGCCGCTTAATATTTGTTTAAAAATCGCGCGTTTGACGAAAAAATAAATACACGAGATATCTTACTACACCCCCCCTCCCCCTTGTGTTATTTTCGTGATTTTTATCAAACCCCTCCCCCCCCTTTCAAGCCTCACGTGATTAATGGACAACCCCTAAACTGTTTGAAGTGACAGTAAAACTGTGTGTATAATAAAGATTGGCGGCTAGAACAAAATTATTTTGCAGGATTTTAAAATCATTTGTCATTTTTTTAAAGTTGTTTTTACCAAAAATAAAGGTTGCTTGATACGAAATGACCTCGAATCACTTTTATTTAGAAACAGGCTAAATGTTTAAAGCGACATCAAGGATGGATTTCAGGTGGAGGCTTAATGTTTGAAGCGACATCAAGGACGGATTTCAGGATGCAGGCATAACGATTTAAACGCCCTATAATACGTAGTGTATGTCAGGAAAAACCAAGTCAAAATCACGAAATATCTTGTCGGTATGAAGTCCATCTTTTCTATAAATGAATAAAATTTGTGTCGCATCAATCACATCAGACTCAAACTAGACCTTAATTTACTCATGTTTCAAGCGACAAAAAAGTGCTCAGATCGCCACGAAACCGGGCTCAAACGACGCAGAATAATCTGGAGATTCCAAATAAATGTATATAACTCAATATCGGCCAGAATGTCGCTTAATACAAATAGCCCGTGAACCCTCGATATGTATATAATCATTATTAGATTATATATGGGTGTTACAGGCAACTCAAAAAACCCGAAGAGAACCGAGGGTGGGTCGCTACTGACATATAATCAGACATAGAAGTTTTTGTGGCAAAAACGTCACATATGTATCCGTTCATATGTGAATATCACATTCGCAAAAGATCATACTAGCAAAACATATACGCATAGCATCATAATAGCAATACACGATATTCGCAAAACATGATATTTACAAATAGTCGGGTTTTGTTATAGAATCGAAGGTAGGTTTTAGCTATTTAATAGTTATGCAAGTTACATGTTCTAGTCGGGTAATTAGTGACATAATTGTATGGGGAACCTTGCAAATCTTCAACTAAGGAAGCCGCTTGGCACAGGTATACCTAGTGGTCATCTGAGCTGATTTAGCCCGGTAGCCACGTGGTTCCACCCTGCAGGTGGGAGGGAGAGGGGGGGGGGAAATCCCATCTACCGCGCCGCACTCTTACGTCCATATCTCCATAAGTTTAGCAAATAGGTCGTGTTTGATATCGTTTTCGTATAATTCGAGGACGAGGAATTTATTTCAGGAAACGCATTTTCACTCGTTCATAGAAAAAAAATGAGATCCGTGATAAAGTAGAAAAATAGGAGTTAAAAAATCTTACAAAATCTATGCCTACCATTAAACTATGAGATTATGCTTTATAAAAAAAAATATGAGTAAATAGCCCTATTTATATAGAATATGTAAACATTAACTTTCCTCATACATTTAACTTACAAATGTGTCAAAAAAAAACATTTGCTCCGCGCGGCGGGGCTGAGAACGGGAGAAGTTCGTATTTTGGATAAGATTTTTCACTTATTGTGTAATAATTACTATGATTAGTATAGGTGTTTCTATATTTAGAGATAGTTTTCTTAAAGCAATATCGAGAGATAAGTCATAATATTTAAATAAATGACAAAATTACTGAGTTAACCACAATATTCTAGTATAAAATGTTCACTCCAATTTATATTCCTAGAATTTTCCTTTAAAAGAGAGTTTTGGTTAGGTTAGTTAACTTTTGTAGAGGTATTATAATAATAACGAAGTAAACAACAAAATTTATGAACATTTTCCGCTGCAGCCACATAGTTCGGAGCACTTTATCTCTCTTTTCAAGCAATTGCACCTCCCTGCGCATTTTTGCTTGCATCTACACCTAATTAACTCCATGCAAGCAGCGGCTGCTGGCGGTAGGGTGGTCCACACAGGCTCCAATATGCCATTATTTTTTGCCCAACCCCAGTCAGCGGGACATGGCAGGTTTTGTAGTGGTTTTAAATGCTGACCCCATACAAATACATGTCCTTCCTGAAAGTCCGCTCGTAGAATATGGTTGCGAAGGGCGTCTTTGGTTGGTGGTAAATTCTCCAGCCGTCTTTCCTTTTTTGTAATCTACACTGATTGATATCAGTGCATGTGCAAGATCTAAAATGAAATGAATGTTACACGACATGCATGCCCACGATAACCTAAATCACTTCAAATCACAAATAAAAAAGCCAACCACCACCTTAACTTACTTGTCGTATAAAGCAATGACAATTCATTCCAATATTGGAAATGCCTGCTCTACGTTTCCTTCTTTAGCCTGCTTAAATCCCTCTGTTACAGTTGGATAAGCGCGCCAAGCTTCGAAAGCACTTTTTTCCCCTTACCAGCAAAAGACGAAACGGTATCAGACGCGGTGAAGGCGTGGAACAGTGGCAATGCTTCCGCCTTTTCTGGTCCTACGTAAATGAAAATAAACTTATATGTACCGGAGTTACTTTCAATTTGTAAAGTGCAAACAGTATTTATTTGGGTTACTTAACGAAGCTGCAATAGCATGACATGGCAGGACCTGGTGATTTTTTCCCGTGCCAATATGAACCCACAGTTCCGGAATTTTAGTACTGGAGGTGACACGTGTTCTTTGACCGGTACCACGTTTCTCTCTAGTCTCTTTTTTTAGCAACTTTTAGCAGTTGATAGCAACAGCGCCAGAGACAACCATACAACCATGAGGAGGCAGACCCGCGCATAATGGTCCACATTGGTGATGCTGCAGCCCAAGGACACACAAAAATCATGGTGCGTACTGTCGATACCGATGTTGTTGTCCTTGATATTTCACAATTACCACAGCTTGAGGAACTGTGGGTTCATAATGGCACGGGAAAAAATCACCAGGTCCTGCCATGTCATGCTATTGCAGGTTCGTTAGCTAACCCAAATAAATACTATTTGCACTTTACAAATTGAAAGTAACTCCGGTACATATAAGTTTATTTTCATTTAAGTACGTAGGACCAGAAAAGGCGGAAGCATTGCCACTGTTCCACGCCTTCACCGCGTCTGATACCGTTTCGTCTTTTGCTGGTAAGGGGAAAAAAGTGCTTTCGAAGCTTGGCGCGCTTATCCAACTGCAACAGAGGGATTTAAGCAGGCTAAAGAAGGAAACGTAGAGCAGGCATTTTCAATATTGGAATGAATTGTCATTGCTTTATACGACAAGTAAGTTAAGGTGGTGGTTGGCTTTTTTATTTGTGATTTGAAGTGATTTAGGTTATCGTGGGCATGCATGTCGTGTAACATTCATTTCATTTTAGATCTTGCAAATGCGCTGATATCACTCAGTGTAGAAAAGTGCTATTTACAAAAAAGGACAGGCGGCTGGAGAATTAACCACCAACCAAAGACGCCCTTCGCAACCATATTCTACGAGCGGACTTTCAGGAAGGACTTGTATGGGGTCAGCTTTTAAAACCACTACAAAACCTGCTATGTCCCGCTGACTGGGGTTGGGCAAAAAATAATGGCATATTGGAGCCTGTGTGGACCACCCTACCGCCAGCAGCCGCTGCTTGCATGGAGTTAATTAGGTGTAGATGCAAGCAAAAATGCGCAGGGAGGTGCAATTGCTTGAAAAGAGAGATAAAGTGCTCCGAACTATGTGGCTGCAGCGGAAAATGTTCATAAATTTATTTTTTACTTCGTTATTATTATAATACCTCTACAAAAGTTAACTAACCTAACCAAAACTCTCTTTTAAAGGAAAATTCTAGGAATATAAATTGGAGTGAACATTTTATACTAGAATATTGTGGTTAACTCAGTAATTTTGTCATTTATTTAAATATTATGACTTATCTCTCGATATTGCTTTAAGAAAACTATCTTTAGATATAGAAACACCTATACTAATCATAGTAATTATTACACAATAAGTGACAAATCTTATCCAAAATACGAACTTCTCCCGTTCTCAGCCCCGCCGCGCGGAGCAAATGTTTTTTTTTGACACATTTGTAAGTTAAATGTATGAGGAAAGTTAATGTTTACATATTCTATATAAATAGGGCTATTTACTCATATTTTTTTTTATAAAGCATAATCTCATAGTTTAATGGTAGGCATAGATTTTGTAAGATTTTTTAACTCCTATTTTTCTACTTTATCACGGATCTCATTTTTTTTCTATGAACGAGTGAAAATGCGTTTCCTGAAATAAATTCCTCGTCCTCGAATTATACGAAAACGATATCAAACACGACCTATTTGCTAAACTTATGGAGATATGGACGTAAGAGTGCGGCGCGGTAGATGGGATTTCCCCCCCCCTCCCCCTCCCACCTGCAGGGTGGAACCACGTGGCTACCGGGCTAAATCAGCTCAGATGACCACTAGGTATACCTGTGCCAAGCGGCTTCCTTCGTTGAAGATTTGCAAGGTTGATGTCACTAATTACCCGACGTTATCTCACAGTCATATAATAACTGTTATAAGAAAGTACAATATACAGGGTGCCTCCGACTTTGGGGCTTTAAATGCAACGATCGATTCTACTCGCTAAACTGAAAGAACTACTTTTGATCTGCAACATTAAAAAATAACTTAAGTTTAGATAACTAATTGATGTTAAAGTCTAATTGTAAAATCAGTGTATTCAATCATGGCCATATAATCACTATCTCATAGTACGCGGGCGACATTTCCTTGGTACAAGGGCTAAAGGAAAATGGAGAATTGGATTTAACTTGAATGAAAAAAAAAAGTAAGTTGGACATATTTTTAACAACTTACAGCACAGAAGAAGTTCAGTTTCCGGAGTAGAAACGATCCAAGCATTTAAAGCCCCAAGGTCAGAGGCACCCTGTATAGATAAATACTTAGTCGGTCCTAAAGTTCTGTCACTGGCACATTATGTTTTAATTTAGAAGAAAATGTTTATGTATTCCATTTTTGAATGTTTAACAATTTTGTTAAAACAAAAAACAGTCATTTGCTGCGATTTCTCACGATGGAGTACATTGAAAGAAAACCGAATAGCTGTTTTAGCGTTGCACCGCTGCACGCTGTGGGCACTCGCCAAGTACCGTTTTCAAGTTGCTCAAAAAATTAAATATAACGCTTAGGTTTGTGTACCGTACTATTGATAGGTACAATGAAGTCTCTAGTATTGAGGACAAAAAAAGAACTGGCCGTCCACGCTCCGTAAGAACACCAGCAGTGATCAAAGCGATCAAGGCCCGTATAGCAAGAAATCCTGTCCGAAAACAGAAGTTGATGGCTTTGCAGATGGGTGTCAGTAGGAATACCGTCAAAAAGATTTTAAACGAAGATCTTAGTCTACGAGCATACAAAAATAAGTGTGGACACATGCTTAATGCCCTTCTTAAAACAATCAGGCTTAAACGATCCCGAAAGTTGTTAAAACAGTACGCGAAAAATCGACACCGCGATATCCTATTTACAGACGAAAAAAAATCGATATTGAAGAAAAGTATAATAAACAGAATGATAGAGTGTACGCTAAGAGCTCTGAAGAAGCAAAAAAAACGGCTCCGCGGGTGCAACATGGGCATCATCCATCATCAGTGATGGTTTGGTTGGGAGTATCTTATTACAGGCCAACTGAGGTTCATTTTTGCGAAAAAGGGGTCAAAATCAGTGCAAAAGTGTACCAAGAGACGGTTTTGGATCAGGTTGTCAAAGATCTGCCCAACACGCTATTTTCAGGACATCATTTTGTGTTCCAGCAGGATTCTGCACCTGCACACAAAGCCAAGACCACTCAAGCCTGGTTTGAGCGTCAAAAAATCGACTTTATAAGACACGAAGATTGGCCTTCCTCCAGTCCGGACCTTAATCCTTTGGACTACAAAATTTGGCAGGTCTTAGAGGAGAAGCTCTGTGCTAAACCACATACAAATTTGGAGAGCCTGAAGTCATCTATTAGAAAAGCAGTCGCTGAAATAGACATGAATATGGTGCGTGCTGCGATAGACGACTGGCCGCGGCGTTTATTGGCCTGTATTAAAAACAAGGGAAGTCATTTTGAATAATTTTAAGTTATATTAATTCTCTATTAAATGTACTTTAAATTGGTATATAAATTATTAAAAACTGATTGGTACTTTTGTTTTTATCATTATTGTTATTTGTGACAGAACTTTAGGACCGACTAGGTAAGTGTCGTTCGGAAATCCCTAAGACAATTTTATTCGTGTGACTAAAACTTTTATGTGTTCATATAATGTTAAGTCTTGATTGTTGTTCATTGTAACGAAATTGATTGGGCGTAGCTCTAGCAACGTGCTGTAGCACACCGCTACGGCGAGGCTACGACGCTTGATGCCATATACAGGGTGAAATCTAAGTCTACTAACAAATGATCACGTCTGTGTTCTACCCACGAAAATGAACAACTCTCACACATATTTTATAACCGACGAAAAAAAACGGAAGAGGTTCCCAAGTCAACCCGTTTTTATTTTTTGTTTATTAATTACTTAGTGCCTACATCTGTGTCATTTTTAGCTACACAAACAATCTGACTTTTAAATATTTTAGTCTCTAGCAGATCCCATTGTGAAATCAAACATTTTTTTTGACTTTTTTTTCGGTTTCCTTTTCCGACGGGAGTCCCACGTTACGGTACCTACCTTATTAATATGCCTACGCTGTCGAATTTGGTATGATTAAAGTAAAAACCCTGAAAAAACTAGAAATACTAAACAATGGTCAAGTATGAGTTGCGCGTGCGCTGATTCGATTCGAATCAAATAGAATATAATAATACCTGTTGTACATGGGTGCGGAACCCTCAGTGCGCCAGTAGGTGAGCCGTAACGTTTTATTTTGTAAAATGCACATAATAATATGGTTCACTATACTGTCGTGTTCATAAATATGTGAACACTTTAGTACCATGTCTATTTAATGTCATCTATGAACTGCCATATATGAATCGTCACAAAGATATTTATGAACTCTACTGTACATACCATTGCCAATATTTTTTTTAATGATCTTTTAAATAATGGCCAATAAAACACTCCGACAGCTAAACTCTTTTCTACAGGATTAAAGCTTATTGTCACGGCCCGTACTTTTCATGCCGTTGACGCAAAAATGACGTCACGTCACATAGAGTATGATACCTAGTCGTCACTCACTTTTTATGTTGTAATAAACATTAATATGATTAAGTAGTCATAAATACAATTATGGCATTGACATTCATAAAAGAAAATTGTCCGCTCTGCTTTGCTGTATACAGGATGAAAGGGACGACGGCCCGACCCGGAAATGGGGAAATTATTATTTATCTTTAGTACTTTGTTTTTCTCCAAGAAACTTTGTTAATATCTGTAACCATGTTCGAGTAACAGCTTGGAAAAGTTTATTGCAAATAAATATCAAACCTAACAGATGATAGGGTCAATGACCTCGACCTTACTAAAAACAATCTTTGTAGCTTAGAGTTGATATCATTCTAACATTACCATTTTCACATTTTAGATTTATTTATTAAACGTTTCGAACCATTACAAATCGATTGTACAGTCAGCGTCAAAAGTAACTGGTCACTTCAAGCTACTTTTGTACTTTATCTCATTAACACATTAGACAATCTGGTTTGACATTGCTTATGTGACAGTAGAGCGACAAGGTATTTAAGTGATCATTTTCTTTTGACGCTGACTGTACGTCACTTAAATAAATAAAATATCAGGAGATGATCTCACGTCAATTGACCTAGTCCCAAATTAAGCTCTAGATTTGTACTATGGGTACTAGACAACGATACTTACATATATAGAGAAATACATAGAAAATATCCACGACTCAGGAACAAATATTCTCGCTCTTCAGACAAATATCTACCCGGGTAGGGGTTGGGTGGCATAAAGTTTGAAGTCATATTTTTGATAGGCATACGTGGATTCGTCATACTCATCATTACGCATAACTGCAAAAAGTCTTACATTTATGCGCATAACGTTTTTAATCTTAATGTTTAAGAACATATTGTGTAACGCGCATAAATTTATTATGATTGAACCATACTTTATAATGGTCACAAAGATCTCTCGTTTTTTTATATAAAAAAAAAAACCCTAACCTATCCACGATCCGAGTCGGTTTTGCCACTAACTTTATATTATATTAATATTATGACTAAATAAATATATGACATTCTATATTATGGTTAAACCAATTATGACTCCGTATAATTATGACAGGGAACAATTATGCCATAATAAAATCAAGGGTAACATTTATGCCAAAAATAAAATGAGCATCATCTTTTTGCGTAGTGTGTTATGCGATAATAGTTGTTATGCGACGAAACGGGCACTCATCTACCCTTACCGGGACTTGAGCCCAGGACTGCTAGAATCGTAGGCAGGGTCACCACCAACTAGGCCAACGCGTCGTCAAAATATAATTCAACTATTAGTTGAGCAAACTACCCCGCCCTTAGTTTTTATTTCCTAATCGTAACCAAGACCTTATTAACTGTTTAATAAACTTATATAACACACCTTCTCACTGCAGGCAACACGTCACAACCTGTCCTGCTAAGTAGGTCACCTGCCGAAGGCCGATCCACCGATAGCAGGATCGATTCCCAGCAAAGGCTAGCCTTATCTATGGAGAATGTTGACCTAGATTGGTTCTAGGCAATAGGATGGAGTGGGGCAAATATGAGGCGTATTAATTAATTCGATGGATAAAGAGTTGTTTTAACAAGTGAATAAAAAAAAATAGGGATAATGTCACATCAATTGACCTCGTCCCAAACTAAGCTCTAGGCGTGTACTATGGGTACTAGACAACGATAAACTTACTTATATAGATAAACTAGCGGCCCGCCAGCGGCTTCGCCCCGCTGCAAATTACAGACTTTTCCGTTGGATTTTTCAATTATTTTCTTTCATAAAAACCTGTTCCTGACATTGACAAACACAACAAAAAATAAATCAGCCAAATCGGTTCAGCCGTTCTCGAGTTTTGCGCTTACCAACACATTTAGCGATTCATGTTTATTATATAGATATATACTCAAATACATAGAAAACATCCATGACTCAGAAACAAATATTCGCGCTCATCACACAAATATCTGACCTTACCGGGATTTGAACCCAGGACCGCTAGCATCGTAGGCAAGGTCACATGGCCGGAATAAAATTTACCTAGTCCCAAGCTAAGCTTGTAGTTACTATTTGTACAAGACATCGACATAGAGATATACATATTTAAACACATAGAAAAGTTCCAAGACTCAAGAACAAAATTACTCAAGCTCACTTGATAAGTGTTTGGCATTACTGACAATCAAACCCTGTACCTATTTATTTTTAGGCGTTTTAAAATGGATGTTTAAGGCCACTAGGCTATAAAGTATGCTATTGCAAACACTAAATAAACTGAACGACCTTAATATAACACTTCACATCTCATAAACGAGACGTCGAAGCATCCCGTGCCGGGATAGTTTGTCCAGGACTATCCATATTCAATCGCACGTCCTAACCCGCCAGTCGTGACCGGAATATAGAATTATCGAGGGTTGTCACACTTTACCACATTTTTTTTATGTTAAACGATTCTGCAATAAACAATCCATATTATAATCTATATATTATTACCCCGTGTGGTTGCCGGGTTAGAGTGGTGCCACTCCATGTCTTCCCGTGGATGTCGTAAGAGGCGACTAAGGGAATAAAGGCTTGCAGTACTGTTAGGCGATGGGCTGGCCACCTGTCACTAATACACTGGGAAACATCTTAGCCTAATTGTGCAAAATGTGGTTACAGAATTATCAAGAAGTTTTAAGACTTCTTGCTAGTTCTTTAGCTCTGCCTTCCCCATTCTGGGAATGAAGGCGTGAGTTTGTGTGTTTGTGTTTCGCTTGAGTAAATTCGCCATGTAGCTATACAGCCGTATTTGCAGAAGTTTCCATTTCTTAGTGTCAAAATAGGATTAAACAGCAAATTCTAGCAATTTAGAAAAACATTTGAAAACAACCAAGCACATGGGATGTTATGTTTGAATTTTAAGCGTTCTGCATACTTCGGAATCCAACGAAATTTCATTTGGTAATATTTTATATGGGTGTGTAATGAATGATTGGTATAAAAATAATAATTATAATTTCATTTGATATAATTTCGAAAGATATAATCACTCATTTTATATAATAAACTAATGTTATATTATCAAAATATATATTTTAATTTACTATAATTATCATTTGGTATATCATTTATTTATTATAAACATCATTTGGTATAATCATCATTTGGTATAAAAATCATATAGCACTTCGTTTTGTGCAGGGTTACAGTTCTAACCTAACCTAACCTATATTTCTGGTCGCACTTAGTTTTGAGCACGGGCAAGGGGTTCAAGGGCGAGTCGACGAAGCCCCGCTCATGCGGGGCTTCTATTTCCGCTCCGTGGAGTTACACACTAACGAACCTACCCAAGTGGTTGATCGTCTTTTTTAGAGGGGTCAAGATAGGGAGGTCAACGAGCATGCGGGTTACCTGATGGGGAATAATAACCACCGCCCGATAAACTTACTTACTCTTCAAAGAACCATTTCACCTACAACAGATCTGTTTCTTTTAACTTCAAAGATAAAAGATTCTGTAGGTAAGTAGGCCGCACGGGCACTTTTACATGTCAAAAATCTACCAGCGCTTCGCAAGAGACCACTGCTGAGAAGAAACTCTGGAAATGAATGCGTGAGTTTATGTATGTGTATGCATCTTACATGAAACAAACAATAAATATATTTATGCGTAGTTGAGCAGGAAAATGAGTCTTCTTCATTAAGTATACCCAACCCTATCGGCGAGTAGTTTTTCCCGACCCGCTAAACTTGGTCCGAGGGAAGCTGTAATAACCTGATTCCTACTCAAAGCTAACTTTTACAATTCCAGGGCTTCTGCGTAGTTCTTGAATAATATTGACCCGGTAAATACTACTGGCCAGGCGATACGTTTGCAGACCGCTAACTAGCTGTTGCCCGCGGCTCTGTCCGCGTAACAGTCGGTTATCGCTATTCCCTCACCATCATCATCATCATGTCAGCCAAAAGACGTCCACTGCTGGACATAGGCCTCCCCCAAGGCTCTCCACTCAGACCGGTCTTGTGCTTTTCGCATCCACCGCGTTCCCGCGATCCTTCCCTATTCCCTCGGTAACTAGGTATTCATTTTTCCGAGGTAAAAAGTATCCTATGCCTATTCTAATTAAAACTTGGCACAAATATAGGAAATAGAAAGGGATCCCTTTCTATTTCCTATATTTGTGCCAAGTTTTATCTCGATCCGTTAAGTGATCGAAGCGTGATTGAGTAACAAACTTCTAATCATCCAAACTTTTAAACTTAACTTACTTTTTATAAACTGCGATTAGATTTAGTACCTTTTTTAGCAGACGTCGATTTACAGATGGTAGTTAATTTCTCAATTTTCAACTCATACTCTGCAATCTTTTTTGCTAACGTATAATTCTCAGCTAATAAGTTTTCTATCTCCGTTTCGGCAATGTCAAGCTTTTCAGTCAAATTACCGATGTTTTCTTTCATTTCATCCAAAACATAGCTACTATTTAATTTTAATTCAGAGCAGCTCCTGTAGAGATCTACCTTAGGTGTTCAATTAAATGACGCTGAATCGATGTCATTATCATCTGAGAGAGATTCTAAAGAGTTTCAGTCTCCGCTACGCGGGGCCCCTATATCTGGGCGGTTTGACCTTCGGGCGCATACAAAAACTAAACTAATCTATTTGAGCATCTCAGTCAATTTTGTTTTTTTTGGCTTAATTTGGGAAAATGTATGTACCTAATTTTGACAAATGATGCGTTATGAAATGAAAAATTGTTAATTCATATCTTTAATTAAGTAATAATATATTTGAGAATTGAAACGTTGTAACATAGAAATATGTTAAATAAATCATTTAAAATATGAATCATTTGTTAAACCTGTAGATGCATAACGTTGATTGTATGCCACATCACGCTTTTGCCGAACGTTGGATGTGAAATGATTTTTTTTCAATTGATTGTCGATATAATAATAGGATACCTTTGCATACCTCTCTTCGCACATTCCATCCGTCTATTCAGGTCCCTTCCATTATAACCAGACCTAGGAATATAGGGAGCAAAATTAAATGACAGCTAGGGATTGCCTATATCGATTAACTCAATTATCGATGTTTTCTCATATACTAGTGATCGCTCCAAGTTTTGTTTGTAAAAATATTTTTTATTGAAAGTATGCAATTGAAACAAAATAGCATAATTCTGGTTATTTTTTTTTGGTTTAGGATAACCAGAATGAGGTTTTTTTAACCTTCACTCATCATCATCATATTTTTTTGTGCTTGTGCATTTCCTATTGTTAAAATAAACGATCAGAATTGGTAAGGAGTAAAAAAAATATGATGATGATGAGTGAAGGTAAAAAAAATATTTTTAAAATAAAGAATAACCAGAATTATGTTGCTATTTTGTTTCATTTACAAAATTATTTTTACAAACAAAACTTGGAGCGATCACTGGTATATGGGAAAAACATCGAGCATTGATTTTATCGATATAGGAAATCCCTAGCTGTCATTTAATTTTACCCCGTATATTCCTAGGTCTGATTATAACCCTTCACATTCATACATATTTGAAACTGTTCTCGTTACATGACAATGCTAATAGTGCTCATAGACTTGACCACATTAGCTAGAATTCTTAAATAAATGCTAGTCTATCAGCACTTTTAGATGTAAGGTAATCAATTTTGTAAATGAAAAGGTTATGGTGTAACCAAGGGATACAGGGGTTCATTTTTATAATTTTATAATATTGTCTAAGATGATTACTTATTTTATCGCTGCTATTCACGTTCTTTATTTGTTACTTTAAAAAAAATAGATCAAAATACCGAATAAAATCGTTTGAGCATTGATATCACATTTCTCGCTTCAAAAGCATTAATTAGTGAAGAATAGAAAAACTTGCAGAAAGTTCACTTTGAAAATTAAAAGTATATTTTTAATTAATGAGTTTTTCAGAGTAAACTGCAAATATTTATCAAAGGCAGCTCGCTAGCAATATCGCGAAGGTCAGCACTTCAATATTAAGTGATATATTCAATTCATTTATTTATTCCTTTAATAATCCCACATCCTAATTTAGAAACGAAATGATCAAACGACATGTAGTTCATGGCCGTCCACATTTTTTTTTAAGACATGTGTAAGGCGAACGAGCACACATGATGATAAATGGGATGTGTGACCCATAGACGTTTCATATTCATATTCATATTTATTCATTGCTTTACACGGGTATATAGTACAGGGAGTTCGCCGGTTATAGTGCAAAACCGCGTAACTAACAAATTTATGATAGAGCAACATAAACCTAACTATCTCATTAAAAAGGTGCATTTTGCTCCTCATTTCAAATGTTACTTACGCGGTTTTGCCGTTTCACCGACGATAGGCATTCTCAAGTCTACAATCTTATGACTGCAATCCTAAGACCGAAAATGCGTTGCCAACACTGAGGACTAAGATAAAATGGGTGTGTAATGTTTAGCATAAAAACAAATGGTCTAATGATCATTTTACATAACACGAATTGCATAATTTCGACCTTTATAATAAACCATCGATATAATAGTCATGATGCGTGTCATATACGCTTGTAGTACTGTTAGGCGATGGGCTTGCAACCTGTCACTAATACGCTGGTAAACATCTTAGCCTAATTGTGCAAAGTGTGGTTACAGAATTATCAACAAGTTTTAAAAGTTGTTGGTAATTCTTTAGCTCTGCCTACCCCACTTTGGGAATGAAGGCGTGAGTTTATGTATGTATGTATGATGCATGAAACGAAAAGCATAATTTAAAAATATATAATGTTTATAAATTAAAAAACAAATATTTCTAACGGCTTTCATTACTATTGATGTGGTCACAGTTCTAACCTAACCTAGTGAAAAGAAATTAACTTAAAATGCATAATAAAGAAAACGATAGTTATACTAAATTGGTTTTTATGCTAAACGTTCATCATGCTTTTCGTGATTAGTTAAATAAAATTATACTAAATCATCAAAAACCAAAAGTAAATACACAGCACCACTACGATTACAACTTCATTCATAGGATTTAGTTGTAAATAGTATAGGAATAGTTAAGTAGTTAGCTATTGTCGCTTTATTGTTAACGCGAGTCATATCTCGATTATTCATATTCAAATTAAAACAGGGAAAAACGCTTCAATGGCTTTGTGACATGTGACAATGTATGTTTGGAACTGCTGCTCGCTTACTATGAACCTCGTGAGATCTCAAGGTCATCGCAAGGAAAGGAAAAGACAGATCTTATCGGAGATATGGAGATTTGCAGATTTTTTTATGTCATAGTGAAGGCAGACAAGCACACATGATTGAATTGATGAATTTATTGTCCATTTAGTTGAACACATCGATTGTGACACACGGATATTTTTCTCAAAAAGCGTGTCCGTGAAATTCAAAAACATTACATCCCAAATCTTGTAGCATCCCTCCAGTTGCGTCGGGGGTCAAAAATGTAGTAGCTATTGACATTACAATTTAGAATGGTGGTAAATTATGCCACACGCCACGGTAAAGGGTTTTGAAGACACGTGGACGAATGCAATCTCATGATTACAAATCTATTACCAACCCTAAGGACTCAGACGGACTGCCTCTATGCTAATAAGCCGGTAGAGGACTAGGGCTGACTTCAAATAACAATGAAAAAAATAATGTCACGTGATAGTCTCGGTATCCTGACTTTTTTTACCAAATCATCAATTGACAAACTTTCATTTCGCAAAAATGTGTTTGTGCTCAAACCATTAAATATCACATAGGCTACATGGGCTTGTTAAGTAAGTTAGGTTAGGTTGGACTTCTGACCACAAAAAATTGTTAAATAATGTGGCGGGAAGTAGGTATCTCTTTGCCAAATGAAAGTTTGTAAAATATGATATAGTTCGTCAAATGATGATTTGGTAAAACGTTAGAGAACCTATACTTAATCTCACACAAATTGACGTAGTCCCCAATTGATTATTATTAATTATTATTAATTAGCCCAATATAGTGTCCCACTGCTGGGCAAAGGCCTCCTCCCTTGATTTCCACACCTCTCTCTCTGTTGCAATCTTCGGCGTCCAAGTCATCCCGCCATCTCCGCTCCAATTTTATTATTGCAAAAAAAAACCCTCTTATGTGAAATAACTATCAAGCGTCCAACATTAATCCTTGTCCATTATTGGTCCCATCTATACACAGACCTTATTCTCAGTGGCATAAAGGCCTGTAGATATATTTGACGTCTTGGGAACGTGTGTATATTTGTGACTTGGAACAGTCCGTGTTATGTTCAAACTAACATTGCTGTCATAGCAAATGACATAACATTGTTATGTTATTTTATTAGCAATAAACATTTGTGTCGTGTTCCCATTAATTTAGGTGAAGTCTTTGTTTACTAAGAGCGTAATTAATAACTACAACTACGCAAATAACAAACAGAGAAAATACGTATATTTGTTCCTGTGTTTTTATGTATTCAAGTTCATCTCTTTTGACAACATGCTTAGATTAGTAAGAATTGACCCTGTTTATGAAGCTAACGGTTCCTTTCCCGGTATAAGTGAATACTTTAAGAAAACTAGTCATAGGATTTTATTGCCATTAATGCTTTTTTATAAATTGATCAAGACACGTATCATTTTTTTTTAAATAAAACTTACTGAAGTTTTTTTCTATACTTTCCGTGAGTCCTTTGTGTGACATGGTCCCCAGATATTTATTTATTCTAAACCAATTTATACACAACTCATCTCATGTAACCGTCCTAACCTCTAATTTAATAAAGTTATCCCTATGGACGAAGACAAAAATATAAACGGGAATCCACCCCATGTTATCGAATACAGCCGGCTGCGAAAAAAAAGTCCAGAAATTTAGAAAGGCAATTGTAATCTTTCCTTGTTGTAAATAAAATAAATAAAAATAAAAAAGCCTTTAATTCTTCCATAATTTTGTACACCATACAATTGCGTGCATTATACGAACTTATACATAGCAATATAATCAAATCTATTTTAATTTTAATTTCATTTCATTTCAATTTATTATTATTATTATATTTAAAAATTTAAAATTCCATTTCATTAACTATTATATAATATAATATAAATTATATAATTATTATTTCATATTTAATTTATTTATTATGGAAGTCGCCTCTTTGGCGTAGGCCTCCCCCAGTCTTCTCCATGTACCTCTATCTTTGGCTAGTCTCGACCATATGGCTCCACAACGCTTCCTAAATATATCTTCCCAACGTTTCTTTGGTCGACCTCTCTTTCTCAGTCCATTCCGTGGTAACCATTGTATGACCTTACTCGTCCATCTGTTGTCCTTTAATCTGCAAGTATGTCCAGCCCAGTTCCATTTCAGGTTTCTTATTCTTTCTATAATGTCGGTTATTTTCGTTCTCTTTCTAATATTCTCGTTTCTTTCCTTGTTGTACATCTAGTTTATTAAACCGTAACGCTACGGTAATGTTACTATCGGGGATGTTTGAGATGGGCCTTCTGTGCCACTTCAACCAGTCGTCGGTGAAACCACAAAACCGCGTAACAATTTAATAAGGAGCAAAATGCACCTTTTCAATAAGACAGTAAGGTTTATTTTACTCTATCATAAATTTGTTAATTACGCGTTTTTGCAGTATCACCGATGCATTGCTGATCTATTGTGGCAACTGGCAACCCTTTGTTTAGAGCTGACCGCAAAGGCCCGTTGCGTCCAGGGATTTCTAGATGCTTTGGGCAGTGAGTTTGTATAGTGAGGGAGTTGTATCTCTTGTGGGTTCATGATATTTCGCCCTGGGTAGATACTTCTGTTGCGCATTATTGGTCCGCATGAGCATAGGAGTGCATTTCTGTCTCAGCCTCCTGACAGAACCTGCATGTTGCGTCTTGTTTCATACCCATTAGAAACAGATGTCGGTTCAGTTTGCAGTGGTCAGTTAGGATCTCTCTTTTGAGCTGTAAAATCTCTTTGGAGAGCTTGCTTAATTTTGGAGAGAATGCACGCACTAAAATGAGTTTTGTGCGCTTTTACGGTACTCCTTAAACTCGCCGGTGTGGCGCGTTCACTCGTTCACTCGTTCGACCGACCGAGCGCCGTTATTAAGCGAAAACCACCCCAGTCCTTTAATATTATCTTTTTAAAATGAGTAAACAGATTTGGATGGCATTGGTTTCAATATAGGACTAACTTCTAGTCTTAGGTTAGTTAACTACAAACTTTGATAATTTATATGGGACGCACGACAGAAATCTACACGTGTTCAGTTTTCTATAAAACGTCTCCTGGGCCTCCATTTCACTCGGTAAAACCATATTGTCTTTGTTGTGTTATTGTCAAGGATAGGACAAACGCCCGTCATTTTGAAAACTTAACCCTGTTCTGTACAGTAGATACTTCAATATATTAATAAAAAAAAATAGGTACTAAATAAGAATAAGAATAGTTTATTCGTGACAATACAAAACAAAGAACAAAAGTAATGTTTTATAAATTTATTTTAAGTACCATAATTTATGTTTCCAGTGACAAATTATTCAAATGACGATGATTAAGGCGATAAATCACTTTCGCCAATGGAAAAGAATGACCATATTTTTTTCCAAATTTGCATTTGTGAGCCTATATCGACGTGAGTTTAGGACCCATTTATGAGCCGAAAAAGTGCGTTCACAGTCTACTGACGTCATTGGGGCATGTCTAATTGTTGACATTGGTATATTGTTTTTCCAATATGCTTGTGGCTCGGCGTTTATTTTCTTCTGCATTTCGTTTACGGTAACATAATCAGGATTTATATTTAAAATTGCTTGAAACTTTGATGTAAGTGTAGATCTAAGACTCCCAGGTAATTTTTTTAAAACAGTATGTATTTCCTTTACAATTTTAAAAGATTCTTTTATCTGTAACTTTGTGCTTTGTAGTTCAAGATTTTTTTGTGGGATAACTTGAAAATTGGTTTTTATGTACAGAAAACTAATGCGATGATAGAAGAATAGGTAATTTATTGATAAATGTGTTGAAGTACATTAAATTATAATATTTTGAGTAAACTTCTAAAAAAAATATATCATTAGGAAGTCTCTACTGTACAGAACAGGGTTAAGTTTTCAAAATGACGGGCGTTTGTCCTATCCTTGGACTTATTGTATTGTTTTAACTCGGCGGTTATCGTAACGTTGACGATACAATAACACGTCAAAAGCAATATTTGTTTTACGTATTGGTTTGTCTTGAAAAAAAAAGACACATTAGGTACTGAAAAAACTAGCCAAGTGCAAATCTGAATCGCGGACCAGGGGTTCGGTACCATTATCTGTAAAAAACACGTTTGTTGTATGGGAGCCCTTAAATATTTATTTTATTGGTTTTTAAATTAGTATTTTTTGTTATAGCTGGCTAGACTAGCTATTATGGGTCGTGAGATACAGCGTGGTGACAGTCAGACAGACGGACAGCAGAATCTTAGTAATAGGGTTCCGTTTTTACCCTTTGGGTATGGAACCCTAAAAAACCGACACTGGTAGTATGTCAGCATAGTAGTCAATTCATTAATACGCTAAAACATATCTATTATATGACCAATATATTTGCTAACAATGAAAACAAAATTCATTACTGTCAAATAAACATGGCGACTTTACAACCATCTATCATATCTATTTATCTTGTTTCATGCGATGAAGATAAACCAAAAAACCTTTCGCTATCATTGTAATATAGATAAATTTAAACCCTGGTTAGATAGGCCATTAGCATATACATTATATATACATATATATATATCCCGAAGGTAAGCCTATTTTAATGAGAACGGTAGGCCGTATAAGTAACTGCACAGTGTTACGTCAAGAAAAAAAACATATAAGATGTTTATTTAGTCAGCGCTTCCTAAGAGAAGACCACTGCGCACTGCTGAGAATAAACGCCGCCCGAGGAAACTCAACAGTCAGTTTTTTTTTTTACTTTACTTATGAAAAAGTATAATGTCTTATTTGAACTGCTTCAGTACTCTTTTAAACCTAAATCCTTATTCTTAACCTTACTAATATTATAAACGCGAAAGTTTGTGTATGTGGATATATGTATGGATGAATGTATGTAAGATAGATAGCTTATACACTGGATTAAAACATAGGCAACTTTGAATCCCGATTTTTTTTAAAGTTCCCGAGATAATAACGATCATCGAAATCTACTCGGACGAAGTCGTGGGCTGAAGCTAGTAGAGAAATAAAAACAGAAAACATCTATGACGCAGAATCAAATGCGCTCATCACAAAAATATTTGTCCATACGCTAGCTTTATTATTATTTATTTATTTAAACTTCATTGCACAAAATACAATAAAGTACAAATGGCGGACTTAATGCCCAATGGCATTCTCTACCAGTCAACCAGTAGGCGAAACAGAAAAAGAAGATCGGTGCGAAGAAAAAAAAAGCGATGAAAAAAATAAACTGTTTAAATAAAATATATAAGATACGCGTATATAAGATATAAATATACGTAAATACATAATATAAATATAATAATACATATAAAATATATAAATAAACAGATATGGCGATATATCAGCTTTGTAGGCAGAGTAACTACCAACTAGAAAGAAAGAAAGAAAAAACATTCGTGACAAACATACAAACAAAACCGCCAAAAATACTGACATTGACAAAATAAGTACACATACATACATAACTTTACGCCTGTAATCCCAGAGTGGGGTAGGCAGAGCTACAGAATTACATACAACTTTAAAAACTTGTTGATAATTCAGTAACCACATTTTGCACAAATAGGCTAAGATGTTTACCAGCGTATTAGTGACAGGTTGCAAGGCCATCGCCTAACAGTGGTACAAGCCTATATTCCCTTAGTCGCCTCTTACGACATCCACGGGAAGACATGGAGCGGCACTATTCTAACCCGGCAACCACACAATAACACTAGGCCAACACGTTGTCAAGCGCTTGGATAAGGATCTGTTATCCTCATTTAAAAATCTCTAAGCCTCATTTCCCTGTCAGAATTAGGCGAGAAGGCCGCAAGAAACTCAGCAGGCAGTAATTTTTTTAAATATACCTATTTAATATTACAATGGTACTACTTAGTCTAGCATTATATAAATCTATACATACATACATAAACTCACGCCTTCATTCCCAGAGTGGGGTAGGCAGAGCTAAAGAATTACCAACAAGTCTTAAAACTTCTTGATAATTCTGTAACCACATTTTGCACAAGTAGGCTAAAATGTTTCCCAGTGTATTAGTGACAGGTGGTAAGCCCATCGCCGAACGGCCAAACCCTATATTCAATCCGCGGACAGATAGGCCTACTTCGGATTAAAATTTATCACATTTTGTATGGGCAAATGTCAAATTTTAACCCGAGGTAAGCCTTATCTATCCTCGGATTGAATATAGGGTTCGGCCGTAACAGTACTACAAGCCTTTATTCCCTTAGTCGCCTCTTACGACATCCACGGGAAGACATGGAGTGGCACTATTCTAACCCGGTAACCACACGGCACAAAAAAGAACACCTACTTGTGTATATAAGACGGTGCAAGACGACCACATAATATTGATAATGATAAGGATAGTGAGACTTGCGTTATAAAAACAACTAACCAAACTGTTGGCTTAAGTATCACTTTGCGGGGCGAGGGAGGGGACGACCCTCCGGTATCTTTTCATTCCCTCCTCCGCACTCGGTCTGATCGCACGTCGCTCTACGCAAAGTTTACGAGTCGTAATAATTTGTTTGAAGTTGAATAAAGTGAGTGTTTAATAATGGTGTTGACTGATTTCCTGACGGAGACGAGGAGGCGGTGGCTGAAGGTGAGTGGTTTTTATTTGTTTTTGGGAACAGTTTGAGATATGGTCTTTTTATTTATGTTTTAGTTTTAAAATATTCACTGTTTCGGTTTTGTTATACGTGTTCCTAAATTAGCAGATTTGTTTATTTGTTTGGCAACCCAACTAATTATGTAATTCCACGGTACACATGGACGTATCTACGCATTTGTATCATCATAAAGCTAATAAATGGTAAATATTTGTATTTGCATGTATAACGATAACGACACAATGTACGCGAGGCTCTCTTTGTACTTTTTATGGATTTTAGGGTTCCGTACCCTAAGCCTCCAGTGTCCGTCTGTCCGTCTGTCCGTGTGTCCGTCTACCTTTAAAGAGGTGTAAACTTTTGAACCGTGATAGATGGGCGGTGGTTTTTTTTACAGAAAATGTGTATTAACACTAATAACAGTAATAACCGTGCATTGACTGACAAATTTAAAAAAAAAGTTAAATGAAACTGCGAAACAACAAAAAATATAATACGCAAACGTGAATCGTGAAATGCGGAACCATCGGTGCGCGACACCGACTCGTACTTGACCCTCAGGGTTTTAATAAGGAATGCTAGTAATATGTTATCAATGCATGTAGTGTTTACTTATAATTAGTTGTACAATCAGCATAAAATAAATAATTCATAATGTCATGCATTATGTTTTAATGTTTATTAGGGTAACAAACGGTACAATATTACTAATAGCTAAAAAATATATTACAACATCAACCACTAAAGTTACCATAACTTAAAAGTACAAATAACACGTGGGTACACAGTGTACGTTTAGTTTAAATTATGTAAACATTATTTTGATATTTTGCAATTTGCTGCGTTATTATTTTGTGGTATTATTTTTCCCGTGTGGTTGCCGGGTTAGAATAGTGCCACTCCATGTCTTCCCGTGGATGTCGTAAGAGGCGACTTAGGGAATAAAGGCTTGTAGTACTGTTAGGCGATGGGCTTGCAACCTGTCACTAATACACTGGGAAACATCTTAGCCAAATGTGGTTACAGAATTATCAAGAAGTTTTAATACTTGTTGGTAATTCTTTAGCTCTGCCTACCCCACTCTGGGAATAAAGGCGTGAGTTTATGTATGTATGTATTATTTTGTGTGTCAAAGTACCTAATGTAAGAATATTTAATCTGTGTAGTAGCAAAGGTTGGTACCTAGCCAAGCCTTTTTTTATCAAGGCTTGTATAGAAGTAAAATCAAATCAAAACAAATCGTTCATTTAAAAAAAAAATGCCGACTTCAGAGTTTTCTTTGTTTTGAAGTTATAATTGAATTTGATTGTGGGCTTTCATGTTTACCTAGTTACACACAGTTTACCTGTCGACTTTTTTGAGGCTTCTTCTCAAGTTTAGAAATTTTATTATCGTTATGATTATTTTAGGTCAGAATTTGTCTGAGCTGTTTATTTTTTTACTTTGGGGAATCTATAGAATTATTTATTATATAATTCGCTCAACGTTGTGTTGACCTTGGTATTTTTTTCCATATTTAAATAGAAAAAAAGAGCGTATAAAAAGTTCGTCTCTAAAAAATATTGCTTTTGCATAAAAATTGCGTGAGAACTTTCTCGACTAGCATTAGCATTGACTCGATTAATAATCCGTTAAAAAATAAATTAGTCCGCTAATTAGTTATTGTTATAAATGCAATCCAATTACACTGCATTAAGAATGCAAACCGATTAGTCCGGTGGACTGCTGTTTTATAATTTCACTATTATACCGTTAATACGATAATTACGGCTGTTAACCTTATAGTAAGCTGTAAGTGAAGATTATGAGCCACAAAGTACTACATTTTCCATTAACTGAATTAACTATCAAATCGTTATAGAACAACAATGTCTATCTTTAGGGTTTTTTTTTAACTTTGTTTTGTTCGTTTTTGAGAGTGAATGAATGTTTATGTTTTTTATTTCTTTCTATCTAAATAAGGGTCAAAATATCAGTGTAATGCCTCTATGTAGAGGTATTTTAGACATGTTTAAGCTGCTGACTGTATGTTTTTAAACTGTCATTTGTAGAGTTACAAAAAAATCAATAATAATTGTTATTCTTTTAGTACACATAGGTAATAAAAATAGTTTTGTAACCTTGGTCTGTGTCAAATAGTCTTTTATTCATAAGCATAAGACAAATATGTATTTAAAAATCTGTGTCCATCCGTCTGTCCGTCCATCCGTCCGTCTGTCCGTCCGTCTGTCCGTCTCTCCGTCTGTCCGTGTGTCTGTCAGTGGGTTGCATATCATGAATCGTAATTGGTAGACCGTTGAATCGATCGTTTCGTTTTAAACCATTCGCTGTGCTTTTTTGTGCGATTGACTTGCAGAATTTGAACTAGACATACCAACAAACATTCGAAGATAAGTAAAAATTATCAACAAGGAAGCAATTGTGCTCAGCTGTGCTTTTGTTGGTGGGAACAAGCACAAGTGTCTCGAATAGACGGAATTGTTTATACGCAGAAAATGTTCATCACTAATAGACAATAGCATTCCAGAGATCGCGGTGAATGAATACAGAAAATATGTTATAAACTGACATATTAGAAGACTGGTAACTTAATACCCTACTTCATACTATACGCAAGTTCCTAATCAATGCATTCGTTACAATTGATAAATATATGGTATTTTTAACCGCGTCCAATCCGATCTGATTTTATAACCGTATCCCGATTACCTACCAAGTGAATTAGCTGGCGCGCTAGGTCCGAAATTCATCAATACATGGGATCTACATGTTCTACATTCACTACTCATGGGGCTACATTCTTAGGTCCAAGGAAATAGTCCGTGAATTTTTATACGGTTAAACCATAAGTTATTAGTTTAACTTATGGTTTAACTGTATAAAAAATCACATTCAAACTACTCTCACTCTACCTTACTGCGACGAACACTAGTGCAAACAACAATCCACGACATGTTTATTGATTAAAAGATTAATGAATTCGCATGCTTGATATATCTAAGTGTGTGTTAAAGTATAAATAAAAAACTATGTAATAGGCACGACTTGTACAATGTATACGTTTTTTTATTTCATTCCAAGAAAGAAAGAAAGAAAGAAAGAAAAATACATTTATTCACTACACACATAAGACGCACAGAAAAAAGTCAAATCAAACTGCCATAAAAAGAGTACTGAGTGTTTCTTCGCGGCAGTGAAGCGGACCCTGGCTCAGCATAATGCTGGTTGTTAAACACCTACAGCGCTGATTTTCAGCCAGCTCCGAGTGTGACAGACGGATGTACGGATGTACAGAAACATATTTAAAATAAAAATACCTACTTAGCCATCACTAAAATGTAGAGCAACTTCTGAGTTCAACTCTACCCATGTCCTTCAGTGACCATGATCAGGGTTCCACGGTGGTAAACGAATCTATTTCCTTGATTGTAAACAAGTACTTACGTATTTGATACGAGGTTTAGGAACTGACAACGCTATTTAAAATTGCTGTTACCATTTTTTTGCATGCACTTTAAAAACACCGTATTAAAAAACCTACTGGTTTGTCTTACCTAAAATCTTTTTGTACTCAGTCGTCAGTTAAATAACCTGCTTTCTTATCTCATCATCATCATGTCAGCCGAAAGACGTCCACTGCTGGACATAGGCCTCCCCCAAGGCGCTCCACTCAGACCTAGACTCAGGCCTACCTACAGCTCTTCTCCCGGTCCGCGGCCGCCATTCAAGAACCTTCTGGCCCCATCGGCCATCAGTCCTGCGTGCGATGTGCCCCGCCCACTGCCACTTCAGTTTAGCTATTCTTCGGGCTATGTCGGTAACCTTAATTCTACTGCGGATATCATCATTTCTGATTCTATCACGCAGAGAAACCCCGAGCATAGCCCTCTCCATAGCTTTCTGAGTGACTTTGAGCTTATTCCTTATGAGGCCCATTGTTAGCGCCCACGTCTCAGATCCGTATGTCATCGCTTTCTTATCTAACTCGTAAGACTTTGTTTCTAACAAAACACTTATAACTATATTAATTATTAGTTATTAATTACTATTATTAGTGATAGAGCGTGATTCACAGGGTTTTAGCTAGGTTCATGACCAGTTAATTTAGTCTTTACCTAGGAATGCAAATCATTATCCAAATTTAAAAAATAATTACCAGCTATGATAAGAGAGGTATTTCTTCTTTAACCTCGGAAGACTCGAAGAAGAAGTGCAATAGAATATTCATAATCATGGCAATTTACTTTGAACTCTGTTGCAATAAGAATAAGGTTTATTTTCCTATGTTCATTAACTGAAAATGCCATTTTCGAACAATTGAAATTGAATTTTATTCCCTTGACTGTAGATTCAAAGTCCCAGTTACAAAAAACTCCCATTTTTCCCTTATGAGGTACTATCGGGGTTATTACTTCTCTAACATGAATTTAGAGAAGTAATAATACATACATACATACATTAAATCACGCCCGTTTCCCAGAGGGGTAGGCAGAGTCCACTTCTTTCCACTTGCTACGATCTTGACAAATTTCTTTCGCTTCTTCAACATTCATACATCGAGTCATGCACGCACGTCGGTTTCGGGTACTTAAGATTCGGCCCTTTTCCAGTATTTCTCCGATTTGATTCGAAAAAGTACGCCTAGGGCGGCCCCTTCCGACCCTTCCACTCACTTTCGATTTGTATATCTCTTTCGTCAATCTTCTTTCATCCATCCTTTCCAAATGACCGAACCATCGAAGCATGCCCTTTTCAATCTTAGTCACTACATCTTCTTTTATTCCACATTTCTCTCTGATTTTTTCATTTCTTACTCTATCAATCAGTTTCACACCACACATACTACGCAAAGAGCGCATTTCAACTGCATTTACACGACTTACATGCTTGTCCTGCCACACCCAACATTCACTACCATACATCAGGGTAGGGGCCAGCACTCCATTGTGAACAGCCAGCCGGGCTTTTTGTGAAACGCCCTGTCTGCACACTAGAAGTAATAAAACAAGTTAAAATATTGCCGCGATTAAAATATTTGGCTAGATTTCGCAATTTTGACAATTTTGCAACCTCGTCTTCGATATCGTCGACCTGCAAGCCGATTTTTGGGAAATCAAGTGCTCTAAAATCCATACTAATGTCATTAACGCCAAAGTAAGTCTGTCTGTCTGTCGTTTACGCTTTCACGGCTAAATCGCTGAACCGTATGGAAAATGGTTCTTCGTTTTTGTTTTTCGCCAATATTTTTTTCAACTTTATTCGTCAACATCAATTGATTTAAGTACCTAATCAAAAATCATTGATGCGTGTACAACGCAAAATAAGTCATTAAAAAGGATAAAGTTCCTTAATTACTGAATAATTATTTTATAATTTAGATGATACTCGTTCATTACGCATTCCACTTGTTATGTTACTTATGAATAAACGTAACGTAATACTTTAAACCAATGGTACGCGCCATATGTATGAGATAAGATTTGACTGTATTGTTTGTCTGTGGACTTGAGATAAACACAGAAGCGGAAGCTAGATAGATTGAGTGACGTAAATGTTAGAAATTTGAATTGTTTGTTTATTTTAATTTTATTATTATTTTTACCTGTGTGGTCACCGGGTTAGAATAGAATAGTGCCACTCCATGTCTTCTCGTGGATGTCGTAAGAGGCGACTAAGGGAATAATAAAGGCTTCCAGTACTCTTAGGCGATGGGCTTGCAACCTGTCACTAATAAACTGGTAATATCTGCGCCTGATTCGTGCAAAACGTGGTTACAGAATTATCAACAACTTATTTAAGAGTGCTTAGTAATTCTGTAGCTCTGCCTACCCCACTCTGGGAATTAAGGCGTGAGTTTATGTATGTATGTATGTATTATTACGTTTTAGACTATGACGAGTTTCAGTCATATAAAGAATCATTCTACATCAAATACTAAGCTTCAATTTTCTACTCGGTAAAACAATATTGCTTTTGACATACGGACGGATATACAACCAAATAAATAAATAAATAAATATCAGGGGACAATGTCACACCAATTGATCTAGTCCCAAACTAAGCTCTAGGCTTGTACTATGGGTACTAGACAACGATATAAATACTTATAAATGTAATGTAATTATAGAGCGATTAGGCAGAGAGATCCGATATGCACCGTTGTGCTAGAAAGAGATAGAAACTAATCCTAGTTGGCTTGTATGTTCGTTTTTTTTTCAGTTGTAAAAAAACATTTTTACATAAATCAGCTTTTATTAAAGCTGTAAATATCAGTCATGAATTTTCTTTGTACAGTCAGTGTCAAAAGTCACTTCAAGCTACTTTTGTACTTTGTCGCATTAACACATTAGACAATCTTGTTTGACATGTGACAGTAAAGCGACTACTAATACTACTAATTATATAAATATAAATTTTGAATTATTATTATTATTGTAAATTTTATATTTTAATTTGTAAATTTGATATGTGATGACATACTTACATTTTTTTTTGTAAATGAGCATGCTGTATGCTATAAGGCACGCTATTTGTACGCCGTCAGGCAAAGCATAGTGAAACGAATAAATCAATACTTAAGACCTTTGGAAACCTATGTTTGACAAATAAATAACTTACTTACTTACTTAAGGTATTTAAGTGATCAGTTTCTTTTGACGCTGACTGTACCTCATTATAAGGGTACTGCTTCTCTGTTAATATTCGTACTGTATTGTCCAATGGTTTGCCAGTTAATTGCCAGTTGAAGTCGAACTTAACGCTGTAAGGTAATTTCGGGATACTGGATTATTTATTAACGGACTTAATTTTATCGTCAAGAAAATTCCTGTTCTGGTCGGAGAGCTAAATTGGTTGAGCACTGGGCTAAATCCTGTTAAAAAGAAGTCAGAGAAGTTTTTTTGAGACTAGAGGACACCGGCGACTTCATTCTCGTGGAATAAGTTTCCTGCTACTCCCCCTATTAAACCCCTTAGTTAGGAGATGAATTTCAAAAAATCCTGCAATATCCAAGGAATATTCTCTCCAAATTTCAAGTGGCTAGGACCAGCGGTTTCGCGTCGATCGATTAATAAAGAAATATAGATAAATATCAAATATCAGGGGACAATATCAGGAGACTATGTCACACCAATTGACGACAACGATATAAATACTTACATAGAAAACATCCATGACTCACAAACGATTATTCGCGGTCATCACCCAAATATCCGCACTTCCGGGAGTTGAACCCAGGACCGCTAACTTTGTAGGCAGGGTCACTACCAACTAGGCTACAGTGGGTCGTCAGATGAGAAGGCTGTTTAATTCTCCGAGCATTCTTGAGTTAGCTGTGCTAAAAGCCAAAAACAGTTTAACTTTTTGCTCCGTGTTGATGTGAGAGAAGGGCAGACAAATGAACCGGGTTGTGATTAGATGATTTTGAATGTAACACCACAAAACCTCCTAATATGCTTATCGTCTCCTATCATCTACATAACTCTACAACGCCCCGCTTTCCGCCTTAACTCCGCTCTCGCTAACACCAAGACGCAGCCTTAACCATCCTTTGCAGCCCCGTATCAGATCGCCCTAGATCCCAAGCTGGAATTAATTAAGATGACAATTCCCATCCATAACGGTCTCTTGAGCTTAGAGCTTAAGACATTCATTAAATTTAATTATTCTGTGATATCTTTGGAATTTGAAATACGTGTATAATTTCGATAATATTGTGTAGAGTATGATGGAGATTTCAAACCTCAACAGAAATCTACTATCAAGGAATTTGATGTTTAGCAATTTGACGTAATACGAAATTTGGCCGTGTTATACATTTCCCGACGCAGCACGACTAATGTCACGTCGAGAATGTATAACCCGGAAATTTTAGGTTTTATTTCAAATTGCTAAACATTAAATTTCCTCAAAAGTACGTACCTAAACTGGAAGTAGTGGGGTGCGCCGTCGTGCTTTTCAATGCTATAACTAGGGAATGCAATTTAACCGGTTATTAACCGACTTCCCTAGCTATAACTCAACTAATAATAAAAAATCACTAATGCCGCCCACTCTACTCCATTAATGGATTTGAATGAACATAAAGTCCACTTGAGCCCTAAATGGATCCTATCAATGGATCCTAGTGGACGGAGGGTCGTTTGAATATACACATACATACATACATACATAAACTCACGCCTTCATTCCCAAAGTGGGGTAGGCAGAGCAAAAGAATTACCAACAACTTTTAAAACTTGTTGATAATTTTGTACCGCACAATTAGGCTAAGATGTTTACCAGCGTATTAGTGACAGGTTGCAAGCCCATCGCCTAACAGTACTGCAAGCCTTTATTCCCTTAGTCGCCTCTTACGACATCCGCGGGAAGAAATGGAGTGGTACTATTCTAACCCGGCAACCACACGGACGTTTGAATATATCACCTTTCTTATTTATGTATAGTCGCCAGGAGGAGCGTTGGCACCTGCGATCCCCGCGAGATTGGCAATCTTCCGCTTCGCCGCCTCAATTACGCCATTGACACAACCCTGTATCGGTGTTGCAATATATTATTACGTGCGTGATTTTAACCTAACAACCCCGGGAAGCTTTAATACTGTGATTCTTATAGATTTTCTGGAACAAGTCGAGGTACCACAGCAGTTCAGTTACCTCTACATATGTTAAGTGAAAAGCTAATAAAATTGAGTGTGATATTTATATTTATTTTGGGGATAAGATTTTGATTAGAATAGCTTAAGATTGCCTTTGGTTGGAATGTAATAATAAAAAACCGGGCAAGAGCATCTGCCCATTATTCACCATTTTTTCAGGCTTTGTATTAAACACTTGTATATTTTACCGTTCTAACAAAAATATAAATATGTAAAAAAAAACTTGTATGGGCACACCGTTTATTATTTCTTTTTTTTATATTTGTTAGTAAATCCGGCATAGTAACATTAGTAACACATATTCTGAAAAAAAGTCAAAACACTATCCATGGGTTCAGAAGATACAGCTCTCTCAAGTTAAGACAGGCGGACGGACAGAACTGGCATATTAATAGGGTCCAATTTTCAACAACTTTCCGGTACGGAACCCTAAAAAGACCTCAATTTTTTTTTATGGCGTAGGTAGCCAAACGAGCACACAGACCACCTGATGGTAAGTAAAAACTGTGACCTATAGACATTCGCATTCACAAGACTGCAAATGTACTGCCAACCCTGAGGACCAGGATGGAATACCTCTATGCTAGTCATTTCACTGGCTGTCTTATCCTCAAACCGGAACACAACAATGCAAACACTGCTGCTTAAATATGGTGGTACCAACCCGGACGGATCCGGCACAAGGTCCTCCCACAAGTAAAAAATAAGGAGTGTTTTTCATTTTTACCCTCTTCGAAAATCGTTCGCTGTAATAAAATAATATTTTCTTCACTTGTGACTTACTTATAAGTTATGAAATAAACTTCAACCCGTCAGAAAAAAAATCATTGTTATGCCTCGTTATCTCGCCAATAACTTCTCGTATCGCCAGTGTTAATATTTAATGCTGTTATTCTGCCGTGCTAGTGTAAAAGGCGACTTTTCGACAAAAGACACTTTCGAGATAATCGCAAAAAAGTGACCGAAATCTTCATTTTCATATTTCTAGGTAATTTAAACAGATATTGAAATGAAACTTTTTGTGTCGGATAGACATTGTGTTTTACTAGTTTTCTACATAAGTAATGTATTTTTATTACCTACAGTTTTTTTTTTACACGCATTTTTTCCTTTTTGTTTAGTGGCCGATTAATAATTGCCACTAAAAAACAAGCAAAAAGGCGGTATATGAGCACTATACCGCCTTATAGGCTTGATTTTCCTTCATACGTCTTCATACTAAACTAGGGCTTGAACGTATCACAATAATGCTTAATTAAAAAGACGTATTTGCAACATACCGCCTTATTGCTTAGTACAAAATATTTTTTTAATAATTCTGATCTAAATAATAACGCCGAATAAAAGAAATACGTTTATCTTGTCTAGTACGCAAATCAAAAAAATATGGTTGGTTTTCGTATCGATCATTTTATATTTATATACTAGTCTAAAAAAACGTATGTCTTCAAAAGTCAGACGAAATACGGTTTTTTAATCTAGTACTACGATGAAAGGTTAGACTAATTGCTAATTAAAACCATCATAAATTCGGTACAAATATATTTGAAATAAGTAAACAAAAATTAACAGTTAAATCACAGGAAATATTATCTCTTCTAAGATTGGTGTCGTGTTATTAGTTATTCAATAAATCAACAATAATACTCTTTGATTCGTCTGTATGACGCACTGTTAATCAAAACTTCTTTTTTAATTATTTTAATTTAAACGTAATCAGTCTTATAAAGTAATTGAATTGCAATTTTGGGAGGACTTGCCAGAATCCAACCATGAAAAAATCGATGAATTATAGGTTAAAAATACTTAACCTATAATTCATCGACATTTTCTTGGTTGAATTCTGGCAAGTCCTCGCAAAATTTCAAGCTAAGAGCAGGCATTAATGGACCTAGTTTACGTACTAAATTCTGTTTTCTACTTGCGTCTGTCTATCCCTCGGAAGTGAGTGTGCGATGAAAGCCTCGGGCGATTTCCTTTTACTTTGGTAATTGTTTCTTTACTAAAATTAAACTCAATATATTCTCCTTGCAATAACCCTAATGTAGCCTAAGCACTTTTAAATAGAATTACTCAAATCCTGGTCCTCGTGGAACCAATTATAATAGCTAAAATTTTATTTTTATTTTATTTTTACCTAATTCCTACTACATCTATCTACCTAACCTAATAACTTAGTCACCATAAGTAACATTCCTAGTCTATAAAGCTTCCTATTCCTAACAACCTATTTTAAAAGTAAATTAGTTTTGGCATGTGATCGTCAAGTAATCTAATATAACCCAATAGTTGTGAACCTATAGTAACCCTAGAATTATTTAAGTCTTTGTTTTAAGTCCTAGCTATACTAATACTCTCTAGAATATTGATACCTAAATATTTACAATAATATGTGGTTGCCGGGTTAGAATAGTGCCACTCCATGTCTTCCCGTGGATGTCGTAAGAGGCGACTAAGGGAATAAAGGCTTGTAGTACTATTAGGCGATGGGCTTGCAACCTGTCACTAATATGCTGGTAAACATCTTAGCCTATTTATGCAAATTGTGGTTACTGAATTATCAACAACTTTTTAAAGTTGTAATTCTGTAGCTCTGCCTAGCCTACTCTGGGATTACAGGCGTGAAGGTATGTATGTATGTAGACTATAATTTAAAACTTATCTTACACTATCCTAGTTTATTTAATGACTCCTAACCACTTGAAATTCAACCTACGTACTAAGTTAAAGATAAAGTTAATATAATAATAAAAAATAATAATAAATAATAAATATCAGGGGACAATCTCACACCAATTGACCTAGTCCCAAACTAAGCTCTAGGCTTGTACTATGGGTACTAGACAACGATATAAATACTTATATAGAGAAATAAATACTTAAATACATAGAAAACATCCATGACTCAGGAACAAATATTCGCGCTCATCACACAAATATCTGCCCTTACCGGGATTTGAACCCAGGACCGCTCGCTTCGTAGGCAGGGTCACTACCAACTAGGCCAGCGCGTCGTCAAAAACAATATGTACCTATAGTAGATATAATTTATGAAACCGAAGTCTAGATTAAAGCAAATCTAAGAATTTAAAGGTTTTGTGGCCCCCTTAGGGAAGGAGGACCTTTACTTGTGGGAGGACCTTGTGCAGGGTCCGTCCGGGTTGGTACCACCATTCTTATCCATTAACCTACCGCCAAGCAGCAGTGTTCGCATTGTTGTGTTCCGGTTTAGGGATAAGATAGCCGGTAAAATGACTAGCATGGAGGCATTCCATCTTAGTCCTCAGGGTTGGCAGTGCATTTGCAGTCTTGTGAATGCGAATGTCTATGGGTCACAGTTTCCACTTACCATTAGGTGGCCTGTGTGCTCGTTTGCCTTCCTATGCCATAGAAAAAATAAGGAGATCTCCTCCATACGCTCTGGGATCGCTATCCCTAGACCTTACTCTACCTCAATAGTCATCCTCCATAGACAGGTCAGACTCCTGGCCAATATCTACGATTAGTCAGTCAGTCGTATAGTAAGGGAAGAAAAGGGTCAAAATATAAATTGAGTGTTTAAAAACTCAATTATAAAGTAGATTATTTATCGTTCAATAAAGCGATAGTTATACCTACTATGTTATTTTTATATCATATAATATTGTGACTCAAGATTGATATTGCTTGCTTCACCTTTAAGTCTAAATTTGAGTTGAGTTTTGAAATGAGATGTTCAATTTCACTAAGTATCCATGTTTAACTTTTATAGTAAAACAGTGGGATACAGAAGTCATTTTGTCTTCTAGCTAGATTGAGTCCTCATGTTAGTAAAATATATTATGAAAACTAAACAGACAAATCTCACTATAGTCACTTTATCATTTACTGATATATTTGTTTTATGGTCTATAAAATATTCACTTTATAAAAGGACTTAACCATCTCTGTAAGCTAATTATTGATATTCTAGGTTTGCTTTATTTCCATAAAACTCTCCATAAAAACTTTATTATTTATTTGTATATTTGTATAAATGCATTATAAAAAAAGGACTTATCCATTTATTAATCCATTTCGAGGAATAGGGTTCTAAAGCCGTTCTGCATGATTAAGTTTTTGTTATATTTATTTATTTCGGACATTTCGACAAAAGTATATTTGACCGTGTGGTTTGACTTTCGTTTTTGGCTTGAAGCCCTTCCAGGTGTGTCTTACGGGTTAGGCGTAAACCGCTTGAAATAGTATGTTTTATTATACTATTACAATCACTTTTTATCGTAACTTATCATGTAATTCATCGATAAATGTCTGTTAAATAAATAAAGATATAAAAACAAAACTATTCGGTCAAATACAAAATTAATGAAATTGGTCTCTTAAAATTACCTTTTCTTTTGTATTAGATTATAAAAACCGTGATTTATTTTTTTGGTCTATCCCAATTATGTTAGTTCTCCAAAAAAATATATCAACAACTTATTTAAGAGTGCTTGGTAATTCTGTAGCTCTGCCTACCCCACTCTGGGAATGAAGGCGTGAGTTTATGTATGTATGTATGTATATATTATTAATTTATATATTTATTTTATTTATTTTTACTGTACTCAGGTAACAAATATTTAGAATGGTATTATGTAGTCAGTTTTATGATTTATCGTCAATTCGTCGTCCTCGTCTTTTCGCGTGATAACGGGCGCCAGCGCACACGCACCTTCATTACCCGTAACGTCACCGAACTGAAGGGCGCCCGAACGCGGGCACTCCCGTCCGCGGGGGGTATGTAGGAGATTGGGGATTATACGGTTTTATTAAGTAGCATGGGTCGACTGTGGATATTCGAATAGTAATCTAGCGTTAAAAACTACCTCTGTCCCAAGTAAAAATACCGTATCACAAAATAAAAGTTTTTTTAAACAAGTTTATCATTATTTAAAACTCGGCATTAACTAGACTAAAATACCGCAAAATACTGACATACGGTCTTTTTGTCTAGAAAACTCTGTTACGTTCATTTAGATTATGAGCAAATAGAAAAAAACATTTGAAATACTAAGTTAAAAGGCGGAAAAATATGTTATTCGTTCTTTTTACTTAGTAATCTGCAATTACGGCCTTATAGAGTAGTTCAACTTATTAATAAATAAAACCTACACCAGACAATAATGCGGAGTGTCTTGTTTTACGTCTTTCTAATGTAGTATTGTGTAGTTACCGCTTTATTGATTAGTATTTGCTGGAAAATAGTCTGTTATACGGCCTTTTTCCTTATCGTATCTTCGCAACCAAGCCTCTTATCGACAAACGGGTAAGATGGGTCGACGCGGCTTGTTCTCCATATCACGATGGTCATAACAACTCAATTTGGTCAAAATGTCGAATGATCGCCTTTTACACTAGCACGGCAGATTGTCGTCCGTCCGTCTGCGCCATTTGCGTTAATAATGCTAAATATTATATGTCATGATAATCGATGGAAGTGATTTAATACGGCAGTAAATTAAATAGTTATTTAGGTGAGATACAATTTCTGCCCTCCTAAAGAGAAAAGGCGTATCTACTATATGCATTGTATTGAAAATCCAACCTTATTATAACCCTTGAGAGTCTAATATGCTTCTATGAATTAATTGCTGCTGCGCCTTTTCTCCGTAGGAGGGCTGAGCTATTCCGTTGTGGAAAGCATTGGCATTTGTTTTTAGCCGATTGTATGAGAAGTAAGGAAAGGCTTTTGTATGTTTGTATGACCGTGGGTATTATTATTTGTATCAATCGTAAAGTCTATTTCTTTGTTACTTTCCAAAGACTAAATAAATAGGGTAAAGTCGCCAGTGGTCAGCCAGAGACCAGTCTGTAGTCGACCTTATATGAGTACGAAGAGTTGAAATATATCTTTTATACTCTTCCTAATTATACAAAGTATAGGCAGAGGCCGACTATAGGTGTCTGGCTGACCACTGGTGACACTACCCATATCAAAGGATAATCTCACCTAAATTGACTTTGCCTCAAATTTAGCTTTAGGATTGTACTAGGGACCTCTTTGAAACGCATCTTTTTTTACGCATAATGTCTCTTTTTACATAAAATCTTTTCGCATAACACCCTTTTGTTTGTAGGTTAGATTAGCTTTTATAATAATTAAAGTAAACCCTTTCTTTTGTAAAAATCGCTTTCGGCCAAACTATTTTATGCGTAATGATACATTATGCGTAAAAAACATAATGGATTCCGATATAGACGCAGTACGCATACTAGACAACGGTAAACATACATACTCGTATAGAGAAATACATCCATGACTCAGGAACAAATGTTTACGCTCATCACATAAATATTTGACCGTACCAGGAATCGAACTCAAGACCGCTAGCTTCATAGGCAGTGTCACTACCGACTAAGCTAAATGGTTATTTTAGTGCTAAACTAAACTTTAACTTAAAAAGTCGGTTTTAAAAACTTGGATTGATCTTTATAAAAAAGTTGTCGTTATTTACTTCTGATACTTTAATTCCGATATTGTGGAGTTAGGTTACTGCCTACAAATAAGTATTTAAAAAGTATAAAAGTCGGTTTTTAAAGGTTTGTTAACCTTGTGCGTTGAATGAGAATATCGGGTGAAAACTTTTCTACTGAATTCAAGTTGATCCTAATAGCTGATGCCGCGGGGGTCAACATTCTTATCCCACAAAGGCTGGGTTTTCAAAGACCTCTTTGTAAGAGTTGTTTATTGTTGCTTAATTCCTCCCGAACAGAAGAACTGAAGCCTTTGAATTAAGGTACGCCCACACCAATGCTTAAAAAACGGTGACGGTACGGAATCGCAGTGACGCATCGTATGCGCACCGTTTTTGACGCACGCTCCCCACACCGCTGCTTAAAAAACGGTGTCGTTGCGTAAACAAAAGACGGGGTAATAGTAACAACATGGCGTCGTTTTTGACGTACTGTAATATACGCACCGTTAAGCGTCGGTGTGGAGGGCATGCGTCAAAAACGGTACGGATACGACGCGTCACTGCGATTCCGTACGGTCATCGTTTTTTAAGCATTGGTGTGGGCGTAACTTTAACCGAATTGGACTGGCTAAAATATCTGCATAAGTTGGGTACTAGATCTAAGATTTTGGATCGTCAGTGCCATAGATAAAGACAGAAGACCAGACAGGAGCACTGACCATGCTCAGTATTGCTCAGTGCAAGGTTCCAAAGCCATTACTTCACAAAAACTATCTTAAAAAGTAACGAGTATGTTCTAATTTTAGTAAGTAAAACTTGTAATTAAGTCGCTTGTACCTCAGGAACCAATCATGTCTACTTAGCCGTGATAGTTTATCTTTAAAATTCACTACATGCGATTTCATTGAAGATCATTTACAGATTTTTAATATTTGTTGTTGATTCTTACAAAAATTAGCGCTTTAAAGCTTAATATTTCAAAAACGGAACCGTTAATATTTTTTTTTTTAAACCCGCAATATTTTTGAAAGACCAATCCAACTACACCATACTATGGGGTAGGCGAGAAAAATACATCCCCACGTTACGTGTAGGGGAGTAACACTGGCTTTTGCGTTGTCAAATCATCATCATCATCATCATCATGTCAGCCGAAAGACGTCCACTGCTAGACAAAGGCCTCCCCCAAGGCTCTTTACTCAGACCGGTCTTGTGCTTTTCGCATCCACCGCTTTCCCGCGATCCTTACAAGGTCGTCACTCCATCTTGTTGGAGGCCTACCTAAATCGTCGTCGACTAATTGATGTAATTGTTTTTCTTTCCTGATCCTTGGTTCCCGTAATTTCTAAAATTCAATATAACTGTATCCAAATTTAACTTTCTCCAAATTATTACTCCTAATTTAAATCTTAAGATTTGAGATTGAATACATACATACATACATTAAATCGCGCCTGTTTGCCAGAGGGGTGGGCAGAGACCACTTCTGTCCACTTGCTACGATCTTGACAAATTTCTTACGCTTCTTCAATTTTGAGATTGCAATTATCGATACCTATTTATAGAAATGCTACAGCGTCAAATCCAAACGCCGCGAGGTATTTAAGAACTTCTCAAACCGCCTTCCGCCAAGTGTTTGCGAATCTCGATAGCAATTCAAAAGAGCTCTTTTGTCGTAGAGTTATTGGACTGGAACTTTCGTCGTCTTTGTCGTTTAAGATTGTACCACAAAAATCGTTTACCTCAGAAGGATTAATTAATTCTGTGTAGCGGTTTACTGTTTCGTGTAGTATTTTATCGCGACAAACGAAATTCAAAATTCCTTTTTTTTATTGATTTTTCACGAGAATATTTTAATATTATACCGCCATGCTATATTAAAGAACTGACAAGTTTCAAGCAGTGAAAGGGTGAAACTACATAATTCCGAAGAGTCATAACTCCAAATTGATTAAATTACGAATGCAATGTGTTGATAGAGAACTTTATACTCGTATTTTGATACAAGGGCACTTTTGGGGACACGGTTTCGCTTCGGAGCAAAAAGTAACCAATGGCAAAATGCACAATACACAAAATGTACAAAAAAACGACCCTCCGTCGTTGGATATCATATTCGCAAAACATGATATTCCGAAAAATATCATAAAAGCAAAACATCATATTCGCAAAACATGACATTCGCAAATCATTATAGAAGCAAAACATCACATTAGCAAAACATAACTATTATTAAGACATGAATAAGACAGTGTCGACGGAGCTCCGCTACTGCGGAGCTCCTATTTCTGGGTGGTTTGGCCCTCCGGGCCAGCTGCAAAACTAACATAACCTAAACCTACCTACGATTTTATAACAAAAACCGACTATTTGTAAATATCATGTTTTGCGAATATCGTGTTTTGCTAATATGATGTTATGTGTAAGTATATGATGTTTTGCGAGTATGATGTTATGCGTATATGATGTTTTGCAAATGTGATATTCACATATGAAAGGAAAAACGAACGACTTTTGCGTTTTCTGCGTTTTGCTCCGAAGGGTACGGTTTCTGTAGGAGAATGTGTCGAAACTATTTATGTGGTTGTTTTGTACAGTCATAAGATAAGTAAGTATAATTTTTATTACTATTTACTTATGAGTTCTTCTGAACATACTGAGTTTTGACACATTTTCCTGCTCAACTACGCATGATATTTATATTTTAATGTTAGCTTCATTGTTTTATATAATGCTGGGCTGAGTTTTATAATTGTATAATATCATAAGCAATATTTTAAAAACGACTGACTTTGATTTTCTTGCGGCGTTTCTTCTCAGCCCTTTCTCATTGATTGAAACTTGGCAATTAGCCATATCACATTTTTATGAAAATGATCTTTTTAACTTGTTCCTTTACAGTTTTTTTTAAAGTTAAGAACATTAAACATAATTTTAATATTTCTGTTGTAAAGTAGTGGGTAAGGAATTATGAATATGTCCGTCAATAGGTAATGAGGAATCAGGTGGAATGAACTTTGCCTCATCCAAATAAAGCTTTCTACGTAAAAAAGGCGTCAAAAGTAATCAACAAAAATATAATAACAAACGCTCAAAGTATCGCAAAAGGCGGCTTCTTTAATAATCTGGGCACATTCTGAAAGATTTCCTATCACATCCAAGAAAAACGAGTCAAAATGTACGAGAAATCGTAAGTACACTGACCTAATGTCAATCTGTAGGGTTTGCCCAGTGCGACCTTTTACTCTTAATACGGAGGGTCAGCGTCCCTTTAGGTTCAAGAAATTCTTGCCCCGTATCTAATAACTTTAGTAATTTAGTCTATTGGAAACCTTTTTCTTTTGGGTATTTTTGTCGCAAATAATGTTAGGGCCATTTAGAACAAAATGGCGTGCTTTTAGATATTTTGAATCAGCTGTTGATATTAACTGTATTGAAACTTTTAAAAGGTATTATAATAGTTATTTATGTAACAGGTGCATAATGCTACAGGCACGAGTACCTTAAGAGCTAATTATGTACAGATGCATTCATAATTTTTCTACAACCTTAAAATGATATTGAGAAAAAGAAATAACGTTTTTTTTTACTTCTAAGTATACTTTCCCCGATTTTTCTTCTAACAAATTACTTACTTGTCAGCAAAGTGATTTTCATTATTCCTGTTGGTGTTAAGTTTGTGAATTTTATGGCTAAATGTTTCTGACAATTTATCATAAAAGTTGGAATGCCAAACGAAACGCCATTTTGTGGATGTCCATACTGAACGTAACCATGATAACCAAATAACAAATCGATGGACATTAATATTTTTTAGTAACTTGACAAAATAAAAATAACTTTGATTTTAATGTAGGTACGTAATTATAATTGGGGTTAACATATTTTTAACGGTTTATTATAGAAATTAAGATGTCGTGTTCACTAAACGCCCAGACTGATATCCGAAATGACCGTAACCATGGTAATAACAATACTATAATAGTTATTATAGACCTGTTATTACCATGGCAACGCTCATAATAGAACTGTCACACGTCTCTGTTACGTAATAGGTGGTATTCTCATTGTCATACCACAAACGATATCAATATTAGCGGTTTATAGTACAGTCTGTGAGCACTTAGAAGAGGCTTCGGTTTAGTACTTCTCTCTCACTCGCTCTCATACGATCTTATTAAGAGCGAGTGAGAGAGAAGTACTAAACCGACTAAGTGCTCACAGACTGTACGCGAGTAGAAACAATTTGTTCAATAATATTGTTTATACAGAGAGTACCTCCCGATGTTATTATGATCTGTAAAAAAAAAAAGGGGATTTAGTAGAGTTCCTTTTTGATAACCGAAAAAAAATGGGAATTTATTTTTATTTTTAACACAGTTATATTAATTCAAAAAACACGTTTATAAGACGAATAACAGATTTAGCGCTAAGATTTTAAAAATAAATACGTATTTTGTTATCTCCTGATATTCTAATTTGAGAGCTCTTACGTATAATCTCTATAAATAACTTATAATTGTTTTTTATCATCTGCTTGGCAAATATGCCTCTCCATTAAGGGATCAAAAGGTTCCGCCCACTAGATGGATTAGCAAATATTGGTCGGGATAAGTACCCTTTTTAGGGTTCCGTATCCGACGGTAGCCTAACTGGACCCTATTAATATGCCTGCGCTGTCCGTCTGTCCGTCCTTACTTAAAACAGCTGTACCTTTCGAACCTTAATATATAGCAGGTCGATTTTTTTTTTCATCATCATTTCGTATGGCTATATTAATCTTAGCGCTGGATCCTATACGTCTATTTTTAGGTTTACTAGCCAGTCTTTGGCCGCTGCAGAGAGCTGGTGCAGCTCGGACATACCGCCAGGGAAGCAGTGGAGCGGACAATCATTCACGATGTGAGCTAGAGTTTGGTCAGGCTCTCCGCACTCGCAGGATGGCGACTCTCTGAGCCCCCATTTGTGTAGATGATGGTTGGATCGTCCGTGTCCGGTTCTGAATCTATTCAGTTTTACCCACACTGGACGAGGAGCATCAAATCCAGGGGGTTTGGTATTTGGGTCTGCGATCAGCTCTTTTTGAGGATGGTCAAAGAGCTCCCAAGAGGCTCGCCACTCCGCTCTGACGTTGGAATTGGTCTCCAAACGTTCATCTGACCAAATCGGATGTCTTGATGCCAGGCGGTGTGGCGGTGGATGGTCAAGCGTTTTACGAATCGGCATGCTGAGTCTCGAGCACTTGTGCCACTCAGCTGCCGCCGCGTTGCACCTTCGCAGGTCCGGTGGTGGGATGTGCGCTAGTACTGGAAGCCAAGGAAGTGGGGTGGATTTTACTAGTCCCGTTATGATACGCATGGCCTCGCGGAGTTTAGTATCAACTTTGTTAGTATGCGCACTTCGGTACCATACAGGGGCACAGTACTCCGCGGTAGAGTAAACCAGGGCTAATACGGAAGTTTGTAAGACTGAGGCGGAAGCGCCCCAGCTTGTTCCTGAAAGATTCCTTATTATATTCAGTCTAGTTTTTAGTTTTTGCGCCACATTGTCAAGATGTTGTCTGAAGGTTAAGGAACGATCTAGTGTCACGCCTAGGTATTTAGGGGAAGGGTTGTGCTTGACAGGTACTCCACAGAAAGATACATTTAGCTTCTTGTTAGCTAGGCAGTTGGTAAGGTGGAAAGCTGCAACCTCTGTTTTAGACGGGTTTGGACAAAGCCGCCATTTCGTGTAGTAGTCGCCCATAACCCTCAGATCGTCCGTAAGTGCTATTTCGCCTGCCTCGAAGCGTTTCGCCTGGAATGCCAAAGCCAAATCATCAGCGTAAGCGAATTTGTGGCATACTGTGTCCGGCATGTCGCTTATGTAGATATTAAATAGGAGTGGCGCTAGAACGGATCCCTGAGGCAGACCGTTTTTTAAAACTTTATAACTACTGACGTTGTTCCCCAAGTTCACTTGGATGTAGCGAGGGCCAAGTAGTGTCTTTAGCAATGCTAAGGTTTTTCGGCATGGTATGATTTTACCGATCTTATATATGAGTCCTTCAATCCATACTGTGTCGTAGGCTGCACTTAGGTCCACGAAAGCCACGGAAGTCTTCAGACCTCGTTGGAAGCCTGCCTCGATGAAAGAGGATAAAGCCAGAACTTGATCGGCGCAGCTTCTGTTGTTTCTAAAGCCGGCTTGTTCAGGTGGAACTGCAGAGTCAACCGTAGTGTTGAGTCTGCTGTACATTAACCGTTCAAGTAATTTGTAGGTTATGCACAGGAGAGAAATTGGTCTATAGCTAGCGGCTTCGTCTGGCGACTTTCCGGGCTTTAACAGGGCAATCACCTTGGATCTTTTCAGGATCTCCGGAAGGGTGCACGTGTCCAGTATTTGGTTGAACAATGCCAGCAACTACCGTCTGCCTACTTTTCCGAGATGGGTGAGGAATTCTGGGTATATATGGTCAGGTCCAGCGGCTTTATTCGGCTTTATGAGTAGAAAGGCGGAACTTAGTTCGGACATTGTAAAGTGCTGGCTGTAGGATTCAAGTGAATCTGATGAATTTAGACATTTGATGTTATGTTGTCGTACTTCTTTCGCGAATGATCTGTCGGTCTTTGCTGTTTTAGTGAGGGATTGCATTCGTTTCGCAATATCGTCGGGTTGAATTAGCGGCGTCTTTTGCTCATGAATTGGAGCACCTCCTAATTTGCGTAAGAGCGTCCAACTTTTCTTGCTCGAATGCGTGAAATCCATGCTTTGCACACAGGTTTCCCATTTAGATTTTCGCGATGCATCCTGGGAGGCCAAAAGTTTCTGAGCGGCTTCAGCGTCGTGTGTTGAGAGAAACTCTTGGTACGCTTCTTCTGTCTCAGACGACCAGCCTGGCGCATACTCTTTACGGAACCCCCTTGGAATGCAGCGTTTAGCAGTCGCTATTATGGCTTTGAGTAGTTTTCGATATCTGGTTTGATAAAACGCAGAGTGGCGTCCGCTCCCGCAGAGAAAGCATTCCAGTCCGCCTTGTTAAAATTCCAGCGAGGTACGGGTTTTGACTTTAATAGGGGGATTTGAATTCCAATCGTGATTAATGCTGGCCTATGCTGGCTTCGAGGGAAATATTTAAGGATGGTTCTTGTTACGGGAACCTTGTTGCCTTCCGAGTCCTCAGAAGCAAAGCATAAGTCTGGGTTAGTGTTACTGCCCCATCTTGCAGATCTAAAAGAGCTTTTCCCTTTGGGATCAAATATTAAGTGATGGTTGTTCCTTTCGGCCCAAGCGTAGAGCTCTTCGCCGTTATGATCACTTTTTTGATAGCCCCAAGCTTGGTGGTGACAGTTAAAATCCCCTATTGTCAGAGATGGGTGAGAGTAATTTGGTAAAGATGTGCAGTCCAACATAAGAGCCGGAGGTTTATAAATAGTTGTTAGGTTTAATTTACCGATATGTGCAACGATAACTTCCAGATCGTTATCATTAGATGCTAGGGACACATTGCAGTCGTTCAAAGAGGATTTTTGATATATGGCCGAACCGTAGATGGGTGAGAGAGTAAAACCCATAAGCTTGTAGCCATCTATGTGGCCTCTTCGAGATAGGTCCCTTTCATTGTCAATATGGTGTTCTTGAATGCAGACGATGTCGGCATTGTGCTGATGAGCTAATCTTATTTTTATTATTATTTTTATTCTTATTTTTTTTTTTTTTTTTTTTTTATATGTGGCATTACGGTGGGACTAGGTACTATTTTTTTTGTTAAAGAATACATACATACATAAACTCACGCCTTCATTCCCAGAGTGGGGTAGGCAGAGCTACAGAATTACCAAGCACTCTTAAATAAGTTGTTGATAATTCTGTAACCACGTTTTGCACAATTAGGCTAAGATGTGTCCCAGTGTATTAGTGACAGGTTGCAAGCCCATCGTCTTAGAGTACTAGAAGCCTTTATTATTCCCTTAGTCGCCTCTTACGACATCCACGAGAAGACATGGAGTAGCACTATTCTAACCCGGTGACCACACAGATATTGTTAAAGAATAAAAGTCGTAAAAGTCTTCTTTTTCTTCGCACTGACCTTAGTTTTTTTTCTGTTTCGCATACTGGTTGAATGTTAAAGAATGCCATTGGGCTTTAAATCCGCCTTTTTTGTATTTGTACTTTATTGTATTTGTGCAAATAACATAAAAGCGTCGAATTTTGTATAATCAATATGATCGAGTTGGACTCGCACTGATTTGATTCAAAATCGAATTTAAATTGTATTAAGTATAATAGGTAATAGGAACCTACTGTGCGTGAGCTCGACTCGAACTTGACCGGCTTTTTATTTATTCTCGTACTGTTCTATTTCTTAACATGGACGGTCTAAGGGGTTGAACTTGGGGCCCGTTATTGGGATATATATTTAATATCTTTTAATATCAGAGAGTGAATTAGTACATTATTGCCTAGGCAGTGAAGCAGGCAATTGCGGGCCGAGTATTGGACGAGCTTGTGAGTCCGTTTAAAAATACGAGGCCCGCAATTGCCGTTCCTGCCGAGGCATAATATAGTGCTTTTCTCAAAAATTGCAAGAAAAAAATTGTGTTTTTAATTGCAAACAAACAAAATCTTCACATGAAAAAACTATTGCTCTTTACCGCCCTTATGTTTATGACAAGGAGAAACGCCAGCATTTTTAGAAAAAAAAAACTCAAGCTATTCCAGACACAGATAAAAAAGTTACGTATCGAATAAAATATGGATGTATAAGACTTGTGCCCTGATTTTATTATGGCTGTTTTCACTTTTTAAAAAGTTGCAGAATAGAAACAATGAAATTTGTATGAAACATTGCGGGCTTGTGTAGCGAGCACGCAATGTCTGAAAACTATGTACTTCGCGTCTCAGTATGGAGTTAGTAATGTCAACTTTTCCGGTCATTTTTGAGAAAACGTAACCTTGATGAGATCCTTCTCGCCGGGTCTCCCTCTTCAATAGCGTGTATTGGAGTTTAATGACACGGGTACTGCCGAGCTGAGTGCAGTGTAAACCACGCCTTCCACTGAGACATACCGAGCTGGTTAGCCACAATTCTCGTCGAACTAGTGCCGTCTGTCCGCAAACACTGAAGGATTTCTTCATCTTGAGCAGTATCATGTCGAGGTCTTCCAGCATCAGCTTGGCGGCGTTGAACTGATCCTCTTTCCCGAATAAGACGGTACGATGAACCAAACACGCTTGCGTGAGGTAAACGGCGGTTAGGGTAACGACGTTGGTATTCCCTTCTAGCTGCAGCCGCGTCTCCATCGCAGAATCCGTAACAATAAATGATATCTGCGTATTCTTCGAATTGGCAAGCAGGCATTTGAGAAAGAAGCTTAGTTATCAATATCGTCCGAAATGGAAAGAAAGTTGAAAGTAACTGATTACGTAAGTCACTCAAAAAGTTTTGAGATGCTCGAAATTTCAAAATGGAACGCACTTTGTTTTTAAAAAGCAAATTTATTTAAAAATAAAACACTATTAGCCGAATTTAAAATGGAGAACGATGTTTTATTCATTTTATTACAACACTACCCGCGTTTTTCGGTTAAAAATGGAACGCACTTTATGTTTTTAAAAAGCAAATTTAAAAGAACACGATTAGGTGAATTTAAAAACGATAACGATTCCGCGATTTTTAGTTGAAACGATGGAGCTTAACCGCGAAAATTTCTGCTATTTTTTATTAATTGTACATTTTTAAATGAAAATTAAGTTTAAAAGGTCATAAATTGTACTTTTTTAGAAAGCTTATGAATTGAGCAAATTATTCCTGTCATTTGTACGCGAAGTGTCATACTTTTTTTTTAGTAATGCTTTAAAATGTTACAAAATTTGGAAAATAATTACTTGAACTTTCAACTTCAAATCCTGTTATTTGCAAAACTTTGCAATTCTTTGGCCTTTTTTACTATTTTTCGTAATCAGTAATTCATTGGCTATTTGAAAAATGCTTTTTTTATTTCTAAATGACGAAGTTTTTACACAATGACTAGTTTTAGGTCGAAAGGCGGGTATTTTTTAAAAATTCTAAAAACGTGAATAACTCGATAACCAGTGAGTTTTGACCCCTGGTTGACTGGACTTAAATCGTTACAAATGAGCTGTAGAATAACCCCTTTCAAGGAATACGGCGAATTACCAGTCACCCTGTATATCATTTGTTCGTTACTTGAGCGAGAAAATACTCGATAGCTAATCGCATTCTCGCTGGCAGTGGGACAAGCGCCTAATATAAGGGGTTTTGTAATTTGTCGCTTAATCGATGAAATTTTGACGTTTTCATTCAAGTCATTTTATAAAAGTTTCAAACGATTGAAAGCGTTTTTTGTACCACCCAAATTAACCGAACTAAAATCAACCCATGCGTAACATCAAAAGTTTAATTTCGCACTGCAACACATGTATTTAATTAACAAAGTTGATAGTTAAACTACTGACTTCATTAGATCATGCTCTTAAGCCAAAAAGGCGGATCGACCATTCAACGATCAAAGCATATTGAACCATACCTATTTGTGAATAAGATCTAAAATCCAACAGTTTTAAAACAGATACGTCTTTTTAAAGGTGATAGAATGAGTCCCCTATAACCTTTGCGTTGCCCTTATCGATGGCAATGTTTTAGTGATGTTATGAAGTTTGCAAGCATCAGGCAGGTGGCACTTGGTTCCCACGGTGGAGTGGACAGGGGTGAGGAGAGGAGGTGGGGGAGCATTTATATGTTCCAATATTGTGAACAAGTATTACTTGATAAATTTAAGACTTCATTGAGTATATCATATGTACAGTTAACATCAAACATTTTGAGCTCTTCAACTATCCACCTACTTTGGCTGCTGACTGTACCAACACAATGGAAGCCTGACCCGCATAGGACCGTGTCACAGGGACGTTATAAATAAAAACATAAGAAAAAAAAAGAAACATAGTTAAATAAATAAATAAATAAAATAAATATCAGGGGACAATGCCACACCAATTGACCTAGTCCCAATTTAAGCTCTAGGCTTGTATTACGGGTACTAGACAACGATATAAATACTTATATAGAGAAATATATACTTAAACTAGCTTTTGCCCGCGACTTCGTCCGCGTAGAACTCGTTTATCGCAGTTAAGTACATTCATAGTTTAAAGTAATTTAATAGTTAGACGTCCTCCCTGGCCAGAATTATATCGACATAGCTTTTGCCCGCGGCTTCGCTCGCGTTAAGAAGTATTATTATTAATTATGTATAGTTTTTGCGGCTTTACTTTTTTTAGCGTGTGTAAAAAAATAGGGCCTTCAAATCTTCTTTGTACACAATATTCTTAACTAATCTGTCATAAGGCGCTAAAACAATCAAGCTACTGGGTGAACTTACTCGAGAGCAAGCAACATAAAACTGTCCATGAGAGAAGCAATGTTCTCTCTGAGACTTGTTTATTGTCATGGCAAAGCAGACTTTTAGGGGAAACTGTAATCGTTTAAATTCACCCAGTTAATATAGTGGCTTCCACTATATTGCGATGTAACGCTTTCACTTGCAGTCTCGTACCGTTACAAAGTTTTGGTGGTTTTAAATTTCTCAACAACATAATTGGAGTGCCCACATGCAGAACAGAATAAGCTTATGATAAGGCAAACCTGGCGGTTGCAATGAATTTAAAAATTCTACAGGGTAATTAGTAGCGTCATCTGTATTAACCACAGTATCAATCGAAGTATAGACCTTTTCTTCGCCCTCAAACGACATGAGCAGTATATCGTTGATAGCTGCTGCTTGATCGTTCTTTGGAGTAAGAACGGCACGCTCACATAACCATTCAATAGGCTTGTCATGTATATGAATAATGTCTGGATAAACTTTAGACAGTAATTCTTGAATCGTAGTAACAACTGTGCACAATTCTTCCGGGATGGTTATCATTCCCTCAAACGATGGAAAATCACCATTACCGATGTTAAGAAGGAGATCTGAAAATCTACCAGCAGACTCATCCCCGCCCAAATGTGCTCTCATAGTTTTAGAGAGCTTAAGAATATTAACCTGGGGCCACAAATTAGTTAATGCACGACTTTACTTCGTCAGTTCGGGTTCCTTTTGGCACCTCTGGTAGAGTCTGCCGAAAGTCTCCGGCCAGCAAAACTGTGTTACTCCACCCATTAATTTTGTATCACCCCTTATATCTCTTAGTGATCTGTTTAAGGCTTCAATACCACCTTTATGAGCCATCGTTATTTCGTCCCACTCGATTATTTTTGTACTCTTACTTCAGCAAAATTACTTTGTTTGGAGATGTTGCAAATGGGAGTCTCTGCAGTGATTAAATTGAGTGGTAACTTAAAAGTAGCATGAGCATTTCGATCACCTTCGAGTAATGTAGCAGCTATGCCGGACGACGCCACAGCCAGAGCAATGCCGTGAGTACTTCTTACTTTCGCCAAAGTAAATTAATAAGGAAGGTTTTACCAGTTCCACCTGGTGCGTCTAAGAAGAATATTCGACCGTCATTTGCGTCTACACTTGTGATAATTTTACTGTAAACTTCCTGTTGCTCGTCATTCATTCAAGGATGCTTCATTTTGTCTTACTGCGTCTTCTAAGGCCACTGTATCGTAACTGGTCTCCTTCATGTACTCTCTATTTCCAAATTGTATTGATGGAATTGGCTGAGGTAATCCATACTCTTTAAGAGGACGGCCGCCTAATGATAATACGGCATCCTCTAATACCGACAGGCATTTGTTGAATATCAGGTCCGATGAGTGCTCTGCATCCACGTCACCTTGCCTTTCCAGTTGTTTTTTAAAATCCTCAGAAAGGTATTCTTTGTATTTTTCCCAAAGACATAAGGGGTCGGAAACCTGGCAGAACAATAAAATTATAGCAAATAGCTCTCGAATCATATGCGGTGTTTGACAAAGTGCTGCCTCTTCAAGAGCTGACTCCAAATGACGATCATCTTCGAGTAGACCTTAGAGCCTTGCACGCGGATTGGAAAGTGGGATGTAAGTGACCATCTACAGCTTTCAACGCTTCAAATGAAATTGGGCCTCTGATCTCATGTAGAAGCATTCGAAGGTGGTAGCATTCTGTATTGTTTGGATGAACAGTATAAACCCTACCTAGAACGTGTTCTTTTTTGACCCCTGACCATCCTTTAACATTCACTCCTCTCTTCCTTTTCGTTCCATTAGGTACTGATAGGTTCAAATTAATACATTTACATCCTCCATCATCCCTTATTTTATCCCCATGGGGGTTGAATTTATAAAAATCCTATTTAAGCGGACGTCTTCACAAAAGTCGCTCCAATCTTTAATTTCAGTTCAATCAGTCAAAAATCTAAGAAGATTTATACAAACTTTCATCCCCTTTTTATCCCCTTAGGGGTGGAATTTATCAAAATCTTTTCTTAGAGGATGCCTATATCATAGTAGCTATATGCATGCAAAGCCTCAGCCCGATCGGTTTAAAATTGACAAAGTTTCATACAAACTTTCATCCCCTATTTTATCCCCTTGGGGGTAGAATTTATCAAAATCCTGTCTAAGCGGACGTCTTCACCATAGTAGCTCCAATCTTTAATTTCAGTTCAATCAGTCGAAAATCTAAGAAGATTTATACTCATCCCCTTTTTATCCCCTTAGGGGTGGAATTTATCAAAATCCTATTTAAGCGGACGTCTTCACCATAGTAGCTCCAATCTTTAATTTCAGTTCAATCAGTCGAAAATCTAAGAAAAATTATACAAACTTTCATCCCCTTTTTATCCCCTTAGGGGTAGAATTTATCAAAATCCTTTCTTAAAGGATGCCTATATCATAGTAGCTATATGCATGCAAAGTCTCAGCCCGATCGGTTTAAAATTGACAAAGTTTCATACAAAGTTTCATCCCCTATTTTATCCCCTTGGGGGTAGAATTTATCAAAATCCTTTCTTAGTGCACCTCTACGGTACCTAAGCTACGTCCCTTCCAAATTTCAAGTGCCTACGTTTAGCCGTTTAGGCTGTGCGTTGATATGTCAGTCAGTCAGTCAGTCAGTCAGTTTCTCCTTTTATATATTTATAATATAAGATACATAGTAAACATCCATGACTCAGGAACAAATATTCGCGCTCATCACACAAATATCTGCCCTTACCGGGATTTGAACCCAGGACCGCTAGCTTCGTAGGCAGGGTCACTACCAACTAGGCCAGCGCGTCGTTAAATCAAAGTCCGTCAAAGTCAACAAACAGGTTTCTGGTATGGGACAGGTCTCTTGACAAATAGAGAGACAGATGGACAGCGGAAAGTTAGTAATAGAGCCCGTTGTTGGCACCCTTTGCGTAGGTACGTAACCCTAAAACATTCTAACTTATTAAACCTATATTACTACATACTTACATACCTTCACGCCTTCATTCCCAGAGTGGGGTAGGCAGAGCTACATAAATATTACCTTTAACTCTAAAAACTTTTGATAACTTTGTTACCACAATTTACATCTATACCTACTACTATCTATACTATCTATCTATATTACTTTACGACTAATTATTAGATGCCATTCGTCCCAACCCCATCATTCATAGACATGAAAGACGTTAACCCTCGGACATACTCGTATACCCCTCCCCCCCCAATTTCCACTAATGAACCCCTCGAATTCCCCCCACTGAAACAAGATAATTGACACAACGTTTAGATATCATATCGCCGAGATATTGGCTTAATTACTGGGACCTAGTTACTATGTAATAAACGTTATAGTGATATGTTTAGGGCCAATAAACAATATTAGATAGTTTAGTGCGGATAACCTATACACTGTGATAAAATTAATAGCACACAAATTGACCAAGTCCCAAACTAAGCACTGGGTACTAGATAATTATGATAATAATAATTATTATGTAAACTCCGACGCGAATAATCGAGCTCATCACGCAAATATTTACCTAGTATACCGCTTCGCATCAACGAAGATTTCATTAAAAGCATAAACGTTTCTTGCTTTTTTTTTGTAGTCTATTGTATTGTATTGTGTGTTTGTCAAATAAATCTTATGAGTGTGAGTTTTATTAGGAAAATTTAAAAAATCCCGGGAAAATAACGATAGGTAGAATATTTAATTATAATCAAAAAATATAAAATCTAAATTATTTATTTCAGAAATTACATTTCCATATTGCACCCAAATTTAAATAAACATTAAAATTAAAATTAAAAATTAAAATCGTTAAAATTAAAAATAGAATTCCAATTAAAATTAAAATTACACAAAACCTTCACAGCAAAAAAAACTAAAACACAATTACTAATAAGTACAATAGCTCCCTACATGGAGCTGCATACAGTGAACCATGTAGGGGCAATCAAACCTACTCGCTATCAGGTCCACGATCCTGTTGCCGCTACCGCGCACTGCTCAGCAGAGACGCGCACCGCTTGCGCAGAGTTGTGTAGAAGCAATCGATGCGCGCCTCCGCGAACATGCCTGACGCACTGCAGCGACGCGGAAGCCGCACCAGCACCCTGCACGCGTCATTATACTGCACGCGTGGGGCGCTAAACGATCTTCGAGTATAGTTGACCCACAGGGCGCATGTATACAAATAATACATGGTTAGAGTCCCTTAACAGCTGGTCAAAACCTGACATGACAACTGTAAACCATTACCTTTACAACTAAAAGTTGTTATAGCATGTAAATTGGCAAGGGTCGAGGTCACGACCTTCCCGCTAACTTCACAGACCAATACATAGTTATTGGTTGGTCCCTCCCTCACAACTAAACAATAATAGGCAAAATTTATTTAATCTAAACTCCTTGCGCAGAGAACTTTAGCTAATGTAAAAAGTTATTGATTTAGAGGATCGACGGACGTTTAGCAAATATGACTTTTAGTATAACGATTCCATACATTTGTTTTGGTAGGTAACTCATCGTATTCTAGAACACGTGGCACTGTTAAACAGCCAATCAAAATGCTTTTGTCACGCTTTGACGTCAGTTTCAATTGGTTGACGAACGTGTTTTCTTTTGTTTTCATTTTGAACCTGTTTTTAGTATCGAGAAATAAATTACGTCGAAATCAAATCATTAATTACCTGCGACAGTCTTCATCATCGAAGATGCCTTTTCGCAATTCTTCAACAACAGAAGAGACGTTTTAAAATTTAACCGTTAACAAATAGCATTGACTAAAACAATGGGTTAAGATTTAACGGTTGGTGAAACGCAATGTAATCTATTGTCTCCAGAAATTTCTAAGTTCAAAAATAAAGATAACGTAACCCCGCTATTGTAGTTTATCTAATCATTGTGTAAATACAAATACTTCTGTTTACGTCTGGCAATGTGTTTGTTCTAGGAACAGTCCAAGTAAATTATTGAAACGATTCCTCTATTCACCACCATTTCCTCTTGTTCCAGGCCTTCAAACTCTTCAAAAGCAAGAACCGTAAAAGCGCTCGCAACCGTGTGTCCCCGCTCGTCCACTCACCATCTTACAACGGAACCGTCGACGCTCGCTCCGAAATCGACATCCAACGCTACTGTCCTTGCCGCGCTTCTCTACCTCCGCTGCACATCCCCGCAGAAAGCAGCGACGGATACAGCAGCTGCAATAGCTTCGACAGCTCTCGGAATGAGAGTCTCAATTTTGAGTGTGGCTATAACTGCGCGAGGTCTGACTCAGCCTACGAGTCTGCCAGGAGCAGCCCCGCCCGAGCCCCGGTCTGCTATGCCACAGTCACATATTTCAACATTAACGACAGCGAAGATAGTAGCAGTATCAGAACAGAATACACGCTTTTAGATTATGATGTGGAAGAGAACGAGGATGAGAAAGAGAGGGCGCAGAATCTGATCAACGAGAGTTTGGAGTTGGTCAGTACTTTATGAATTGGTAGGGGGATGTGGTAGATTTTGTATATTAGCTTTGGTAGATTTAGTTATTATTTAGTTCTGAAATTAGGGGGTGAATGATTTGAGACGTTGCACAAAGAGTTTTTTTGTGAATTTAAATTATTTGGTTTTGAAGTTGGATATCCAAAGATTGTAGTTAGTGAAAAATTGATTATAAAAAAGTAACCGCGTTATATGCATCATTTAAGGAGTACTGTACGAGAACGAAAGTGTATGTGATAAATGTTTAGGTTATTTATAATCAGCTATGACTTATTTTGAGGATTTTTCGGGTTACGGAACTACTAACATTGACATTTGAAATTTAAAGGAAGCCTTTTCAAAGATATTTTTTTTGCAAACAACTTTAAAATAAATGGGATATTTTTTCTAATTTCTAGAAGAAGACCTTTTTAAGCAATCTGTATACAGGGTTTCGGGTTTCTTGTGGTCCAAATGAAAAATTTAAATAGGTCATCTTGAGGGCTACCAAAAACACCCCCATGTATGTTCAGAGATTTTTTGTATTTTCAGAGATATTGATCATTTTAATCGGATTTTTTGTAATTTTTCCTTGTGTCCATCGTACGAAAAACCCTTAAGCTCTTGTATTACTTCAATGTTTTTTCAGTCTTTTCTTACATTGTTAGAATCATTATGAACTCAAGATGTTTTGAAAGCTACATCCCAGTTTTTTTTTCATGACAACTTTTCGTGTAATCACACAAAGTTGGTTTTTCCATACTAAGTGAACCCCATGTTTGTTTTCATCTAGTACCTATTTAAATTTTTCATTTGGACCACAAGAAAGCCGACACCTTGTATATAAAAGGGAAACCTGACTCACTGATAATATATCACAGCCCACACCGCTGGGCCTAGAGATTCCAAATTTGGCACGTAGGTTCCTTTTGAAGTCTAAGGATACACCGAGATAGGATTTTCCAAAAATCAACCCCCAACGGGAAGAAATAGGGGGAGTAGCGGGGAACTAATTCTACGCGTACAAAGTCGCGGGCATCTACTAGTTTAATAATAAATACGAAGCTCTTCGTTCTAAAGGGACTAAATTTCAAGTTGTCCTCCAGGAAAGTCCTCTACAGATATGGTTGCTAATTAATTATATGTATAGATTATCTATGTTGTTGATCTCAATAAAATTTTATTAATTATCCAGTAAGTTTCAGTGTCCTTAGTTCCATCAAAATATTTGTCTGTATCGAATGAATGTGATATGGTTTGCTAAAACCTATTTTAAATGATAAGATCGATGTTTCCTGTTAGGTTAAAATGGCAATGCCCAAAAAGAGGGTTATGTGTGTTGACTTGTAATATCTCCCACTCTATGTCCCCTCGTAACTACGAAAGGGCTGAACCGATTTTAATAAATTATACATGGTTAGATTCGTCTTAACCACTAGGGTGTCATATTAAAATTATTTAAATGTGAAATTTTCGAAATAAAAAATATATGCATGATAAGTAATATTACTTTGACGACATTATCCAAACAGCAGTTGAATTTTTTTAAGCTTGCTTTTCGTTAAACTTGTTAAGAGTTATTTCTGGAATATCGAAAAAAGCCAATATATAATTGGGCCCATGACCTGTTCATAGTGAACCTAAACTCAAAAATGTCAAATCAGCTGTAACAATATTATCAAAAGTTTAGATATTAATTTGTGCGCAGGAGTTATGACACGGTACCTTTCTTTTGCTATTGATGTGAACATCAAGTTTTAAAAGTCTAGAGTTAACCAAAATTGTGTATTATGTATTTTGATGGAATGGATGTATTCTACGCATTTGTAATATTTTGTAATATTAAGGATACACGAACATAGTTATAATGGAGGAAGAAATAAATGGCTGTATTTAATGATGTGTTTTATTTGGGTTAAATTTAATGGAAAGACATTAAGTCAACGACCCTTGTTTGGGACAATTCCGGTTCGAACCGGGATTGATGAAGTACAAATTGACGGCGATGCCATTACGATTTTATGAAGAAGGAATTGAGGACGTTTAATCATTACGAGGAAATGGTAAATGAAGCTTTTCAGGTGTACATATAAGCGTTTGAAGTGGAAATTCGAACCAATTTTAACTTGCACTGAGAAGGATAACTTACCCGTCTAACTAAGCTCAAGTTGGCTGAAGTAATTATTAAAGTCACAAAGCACTTCCTCGTACGGTTTCAACATCATCGATTTCACTCACGACGTTCTAATAAATTGCAGGGCACGGCAAATCACTTTGCTTAACTTCAAAGTTAATTTCATTGATTAAAATAATTGTAACTTTAATTGGTTACAAAGTTAATATAACACATTTAATAAAATTATTACATGAGAATACATCTCGGCAGTCAATTCGTCATAGAATGCCTTCCCTACAAGCCATTTGTTATGTCTGTATTTAAAAGTCGACAGATTATTACATACAAACATAAACTCACTCCTTTATTCCCAGAGTGGGGTAGGCAGAGCTACAAAATTAGCAACAACTCTAAGAACTTGTTGATAATTCTGTAACCACATTTTGCACAAATAGGCTAAGATGTTTACCAGTGTCTTAGTGACAGGGTGCAAGCCCATCGCCTAACAGTACTACATGCCTTTATTCCCTTGGTCGCCTCTTACGACATCCACGGGAAGCCACGGAGTGACACTATTCTAACCCGGCCACCACAAGGGGACATTGTTAACATAACACATTTAATTATTTAATGAAAATACATCTCTGCAGTCAATTAGTCATAGAATGCCTTCTCTACAAGCCATTTGTTATGTCTGTATTTAAAAGTCGACAGATTATTCGCAGAGATAATATCATCAGGGAGGTAATTATGACATAGCAATGCAGTTCTGTTTACGCTGAGAGAAAAGGACAGAGCTATAAATAGCAGTTATATAGCTCTGTCCTTTACGCTCAACGTAAAATAAACTGCATAGCTATGTCATTAACCCCTCAGGAAGGTGATTATATATCTTAGGGCCCATGACGTGTGTGAGTTTCTCCGACTTCGTGAGCCGCAGCGTCCTCTGTTTGCTGAGGATCTGGTATTTCGGAGACGCGTCCAAGTTGGCTGGCAAGTACATTTTTTTTTTTTAATAATCCCAATTTTAATTAAAACTAACAATAAGGCATTGCCCATGAGTTAATATTGGCTCCTTTTATTTGGCAACTGCATTGAATCTAACAATAAAGTTTCCTTGGTCAGTTTTAGTTATTGCACAGAACATTATCTTTCATTGAACGATACATTCACTTCTGGCTAAGTAAGTGGATGCCCCACAAAACTGGAGTAACAGTTTGACTGTGGGAACGGCAATCTCTAAGATAGGCATTCATTAACATGAAATAAATATAAATAACAGTATTATGCTGTACAAAAAAAACCAGTTAAGCATAATAAACATATATTTATAATCACTACATAGTATAAAACAAAGTCGCTTGCGCTGTCTGTCCCTATGTATGCTTAAATCTTTAAAACTACGCAACGGATTTTGATGCGGTTTTTTTTAATAGATAGAGTGATTCTTAAGGAAGGTTTATATGTATAATACATTCCATGCGGGCGAAGCCGCGGGCGGGTCGCTAGTATTATATAAGTAGATCTAAATTATGCTTTATTAATAGTCTCTAGAATTTATTCTTATTTTTTTCACGTCTAAAGACCGTATCGTTAATTATGGAAACAAGTTTGAATAGCTCTAAAAAAAAAGTTACAATATTTTATCTTGTCTGTCATATGTCAATCTGTTAAGCATATAGTCAAATATTAAAACTGATTATAAAAAATAGTATAATTCCTACACACTGCAAGATGAAGGGTCTCTCAGAGAAAAAACGACTTTCAATTGTGACCAAATATTGTAAAGAATCAGGTATGACTATGAGAAAGATTGCTTCAGAGGAAGGGGTTAGCCTGAAAGCTGTTTACAATACGATAAAAAGGTTTGGTATGAATAATACTTTAAAAGATTTACCTGGTCGAGGTAGAAAACGAGGCCCTTCATGTCCTAATTTAGACAAAAAGATATGCGAACATTTTTCCCAAAAAAAAGAGGTATCGATTGGGGATTGTGCGAAAAAAAATCGTACTTCTATTGCAATGGTTCAGCGTGCCAAGGAGCGTAACTTGCTTGTAACGTACAAAAAGCAAAAACCGCCTAAACGCAGCAAAACCCAGGAGTCTTCTGTCAAAACTCGGGCTCGGAAGTTGTACGACCAAGTCTTAACTAAAAATGAACAATGTATTATAATGGACGATGAAACCTATGTCAAACTTGACTATAAAACCCTACCCGGACCGCAGTTTTACACCGTAATAAAAGGAACGAAGGTCTCTAAAGAGGACAAATCCATTTTTTGCGAAAAATTTGGGAAAAAAGTGATGGTTTGGCAAGCTTTTTCAATGCGGCATGAAAACATCTCCGTTTTTTGTAACGGGAAACTTAACTTCGGATGTGTACAAGAAGGAATGCCTTCAAAAGCGGGTACTACCACTGATTCGAAAGCACAGGGGTCGTACATTATTCTGGCCTGATTTAGCTGCGTGTCACTATGCTCGCCATGTGTTGAACTGGTATCGAGAGAATAATGTCGAATTTGTCGCGAAATCATTAAATCCTCCGAATTGCCCTGAGATCAGGCCCATCGAGAAATTTTCGGCTCTGATGAAGGCAAGGCTACGAAAACAAGCTAAACCAACAGATAACATCGACCAATTCAAAAAAGACTGGATCCGTACCCAAAAAACTTTCAAAACAGTCGATGTCCAAGGGCTAATGAAGAGCATCAAAAGCAAAGTGAGAAAACTGGCAAAGGGGGTCAATAAATAACTAAAAGAAGCTTTTATGATTCACTTAGAAGATCTAAGATTCGCGTATTTTAAGTTGTTTTTTTTGTAATAAAAAGTATTTATTCAGACTACACCATTTTATTTGTTTCCATAATTAACGATACGGTCCTTAATGGCTTCAGGCAAACTATTGAGTAGTGCCATTGAGAAGGTGCATTGCCACTTGCAGTATCAGCAGGGACGGCAAAGTATAGGTATGGATAGGAGGTATACATTTTATGACCAAATAGATGCTGTGTGAGTATTTCTAAGTAGTCGATAGTCAGTAAAACATCACCTTTCTGTTCCAGTGACAATGAGAATCTCTTTGATTCAATAAGACTGCTAACGTAGGTTAGGAACGAAAGATATGAAAGGTCACCTAACTTTTTAACGCGTATCCATTTTCTTGTTTATACATTCTGATTACCTAATTGAGTAAAGTGGTTCAAAGCGAAGTTGTATGAATTGACAACATCAATCAATCAAAATGAGGGATGTCGAGGGTAATTTAACTCAATTGCTGAAATTACAGAATATGGTCTGATTTTGTTACATTTACGATTTACCTGACTCCGGCAAAGCCCAAAAGGAGGGTTATGTATTTGACTTGTATATATGTCCGACTTAATGTCCGCTTGTAACTACTAAACGGCTAAACCGATTTTAATAAGTTATACGTGGCTAGATCCGTCTTAACCACTATAAGTCATAGGCTATGTTAAAATTATTTAAATGTGAAATTGGCAAAATAAATAATAAGTAACTTTACTTTGACGACATTATCCAAAGTTGGGTTTTTTAAAGCCTGGTTTTCATTAGACTTGTTTGTAATATGGTAACAATATTAATTTACTATTTATTTTAAGCATCTGAACTTAATTAGGACACAAACAAAATACAGAAAAATTATAAAACATAACTAAAACTATACCTTACGTAAAATAGTAAATTGATGGAGGACTGGGAAACATCTTAGCCTACTTGTGCAAAATGCGCTTACAGAATTATCAAGAAGTTTTAAGACTTGTTGGTAATTCTTTAGCTCTGCCTACCCCACTCTGGGAATGAAGGCGTGAGTTTATGTATGTGTATGTATGTAGTAAATTGATTATACGTAAGTACCTAATTTTACAAAATGCAATAAATAAGTAATGCATGTCTATATCACTTCTTACGTCTACTGGTACCTATGTAATGTCATCGTGGCAGGTGGTATACATTGCGTTTACGATACTTTAAGTTGAGTGCTACCGAAAAGAAATCGCAGCAATGCACTTTGTGTCATATTCGTCTCCGGGTTTAGCCGATAATAGCCGAGAAAAATCGAATAGTTAACTAATTTTTATCGTACTGTAAAAACCATATTGTGTTTGAGCTTTTATCGTATTGTAACCGTTTGGTAGCTCGTATTTCCATGCCAGTAATGGCGGCTTACGTCATAACAACACCATAACAGGTTAACTACGATATCGTTTTTACCGCCTATACCGGACCAGTTAATTCGTAAAGGCAGTAGTCGTAGCAATTTTTCAGTACGTAGCGGAAATCTCTGCTACGTGCTACGACAGTAGAGCGACAGGTTGTTGGAAATACTACTGGTGTCGAATCGTTGATATTCTACGTACGAGTAACGACCTTTACCTTAAAGTTATGGTCAGTAAGTATGGTAAGCCCTTTATTGCACTAAATACTACATATTTACTTGTTGGAGGACCTGCAGGGTCCGTCCGGGTTGGTACGGTCACCTTATCCATTAACCTACTGCCAAGCAGCAGTGTTCGCATTGTTGTGTTCTGGTTTGGGGATAAGAAAGCCGGTGAAATGACTAGCATAGAGGCATTCCATCTTAGTCCTCAAAGTTGGCAACGAATTTGCAGTCTTAGGATTGCATTGCAGTCTTGTGAATGCGTATGTCTATGGGTCACAGTTTCCATTTACCATAAGGTGGCCTGTGTGCTCGTTTGTCTTCCTATACCATAAAACAAAAACGATGCGTCGATAACCGGTGGCTTCTAAAAATCTGGAACCACTGGTCCTGCAGAGGGCTTATGCTTCCCTCTCAATGCTTGTATCATCCTTATATCTTGGCCGATACTAATTTTAATTTCATTTTTGTTGATATCTTTTACGGTTTATTCATATTTTGTTGAGAAATCCGATTTAAAAAACCACACATATTCCCTATTAAGAGGAATATAATGACATCTCATATGAAAATCCGTCAAGCCGTTTAAGATGCAGAGCGTGCCCAGAAATATACATACAAACAAACCTACTTACATACATACATACAATGTACATACGCTCGAAAATATAACGCATCTTCGGGCAGTTGGATAAAAAAGGAAGTCTGCCAACTAACTCTCAGTGTAAGAAACAGTAGTTATATCTGTCATTCACACAGCTTTGAGTTCAAAGAGCTTTCTGATCCCAATTTACATTTCAATATCCCGAGTCGATACTCTTGTCTGCAAATCGTCGTTTGTAAACCTAACGGCGACGGGACGACATTCAAATTAATTTTATAAGTATGATTAATTTAAGAGCACGTTTAGGTACTGTTGTCTTTTTTTATCTGTTTTGACCTCAGAGGTCTCGGGAGGATTATATCTTATTGGAAGTGCGAGACCGATTTCATACAAACATTAGGTATCGCGCGTACATATATTATTTATTTATTTATTTATTTGTGCAGAATGTGGTCACAGATTTATCAAGAAGTTTTTGAAGTTGTAGGTAATTCTGTAACTCTGCCTACCCCACTCTGGGATTACAGGCGTGAGGATATGTATGTATGTATGTGTATTTATTAAATAACTTAAATCTATCATTACGGCTGTTATTATACAGTTATTGAGTATAGCATAGTAAATACATACATACATACATACCTCACGCCTTCATTCCCTGAGTGAGGTAGGCAGAGCTATAGAATTACCAACAACTCCAAAAACTTGTTGATAACTCTGTAACCACAACTTGCACAATTAGGCTAAAATGTTTAACAGTGTATATTAGTGACAGGTTGCAAGCCCATCGCCAAAATGTCCAGAATTGGACGTCAATAATAAAATGGTGCTGGATTGTTTCCAAAATTTTAATTAATATCATAAAATAATTATAACATAGTACAAACATAGTTAAATAAGTCTTAACATTAAATCGATCGCTAATGGGAGTGCAACGCCCAATGGTGGACTCGTAGTGTCCAATCGCAATTTCGGTTTCGGCCTAGTTTCGGTTTCGGCGGAAATCAAGCCGAAACTCCAGCGATCGGGAAATTTTGGTGCACGGCGCTGCAAGCGACGAAGTCTCATTTTGTTGCGTTCGCGCTCACTCAACCTCGTGTCCAGATTTGCTTAAAGTTGCGACAGTTGCGTGTTTTGGTTAGGTATATTTTGTAAATAATGTTGACTTTATTTAATTTCCTGCGTGAACATGACCTTATATGGGAGTTTTGGTTTCGGCCGCAAAAACTGGTTTCGGTCGGACACTATGGCGTTTTCAATTCAGGTGCCGTGTAAATCAACCACATACGCTGACTCCAGCTACTTAATAGGCCGATCGTACTTTATACATAGAAGTTTTAAATCAGCGTCAATCGTTCACGGGTCGACACCCTAACCTACTAGGTCGCCTACGCTCCATATCCCCCCCTGAAGACCCCCTGTCCCCTTTGAAGATATGCATGCAATGACCCGGTGACCTATAACACCAACCTTACAAAAACCCTAGTCATGCTAATCGAATGTGAATTGCTGCTATGAAACTCCCTGAGTAGTATTTGACAGGTGTTGATAGATGAGAGTGTCACGACCGCAAATGTCAAATAGCACTGAATGTTTATTTGTGGTACCGCTGAGGAAGGAGGGTAATGTGTTTATCAGCCTATATATGTACAGTCAAGGAAATTGATTCTTAGACCACTTTGGACTATGTCTTTGGACGTAATCAATGAAAATGTAAGAGACTTCTTACCATTTCATTAACAGTGTCACTGTAACATAGTCCAAAGTGGTCTAGGAATCAATTTCCTTGACTGTACATGTTTGTTTCTTTGTGGCGTTCTAGAAACTAAATGCGTGGGTCGATTTAGTTGATTTGTATGTCAATCGATTTTTTTTTTTTTTTTTTTGCCCCCGCGGCGACTTGAACAGCTGCTACCGCAGGGATATTATGCCGTTTCCACGTGAAGTGATTTCGCCAGTGTCAAGGTTTATATGAGTATAAATCAATATAGCAATAAAACACAATCCAATCTTCTCTAGGAAGATTGGGGGCAACGTTGTACGGTGATTTGTAGGTCAGAGGTCAAGATAGTTTTAACCTCTGCACCACTGCGAGCCCACTTGAAACGAGAAGAAAGATGCCAGATACACGAAATAAGTCCAAGTCTTCAATCACTGTGCGACACAAAGGCATAAAAAGTACAAATCACTATCAGAAAAGAACTTTGAACACCTAATTACCCAAAAATTAAAGTCTAAAACAAATTACACGTCCGCCATCTTTTAACGTTGCAAATGGCCTCGTCAATCGATTTATCTTAATCTTGTGAGTGTCAGTAAATATATGACAGAAGGTAATCAAATAAGGACGACGCGCTGGCCTAGTTGGTAGTGACCCTGCCTACGAAGCGAGCGGTCCTGGGTTCAAATCCCGGTAAGGGCAGATATTTGTGTGATGAGTGCGAATATTTGTTCCTGAGTCATGGATGTTTTCTATGTATTTAAGTATTTATTTCTCTATATAAGTATTTATATCGTTGTCTAGTACCCATAGTACAAGCCTAGAGCTTAGTTTGGGACTAGGTCAATTGGTGTGAGATTGTCCCCTGATATTTATTTATTTAAATGAATATGGCGGCAACCAGACGCCATTATTGAGAAAAAAAAGTCGACGAGCTATGACAAATGTAGTATCATTAAATAGGTATTTAAAAATCACCTTTACTTTTCTTTCTTTATTTTTCATTTTGAAATTATCATTCAGGATTTATAACGATTTATAGGTCTTGAAGATCAGATAAAGTCATTTATTCAGTAAGTAGGCCGCACGGACACTTTTACACGTCAAGAATCTACCAGTGCTTCACAAGAGGAGACCACTGCTGAGAAGAACTGCGTCTTGATATGGTCCTGGGGTGTTACTGTATATTTACATAAGTTACACGGTTTCTTTACGCATTTGGGTTTCAGTAAGTTTAAGTATGCATTGTCACTTTCTCTCAGATGCAAATGTCACAATGAAAGATAAGGACAAAGCATATTTATGGGGAGCGACGCAAAGAGTTTCGTGACCTGGCCTGGTCCATGGTAACACCTAAATGTTAGACGGTCGAGGAGAAGGGGATTGGAGTACCATCATAGCAAACATTAGGTACCACGGTCTCAGATGTCAGAGGATGTCATGTTGGTAAAGAATTTCAAACAAGATTCCCTTATTTTCCGATAAGTATTAAATAAAATATCATTAGTACAGATCGCTCACAAATAGAGAACGAAATATAATGAAAATATAAAAAAATATGAGAGAGTAAATTATTTCGTCGGTGATACTTGCTAAACCGTGTATCTAACAAATTTATCATACAGCAAAATAAACCTTACTGTCTGTAAAAAGGTGCATTTTTCTCCTTATTAAAAATGTTACTTACGCGGTTTTGCAGTTTCGCCGATAATTTGGATTATCGTTAAAAATAACAAGTTATCCATCTTCCAATAATTCCTATCCCATTAGAATTATAATTGGTGAAAGATTTTGTTTCTGCAAAAATCACTGAACGAATTTGAATGAAAATTGGAGTAATATCGTGTATGCCATTTTACCTCTCATGACATGTTTTAGCTAGATTAGCTGGTGCTATTTATTATTATTGGGATGTTGAGATGGGCTTTGTGTGCCGCTTCGACCATTGTTGATAATTTGTGGCAGCCCTTTGTTTAGAGCTCACCGCAAAGGCCCGTTGCGTCCAGGAATTTCCAGATGCTTTTAGGCAGTGAGGAGTTATATCTCTAGTGGGTCTATGATATGTCACCCAAGGTAGATACTTCTAGCTGGTGCAAAATCAAACTCAATCAAACTTTAAATAAGCCTGTGTCAGTGTGCCACTACTACCTATATTGCCCTCCTAAGACAAAAAGCAGTAAGTATCTCAAATTCAATAACCAGCTAACAGCAGCAGTTTGAATTCTATTCCGTTAGGTATGAGGTTGATATTGCTACAGGAGTTTTATCCGAGATATTACCTATGGGCTTAAGAGGGCAGTATAGGGAAAAGGCTCCCCCTTTTCAATATTCATCCCTATTTGCATGCCTCCAGGCGGGTTAAAATTAAACGCATCACGTCCAAGTCATCCCGCCTCGCAATCATAGTCTGCTTTCAAAATTAACCTGACACATTTAGCTAAAACCAAGGCGGAGCTACATTGGTGCCGTGGAAACTGGGTAGGGCACTAGTATGGGGAACTCGTAATCGGGCCGGTGCAGCAGCTGATCAGGCCCAAACCATCAAGCGCCGCAAATATTCATCATTATTAAATAATTACGAATTTGTGGCACTTGTAGTGGATATCATGGGACCTTGGTCAACCGATATGAAAAGCTTTATTAAGGCTCTGTCATCCCGGCTCATAGAAACCTCCAGAGATCCTAGAGCTGGTGCTTACCTTTCCCAAAGGATTGGGCTAGCTATCCAGAGAGGTAATGCAGCCAGTGTCATAGGGACGATGCCGCGAGCGGACCTGCTAGAGGGGGTGTTCTTTTTATAGTGGTGATTATTATTTACATCTTTAATATTTGAGTAGCTTAGTTTTATTTTAATTTAAATAAGTTTAGTTTTTACTTTTCATTGTTAATTACATTGTAATAAGGTCCCTTATAAGATTGTATGATGGCTAAAACGATCATAAATTATCATTGTCACTGCTTATTCTTTCTTCAGTGTTCAATAGTATAGTGTAATTATTGTCAAACCGGTATACAGTAATTACTGGCATTTCTGTTGGTCTCAGCAAAGGGACAATCGGGACAAAGGGCACAATGGCTCAAACAGGTTTCTTGTGTTGTCCTGGTATCATGCCCATGGTTTGGGGACGGGACGGACAGTCTCTCTTTTTATTTGAAGGGTCCACGGAAAGAACATGTCTAGTCACTTTTATTTGAAAATGAGTTTTGAATCTCAAAATGTAGAGGAAAACGAAATGAACTATAAACCTACCACTCAGATTCAGATATAAATCTTCATATAACTCGTATTTTTTCACTCTTAAAAAAACCTCTACACGAAAATTACGTAAAATGACATGGTTCCTAACTTTCAAATCGCGATATCTCAAAAAGTTACTAATGTGACTAGACATGTTCTTTCCGTGGACCCTTCATTTGTTTCCGAGTGTTGTATGTCTTCATCTACATAAGTATTAGGGTAAGTAAATTGGATTTAGTGTCATTTCATTAGGAACAAATGGAAAATCGTCCACTTGAAATTATACGTCAGTCCAGAAAATTCATCATTTGAAATACAAAAAAAGGAAAATTGTCCACCCTGAATAACATCTAAAATGGAATCATGTCCCATGGTAAAATTGTCCAATGTGATATTGGTCGAAAAAAATACGTCTATTTATAAATACGAGCTACATGACATTTGAACAATTTATATTTATTTTATGGTTTTAATTCATATTAGAATACATTCACTTGTGCGTATTTTATTTTACTCGTAATTTATGATGGATCAAATCCCATTCGGACTTAAGTAATTAATTTACAACGAAATTAAATCTGGTTATAAATTATTTTCTAGCACAATTACATTTTGACTAAATTCACTATTACTTTTCACCCAACTTCAGAATGGTTAATTCACGTGGACAATTTCCCATTTGTACCTAATGACACTAAATCGTAAATTGTTGTCTGGTGTCCATAACACAAGCCTGAAGCTAAGTTTAACGTCAATGTAAATTAGATATTCAAATTGCGTTTGATCTTGCTTAAGGATTGTTGGGTCCTGTACACCTGAATGATCGGTAATTGGAACCCCAAACTTTGAAATTAAAGCACTAATCTATTAAATAGCTAAACAGGTGCCACTACAAGAACACATTTAAAGCTCTCAAAAACTTTCCAGCTTACAATAAAGTAACTATTGCCGTGTATACTTAAAAATTGGGATAAGTACCTATGCTTTTTTTTAATCCTTAACGAATTGTTTTGTCACCCTACATTTCAATACATCTCGATATACCAATACAAGTTTTCCAAACAGAAACCATACAAAGGGGCGATTGTCGCGAAACGAACTAAATCCGTCAACTGGAGATTCAGGTTTTACGGATTTTGAACGCGAAATATTATATTTTTGTCTGCCATTATGAGGATTATTGTATTTTAGTGGTCAATACTGGCGATATTGTGTCGTTTGAAAAGTGTTATTTTATAAGTAGAATGCTTTCTACCAAACCTGATTTAGTTAAGCTTTTAATATTGCCGCAATTCTATGAATGTTTTTCGGAGCATACATTATTGGGACACATTTTACGAATTTAACATCCGATCGATCAAACATTTGGATGGAATTTGGAACGGAGATAGCTTAAACCCTGTATTAATATAAACAATTAGAGAATACCAGCGTCGCACTTCCAATAGGTGGTACAACATAATATAGCTGAGTAGATACCATTTTCACAGCACTACTTTTTACACACTGTAATCTACATACAGGGTTGGGCAGATTAAGTGTCCTAGTTAAAAAGAGCCATAAAATTAAAACGAGACAGAATTTTTTAAAATTTATCACGTTTTTATTTTTAGCGTACTCTATACTTAAAAAAACTAATTCATAAGTTCAAATCGCTCGCCATCAGCTTTAATAACTTGACGCATTCTTCCATAGAATGCATTTCACGCGGCACGCACTACCTCGTCTGGTATTTCATCCCATATCTTGACTAATCGATGCTTGAATGAGTTTAGATTCATGCCCTGTGTGCTCCCAATCTTGCTCAGCATGTAACCCCATATCAAAAAGTCCAAAGCATTCAAATCCGGCGATGATGCAGGCCATTCTTGCCAAGGTATAAAATCTTTCAAATTTGTTCTACACCAGTCTTGAGTGCGTTTAGCTTTGTGAGATGGGGCACTATCTTGTTGGAAGCAGTAATAGTCGTTTCCATATAATTTTTGAGCATTTTCTAGCAAATGACCCTGTAACATGTTCTGGATGTAATAGTCTTGGTTAATTTTGACACCTCGATCAATAAACAGCAGCGGTAACTTGCCTCTAGGCGATATCGCACCCCATACTATGACAGCTGATGCACTCTGGAACCGTTGTACGGCTAATTTGTCCACAGGAATATCCTTCAATGAAGCACCATAGACACGATCGTTTTGTTGGTTGTGACTGTCTTGTAACTGGAACATCTTTTCATCGGAAAAAATAATATCATCGCCGTCGTGCCAAGCTAGCAATTCCCTACATTTTTTCACTCTAGCTTTTTTCTGGGCATCTGTTAAGCCATGTTTTTTTTTGTTTTTTGTAGGCCTTTAGCCCAAGATCATATTTTAAAATACGACTCATTGTTCAACGGGATATTTTCATATCTTTAGCAAGTTTGCTTGCACTTCGAGCTGGATTTCGTCTAATAGGTACGCTCACAAATATTTTTAATGATGTTTTTGGTGCGAACAGATGGCTTTCTCCCAGGTTTGGGCCTGATTTGTAAAGATCCCGTTTCTTTGAATCGCTTGACGGTCCGCGATATAAACCTTATATTGATATTTAAATGTTTCAGCGTCTTCGATATCTCACACGGTCGGTATTTTTTCTGGTACAAATCGCACACGAGCTGGCGTTTCGCGTCCATTGTTGAAAACAATATAAAAACAAAATATATCAAGCTGACGTGTAGAAATCCTAAAGAAGGTTAAATTGTCAACAAAACAAAAAACGAAGTGAATAAGAAGTTTAGTTATATTTAAGTAAAAAAGCCATACACAACTAGGACACTTAATCTGCCCAACCCTGTATATAAAAATTAACCCCTATTTCTCCTGGTCAAGCTATTACTTGAAAACGGCTGAACCGATGTGGCTGTTTTTTTTTTGTTGTGTTCGTATTGTTAGAACAAGATTTGTATGAAAGAAAATAATTAAAAAATCACCCGGAAATGTCAAAAATTTGCAGCCGCGCAAAAATAATAATAAAAAACAGTAAGTTGGCCACATGCGGGTTCTTTTACACGTCGGTAATGTACTGTGAATCTACCTGCAGCGCAGGGTGAAGCTGCTGGCTTACGCTGGACGCTAATAATTTATAATTAAGCGAAATAAATGTTCTATTCTATTCTATAATTGGATCACATTGAAAACGTACTACCTAATGGACAATTACTTATTATTATAAAAGACGCCTAAACACTTCATTTACCATCTCCCAATATATTTCAATCATTTAATTTTTAACCGTATCAAAATTATTTACGCAATTTTTCTCCAAATAACAGCGAGAATAGAAATACTTAAGAGAAATTCGGGTCACGGCACGTACAAGTTTATACGAGAATTGACCAGGTTTTGCTATCCTTGTTTGTATATAGAGAAGAAGTATTTATTTAGTAAAGTAATTAAGGAAAGTCCAAAGGGATGGTCCCATAAAACGCTTACATGATCAAATAAGCGATTCTTCATGTAAGTACGAGTAACGAGTGTTTAGATTACAAATATTTTAAATAGACAAGGTTATGGGAGAATTAGCTAGATATACTTATGTTCAGACTTAGGAATATACGGGGCAAAATTAAATGACAGCGGATTGCCTTTATCGATTAACTCAATCATCGATGACTTTGCCATAAGTTTTAATTGAAAGCATGAAAATTAAACAAAAAAGCAACATAATTCTGGTTATTCTTTATTTTAAACGGATTTTTGGACCATCAATAATAATCATCATATTGTGTGACTGTCCCATTTACTATTTAAAGTAAACGATCAGAATTGGTTCCAAATTTTCGGGCGGTAATTTTCTCCGTCTCGACTCGACTGATGATTCCATTTCAGGTGGCTAAAAGACTGGAATTTCTGTGGAAGCGGTAGGGGTAAAACAAAATAAAAATACACACTTGCAAACAATGCTGGGGGCAATCACTAGTAGGTATATGGGAAATAAACATCGATAATTTAGTTTATCGATATAGGCAATCCCTAGCTGTCATTTAATTTTGTCCCGAATATTCCTAGGTCTGCTTATGTTTTTAGCTTGCGATTATTATTTATATCAAAACGTTACTAAGTAGGTAGCAATATACATCATTATTGACTATCAAGTAACTATGTAACACAACTTGGTCTAGTCCTACAGTAAGTTTAAGGCGTGCACTTCGTACTAGACTACGATAAACCGATAAAACCACCTGTTGTTTAACCACGTGACATTCATCATCATCATCATGTCAGCCGAAAGACGTCCACTGCTGGACATAGGCCTCCCCCAAGGCTCTCCACTCAGACCGGTCTTGTGCTTTCCCGCGATCCTTACAAGGTCGTCACTCCATCTTGTTGGAGGCCTACCTACAGCTCGTCTCCGGTGACATCAAATTGACATTATTTGGTTCAAATTGTAAAAACATACTTATATAAGAACATACATACATATAAAACATCCAACTTAAATACTCGCGCTTATCACACAGATATTTGCCCATAGCGGTAATCCCTTCATTGTCGAAGGTCAAATACCGTAATACTCCCAGTTTTTTTTAAAAGCAAAGCAAAATAATCAATCCAATTAATCCGCAACTCGATTATAAAGTCAAACACACACACATTCCCGCCACACGGCGCACACACGCGCGCACAAAAAACGATTCGCACCCTGCGCATACGCTTCCTACGGAAGTAGAGAGTGAGACGGCAGCGCCACTACGCGGGAGAGAAAGGGACAGCCGCCGTGGGAAACGCAGGGGTGGCGATATCCCATACTCGCCCCTAGAATTGCGGTAATGTACCGTTTGTAAAATGGCGTAAGTAGTCCTTACGGTTAGTTTGATCAAATGCGGTTTTAAGGATGAATATTTGCGAAATAGTTGAGGTAAGTACGTAAACATTTTAATAAAATACAAAGGTACATGTAGGAATTAGTAGCAAAGGTTTGATGATTGATGACTTCATCATACTTAATAAATAAATAAAAAAACAGTTTTGACTTGATTTTTTTTAGTAGGTTAAAATCCCTAATTACTGGCCTCTAAAATACCAGTTATTGGTACCGCTCGCGGTCTTACCGCTAAATAGCGATCTGTAATTCATGTTTGAATTAAATTAAAAAGCTGCTGACCCTCCCTCGTAATGCCTTTTGACTTCTTTCGTAATGACAACTCTACACTTGACTTTGCAAGCTACTTCAAGGCAAGCGCCAGTGAAGCGTAAACCCATATTCCCTGGAAAAGGGCCGTAATAGTCGCTTACCGCCTTTTACAAAAAAGCAAACATCTGGGTGTTTTTAATTGCATTTAAGTTGCACTGCACCTGTGCGATGACTATCTTTAATTTATTCGACAAAACGGCGAAGCTGTTACTGGCCAGTTAGACCATTAGTTCCGCTTTAAACCGTATCGTGGCGCTAGTGGATTGACCGTTACAATGTCGCAATAATTTCGAATAGGGGTTAGTAACAGCTCAAATCAGGGCCTCTACTACTCGATGAAACCATATTGCTTTTGTCACGTTATCGTATTGTCATCGTTATGATAGCAATGGCGGCCGAGCTACAAATTACGATGACAAAAAATTACATGACCGGACTTTTAAAGTCTAGTCTGGACTTTGTTCGGCTCTTTAGTAGTCCGGTTTTTTTTAAATTAGATGCCTACCATATCACTAAGTGAGTAATGTTTCCATTTTGTGACTAAAATTTCCGAAATTTGTATGATTAATTAATATAGAGCTTTCAATCGGATTGGAAATATAATACTAAGCCGAATCGAATTAATTATAGAAAAAAAATGTTAAGCACCACATTTTTATCCAGTTTATTAATTTATTGCGTAAAGCTTACTACTTTTGCAGAATCTTTGTCTTTTGCATCATTATTTTACAATGCTATAAACATTCGACCAGGCGCTTATACACGTATAACGTCTCATTTAAACAATATCTGTTTTTTTAGTAAAAGGCCGCATATAATCATTACCTGAAATAATGGCAGGCCAACATTGCAGTAAAAATAACGAAAATATTCCTTTACGTGTTAATTGGAACAAAATACTGTATCAGCCAAATATAGATTGTGATATCCACTTCCACTAAGATCCCTTGACAGGATCCCCTGAGTCTTCGTTTTATTATTTATTGGTCCTGGGTTCTTATGTTGTTCTATTCTTGTACAGTCAACAACTTTAATATTTGAGCAACCATAGAACCTTATCGCAGAAAGGCGAAGATTAAATTTGACGTAATTCCTTTCTCGTGACGCGACGCTGTCATAATGACAGGTTTATTTGCACCTTCAGAAGAATAGTGACCTATGTAATTCAGAAATTTTAAATTTCGAGTTAGTTCTCTATAATTATAAATTTATCACTTGAAGTTTGAAAGCCGAAATTTTGAATTAGGTCACTATTGGTCTGAAGCTGCGTGCTTGCTCAACAATTAAAGTTGATGACCGTAGAGTCCACCAATTTGACTCCGAGGGCACTGGCTTTGATTCCATGGCCACCAATGGGGTTCGAACTAAGATCATGAGTAGGTAGACACCGTACCACTATTTAGGTCACCGACGCTGCTTATTGTACTAGCCAAAGTAGGTGGACTGTCTAATAGCTCAACATTATCTAAGCACGCTTTTATTTTACTGACACAATTTTAGTGGATGTCACGAATGAGAATTTTTGGCACTTTCAATGAGTAATTTATCATAAAGGTATTAAAAACTTCTTATCTTATTTGCGGGAGTGTGGGAAAAATATCTTACTTGTGGGAGGACCTTGTGCAGGGTCCGTCCGGGTTGGTACCACCATTTTATCCATCAATCTACCGCCAAGCAGCAGTGTTCGCATTGTTGTGTTCCGGTTTGGGGATAAGACAGCCGGTGAAATGACTAGCATAGAGGCATTCCATCTAAGTCCTCAGGGTTGGCAGTGCATTTGCAGTCTTGTGAATGCGAATGTCTATGGGTCACAGTTTCCACTTACCATCAGGTGGCCTGTGTGCTCGTTTGCCTACATAAGCCATAAAAAAAAACAAAAAAAAACAAATTTAGCGAATATTCAAAATAATTTATTTCTCGTCATTTGACGGCATCTTTCTTCGATCTGTATTTACAGAATTGTACAAGGACATACGCAATGTAAGTCAGATACCAAATATACATTATACAAGTCAATTCACACTGTATTAAAAGCTTTGTTCACAACCTCTTTTAGGCTTTGTTTTATTTACAGAGCCATATTTTGTGGTTCGTGTACAAACAGGTACTTTAAAGATTTGGTACCTATTCCTACATGAACACAAATGAACTGTAACACATAAATTTTGCTTGCCTCTAATATTATAATACTATTTTTTATTTAAAATCCTGTGCATAACAGACAAAACTAAATTAAAGCTCCTCATTTGGTCCCAAAACATATTGACTAATTAAATTTATGATATACTATATTACTATCACACAACTTAAATATATCTCTTAAGTATCGACAACAGTACACGCTCAAAAATTTAGACTCTGAGATCGCCAACAGTTCTTGGTATGATAGGGAACAGTGCTTGTTCTATATGCCTTATCAAGTGGCCCCAATAGGGGGGAAAACTAGATAAGTCCTATTGGATGACGGGGAACGGTCTATATTAAATACGGAAACATTTGAAGATTCATTATTTTTGTGACATATTTTTGGTAATTCAGTAGCTCTGCCTACCCCACTCTGGGAATGAAGTCACGAGTTTATGTATGTATATTCATAAATAGTTAAGACTGAAGATTAATACAAATATAAAATATACAAATTGTTTGTTTCATAAATTTCATAATGCTTTACATGAAAAGACGGTGCAAAGGTGGCCAAACCGGTACTTATATATATATATATATATATATATATATATATATATATATATATATATATATATATATACCTTCACGCCTGTAATCCCGGTACTTCTACCCTAAATATAGAAAGGTTTGAAGGATATTGATGCAGACATCGCACAACGCAAATTAATACGTTGTTATTTTCATCATTATCTTCAATATGTCAGCCAAAACCCATTCACTCCTGTACATAGGCCTTCTTCAGAAATCAATTTATAAATCCTATTTTACATTATATTATGCAGTAAATGACGCAAAATTTGGTAAATATGTATTTTATTTTCCATCTACAACATCAAAGCGGGGATTATTACTCTCACACAAAAGGAAAATCCGCTTTATCAAGCTTTTATGTCACGGAGTAAATAAATATCGTGGGAGGGCTAATAAAGATCGTCAATGTTAGGGCGCGTACAGACGAGAGAGTCGACCGACGGCGCGGCGGTCGCTGGGATGTTATTGCGGGCCGGTGACGATTGGCCATCGCGGTCCCCTTTAGCAATCAAATACATACAGCTACCGGCAACTGGCAACTTACTAAGGATAAACATCGTCAGACACAGTCAGTAATATAGTATTGGAGCTGATAATAATCTGTGAGTATTCGTATTAGATAATTGGGGCACCCTATCAGACCAAGAAGACTTAAAAATACTTCAATTATACTTAGCCCTTCGAGGTTGATATAAATTGTTCGAAAGGTCGAATAGTTTTTAATACCGAATTATATGGACTTCACACAGCTTATAAGTAGTTAATTAATAGGCTAACTCGGCCCCCCAAGGTCGATAAGGTTTAGAACTATTTTGGGAATACTGATGATGCGTTGGATGGTGAGGATACGGAGTAGGGTAATGAGGAACTGGAGGGGCAGGATGCGGACCATGTGGCGCGAGGGGAGCCGGTGGAGCGGAGTAATGGGGGTAACTACTGCTAGGAGGAGCGGAGAGAGGAGCGGCTATCGCCATAGGTGCTGCAACAGTCGTCGTCGCTGATGCCGTCGTAGGTTCTTGTCGCAAATCCGAGTACCCATGCTGGGGCTGGGCTACTGGGGTACCAGGGTACTGAGGATATCCCCAATTTGCTGACTTGGCTGCTAGTTCCCTTTGCGCCGCGAAGCATTGCAGGTGGCTCATGAGACGGAGCCGTAGGGGATCTTGGATGTCCAGGCCTTCACAGCTGACGAGGTAGCGGGCGACTTCCGCCGCGCATTCTCGGAAGCCGATGCTGTGGTAGTCCATAGCGTATCGTTGAGGGTCGTAGGCGAAAGTGTCTAAACCTGGAACAAAGGAAAATAACTGTTAGTGACAATGTAACAGATCTGGGGATCTTGAGGGTCGAGTAAAGAACAGGTTTGCACTTTGTTAGTGAACACCCTAAACATTTTGCGATATTACTTTGCTCATTGTGTTCGACAATATATCTCGACAATTGACAAAGAGTATTCATTTCGCTGTGTAAGTTTGAACGTTTTTTTATTCAGACTATTTAAAAAAGAAAGTATTATATATAAATCTGTCTTTGTATCGTAACAAGATCAAACCATATTCGAGCAGATGCTACTAAAATTTGCGTATCAAAAGACCACGAACAAAAATCGAAATCAAGACGTACCTCTTTAACTCATTCAAGAACCCCTTTCCGCACCCTTACGCAACAAGTAATAGAAAAGGACGCAAAACATGTCTCCTCGTGTGTTTAAAAGAGAAAGATTACTACGTGTAACGGGAACCCTCGAATTTCCGGAGTTCTTCCGTAAGGATGTCCAGATTGAAATGAGCTGTGCTCCCCTTGGGTTCATTGAGATAGAGTATACAAAAAAACTGGTTCATTGATGTTGAAGGGGTCGGCGTAGACTGGAGATGTTAGTGGGCCACCGGGCCGAGGGATTGAGGTTTAGCGTTTCTTTCTGGTCAATGTTTAATTTGTAAATTGTAAACAGATGCATCATTATAAATGGGAAGACGAAAAAATATCGAGTAAGATTGTGCTTGTTAAATTTTTCCAGTGTTAAGTGAAATTAAGCATTTTTCACTTATTAGAACTAATAACACTTTTTATTTGCTATTTAATTTACTACAAGACCAATAAAAAACGTATAAGAATTATAAAATTTTCAAAAGGATTTCAGTATAAAAAATATTGGAAAGTTAATTACATCAAGCCTCTATCGAAAGTGAATTAAAGAGAGCCCTTTATTCATTACGACTGCCATTTGTCCAACTTTAACTTTCTTTTTGGCCAAATTGGTTTGGAATTATCCACCTTCTATGAAGAAGGTATTTTGTTTGATCTTTGAAAAAGAGATTTTTGCGTCTTCTTGTTAGTATTTTGTTTTGATTATTTGCGAGAACGTGGAATAACTCAGTAAATAAGCGCCTATATTTTTAACATTAACGTTACCGGGGAATGTTATGTATGACAATATTTTCTTTACCTGTGGTTGCTCAGTATGTTCTTCATTTGCCTGCCTGTTTTTTATTCCTTTTTAGTTAAAAGTTTTTATAATTCCTCCCCTAAACTATAGACGAATTCTTCTTTGTTCGCTTCCTTCCTTCCTCTCGTATTATTCCTTTTTCCTCGCAGGTGTGACAACCCTTTGCGTTAGAATATTTTTACATTATTGTTTTCCGAAAATAAGCCTTATTTCCGAAGATATTAGAGTTTTCAAAGAGACCCGAGACGTATTATTTCCGCTTGTCACTGTATAGAATTGGTCCGTGATAGTTTAATATAGATGTAGATTATGTTTTTTACGTGATATTCACATTTCGAGGACTGCGCGGGTTTCAAATCAAAAGATGTTTTAGTCATTCTATTTCCTAAACCTTTTGGTATTTTGCTAGGCTCGACGAAAGGTTCAGTTCTTTCAAAATACTTAAATAGTTTGTATTGCACTTAAGACAAAATGTGGACAGAAGTAAAAGTTAATTTATTTGACAAAATTGTAATATTCAGAAAAGCTTTCTAAATAATCGACAAGGATTTATTACGCGGTAACATAAAATTAGAAGATTTATTACTTACAAACATTCCTTGCTAAGGGAAGAATGTGGGGTAAGGCAATTTATTAAATTATGTTCTATAAATATATTTTAGTTAGTTAATGAATGTTTGCCTTATTGCCAACTGTGCTTCGAAGTTTTCCATTATCCTTATCGTAATTTATAAAATTTTGGGATATTTTAGGATGTAAAAAAAAAATCAAATTATTTTGAATTTTACATGGTCTTGGAGAAAAATTGCCCAATGGTAATGATACATTACGCGTTTTTACAACTCCAAAAAAAGACTAGTTAATCAATTTATCTCTTTTTACTCTGGTGAAAAAATATTGAATCCCATTTTTTTCCCAGATACTCATACAATAATCCCAGAGGGCTCGGAGGGCGAGTGGGACTAGCCGGGGCGGCTCTTTCCCACGACTCGAGTTCGACCCCCGGCCCATGGCGATTATCTGGGTAGCCAGCAATATGCTCTTGCGCATATTTAGGGTGATAAGTTCCAATTGGAAAATGCTAAGTGCTTGTAAAATTAGTGGCAACGTCGTGGAAAGCGGAGAATAACAAAGTAAAATTCATTGCATTGTTTTAATTTACTTTTGTATTGTATCCTTATTCGAAAACCGATTCGAGGATTAAAGAGGTTTACACCTGTAAGGCTAGACAAGTTGCTTAACGGTAACGTACAAGATTTTCGAAATCTGGCAAAATTAATGGAATTGATGTTAGAAAGGTGCTTGACACGTGCGTCTGACAGCATGTGCGTATTGACGTAAGCTGTCAGACGGTTGCGTCGATCGAACTATAGATTTTGATAATGATTCTAGAGCCTCTGTAATATCTAAGAATGTTTGATAGTTCCAAAAACGTTAATGTAACCTTCTTTGTCCAAATTTTGTTTTGGCATTGGCAAGGGCAAACATAAAATTCGATCTAAACAATGCATGAAGAGTATGGAAACCTTAACAAGCTGCTAACTACACTATTTTAGAGCAACTGTCTGAAATTGTTGATACATACACCGGCATATATCTATTACTAAATTATATCCCTCAACAATTAACAATGAATTCCAAAAACACCCATCGCCTTTCTTACTTGCTCTTTACGATGATTTACTGCCAAAATCGTCAGTGCGAGAGAGACAAAAACTCGAGCACATATGGCGCTTCCTGGGCGCCAGGTGTGAGTACCTGGCACCGTAACCGATACCCTGGGGCTATTAAGGTCCATCCTGGTCAACAATAGGACTTTTTAGCCTTTTTTTGGTAAAGGTGGTGGTTTAGGGCGTTTGGTTGCATTTGTGGTTAGTAATGAATAAACGAATGAAGTGTTAGCAGAAAAAATCAATGCATTGTTCGTTTGTGATGAGAGTACCGACCAAAGATGTCTCGATTTTTTTAAAGGAGGATTTCTGGTCGAGGGGTGCCGCCTGCTAGCTGACACCGCGAAAGGTATTGTAGTAGTCGTGTTAATTTTTTAATTAAAAGATATAGTAAAATCAAAATCAAAATCAAAATATTGTTATTGCATGACTGTAGGTATCAAGTATAATAATATTACACAGTTGTTAAAAAAAAATGTGTGTGTGCATCACTACAATCTACCATAAATATGGTGTACAATAATTGGCATAAGCCAATCAATCAATTATTAATTATGCGATAATTAATTTTATAAGGAAATCATTTAACCAACGTTAAAAATGTTATGTATGTTAGTCTGTTAGGTATTTGTAAATATGGGCTTTGTTGCCTGAAATAAAGTTATTCTATTCTACTCTATTGATTAAAAAAATTACTTACTTTTTATTTTGTTTTATCACTTTAGTTAAAAAAGTGACAGAGCACATTGCAGCATTTTAATATTACATGTTTCAAAAAAAAAAAAGTGCACAGATACAGCCTGACTCAGCAAGTCATTTTAATATTTCAAAAACCAGTTCGATTAATTGTAAGTACTTTTTTGTATAAAATATTTCCCATACGCTCTAATTCACAAGTGTATTGCAATCTAAACAGTATATCGTTGATCCACTTTTACACCGTTTTCTCCAATCTCCATAAAATATCCCATACATTTACTTCACCAACCTGAATATTTGATATTTAATATCTTTGAGACAAGTAATATGTTGGAGGCCTTTGGGAAAACTGGTATATTTACATATACGGGGTGTCCTAGATATCCGTTTAAAAATAACAGCGCACGGAACCACCAGCCTTGTTCAGAATACCTACTTATGTTGTTACATTATACCTTCTACGTTATAGAGCCCAGTAGTGATATATATTCTCATATGTATAGCTATATGAAATGGCTATATTATAATATTTTATATTGTAATATAGCGAAATTAAGTTTCCAATCAGCGCTCAGGAAGTGCGTTCCCTTTGGCCGGCGACCGTAACCTTTCCTTTTCTACCCTTTGTGCGACCGGACGGCAATCTTGCGGTTTGTGGCCGCGTTAGCACCCGGAATAACCAATTTGCTATGCTTTGTGACAAAATACGTACACAGGAAGCGTATAGTTACACGTTGTCATGTTAATATTTAAATAGTTGATTGCAACTAACATTAAAAATTCGCAAATGCACCAAAATAAGCATGTGTCAATTTTGTTCTGAAAATAATACAATACTTTTTACTACACATATAAAATAACAAATACTATACAGATACCGCAAAACTAACAAATTTATGATAGAGCAAAATAAACCTTAACTTCTTATTAAAAGGTGCATTTTGCTCCTTATTTAAAATGTTACTTACGCGGTTTTGTAGTTTCACCGACGATATAGAGTTATAGTAAAAATCAATCATAGTCAATCATAATCGGAATCTGAAATAGTCATGTTGTTTTTTTATTAAGCACAACGAAAACACGCTCCGGCTCCGTTCGCGCCGTTTTGAACAAAATAAATTACTTATAACCTTAGTATAGGTAGTCCTAGTACCGGCCTATTAGTGAAAAAATATTTCAAATCGATTCGGTAGTTCCAAAGATTACCCCCAACACACAAACAAACAAACAATCACGATTTTACCTTGATATGTACATACAGGCTACACCCAAATAACACCGGTCAATTCGTTTACCTATTCAATATTATGAAAATGAAAATAATTAATTTCATAAATGCGAGTTACAAAAATGACAACAGGGTTGGGTCTTCCTAGTAGGTAAGAAATACCTGTGGCAGGAAGTGCCCACTCCTCCATAACAAACAGTTGTTGTTTGTTGGTATAGCTACTTATCTATACTCAACTTAAAAAACTAGAAAAATCTACAACGACAAAATATCAATTTATCAAAGTATCACTGATATAGTGTCGTGACCCTAAAGTTGAATTATGTGTTATATTATTCGTAAAGTCCACGTAATCGCAATTGCTACTTTAGTATGATAATTTAAGAACCATATTTTATTTTCATTTATTTTTAAATACCTTTTCCTACTCCTGTACTTTTATCTGTCATTTATACAGGGTGTCTGGAAAACCTTCGGAGAAATTTGGGGGGGTAATAGTTGGCACGATTCTGATCACGGGGGTATGGTTCATTTTTGTTTCTGTTAATGTAAAAAAAAAGAATGATTAATTATATTCATTTTGTTACTTGATGTATCGCAGCCGATATCTCGACCTTGACATTTTGACGTTGATAGTATACTACTCCAACAGTTCGTAGTATCTTACGTCAAAATTCAATGTCCGAGGTCAATGACCTGAGACCATACGTTGTCACATGGTATGTAAACAAACAGTTCGCTCCATGTAAACAAACAGTTCGCTCCATGTAAACAAAAATCAAGGTAGCATTATAATAAAAATAAATGAGTAATTTTAGTGCAACTTACTGTATTTTCGTTTTTGCGATTTGAACACTAATTGGTTTTAAATGTGAAATCACTAGGTCTCTTGTTCATGTTTTGCCGAGACTGATCATATCGTCCGTCTTTTACTGTTGAGATCTAACCATTTACCATTGTTTTCTGCTCTAAAGTAGCCCATATAACTGATTTACAGCAAAAATATTGAAGACGTGAATATTGAAAATAACATAATTTAACACTGACATCTAATGACAGCCATAAATTCATAGACTTCTCAAAGTTCAAATAGACGGATTGAACGATCCGATTATTGCTCTCCGTATTGAAGAAAAAAAAGGAGAAAAAGAAAATCGTTTATTGGTGCAAACCACAGAAAAATAATAATCAAATTAAATACAGTGAGAAAATAATTTAAAACAAAACCTTAAAACTATTTTATAAAATAATAATGCACCAAATTGGGTGCTACTCAGCATCATAGTGTCAGACATGCCGTGACGCTGCACGCGCTGATTTTCAGGGCAACCAGACGGGGAGAAAGCGCTGCTGGCTGCTGGTTCTTTCCTTTTGATCCGCATGGTATTTGTGGCAGTAGCCAAAAGTCCAAGTGCAAAACATTTTGTCGATGGATATAAAGGTCGTCGCATAATTGATTATAATAGGCTATTTGACAAAATTGAAAATATACTACAAATTGTGGTCATCCTATCTGATACTAGCGTAAAATAACGTATTTCACTTTATTTCACATTAAATTATGTCTATTTTTTTGGAATTTACACGAAATAATAAGGATTTTTTTGAAATTTAATCTGTGGCAAAAACGCTATGTGATGTTAGAAATACTTTATAACCTGTGAGTGTGATGTGAAGTCACATCACATGCAAGTAAACAAAACAAACCCCAAACCAAACATCGCTTCGCTTGTGACATCGCTTCCTTGACTGATTGTGATTGTAGTCCACGTTTTATATTTTCTGGGTGTTCCTTAAGCCGGCTACTCACACACCTGCTGCAGGGGCAATACCGGTCGCACGGCGGTTGGACCAATTTTAGGCTGTTCTCTACACACTAGCCTGCCGTTCAGTGTGTAACTGATAGTCCCGCTGAACGCACGTCCACGAGAAAGCCTCCTGTATTGTCGAAACACCAGAGGATTGGTATCGCCTTGGCACTTTCTGTGGTGCTACCAAAAAAAAAAGGAAGAGAAGATATTGGGTGAAGAATTGGTTGCAGAAACGAAGCAAATTGTGCCACATGAATATTATGAAAGAATTGGAAGTAGATGATCTTAGAAACTTTTTGCGATTGGATATTGATTCTTTTGAAGAGCTCCTCGCTATGGTAACACCATTTTTTCCATTTTTGTCCACTCCGCTCGGTTGTCACCAATGAACTGACTGGAATTGCCCCAATCCTACTACACACGCAGCAACCTTGCAGGGCGGTAGACACAATCTAGGGAGCTAGGAAGGTCTTGCGCCCCTGCCGCCCTGCCGCAGGCCCAATCTAAAAATTGCTCCTGCTTGCCTACACACATCACAATTAAGGAGGCAATCAAGGGTCCAATTCCCATATTGCCCCTGCAGCAGGTGTGTGAGTAGCCGGCTTTAGTGGCCTTTTTCTTTTAAGGGTTTTTACCACAGAGTGTAATCACGTCGACCTCTTCTTACAAAGCGATCCTATTTTTCTCTTTCTTCTATGATACGAATATCTAGCAACAACATGTATGATGCCAGCTTTAAATGTAATTTTGATAAAACGTAACGTGTAGGTAGGATTTTTTGTTTACAAATGAAACCTAAAACTCTTTTCATAAAGAGTTTTAATGGTCCAAGATTTAAAAAGATAATATGTCAAATTGTCAATAATGAATTATTGTGTTTTTTATTCGTCGGAAGCCCTGATAGTGGTACAAATCAATGAAATACAGCCATGATTCATGATCTCGTAAAAGAAGTAATGTGCCTACGAGTGCAAGTGCTATTTTAGCCGTGTGAGTGTGAGAAAAGTGTGAGTAAAAATCATAATCGTAAGTTTCAGTTTTAGATTATTTTACATAATAGCCCTTATCAGACACCGTCTTTTCATTCACATTACAGGATAATGTGTCAGTTTTCTAAACTCCATGGAGCTTTTGACCATGATTGGAAACATGGTTCATAAGGAACAACTTGTTTATTTACATTACGTTGTGACACATATCGTCGGTGAAACTGCAAAACCGCGTAAGTGACATTTTAAATAAGGAGCAAAATGCACCTTTTTAATAAGACCGTAAGGTTTATTTTGCTCTATCATAAATTTGTTACTTACGCGGTTTTGCAGTATCACCGACGATATTATGAATGAATCCGTTAAGATGGGGCACACTGAGAGCATCGTCAGGAAAGTCGATGATAAATCTGTCTGTAACTCAGTCAAATATTAACTTAAACAAAAGTTACCAATATAGGGATGATCCAAATCATCCACCCTATCTACAGTTAAAATTTCTCCGAAGGTTTTCCAGACACCCTGTATAGTCACGAACACTAATATAAGAATATAGATAATATGTCCGCAGAACATTCCGAAGAAAAGTCTATCTAGTCTATTCCCCTTAACAGCACTTGTGCTTTTTTGAGCCAAAACGATATGCCTAGCTGCCAAAGCTTACACCTAGGTTAATTTGACCAATCAAAATACTTCACCAAATTAAACCACCAATCACAATACACATTGACTGTCAATCGGAACGTTAGGTTCTTTTTGGTATGTAAACTCTTTTACTAATTTAACTCTTTAAAAAAAACATTTTATTTGGTATCAACCAACCAGAACGCAGCTATATTAAAATCGACCAATCAGGTAAAAGAATTCATTTCTCAAATCATTAGGTTTTTTTTAGTCCTTATTTCACAAGTTAAATCGACTGTGCAACTTTAAAAAAAAATATGAAACCTGGCAAGTGCACATCAATTTAAAAACAAAGTTAACCATAGACACATATTTTGTTGTTTTCGAATGTTTCTCGCTCGTTTGCTGTGCTTCGTTCGTTCGTATTCTAACCTAGGTATATTAATTTAATTTTGCATTTTATTTGAAACCTAGTCGTAGAAAAAGTATTGTATGCAACGGTGTATAACTAAGTCAAAAAATACTCGTGGCGTCTTGCTTTACGATGTTCGCCTGCGGCTCACATCGTAACCACACCACTCGTCTTTTTTGACATCTCTTATACAACTGTTGCATAAACTACTATTGTAAGTGTCCTTTTATTTATATATTCATTTGTATAAGCTACGTACACAATTTAGTATCTGTTTGATCATTATTTTTGATGTTCCATTTAATAAATAAGATTTGTTTTGATGGAGGATAAATGTTTTTGCGAACAAAAAACTTGCAAAAACGCGGATTACGTCCTACAAAATCACTCTCGAATGTCATAACAAGTAATCACTTTGCGGTTCTCTCTTCGACTTTGTTTTGACTAGCATTTATAAAGTGATTTCATGAATATAAGAAACGAGTTTGATTGATCACAAACTCGTAGCTTTGTGATCACGACCGCCTCATCTAAATACTCACTCACAAATGCCTTTTATCAAACCACATCCCAAAAACCACAAACTAGACAGCTGAATAATTGTAAAGGCATATTACAATATTAACTGAAGCGCAACTTCGACCACAAATCGCGACCAACCGCAAACAACAAAAGCAGAAGCCACCGCACTTCCCGACGAACAGATTAATTCCAACAAAATTAAATAATATTTAAGTAAAAGCAATCATCAAATTAAATGTAAAAGTTTTCCTTTGCAAAACATTAACACTCCTTTACATTTCTGTATTATATTTTAGTAAACTCTTTGCTCAAGATGAGAGTAAATTTTGGTAGGTACTACGTTTCCAAAATTTAGCTTTATGTTATACCACATTACAAGTCTCGGATTCGTAAAATTATGTGTGAAATCGTCAATCGACAACTTTAACATCTACATACCTAATAACATGAGGGTAAAAACATTGTGGGTTTTTACTGATCACACGCATACCTCTAACAAAATATCATTTGTTTATTTACCCCAATTAAAATAATTACGGAGTGCATCCTCATGCAATGAATTTGCATACAATTTTTCACCTGATGCAGCCCCTGACCCGGCCTAATGATAATAGGGGCCGAGCGTAGAGCCCTGAGGCATACCGACGGTCCCAGCCAGTCCGTGCCACCTGTCAGGACCCGCAAGGGCGGCGTGGGAACGCGGAACTGGCGGTGGTATCCGATCTCCCGAAATATTAAATTGTTCGGCACCACGTTCCCTATTCACCGTACGAAATGTAGCCAATACCTCGGGTAATAGTTCGGTTAGGTACTGAACGTATATAACGTTATAGGGGTCTGTTTGGGAGCGTGTGTGGATTGGGATTTGAAGAGCAGTTTTTGTGTCGGCGGCGTACGCGTTTTTTGAAGCGTCGGATGAATGTTTAGAAGTTTTTTCTCGTCATGGTTTATAGATTGTAATGGATTGGTCACTGACGTATAAATATTTGGAAGGTGTGATTCTTTTTAACAATGGGAATGTAGAAAATAAATGCAGTTATGCAAAATTGAGAGATACAAATGCGCCATTTGTTTCAGGAATCAGATTGTGTATTTTTATTAAATTCCTAAATGCTGATCCTTCAAGTTATTACGTTCTGTTGAAGTTGATTGCAAAGCAACGCAAATACTTGTTCAACTATAATTATTAATTAGCAAAGCATGACAGCAAAATTAAGAGAAGATTAAATTTCTTGAGCAAAGTGGTTTAGGTGTTTGCTTCTTACTTATAAGTTTGTAGCTAAAGAGTGGGTGGAAATTAATCGTTCAGCCAATAATTTTCTTAATAGGAGTTTTTTTGAGATGATTTTAATACAAAACAAGTTATAGGTAACACTAAAATATCTGATATTAAAAAAACTATGATCAATTTCTTCTACAAAAACACTATGGCAAAGAACTTTTGCTAAATGAAACGAAAGTATAAATAAAAAAACGTTTTGATGAAAAACAACAACTTGAAAAGGCAGGAAAGGTTACCGTTAAGATACTTTTGCTTTTTTAAGATCTTTATAAATATCGCGAACCGTTAAATCTTCCATTAATTTTACGGAAACGGAAATGAGCAGTTGAATGGAGAATGACAGATCTGGGTTGTTAATGGCTAAAAATGCTTAGTTTTTTTATGAATCCCAAAATTTACAATACAATTATACATATGCTCAAGTGGTATAGAAATGCTTTTACGCTTTCATACTTCCTGAGCAAATACTTAAAATATCGTAGATCTCTAAAATGGTATGTGCTTTTTTTTCAACGTCGTTTTACGTCTATGGCACCAAACCGGTTGCCCTTCTGCGGGCGATGCGGCCGAGCGACGTAAACAATGCAGAGCGCAATTTAAACAAGCATTGCGTTTTTGTCAAAATAAACAGGAACAGATAGTTATGGACAACATTGCATCTGATATGAAGTGTTCGAACTTCGGAAAATTTTGGCAACGGGTAAACAAGATTTTAAAACCCACATCTAGCTTCCCTTCGCATATTGACGGGCTAACCGATGACGGTGACGTCGCAGAGGCATTTAGTAAACTCTTCACGCAACCGAAGCCTGCTATTATCCATCAGGTTGACGCAGAAATCGACGCTGACGTTCCGATATCGATCACTATCACGGCAACAGACCTCGCCAACATTGTCAAACAAATGACGGGCGGGAAATCACCCGGGTTAGATGGACTGACGGTTGAACATATAAAATACGGCGGCAGGGGTGTGCTGCATTTATTGGCCCTGTTGTTCACAGCGATACTGAAAACTGGACATTTACCGCTAGATCTAACGCATACTGTAATTGTACCTATATGTAACAATAAGAGGAAAAACGTCACGTGTGCGACCAATTACCGTCCTATTGCTCTTGCGAACATACTGGCCAGGCTATTGGAAAGGGTGCTTCATCAGCTTGCTGCGCCTTTTCTATATAGTGCCGACAGCCAGTTTGGTTTTAAAAGTAATGTCTCGACTACTTCGGCTATCTATGCATTTAAACAGATTGTGGGGTACTACAAATCTAGAAAAACCTCCGTATATGCCTGCTTCCTGGACTTGAGCAAAGCCTTCGACAGAGTCGATCACCAATTCCTTTGGAGAAAATTACAAGCACGGAAAACGCCGATACCAATTATCAAAGTGCTGGAAAGGTGGTACTCTCAACAAAGCAACGTGGTAAGATGGAAAGGAGCTACCTCAGCTGCTACTGGCCTGAACTGCGGCGTAAGACAGGGAGGTAGCATGTCACCAGCATTGTTTAATGTGTACATGGATGGCCTGTCACAGGCTCTAACGGAAACTGGGGTAGGCTGCTCCATTAATGGTACAATGGCATACCACTTGTCGTATGCGGACGATATGGTCCTGCTTGCCCCTTCGGTGGCGGGTATGCGGGAATTACTAGCCGAATGCGAAAGATACGCTTACCAGCACAATATGACATATAATCCCGAGAAGTCAGAGTATATGGTCATGGAGGCTGCCAACACGCCGTCACATATACCTCCGCTACTAATAAATGGCAAACAATTGCGTCGAGTACACGAGGTGAAGTATCTCGGGCACATTCTACTGTCAAGTTCAAAAGACCACAAAGACATTGAGAGACAGAGGCGAGCTGTTGCCGTGCGGGCGAATATGCTAGCCAGAAGGTTCGCCAAGTGCAGCGAAGGTGTCAGAAGGCAGCTGTTTATAAGCTTCTGCACTAGCGTCTACACAGTGGAATTGTGGTCACATTTCACCTGCGCCGCGGCGAGGGATATGCGCGTACAGTACAACGACGCATGGCGCGCCATGTTCCGGCTTCCGCGCTGGTGCAGCGCTAGCGCCATGTTCGCAGAGGGGCGCGCGCCAGGCTGGCCCGCGCTACTGCGCGCGAGGAGCGCTACCGCCAGAAGGGCTATCTACGCCTCCTCCAACACTCTGCTTTTGGTGGTAAGGGAGTGGGACGCGAGTCCGCTTCACGAGCGTTGGAGGGGCTACCATAAGCCTGTCATCGCGGGATCCGGGTGACCCGTGGCGCCGCCCACACTGCAAGCACTTTCTTTAGTTTAATTATGACATTATTGTATTTTTCTTTTCTTTTCTTTTGTGCTCTTTATGGAACCTGTTTTCCGGAATAAAACTATTTCATTTCATTTCATTTCATTTTCAATTGTAACTTAGTGCTTTCTTAGTCTGAAGATTACATTACTAGTCATTGAAATGAGGCTTTTTTTCACGTCATTAATAAGTAACTAATTAAGTTTAAGACTTTTAGCCTTTAGAGTGATCCATCGTGACTTGTTATCGGGAGCAATGCTGCAATACTACGGGGAAAAGGCGCATGTGCGTGCAATTATTTCATAGAAGCATACTAAACTCTCAATGGTTATAATAAGGTTGAAAGTACAATACTACTCATACAGAAGATGTGCCTTTTTTCCGTATGAGGGCAGAATGAATTAAGTAAGTAGGTACCTACTGTAAATATTGGCATTACTGATGTTTATGGGTGACGGTGACTGGTCTGTCTTTTAAAACTAAAAAATATTATATGCGAATGTTGAAGAGTTTGGATGAACTCTGTGATTTCGCAAAACTTTGTAAAAATAACAGTGAATTACAGCGGAATGTGTAAAACGTTGTTATAACCTCATTTGACGGATGAACAATTAAATCACAAGTATCCTTGAATAACGTTTGAATAACTTTGGAAGTTAGGAAACATTTAATAACCTAGTTAAGATAAGGAATTTGCGTCTTTGTCTAGAGTTAGGAGACGAAAGTACGTATCAGTCTGATAAAACAGACTTCACTCGTGAATGGTCCAAATTGGCAATGCATATCCTGAAAAAATACCTTTGGCATGCAGCGTCTTCAAATGGTCTACCGTGAGCTGCTTTAAAGACCCTTTTCAAAGTATAATAATTAACAAATGGCCAATGGCAATGCATATCCAGAAAAAATACCTTTGGCATGCAGCATCTTCAAGTGGTCCACCGTAAGCTGCAGGATTTCGGCCTTCTCCAGCTTGGCACTGCCCTGCTTCTCGCAGGCGGAGGGCACCAGCCTCTTCAGCTCCGTCAGCGAGGTGTTGATGCGGTCCCGCCGCTTCTTCTCGATGACGCCTCTCCGGCGCTTCCGCGTCATCAGCTGGCAGGAGTCGCCGCCTGGGGAGCTGAGGAAATTGTTCATTGGTTTAGTTAGAGTTTTTATACAAAACATGTTGATGTTTGTGTCTGTGTATCTTGTCTGCAAAACGGTTGGACTATTATAGACGTAATCTTTTTTAAATCAAAGCTGCTAGCTTAGTTTTGAGAGTAGGATAACCATTACACAGGGTGCTTATATATTTATGTATGCCAAAGGAGGCAAATAAGTCAGTTTCGAGAAGATGGAAAGTATCACCACACTTTATATTATAGATGCGTCGCCAGCTATTAGAGAAGAGAGTATATTTGTCTCTTGAATTGAGCGGCAACTGCTGGTGGAGCTCGTTTTGAAATTGGTTGCCATAGTTGAAGTTATGTGCAGACTGGTTTGATTGCTATGAAAATGTAAGTTGACTGATTTTAAATATGCAAAAGGTACAGTGGGTTACTTTGAACCTAGTTATTTTGAGCTACGAGATCACAGTATCGTAGATGTAATCATTCTACGACCGTAGAGGTAGCGCGCCGCGTAGCGCTAGATCACGTTTCTTATTGGAATCTTATTGAAACTTTATCAATGTTTTTATTGACTCGTTTCATTTGTTTCGGTACTAAAGGTTATTATTATAATTTTTGTGTGTCAATATTGATTTATCAAAGTAATTTTAACAAAGTGACTTTTAAAAGTTAATTATTATTTTATTTAAATTTAATAAAAGTGGCAAAAATTACTAGGTACAAAATTAAGCAACAGATTATAACTTTTTAAATGTATTACCCAATAATCTGAAACAAATTTTGGCAGCAAATGAAAGATTACAATTTAGACAATTACTCTTCTGGCGTATTATAATTGAAAATCACCGCTTTATTGCAACTTTATGACGTTTTTCACTTTAGAATATTAAAAATGGCTTAGGGCTGGTACTCACGTGGCATCCTTACTACTTTCTTCCGAGAAAGCGTCATCCTCACTCTCGGAGTGAACGCGCTTGGCGCGAGGCGCCGGCGCTGGTGGCGCGGGCGCCGGCGGCCAGTAGCCCCACTGCTGCTGGGGCTGGGGCTGCGGCTGCAGCGGCTCCAGGTGCCGGTGGTGGTACTCCATGGGTAGTTCAGGGAGCACTTTGATCACAAACACATTAGAGGCTTTAGATTTAAAAAAGGCGATGCTGCACTTGTTTTGGTAGATTAGTTGATTTTGGTTAGTATTTTTTGAGTCGTGTTTTTTTTATATTCACTTGTTTTTTTTACTACTTTGATCTTCAAACTATCGCGAAGCTTTCTTGAAATTCACTTTTAATTTAACTGAAAGTTACCAAAGCTTCTCCGTAAGTCACTTAAAGTAAACACTTAAGATGATCACACTTTAGAAATTGGGTCACAATCACGAATCACTTCCCGAGTTCTTTTATCTGTCCACGTGATGTCTCCGCACGTGCGCGCGCGCTGCCGTCGTCGCGGAGTGTGCGCCGCGTGTGTGCCTGCCCCCCAGCGGGCATCACTGCTGCCAACCCACAACACCACACAAGCTAGAAAACAATCAACCTTATTGCAACGAGCTAAGAGTTGTTGTGGACGCAGATGAAAAATTGTACCGTTCGAAATTGACAACGATATCATCCTTGTAGACGTATGTGACTTTGAACTCTATTGTTAGCGTGATACTGACTTTTAAAGTGCAAATGTGAGATCAAATACCGTTCGAACTATTCGAAAATTTGGATTGGCATTTCCGTTATTTATTTAAACTCGTATATGTGAAGCAATAGGGTTGCAAATGGTTTGTGTTGATCTGCTAGGGGGATCAAATGGCCGCGTGGCAGGCGCACGGTGGGAAATGAAGGAGTAATTAGGAAATGCAATTTTATTCCGAGTTATTGGTGTGAATGTATGAGGGTGTGTGGGGTGTATGAGAAGCGTGGGATGCGGATTAACTGCATGGTAAATAAGGGTAAAAAGCTAGTTCAATTAAAATCGCTCTGAGTGCATTTTTTTATTAGAGATGCACCCTCTATGGGAAGTTATGATATTGAAAAGTTGTAACAATCTTTGATAATACGATAATTAATTGCTAATTATTTAAAATCATAGAGGAAAATCTCATACAAATTGTCCCAAAGCTCCAGGATTGTACTATAGGTAGGTACTGGACAGCGATATAAATATTTATATAGATAAATAAATACTTAAATGCATAGAAAATACGCTCATCACACAAATACTTGCCTATACCGGGAAACGAACCCCGGGACCGCTAGTTTCGTAGGCAGGGTCACTATCAACTAAGCTAACGCGTCGTCAGAATTTGAGTTGACTGTAGTATTTTTTTTGGTTTAACGTGTCATAAGGTGTTCAGTCTTTTTGAACTACCTACTTCAAAAAAGAAGGAGGTCCTCAATTCGTCTTTTTTATTATTATGTGGAAAGTAAATTGTGTATGCCGGCCAAGTTAGTGGTCTACCAGTTTTGACAAAAGTTTCACTGTCACTGTCATAATATAATTGCAAGGGAAAATCGAACTTGTTGTATCATGACTAGACCCCGCTATCGGAGGTGCAAAATGGTAGCTGTCAAGTTCTTAGGGATGGGTAAAAAATATTTTGAAAAGCTATATGTCGATAATTATAGCTATATGTTGATAATTTTTCTTTGCCATAATGAGAGTCTGGGACTTTAATTAAACGTGTTTATTTTATAAAACAGGACTGTTTAATTACAAAATGAATGTGTTTAACATTTTTCATTTTTATACTTAAATAAAATTCTTCAATATTTCATCATTACTAACAAATTATCGTTATCTTCATAGCACGAACCATTCATATATAAATCTAAAATTAAATAATTAATAATTGTCTCTTAAAGGGATATCGTATTGTTAATGAACGATCAGTTTTATTTCAGTTTCTCTGCAATAATGTAGTGTAGTCACGATGAATTTATTCAACAATAAACCCAATATATCTGAGCCCTATTTATTTTTATTTACATTTCTGATGACAATGATTATCATGGATTCCAAAAAAAAACATGTAAAATTGTAGTCTAAAAAATGGTATAGGTACATATATTAAAATAAAATTGTACAGAAAAAGTAAGAATATCGATATCGACATCATGAATATTTTTACCCATCCCTAAGAACTTGACAGCTACCATTTTGCACCAGCGATAGCGGGGTCTAATCATGACGGTGCAAATGAACTTCAACCGTAGGGTAGACCACATTTTGCCCGACTGTACTGATTGATATACTTAGTTTCGAGTTCTTTCATTTGTTTCTCATTCCAAAATGCAAGCATAATAATTTATTACTTGGCAAACTGTATCATTTAACAAACTTTAATTTCGCAACGAGATACTTCAGAGAATTTTATGTAGTCAAACCTACAAGTCTAACCTAACCAAATTTATTAAATAAAGCCCATGTAAAGCTAATGGTTTAGGCACAAACACGTTTTCGCGAAATGAAAATCAGTAAAATGAATACGGTTGTCAAACGTACTTTTAGTCAAATAACGGACTCCGACCCTAATAGATACGAATACTGAATTAAATACACCATTTCAAGCTTATCCCATCGGCAACTTAACTTGACTCAAATAAAAAGTGGTGCCGCAACCAGGATTTTTATAAAGTAAAGTAATTAAATTTAAACTTCAGTTTCAACTTAAACACCAAAAACGGCCAAACACCGCAAAAATAAATCTTTTAAGTCACGGCACAAAAGTTTCCGTTCCTAAAACCAGTAATTGGTCTTTAAGTGCAAATGGTTCAGCGATTAACATAAAAGTAATTGCCTGGAATCCTTTAATTGAGGTTCCATAGTCCGAAGCACGTTTTGCTAAATTACACAATTAAAGAATGCCAAGAACCCGATATTGAGTCTATTTTACATAGGAATGAGGTAGACGGGTGGTGAATGTATCGATAGGCTAACAATATTAAAATAGTATCTTGCGATTGAGGTTAAGTAATGTCTGTCTATCTTTCTACGGTTAGTTATGATTATTATGGTTATGGTTGTTTATAGACGCGCTGGCCTTGGTGGTAGTGACCCTGCCTACGAAAACTAGCGGTCCTGGGTTCAAATCCCGGTAGGGGCGGATATTAGACAAGTAAATCATATTTGACAGATAAATTTAGTCTTTTCCCTTTCTTACACTTGAAATTAGACGAAGAGAGAGCCAACTTTAAATAACAAAAAAAGTTACTCGTCGATTGTGAAACAGACCCTTAGACTTAGGTACGCCTTTAGTTAGATACGTATCATACCTAGTCGGTTACTAAGTTCTGTTACTAAGATTAATTACAATTAAAAAAAAAAAAAAGCAGTTTTGCATAAACCTGTATATTAATCAAAACTTTGATTTATATAGAATAATAATAAAAATAATGTATTCTAAACTATTGCAATTATTTGATGTACCTACGAGCTTGAAGTATTCCCATTTCGGACGATAAAATCATAGTTAAAATCACGCACGACGATGATACTGATAACGGCCCCAACTTTTGTAAGAGTTCCTGTAGAGAGTTCAAATTTGCGTGACATATTGAACAGACTTCTAGCTTTAAATTCTGATACGAATGTATTCAAAGCAACTAAAGATCCGCTTGGACACCGGTCAATCTTGATGACTCATTAAATCGACTTTAAGATTTCACATGATTTTGCAGAAATACGAAAACACACCAAATCTCTTGCTTCATAAGTTGGAATTAAGTCATGTTGAGAAATATAATTTTGGTCTCTAAACATATACAGAGATAGGATTTTTTATAATATTATACAAAAAAAGTTCTTTGGTAAACAAAGACTAACTTTTAAGCTATTTCAAAAAATGAAATTTACAGAAAAGTCATGCGTAATTTCATCGATGCCGGCTGTGAATGTTAAAAGTTATCGGGAATTGCGGAAACTAAGAAAAATGATTAATTGTTTTTCAAAATGTATATTAATTAAGCTTTTAATTTTTATACATATTGAAATTAAAAAATAAACATAAGTTATTTTTATTTGCATCAACCTTAGTAACAGAACTTAGTAACCAACTAGGTATATTATTATTATGACGATATATTATTTCAGGTGTATACACACACGTATAACACACCTTTATTAAGCGATATTAGACTCTTAGTCATCGGCATAAACGCTTCGACGGGCGCCATATTACTTGTGTCATTCTGTACGCGAATGCGTGTTCTCGTGTATGGGAGGAAAAGGGTATTCTGCAAGGGATTGACTCTTTTGACGTGAAATCTGATGGGATTACAAGGTCGAGTGTATTGTTGATATTAATAGTAAAAAACGTCTTTTTGTCGTCCGTGCGTCGTGGGAGACGAAGCTGCATGAACCGCTTAGATTTGTATTTCAAGAGCAAGGGGTATTGTGTTACATTAATCTGAAGATGTTCGTGTTAAAAACGATGCGATTCGTTTTTTGCGTTTTTTATCAAGCTTAGTCCGCTATAGGTAGTAGTAGCCATTGAGTGCACCCTACGCAAGATTATGACCCTGGTATTCCTTCATAATAGTTATTACAATGCTCGTCAGCTTGGGATTGGTAAGACCTTGTGCAATGTCCGTTAGGATCCTTACCACTACCACCGTTTTTTTTATGGCATAGGAAGGCAAACGTGCACATAGGCCACCTGATGATAAGTGGAAACTGTGACCCATAGACATTCGCATTCACAAGACTGCATGCGCAAATGCACTACCAACCTTGAGGACTAAGATTGAATGCCTCTATGCTAGTCATTTCAACGGCTGTATTATCCCCAAACCGAAACACAACAATGCAAACACTGCTGGTTGGCGGTAGGTTAATGGATAAGATGGTGGTAGATACCAACCCGGACGGACCCTACACAAGCTCCTTCCACAAGTTCTTATCCCTTTACCTACTGCCAAGCAGCAGTGTTCACATTGTTGTATCCTTATACATTTTAACAGATTTATAAAGGTGTGTTTTGCAGAAAATAGTTTCATTTGATATGGTAAAGTATATTATTGTCCCTTGCAAATGCACTACCAACCTTGAGGACTAAGATTGAATGCCTCTATGCTAGTCATTTCAACGGCTGTATTATCCCCAAACCGAAACACAACAATGCAAACACTGCTGGTTGGCGGTAGGTTAATGGATAAGATGGTGGTAGATACCAACCCGGACGGACCCTACACAAGCTCCTTCCACAAGTTCTTATCCCTTTACCTACTGCCAAGCAGCAGTGTTCACATTGTTGTATCCTTATACATTTTAACAGATTTATAAAGGTGTGTTTTGCAGAAAATAGTTTCATTTGATATGGTAAAGTATATTATTGTCCCTTGCAAATGCACTACCAACCTTGAGGACTAAGATTGAATGCCTCTATGCTAGTCATTTCAACGGCTGTATTATCCCCAAACCGAAACACAACAATGCAAACACTGCTGGTTGGCGGTAGGTTAATGGATAAGATGGTGGTAGATACCAACCCGGACGGACCCTACACAAGGTCCTTCCACAAGTTCTTATCCCTTTACCTACTGCCAAGCAGCAGTGTTCACATTGTTGTATCCTTATACATTTTAACAGATTTATAAAGGTGTGTTTTGCAGAAAATAGTTTCATTTGATATGGTAAAGTATATTATTGTCCCTTGGGTAAACCGATCGGAAAATGTGCTTTTTCGCCGGAATCAAGTAGGTACTGCATCAGTCATATTCTTGTATCTACTTACTCTTATAACTCGTACGAATAATTATTAATACGAAAGTATGACTGCCACCTTATTTATTTGTTTCGTCTACGAATCAACACCTCAATCGATAGATGTTATATTTGGTAGAGAAAATATTTATACATAGCCCCGAGACGGACTTCTATGCAGCCAGAGTCGTGGGCAAAATTTGTCGTAAAAATGTTTGTCATTTTTAAAATCCAGAATTCATGACTATCACAAAGGACGCTCTTTGCTCCTAAAAAAGCTTTGCAGAAAATAAAGTGAACGAAGCAAAGGTCCTAGGTATTTCGCCGCGCTCTTCACCTATTCTACCTTATCTGCTTTTTTGCAATAGGAGCCATTGTCAAACAATAAAGGGATCAAGCCCTTTGTGTAAATTTAATGCGATTTCTGAAATAAGCATCGTGAGCTCCTTCACACTCAGATTTAATCGGAGTTTACGAACATGATCTGATATTTTGATATCTACGAATAAGTTGAAAGTGAGCGCTGTAACAAAAAAAAATACAGAATCAAAGTAAAAGTTTTTGTTTCAAAAGTGTACAAAATAACGAATAACTTTTTTGTTTTTAAACACTCTTGTCTAACTTCGTCTCGTTTTTTTGTCATTATGTCAAGTGCAAAATATATTAAAAATAACTTACGTAAGCTTGTAGTGCAATATGATGGTGTTTAAGACCTGATTTGGTGATGTTGATGAATAAAAACTGGAATATAAAAAAAACCAGTAAATTGGCGACATGCGGGCTCTTTTACACGTGCGTCGGTAATGTACAGTGAATCCACCAGCGCTTCGTACAAGACCATCATTGCGGAGATGAAGCGCCGCAAGAAACTCCAGCAAACGGTAATTTTTTTGAATTATAAAAACATAATTATACTTAAAAGTAAGTTATATTAAGTAATAATAAGGTAATAAAGTAATAAACAATAAATTATTAAAACAAGCAAAAATAAAATTATTACAAATGTAAGGTCAATAAACATTAAAATAAAATAATGACCATGAGAACAACACGACGAGGTCTCTATTCAAACGCCATATAACTAGGATAATTATTTGAACAACAAGTCCTTGCAAACGTGAACAGACCGGACCCCACAAACAGCACCCGTTCACAAGTATGACGCGTATCTCAGCCATCGCCTCGCTCAACCATGTGATCGGGAAAGTGGCGACCCGCTATTACTTCCAGACATAACACTATGTAAGTAACATTATAATTAATTTTCTCCTTAGACATCGCGGAGGTGACATTAATATTAATCCAAAGGTAACACAAATATAGCGGAGGAATTGTATTATTTCGGTATTCTCGCGACTTGAAAAGGTCAAGTGACCCACGCAACTACCACTTAGGAGAGGGAGGGAATATTATTTGTAAGAACTAATGGTATACGGGTCCCGTGCTGTTATTTCTGGATGAAGGGATTTATTTTAAGCCCCATAAAAGAGAGATGTTAAGTATATGTTTAACGTATGTACATACACATACATACATAAACTCACGCCTCCATTCCCAGAGTGGTAGGCAGAGCTAAAGAATTACCAAGTAGTCTTAAAACTTCTTGATAATTCTGTAACCACATTCTGCACAAGTAGGCTAAGATGTTTCCCAATGTATTAGTGACAGGTGGCAAGCCCATCGCCTAACAGTACTACAAGCCTTTATTCCCTTAGTCGACTCTTACGACATCCACGGGAAGACATGGGGTGGCACAATTCTAACCCGGCAACCACACGGCTAACGTATGTTTTTATCTATTATCTTATTTCATATCTGTAAACCTAAATTTATAAACGTCAAACATAATTCGTGTTAGCCTAAACTTGAGTTTGACAATTACACATTTAAGTTTACACATATTTAAATTTAGAAAACACCTTCCGAATTGAACTCTGTTTTAGTTATATTTAAGACTGTTTCTAATTTATTTTTTGTGTCTAGAAAATCAAGTACGCCCCACCATCGGTCAAGGCATTGACGACTGGTAGTTGTATTTCTTTACGACTTTGTTATATTTAAGTCTGTTTTTAATTTATTTTTTTCTATCTACATAGAATATATTTGTTCGCCCCACCATCAGTTAAGGCATTGACAACTGTAGTAGTATTAATTTTACGACCTAAATACTTTGTATCTAACTTATATTTAACAAACAAGACAGTTTTATCAAGATCCATCATTTTTTTTTGAATAACATTACTATTATTTTGCCTTCGTTTATCTAGATTATTAATCTTTCAAGACAATTCTTCCTAGTTTTCTCCGGAGAAATGAAATTATTTCAAAGTACTCGTATTTATGGGCTCGCAGGTCATTCGTCATTGTCGGCTGTCACCGTTGTTTTATTAGCATCATTTCCTTAATAAACCCGCAAACGCACTGAAAGCGAAGGCGCGGGCGACGAAAAGCGTTCCTATACTACTCTAAGGGCCGTATTAACAGTCATCTTGGCTGAGATGCCCGTCACAAGCTTATAAAACGAACTTATTAATAGAACATATCACACAATTGAGGATTTTTTAAAGATTAGGCTGACATAAGTGTTAAACAGTCCTTATAATGTATTTCATAGAATAATTAAATTTCAATTTAGCAGTTTAAGTAATGAAAAACCTTCATCTGGTGTGTTTTATATTGTCAATTTGTAATAATAGGTAAAATGTAATGTGTTGCATGATAATAATTTTAGCTATAGGAAAAAAGAATATGTACGCCTAAAAGGCAGATCACAGAGATCTCAAAATATATAATGTATAGAACTGTATGTAACTAACCTGTGTATCACAAATAAATGTTTACTTACTTACTTACTTACTTACAAGATACGTCGAAGTAAACGTCAGGCCATAGAAAACTGTAATTTTTTACGCATCTCGAGACGAGTATTAGAAACGAGATCAGTTTATTAATATGGCCCTAAGAGCCCACGACACTAACCTAATTCGATATGACTCCCAGATTTACTAGATACATAATTTTTTTCACATAGACAGATTTAAGAATTTTATTTGGATTTTTAGTTTTTTGAAGAGATCGATCATACTACATACGAGGCGTCGCTTATCATGCTGCTGCCAATAATTAATTGTGGTGATTAGGCCAATCAGGGGGGCTTGCAGCAATGGAGTCAGGTCAGGAGATCAGGGAGTCTTATCATACTAGACATCGGACTTATAATAAAAAAAAGCTTAGCCAGGGGTCTTGCATTACAGCATCGCCATTTTGTGTTCCGCCATTAATAATATAATAATTACAACAAGGTTTTGTGTTATGGGCTCCCCTACTACACTGAAAACGCCTCCACAACGCTATGGACACTTTTCCGTACAGGAACCTCCGCTCAGTCCGTTTCTGGCTCAAAGTCGATGGCTCTCGATGTACAAACACTGCTTTCTTTACTTCTTTCTTTGTGATTTGTAAGTAGCTCTTGATTACTTAAAATATGTAGTGTACCCTCAAAGAACATGTTGAGCACTTTAGAACCTTGTTATAATAAACTTCACGACACGTTGACTTGGTTGGTAGGTTGATAGTAACGCTGCCTACGAAGCTAGCGGTCCTGGGTTCAGAACTTCAGATCCCGGTAAGAGCAGATATTAATTTTGTGTGATGTGATGAGCTCGAGTATTTGTTCCCGAGTCTAGGACTTAGTAGTACCTATAGTATAAGCCTGGAGCCTAGTTTAGAAGTCCCCTATATATTTGGTATTACTTCGGTAAACAACAGAAATTTACCAGAAAATATACGCTGCAAAAAATTTTTTGTAATAAAATTCCCTTTTATTTACAGACTCATGTCAGAGAGATATAAAAATAACAACAGGGGTGTTCAGCAGGGGGCCGAATGCCGGTGAAACACGAGTGACAAATACACTGTTTTAATTAAGAAGCTGGAAGTACCTGCTGTAGCTACTAATTTAAACATTTGCTTGGTCAAGGACGTGTGTAGAAAACCGACAAAGGGCCAAGGTATCGTTCTTAAATGTTTAATATTATTATAATTGTTTATTTAAATTGTAGTATTTTTATTATTTGTAGACTAACTTTTATGCTGTGTTTCTTTTAAATGTCCTATTTCTTTTCTTGTTTTTGCCATCTATCTCATGCGGGTCCAGCTGAAAATCAGCGCTGCGGCTCCGTGCCACAGCACCACGCTGAGCTGGTACTCCGTTTCGGCTATTTTATTTTTAATTTGTTAAATAGACTTTGTAATTTTATTTTTATATTCTCAAATGTATGTGTTTTTTTGTGTTTATTTAATAGCCGAATAAATGATTCTATTCAATTCTATTCTTAATTAAAATTCCTACTCCATAACAGGAAGTTTGCCCAAGCGTTTATTCCATTCCAAAACTCAAATCTTTAAAGATAATCAATCTCCCTTTTAGACCACCCGAGAATAGTCATGTAGATATTTACTTACAAACGCTCCAAACATTCTACTTTCGCTAATTCCAATTCACACGCAAAAAAACATAAAGGGCGGTTTTTACCCAAGGGATTACCCCGTTGTGGGGCGTGGGAAGAGGTGGGTCGTGGGTCCTGGGGCAGGTGGTAACGGTGCCGTGGTATTGTTGCCGTTGAGGTGTCAGGTGCCGGGATCTTGGACCTGGTGGTATAAGAGTTTTTTTTATGACTTGCGCCTAGGTACTCGACCCCCGTGAGATAAAAGACGTTAGCGAGGTTTCGCTTATTACAGAATCTTTAGGTCTGTTTTTAAACTTTGTTATTCACTTAAATGTCCATTAAAAACAGAAGTGAGAAGATGAATATAGATTTTACATAAGAATCTCATGTGCACAGACAGAGACAGTTTCTCTCTGTTTATCTTCATTGGTCACTCAACTGTGTGGGCGATTGTACCATATAGGTAAATTATCAAAAATAGTATAAGAGACCAACGGTGTGAATACTAAGATAACAGCTGGTTAAAGAAAAAAAATACGTGTGATGATATCTACTCTCTTAAACGAAATCATCGCGTAAGTTTAGTTTAAAATTACTAATTAATTATCTGTGAAATTCCCCGGGTCCCGAGACGCTAAGTCTGGTTAGACGTATTGGCTTCACAAAGTATGATTGATTACTTCTTATTACTTATTAATATCAATAACCCTGGGGATCACGCGAAATAAACTAAAAGATAAGGTAATTCTAATTGTTACACAACAAAATACTCAAGTTTTTCATGCCGATTACTTCCCACGCTGGAAATGCGTATAAAAGATTATTCACCCAGTTTTGATTATGTACGCCTTAAAAATACAGAATACTGCCTGGGATTTCATTTACTTGAAGTATTTATTCAGAGACCCCAATATTTGTTGTGTGCTCGGATTTGAACCTGCTGCCCGGGGGTGCGGGTGTTAGAGCTTAGGGCTAACCGCGGTTTGGGTAAATACCTATTTGATAAAAGATTGAGCTTTTATAAAGCGAGCTTTGAACTTTATTGGGCCCTTTAACTATTCTATGAAGCGTATTTTATTTGACGTTAAATATTTTCGACGTTGGATGTTTTCTAGTTGGCAAGGGTTTTTGAAAAATACCGGCCGAAATAAATAGTAAGAATTTTATTTTGCGGGAAAATTCTTTGTGATTCTCAGCAGACTAAACCAAAAATAAACTTGACGGATTTTAAATAGCGTCATATTTTCTAATTTTTATTTAACCAAAGAGCGTTGAAGGCTAAATAATTAAATTCTATTCCAAACATTAACCGCAGTTTTTTTAATGGTTCGTAAAATTATAATTTGGTAAAGAATTTTCAACTTGAAGAATTTAAAATATCTAATTTTTATTACTGTAGCTGCTGAGGTTAATATCCAGGTTTTAACAATTAACGAGAATTCAGTTTTAAAAGCTTTTCAATCAATTAACATAATAATAAAGTTAAATTGCAAATCAAATTACGGACATAACCGCATTAACCAACATGTAGCCATTAGCAAACATAAAGAACAACTCAAAATAATTGCTATCATGCGAAAAAACGAGGGAATATTGTCACCCTTTACAAAACCACCCCCAATCACGTGGGAACCCATACTACCACCGTAAATAGACCCTCCATTTATAGCAAAAACTACTTTATTTGAATGTACTAGGGGTGACTTGACTATGGATGTACAATTATAATAACTGATCGTTGATCGTTGTTTCGGTATGAAATGAACTTTATTTGGTTTATGTTATGGGTGGTTGAAAGTGGACGATTATGTTGACTCGATTGAATCAAAATCGGAGAAAATGTTGCCATTGTTAACCCATAATAAAGCCCCGTTAAAGTAAAAATACTAGCACAAAATAAAATACAGTCATGGAATTGCAAATCTCTAAAGAGTAATAATAATAATAAATTAATAATAGATGATATTATATTTCAGGAAAATACAATTAATATAGTATCATAAAACGAAGGTAGTAAAGTTCTATTTCCGCTTATTGTTATATGGGAAATATAGAAGGGTGTTTGCCTCGTAGCGCTGGGGTACAGTACAGTCAACAGCATAAATAATTGATCATTTATGTACCTTGTCGCTTTCAATCGTTTCGCTATTTTGTATAGCATTTCAAACATAACGTTAAAGTGACAAGGTACATAAATTATCACTTATTTATGCTGTTGACTGTACGAAACCAAAACTGTGATTGGTAGCTACTGACTGTACTCGGCAATTATTTTTTGTCGGTGACTTAGGAGATGGGACTCAAGCGATCCATAAGGAAACATGCATATACTTTAACCCCCTTATTAATAAACGTGGAGTAACCGTCGAGTAGCTAAACCATGCTTAGTCCTTATCTGTCATATTCAAATGTCACAATGACAGATAAGGACAAAGCATGGTTTAGCTACTCGACGGTTACTCCACGTTTATTAATAAGGGGGTATGTGTTAATTAAGGTCATCACTGACGGTCAAGTGCGAGTCGGACTCGCGCACTGAGGGTTCCGTATTAAAGATAACATGCTTGGGAACCACAAAAGAAAATACTCCTTTTGTTATGAAATGTATTGACTATGCAATAAGGCCCATTTTGATAAGCCTAAATTTTGATACAGATTTTCAGTTTTTTTTTTTTTTTTATATCATAGGAAGGCAAACGAGCACACAGGCCACCTGATGGTAAGTGGAAACTGTGACCCATAGACATTCGCATTCACAAGACCGCAATCCTAAGACTGCAAATGCGTTGCCAACCCTGAGGACGAAGATGGAATGCCTCTATGCTAGTAATTTCACCGGCTGTCTTATCCCCAAACCGGAACACAACAATGCGAACACTGCTGCTTGGCGGTAGGTTAATGGATAAGATAGTGGTACCAACCCGGACGGACCCTGCACAAGGTTCTCCCACAAGTAAAAAAGTTATTTTATTATTTCTCAAAAACTGTGAATACTGAACACTTCATTCGTAATTATCTTTATTTCAGGAGATAAGGGAGAGGGGGCGGGGGAACGGTATTTTTATATAAATTTTTGGCTATAAATCAAAAAATACATTACAGAAAATTAAAATTAAAATAGTTTTAAAATGTGCAGATTGAGTTCCTTCATATGACACCCCATTTGCCATAATCAAACCCCTTTCATTTTTCAACCCCCATTTTTTTTTTTTTTATGGCATGGGAAGGCAAACGAGCACACAGGCCACCTGATGGTAAGTGGAAACTGTGACCCATAGACATTCGCATTCACAAGACTGCAAATGCGTTGCCAACCCTGAGGACTAAGATGGAATGCCTCTATGCTAGTTATTTCACCGGCTGTCTTATCCCCAAACCGGAACACAACATTCTAGGCTCCTTTTCAATTATTAATAAAATAAATTTCATATAGCCGCATCTAGTCGCTTCAAACAAAAAGGCGCTTGAAAGACCACATTACAGGGCCCATTAAAATGAAGATACCTTTTATTTTAATAGCCTGATTAGAACGGAACCCTGAAAACATTATCTCCTGAAGAAACCGAAGCTCTTACGTAAAAACCGTCTTTAGCAAGCCTTTACGTCAGGCTTACCGTAGGATCCGATAGGCGCAGGGGCCGCCCTACTTTGAAAATCGAAGCTTGAACTGACGTTAGCTTCATCTCTTTCTCTCGATTTAGTCTCGAATGACTAGTGGTATGGATGGAGCTAAAGTAACTGCCAAATTCGATTTTCAAAGTAAGGCCTCTGTCCCGAGTAACGAGTATCAGAGGTCAGTGGGGTTATTATGACATAACCAGACCTAGGAATAAAAGGGGCAACATTAAATGACAGCTAGGGATTGCCTATATCCAGGGCTGGGCAGTATTTGAATTACTTCTAATTGAAATACGTATTTAAAATACAAATACGTATTTAGTATTTGTATTTCAATTACTACCTAAAAATGTAATTTGTATTTAATATTTTAAATACCCGACGCCGAGGTATTTTGTAATTAGTATTTCAAATACTTATTGCATCAAAATACATTTTAACAAATACATTTAGCGATCTTATTATAAATGATTAATTGATAATAAAAATTAGCTGATTCGTACATAGACTATAAACACTAGCACCCAGAGCAGTTAGGCCTTATTCCCACGGGCGTTGCACCAACGCCAAAATGCGCACTAGTGTCAAATTGCTGCTAGTGCTATGTGCTACCTGATTGGTTGAATTGGACACTAACGCACGTTTTCGAGTTGGCGCAACGCTCGTGTAAATGTATTTTGTATTTTTGTAATTTGTATTTTAATTAAAAATGGTTAAAATACTGTATTTTGTATTTTATATTTCAAATACGGGTCTAAAAAATATTTTATATTTCGTATTTTAATTACATGCGAAAAAGTAATTTGTAATTTGTATTTCAATTAAAGCAAGGTGTGTATTTTGCCCAGCCCTGCCTATATCGATAAACTCAATTATCGATGCTTTTCCCATTTACTAGTGAGCGCTCCAAATTTTGTTTGTAAAACAATTTTTTTATTGAAAGTACCTATGTAAATAAAACAAAATGGCAACATAATTCTGGTTATTCTTAATTTTAAATGGATTTTTGAACCTTCACTTATACATAAACAACTTTTTTTCTAATTGTGTATTTCAGAATGACCGCCCCATTTACTATTGTTAAAGTCAACGATCAGATTTTTTTCCAATTTTTCGGGCGGTAATTTTCTCGACTGATGAATCCATTTCAGGTGGCTAAAAGACTTCAATTTCTGTGGAAGTGGTAGGGGCGAAACAAATAAAAAAAAACACTAAAAATGCTTGGGGCGATCGCTAGTATATGGGAAAAGAATCGATGATTGAGTTTACTAATAAGGCGATCCCTAGCTGTCATTTAATTTTTCCCCGCATATTCCTAGGTCTGGACATAACTATGCAGTTCCGTTAACGCTGAGAGAAAAGGACTTTCTCTCAGCGTAAATTGACGTCATAGTAACCCCCCTAGACACGTTTAATAACTTGTCAGCAGCTGGGAAATAACGTGAAAACGGGTCATATTCTTATCCTGACATTAAAAGCGTACGAGTACCTAAGTAATTTCTTATAATTTTATAAGCTTTTTACGGTTCCGTACCCAAAGGGTGTCAACGGGACCCTAATACTAAGCCTGTGCTGTCCATTCGTCTGTCTGTCTAACATTCAGCGGGCTATATGTATCTCATGCGAACTGAAAAAGTAGACTGTTGAAATTTTCATAAAGTTTGTATTTCTATTCCTAAATATACATACATTAAATCACGCCTGTTTCCCAGAGGGGTAGGCAGTAGGGAATGTAAAAACCGGTGAAAATCAAAAACCGGTTAATAACCGGCTCGACGGATTCAAAACCGGTTAACCGGTTTTTAGCCGGTTTTTTGCAAACTATTTGAAATCGAAGTATTAGACGATAGTTTTACTATTCTTGGTTACTATTGGTGATTTTTTGAGCTGTATGCCATTTCTAAATATCGCCCTCTGGTTCCGCCACTTTCATGCAGTGCCATCTCGATCTGTCACGATCATCACGTTAGGACACCACTGTTGTTGCAGGACTTCCATATGGGTCTTTTCTGCTTCACGTCTCGTCAATGATTTCTGTTTCAACTCTTCTCTTAATAAATCTTTCGCAGACATAGAACCTCGGGATAAACCAGATGTAGACGGAACAGGTTCAATATTTTCTGAACTTTGCGACGTTTCTGGTGAGGGGTCAAGGGCTGTTACTGTAATAGCAGTATAGTTGGTACTTTTGCCCAATAACGTCACTAAAATAGAAACAAGATATGTCATCCTTGTCATCATGTGGCTCGTGTATTGTATTGTATCGTTCAGCACGTTCATGAAGAAATTTAATTAATAAAACTTCTTGCTATTCGCTACACGAAAAAATCGGGTATGTATTCTTATTTTTTACAAAATAACTTTTCCCCGCTATATTTGTAATTTTATAGTCTGAACAATATTCTGGAGTATCTATTTAAGGCAATTTACAGTATTTTAAGGAAAAGTTCCAATTCGGTTAATAACCGGTGAAAGTTATAAAAAACCGGTTTTTAACCGAGATCAAAAAGTTTCGGTTAATCGGTTTTTCGGTTAACCGGTTAACCGGTTTACATTCCCTAGTAGGCAGATACCACTTCTTTCCACTTGCTACGATCTTGACAAGTTTCTTTCGCTTCTTCCACATTCATACATCGAGTCATGCACGCACGTTGGTTTCGGGTACTTTCCCCGGCCCTTTTCCAGTATTTCTCCGATATGATTCGAAAAAGTACGGCGGCCCCTTCCCACCCTTCCACTCACTTTCGATCTGTATATCTCTTTCGTCAATCTTCTGTCATCCATCCATTCCAAAAAAAAATACTTAAGGTAATGGTATCGCAATGGGTTTACATTTGGAATACATTTATCATACATGAGGCATGGGGCTGATCTGATGATGGAATCTGAAGGCGACAACAGGACGCCGTACTTATAGGTATACCCGCCGTTTGGACTCATCAGTTTGGTCTCGTTAGGATGATGACTGAACTTAACAAAGTCGGCAGCAAAAGCTTGTCATATTACCCTTAAATTACAAGTCAATAGATCTTCAAGTCAGTCAGTCGGTTACGAAAGAAAGACGTCTAAGAACAGAAAGGGAAACTGAAAGACGTACTACCTTCGCTCTTGTTATAATGTGAATAATGCATTAAAAGGTAACGTCTTTCAGTTTCCCTTCCCTATACATTACCTAATTACTTATACATATTTATATATGTACTATAAAAAATAATAGCATAGCGGCCCGCCAGCGGCTTCGCCCCGCTGAAAATTCCTGACTTTCCCGGTGGTTTTTTCAATTATTTTCTTTCATAAAAACCTTGTCCTGACATTGACAAACACAACAAAAAAAAACAGCCAAATCGGTTCAGCCATTTTCGAGTTTTGCGCTTAGCAACACATTTAGCGATTCATTTTTATATAGATATTTACCTAAAATAAAGGGATGGAAAGTCAAAAACGTCAAAGACGGACTTGTCTAGCAGTCTTCTAGCCGGGAGCCTTTCGTTTCATCAAAAAGTTTTTGCCAAACTGATTCATTTCCCAAACATATCATCATCATGATCAAACTGCTTTTTTTCTGAAACTGTAAATATCCATGTCTTCCCGTGGATGTCGTAAGAGGCGACTTACGCCCGGTTCCAATATTCAAGAAACGAATCGTTTTCCTTACGGGCAGTAGCGTTATGACATTTGCTACGTACAAAATGTGTCAAATTTTAACGAGACGTCACAATTCTACCAACGGTTTTTAATATAGGAACGCACCATAAGGGAATAAAGGCTTGCAGTACTGTTAAGGCGATGGGCTTGCCACCTGTCACTAATACATTGGGATACATCTTAGCCTTCTTGTGCAAAATGTGGTAGAATTATCAAGAAGTTTTAAGACCTTGTTGTTATTTTTTTAGCTCTGCCTACCCCACTGGGAATGAAGGCGTGAGTTTATGTATGTATGTATGTAAATATTTCAGGATTTATTTCAAGACCATCGTGTAGAACCCTGTAGGTTAGGTTAGGTTAGTTTTATAAAAATCCTGAAATATTTAGTTTCGGAAAAAAAAAGTTTGTCAAAATGATATTTTTGGGAAATGAATCAGTTTGGCAAAAACTTTCTGACGAAACGAAGCTAACCCCTTCTAGCCATACAATATCACCATCGATTCACCACGCTCCTCGTAGTTAAATCCAACCTCGACTCCAATCCTCGTCCCCTATCTATCCGTGATCTATGGACGCGTGCGGCGCGCGTGTGAGCGTGCGCGTCGCGGCGGTCGCACGCGCCTGCGCGGGAGCAGGGGTGATCGATCATGCTCATTATCGATAAATGGCGCATTGGCAGGTGCGAAGGATTTACTGCGGTTTGGGGTTATCTGGGGAAAACATTTGTCTTAGTTTTTAATTGACTTTTGAAAAGGAGGTTTTCAGTTTGTCGGAATCTTTTGTCTCTTTTATTATTCCGTAGTCAACAAGGAACTCTTATGTCCGTCCGTTTCGCCAAATCCGTCTGTCCGTAGTTTTACTCAGACTATTGGTAAGTAGTTACAATAAAACTCTATTTTTTTTAACTAGTTACCTATATTAATTATATTCCCGTCGGTTTGTTTTTTTTGAAACGGTATATTTTTCGGGCGTTCCCACTGTCATCAGGTGATCTAATCATCAAATCCTGGAGATATGAGGGAACTATTCGAATATTATGGACACGCCACACCTACATATATGTATAGAGTTTCCGTTGTTTAATCGAGTTGATTAGGCGTTATTTTACGTTAATATGTAATAAGTAATAATCTTATTGCGGTAATTCTGGACCGGTTTGACTTAGTGACCTTCAATAGACTAACTTAGCATACCTTCTCCTTTCTTAAAGGCTGGAAATGCATTATGCTGGAGTTGCCGGTGTCCATGGGTGGCGGTGGTCTACATCAGGTGACCTGCTAGCTTGTTAGCCTCCTTTAGCATAAAAAAATCAATTAACTATAAGCTATCTTAGAGCGACCACATATCTTGCTCGACCCCAGGAGAACGTTAGGAGACTTGCAGCGTTGTCTCTTTGAATTTGAACCGCAATTTGCACCTTTGGCCAAAGTAGCACTTTGGACTACCGATACCTATGTCATTTAGACGCAAGGAAATCTCCTTTAAAGACAATAATGAGCACGTAACCTGTAAAATTATCGAAACGCCTATGTCGTCATTTGGAAGGAAAATGAGGGTAAAGAAAGACCTAAGTCTGCCATCTGTTAAAAAATATTGGAACTAAACCGTTTCCGACGGTGCTGCCATCTAGTTTTAGTAAGTATGTAGGTACTTCCTGCTTACCATTGGGTGTATCTCATAACTTCTCAATATGAACACTACTTCATAAAAAGCACGCTAGATGTCACTACCAACATTGTTCAATAAAAAATGAACTTTTCGAGCACTAAAACACAATTTCAACAGATACTTCTTGTTTGTTATTGTGCATAATCACCAATATCACCATTCTTATTTTACTTAAAAAAACATCTAATATTAAGCGTCATCGTTTTCTGAGTATAATGAAGCGCATAGCGTTAGCAAGTTTGTTTTTATTGTCATATTTGTAACCTACTTAAATTAAGTCGACTGCTGATTAGCTGACATTCAAATAACGGTTTCCTTCAAAGGAATAATGTCCAATAGAAACCAAATGTTATGTGGCATATTGTCTTACGTCAAATAGTTGTAATTGAAAACGATTGTCTTCGAAAAATAAATAAATATATTATGCCGTAAAGCTGAACGAATTATAATAATTATAAATAAGTTATCAATTCTATTTAGTTATCGTTATTGGACTCGGTGTGATTTGCTTAACTATAAGTAGTTATTTCATACACCTTTAAATTACAATAAGAGCAATGGACGACATGGATAAACTAAGTTGTAGTAAGTTCCAGCATAGGTAACCTTTTGTGTAGTCGTGAAAATGTGATATTATTCTATTAAATTTGGTAAATTTAACAGAGGAAGTGTTGGATATGAGCGACATGGAGCATTCGGCTTCTGAAGATCTTAAGGACATGGATGACAAACCCAAGAAAAAGAAGAGAAGGCGTCGTGAAATTGACATGGTGGGTTTCAATGGTATTCTGCTTGGAATCATGTTTTAGAGTATTCAAAAGGTAACTATTAGCGTTGTTACGCCTCTCTCATCCCCGAGAAATCTCGCAGTGGCTGGATATTAATTTTCACGTTTTATTCATATAGAAAAAATCAAAAAAGCATCTTAATTCCTGGTTTATAAGAATTCCAAAAGTGCAACAGGTTAGTTTTAACTCTAGTACCTAAGCAACAACTGAGTTGAGCAATTAATATCTGTACAAGTGAGTCAAGTACTTTGATTTCCCCAGATAAAGCTGTCGGACGATGATGACTCGGATGATGACGGCCTGACCAAGAAGCTTGTCCGCAGACTGAGTCCGGGGCCCAGCTCTAGGGAGCCTCGTACTTGTGTGCTCAAGGTATTATGAAAATAATAAAAGTACAGGAGTAGAACTTATAAGTTTTGTCTCTATGCAATAATTTGTAATTCAAGCTGATGTTACTATGCCAGCTAGGTGCAAAAAGGGGATTAAATAAATGCTAGTAAGACATATGCATTCCTATTTTCTTATCTGTTTCAATTTGCCCTAAGGCATTGATGTCTTAAAGCAAATTCAAATGAGCCACAGGCACTACTACTGACTAGTTCAATTTATGTGACAGTGTCCCCTGATATATATTTATTTATTTCTTCATTAATATATGTTTTTCCTTCACTGTAAGTGCATTGGGTAATTTACCTACGTTTGAAAAACTCCTAGGTACATGGTGGCCGGGGGTTCCGACTCTACCTTACGATTATAAGTTGACTCCAGGTATCAATAAATTTTTCAAAACACCTTTCAACAAATGCATCATTCCAAAGAGTTTTCACTTCATTGAAAGGCATTTCACATCACATGAATGTTTTTTTGGTAGGGACAACTCTAACTTACCTAACCAACCTAATGAATATTTAAGATATCCTGAAAACATCATGGTTTTAGCAGATAATAGTGTTAGATGATATGAAATTCAATAAAATGATACAATCAATGAAATAAAATTCGAGAAAATGATGGGTTGCCCTCAACTCCCTAAGCTACTAGCCCACTGAAGCTATTATATTCCGAGGTCATGATGGGGACAAAATAACACCTATAGCTGACTGGAAGTTGGTAGATTTTAACAGTTAATAATGCGGCTTGTTTCCTAGGCTTTCCAAAAGCGCCGCCCTCTTTCGCGCCTCTTAGAACAGCTACTCCGTAACCTGGAGAAACGCGACCCTCACCAGTTCTTCGCATGGCCCGTGAACGACACCTTCGCTCCTGGCTACTCCAACATTATCAAGCGGCCAATGGACTTCTCCACGATAAAGCAGAAGATTGATGATAATGAATACAAGTCGCTTAATTGTTTCATTGTAAGTTAATTTCATTAATCATTCAGAATACAATAATTTTCTCTTACCAAAGACTGGGCAGTGACGACTGAGGTGGCAGACACGAATTCAAAAATGGAATCTCCTCATGCATGCTTTATATAGCTTTATGCATTTGTTTGTCGCAGTTGCTAAGCTAAGCTAAGCAACGCTTTTTCTAATATTGACTAGTGTGTATAGAGTAAGTTATACTATCCATTCAACTGCTATCTTCTCACCAACAGAGCGACTTTAAACTAATGTGCAACAACGCTATGAAGTACAACAAAGCCGGCACAGTGTACCACAAGGCGGCCCGCCGCCTGCTGCACGCGGGGCTCAAACAGCTGACCCCGCAGAAGCTCCGGCCTCTTGGGGACATACTCACCTACATGTACGAGATACCCATCAGAGAGCTGGGCTTCGACATCGGGAAGATGGACGTGGTATGTTGATTTGTTGCAGGTTTTATTGATATGATAAGACATAGGCCGACACATTAACCTGGCGATTTTCCATGTTAGTTTTGTTTGCAAACCCGATTTATTCCTGAACACGGATTTCTGTATGGACGCACTCTGTTAATCCAATAATGATAGTAGATTCAATCCAATGCAATTTTGGTTATTAGTGGCAATATCTTTTATTTTATATTGACATTTCGACATAAAAATATAAGTATAAGATTGACATTTCGACAAAAACGGAATGTGTCCAAAGATAAATGTGGCTGAAACGGAATATGCCCAAACATAAATCTTTCGAAACAATCCATAATCCATAATATGGAGAGACAGTCTCCAGCCCACATTATTTATTAGGGTGGTGGCACAAATATTTGCATTTTTACTAGCTTTTACTCTTGCGAATTGGCAACAATTTTTTGCCCACCCTATACAAGTAATATCTGTCCTCAAGTTGGTACAGATTATTGATTGGATAAGTTCAAATAAGATCATTATTTGATTAGATAAGTTGGTATTTATCTCGTATTCTAAGATTTATTTAGTTAATAGTATTTTATAAAAACAAATTGAATTAAACTAAAATATTAAATTTAAATTATAAAATAAAGCCCTCCAATGCTCCTACTTGCGGCATCGTGCCGTTACCCCGCTGCACTGCGATGCTCACTCTTTGAGCAAGAGCCTTTCCTGTTGTCGCCAGAGACGCCGATTAATTTGTCTGACACTTCTTTGACAAACTTCTTTGTGTCAGATGACCACGGCCCAAACGTTTCTATAGCTAGTGCAGCAAATAAGTATTCTATTCGTATTCTTAGGTATCTTATAAATTGGTACTGATCTTACTAAGATAATAAAATGAACACATATTTATTTGACGAAATACTCATTGTATTTTTTGCTACATCACTAAAATGGAATTTAAGCTGTATTTAAAGTAAATGTGTGTGTGTAAACATTGCGTCACAATGACCGAATAGTCTTTGCCTTGCAATTGAAAGATAATCACAAAAAGATCCAAAGTAAGGTAGATACATCATAATAATTAGCGGGTATTATCTCTTGTCACATTTGGTGACACAAAACCATGTTTTTTAATCAATTTAAGTAAACATATAGTTCTGTGGAAAATTGAAACAATTTCTTGATCAAAATAATAATCACATACCGTGAAATAATACGGTCTACCGTGCATGTTTCAAATAACCTGTCGGTCTTAGAAATATCTCCAATGGCTCAAAACATAGTGGTGAGTACAGAACTTCGACACACTAACAAACTAACACACCACACTGCTAGATCAAAACAGTATCAACTCAAAATCCTTGTTAGTTTTGTTTTAAGTTCATAGAAGTTGTATTAAAGTCGATTTTAAAATGCAGTTGTATTTTGACTTACTACTGTTTGATCTAGCATATAGTACGTATCATCTACCACATTCATGTCGCTCAAAATTGAACTTAACTACCTACATTTTATGACAAATATTGAATTGAATTTTCCTGACATATGACTTCACGGATCAGTATCCTTCAGGAAGTTACGGATTCGAGGCTCTATTCCATTTCTTGCTTGTGTCGTTACTTTAGCAGGGCCTGGAAAAGGGTTAAATCAGAACACTCCTTTTTAATCGTTTTATAATCATTTCCTTTTTGCTGAGCCGTAATTGGCTTGAAATAGAATACCCGAATAAATACCTAAATATCAACTTATTTACAATCATTCTTCAAGACATTTTTGATGAGCATTGTGATGGATGTGGTGCAGGGTCCGCCCGGGTCGCTACCACCATCTTATTTATCCTACCACCAGACAGCAGTTATCGTATTGTTGTGTTCCGGTTTGCCGAAAATATAACCGCTGAAGTAACTAGCATAGAGGCATTCCATATTAGTCCTCCGGTTGGCATTAAAAAGATAAAAGATGTTTATTCAGTAAGGCACTTTTACACGTCAAAAATCTACCAGGCGCTTCGCAAGAGACCACTGCTGAGAAGAAACGCCGCAAGAAACTCAACAGTCAGTCGTTTTTTAAATATTGCTTGTGATATTATACAATAATAAACTTAACCTAGCATTATATAAAACAATGAATCTCACATAAAACAAAACATAAATATGTTCATGCGTAGTTGAGCAGGAAAATGTATGAAAACTAAGAATTTTCACAAGAACTAATAAGTAATAAAAAGTAATAAGAAAAATAAAATTATACAAGTTGTACTTACCTATTTAAGTGTTGAGTTCAGGCAAAGCATTTTAGCTTTAGACATCAACAAAATATTCAAGGAAGTTTTAAGTACTGGAAGTGGTAACTTTACAACGTCAGGTGATTTATTATAGAAACGGATGCATTGACCTACAAATTATTTATAAAAATTATAAACCTTACGGACACGAATATTTTTAATAGCGATTTTATTTTTATTTCTATTTCTTGTATTCAAATTATGTACCTATATCATTGCAACTCGTTTGCCTTCGGTGGACATAAAAAAAAGACTGCTATAGTTTCTTTCGGCGCTTTTTCTCAGTAATGGTCTTTTCCGAGGCGCTAGTAGATTGGACTCCATATGACCTTACTGATTAAATTTGATTTGAATTAAAATTTTATGAGTGAAATTCGTAATATTTGTGTGTTTTTAATGAAAACATTTAATGCCATATTGGCTCCAGTTTCTATGACAATTGAGTCGCATGGCACTAAGTGTATTACACATAAAATATGTACTAACCTAATATAATAAATAATGTATGTAATATAAAATTTATGTAAACCAAAATGGTATTTATAGATAAGTTTTTACAAAAGGGAATATTTGGTACCGAAAGAGTAAAACGTTATAATATCCTTTCTTGTCCTTTTCATTTTAATTCTGAATAGCTCTAAATTGCTTACTTCTGTGTAGCTCTCTGGTCTGGATGTTTTTTTTAATTTCGTTTATTGGGTAAATCAAAACGACATTCAAATTTCTAATGTAACTTTAATAAATTAAACTTTAAAAAATTAAGATAAATAAAAATAGTTTTTGCGGTATTTAAAAAGGTCTATACTTCTTAATTATAGTGTTGAATACCTACTGCATTCAAATAAAAAATATAAGTGCGTAAAACGGACAGTTCATTCAGTCTTATTTTGATTAGAACGTCTACTGCAAAACGTCTAAAATTATTTTTAACACAATTTAAAATATTTCTCAATTGCTTAATATTTTCAATCGACTCATGACATGATTTAGTTTTAGTTTTGGTGAACAAGTCACTAAATCATTTTCACTAGAGCATTTTCAATCAAATGTTTTTAATATGTATGCTCGCATATCCCACACATGTAACCCAAGAAACTAGATTAGTTGACATATAGTTGGTTTAGCATTTTAGTAAAATCTAAAATAATTTTAGAAATGCAAATTGACTATGAAGGCTGTATTTTTTGTTGATATTATAAAAGAAAGCATTATTTTGTCAGGCATTACGAGCGTTAATTGCGTATTTGAATATCTTGCGTATATCTTGACTAACTGGATAATATGTATAATGCATAACCACTTATGTACAGTCAGCTGCAGAGAAAAGGATTCCCCCCTCCTGGTAAGGATCGATTTTTTTCAGAAAGCTGTGGTTAAATTTATATGATTTTTCGGTGAATTGAAGATTTTACTATTGTCTACACAAAGTCAAAATCATTTAAATCTAACCACAGGTTTTCGAAAAAAAACAATCCTTACCAGGAGGGGGGTATCCTTTTCTCTGCAGCTGACTGTACTAGTTTTCATTTTGCATGACACCAATTGCATAATTTGGATTCGTATTAAACAAATAACGATGCAATTATAATGCACAACTACAAAATGCATAATTTCTTGAAACACTGGTCTACTTATAGATTAAAACGTCAACAATAATATTCTAAAGTCTTTGATTACTTACTACTAATATTGTCACAGTCAGAAAATGAGTTAGAAATTGACTTATAATGCAAAACAACAAAATGTTTGGTGTGATAAATGAGTGTTATGTTGATTTATTCGCATTTTATACACTTTGCGGAATGCCTACGGAGCTCCGCTCCTGCGGAGCTCCTATTTCTGTGAAGTTTGGAAGGACTAGAGTAATGTTATATTTATTATACTTGGGGCTTGGATCCGGAATTGAATTTTTTCATTAGTATAAAAACTGCGAACGTGTATAAAATGTGAATAAACCTTTATTGTGTTATTTGACCGTATGCCAAATGAAATTATACGATTTGTTTTTATGCCAAAATGCGGTAGTTAAGTAAAATCAAACCCCTTCAGTACCAAATAATCCCAGTTATTAAGAAAGAACTTTACTTGATCACTTTCTGCCATGCAGCCGCTTAGGACGTACGCGCGCAAGGTACCGTGTGCATTAGAAGATAGACATAGTTTGTTGGCTTCCTGTGATGATGCATTATAAGTGATCCGGTATTGCATGTGCTGTGTAGGTGCGAGAGAGACGGAGGACCGGGGGTGCTTTAAAAAAAACGTCTAGAAAGTACATTTGTATAAAACACTTTAAACTCAGTATAAGTTGAGCATGAGAGCGTCGATATAAATTTGCACATTAGAAAAAAAGGAATGAAACTTTTTAGTATGATGTACGAGGGCTATTAGCATGGTGTGTCGGTATACGTATTAGAATTGTCGAAATACATTTTGATGTCTATGTACCTACAAGTTTATTTCCAAAGATGCCAACATACATATCGTCATTGCTTGGAAAAATCCTCGTATCTCATATTTCGTGATATACGATTTTAAACTTAAACGTAAATAGAATTAAGCTCTAAATATTACATCTTGAAATATCAGATACGAGTTTTTTCTAAAGTAGTAACGATATTTTATGGTGTAAAATTACAATTTAACTACACAAATTCAGCCTTCTGCATATGCATGGCCATAATATTTGGTGTGAAAATATATCCTGTAGACAAAATAGTTGCATCTTTGGAAAACATCTAGACATCTAGACGTCTCAGCTTAACCTTTTGAACGCCACAGTCGGCTCTGGCCGACAACTGAAAGTCGTGCCACTGACGCCACCGACGGCCACAGCCGACACAAGTTAGAGATTAAAAGAGACTTGGTTTCGTATGGATTAAGTTGTAATTTGCTTAGGATAGCAAACATGTTTGGCGTATGAGTGACTCATTTCGTATTTGACGTACGGCGTTCAAAAGGTTAAGTTAGACAAAGCCCCCCGGTCCCCGCTGTATGGCTCGTCCCTGACCCGCGCCCCCCCCAGAAGGTGCTGAAGCGCAGTCCCATCAAGTCGGGCGGCTCGGAGGCCGAGGCCGCCTCTGACGGCCAGGAGCGCGCTGACGCCGGCGACAGCGTCAAGATACAGATGGAGGCCGCTAGAGAGCAGCACAGGCGGCGGCTGGCCAAGAAAGGTGAGGGCTTCTGACACTTTTGCAGCGTTTTTCTGTGAAAATCCACAGAAATAATGCAATTTATTTAAAATATTAAACCTTATTTCGGACAAATAACGTTTTAGTGTCTTTCCAATGATCATAAAAAACAGCGATGGAGTATTTCCGTGTCTTTCTTTTACCAGTTATAGTCTGGTTTCCGACATTTTAAGAAAATAAAATTCAAATCACCGTAAGATCATCTCATCGGGTACGGGAAATGCTTAGAAAAACTCATTGGTACATGGTGACCGCGGGGGTTCGAACTCGGTGCCTTACGATCACGAGTCGACCCCCTGAGCCACTAGGCCACCGACGCCCTTATTAAACAAGGTAAATCCATATCGTTTTTGAGCTGTTATCGTATGGTCATCGTTTTGATAGCTCTTATTTACTTGACAGTAATGACAGCCGAGTTAAAAACAATACCACAACAGGAAAAATACTATTTGAATTTTACAGCCTAGAATATAGGCGTTGCGCTGGTCTGGATTGTCATATGGTTCTTATAAAATCTGGTATATTCAATATCAACGAAAGTGACGGCTAGAAGAAGCAAAGAACTTTTACTTGTTGCTCTATCAAAAAAATAAAATTAATATGTTTTTTTATAAAATCCCCACTACTCCCCAGCATTCCCCAACATGGACGCCTCGGGCCGAACGACCCTAAACCTGGTGGCTAACACCGTGGACCCCGCCGCGCCGCCGGAAGAGAGACCCATAACCCTCGGACAGTACATCGGGAAACTCACGCAAGGCACCGGGACCTTGTATGGTGAGTCATACATGACCTTGAACCTCTGCAGTACCTACCTACGACTAGCAAAAACGCATACAATCTTAGTTTTCAGAGTTGGCAACGCGTTTGCAGAGTTAAGAATAAGGATAATTTATTATCCAAAGTGTGCATACTCCTTAAGGGGTAATTTGCTGCAGTTCCCAAATTAGGCCGAACCTGTATCTTGAAGTAAATATTTTTTCTCAAACATGCTATGTAATGTCGGCGTTATGTTAGTTATTTTAGGCTTCAAAGTGCCACGTTCCCGACGGAACAACTCGAAAGAACTGTAAAGGAATTTCATACAAAATTGAAGGCCTAGGCCGGGAAGTAATTTTTTTTTTAATTTTAATATGGCCATGACAGCTGGTTTTATGAACAGGCTGAATAGCTGAAAATCGTTTTTTTTTGTATCTGAGGTTCGGACCAAAAATATCCGCGTTACACATTATGCCTATTACACAAATGTTTTTTGAGTGATGTTTTTTTTTTATTTCATTGCATATGTTTGAGAAAAGCACTATACATACCTCGCCGTGAAAAGGGGTTGCCAGCCTCGTAACTATCCGACCTCGCTTCGCTCGGCCGTCTATATGAACTCGGCCCGCAACCACCTACTTCCCGGCGTCTGTAGTAATAGTACATTACTCACACAACGATACAATACAACGATTTTCAGCTATTCAGCCTGTTCATAAAACCAGCTGTCACGGCCATATTAAAATTAAAAAAAAATACTTCCCGGCCTAGGCCTTCAATTTTGTATGAAATTCCTTTACAGTTCTTTCGAGTTGTTCCGTCGGGAACGTGGCACTTTGAAGCCTAAAATAACTAACATAACGCCGACATTACATAGCATGTTTGAGAAATGTACTATTAAAAGGATCTTGGGATTACAGTCTTGAGTGAAAATGTTGATGGGCCTCAGAAAGCACTTCCCATTAGATGGTTTTCTTCCTTGCTTGCATATTCATTCCATAAAAAACATCTCTTTGCATAAAATACTGCATTAAGCCCCCACCTGTAAAGAAGAGGTGAAGTAAGTTTGTGCATCATTGTCATCATTGTGTAATGTAATGTATCGGTACTTAATAAAAGCCCCTCAATTATTTATCTGAAGATGTATCTAATGCACGTGCTTATTCCACCGCTGCCACTGGACGAATAATCTCTTCTCTGGAGCACATACACTACACATTGTAGTTAACAAACAAATCGCACGTATCCAACAGTGACACTAAATTTCGAAAAAACTATTTAATTCGTGACATTATTCCAGTTAAAAATAATTAACTTTTGTATGAGAACCCAGAGTACCCAGAGTACAAAAATGTATAGTGTCACTGACTGTGCGAACGACATCGTTCTGTGTCGGCATAAATCGTATATATCTTGCTGTCTCTGTTAAAACTACAAACTCCGATGTTTCTTGATTATTCACTACCTATATCTGTGCCTGTCTTATAAGCTGCGTAAACCTCCCAAGATCCTGTTAGTGAAAAGGATAGAGTTATAGTATTTGGTCTTTCTCTCTTTTGCTGCGTGGGACTTATCAAATTTTATCAAACAATTATACGGCTTCTATTTTGTTTACTTGTACGTGTCCTTCCTCTGTCAGCGCCCCGCGAAGACCGTCGGAACCTCGTGAAGGGGGTGAAGCCCCTGAACTACGGACCCTTTAGCTCGTTCGCGCCTGCGCACGACGGCACCTTCGCCACGCTCACGAAAGAGGAGTCCCACCTGCTTTACCATACGCTGCGTGAGTTGAAATATAATCATTTAAAAAAATGAATATTCTAGTAGTAAGTCAGTAAGGCCTGCTAATTAACTGTGCTTTCTCCAGCGTCAGAAACAGGCCAAGGCAACGAAGAGCTGCTCCGCTTCGCGCCCGACTCGCCCTGGACGCTCCTGTACGACATGGAGGCCATGTTCCCGGACAAGAGCCAGGCTGAACCGCCGCCGGACGACACCGTGCGTATACTGGACTTCACCTTTCCCATTTTATAAATATCTTCACCTTTACCTTGTTTACGCATCGATTTAATAATTTGACCTTATGATTTTTTAAAATTTCCTGAACGTCAAATGATTTGTAAATTGGCCGGGTTATACATTTTCGACGTGTCATTACTCATGTAATTAAACAATCAAATTCCTTGATACAACTCTATCATTTCAAATGTTATCTGCTACATTTTATGTCAAATTTAAAGGTTAAAAAAAAACATTAGGCTTTCTCCTTTATTCTGCAGGACGTAACAAAGGTGAAAGTGGACGTGGAACAACTCCGCAGCCTGTCTGAACTGGGCATCGACGTGGAGTTCCTCAACGAAGTCGAGGATGACATAGCGGCTTCCCAACATGACTACGGCATCGCTACGGCTCTCAAGCACACTTGCGACCTGTTGCAGAAGTTAGAGAAGGAACAGAGGGATAGGTGAGTTGGATTATATTTGTACTTGGGTATTTGCTAAGGGTTAGACTACTGGGGAAATGACTAGCATAAGGGGCATTTGATCTTTGTTGCCTCGCTGTATGATCATGGCATCGTCTTGGCTCTTAAGTACACTTGCGAATAGCTATAGAACCCAGAGAAGCAGCAGAGGAATCGATGAGTTTTGATGATTAACATTTATATGATAAACCGAGGTCATCAAATTGACGTTTTGTATACAGATATTAACAAGGCATTGTATTATAGATATTAGCAAGGCATTCGATAGAGTTGATCATGGCATAATTATTTATTTATTTAATTGTATCTGGTATTTATGGAAAAGTACTGGATTGGTGTTTTAGTTAAACTATTTTTGCCAGGTTTATAAAGGTAGCTTTGAATATATGAAAATTGCTTTAATGATTCATAAAGGATACCCCAAGGTTCCATATTAGGGCCTACATTTTGGATCTACCGCTCAAGTTGGTTTTCCATTACATAGAAATGTGAACACAGTTGGTAGGCGACGGGTTAGTGGATTAGATTACCGTCTTCTTTTGTTTGAATACGGCTCTGGTTGTTTAACGGTACTATTATTATTCGTCTTTAATGACGTGGGTAGACTAGTTAGCGCTTACGAAGGTGGTAATCTCGGGTTCGATTTTCTGTAAGGGCAATTTTTTTTGTGAAATAGCGAGAGTATTTGTTTTTGAGTCTTGGTTGTTTTCTATGTGTTTAAGTATGTGTTTCTCTACATTAGTTTTTTTATCGTTATTTAGTTCAGTCAATATCAAAAGTTGATACAGTAGTTTAACTCTTATAATGCAAAATGTGGTATCTGGGTAAGAACCAAAAAGTTGGCCTCGTTATTTCACTCAATTAAGTTTTCAAGCGAAAATTAGCCATACAAATGTAGGGACGGCGAAATTTTTTGCGACTTCGTTTATTGTGGTTCACTGCGCTTAACTAAGGTCCAACTTTTTGGTCCTTACCTGTCTCAAGTCGTATGGCCAAAGCAGATTCAATTAATCAAATCAATAAAAAAGGAGTTTTGCCTGAATTGCCGCCTTGTCTCAGCATAGCACGGGGGGGTATTATGACATAGCTATGCAGTTCATTTTACGGCGAGCGTAAAGGACAGAGCTATAGAAGTTATATAGCACTGTCCTTTTCTCTCAGCGTAAACTGAATTGCATAGTTATGTCATAATAGGGTCAATCAACTATTCTTTGTACATTTTAGTATGTCTTAATTATACAACACTGTGAAACCATAGCCCGGTATAAACTATTTTTTTAAATCAATACTATCATTGTCAGCACAAGGGAAAATAAGCTATCTAAATCAGAATAACATTTTTGCCAAAAATACTGGTAACTTAGGGGACAAATCACTATTTTCATACAAAACTGGGGACAACATGGTCCACTAAGTTACCAGTGAAACAAGATATTTTAATTGTTTAATAAATATATCTACCGGGTCATAGAATTCACTGTTTATCTGTGTAATAAAATCACGCAATATTTTAAAGAAAATCCATTTAGTTTTTCTTTATACTTAAAAACACTACAAACTTGAAAAAAATTGTGTACAAAGAATAGTTGATTGACCCAATAACCCCTCGGAGTTCAAACATGACATTAAAGTAACCAAAAAAAGTGTGCAACTCCTTATAAGGTCGACCGTACAAGGGTCGAGTTTAGTTGGGCAGGAGGTAGTTGTGAGTGACGGTCTCCCTTGGGCAGGTTGTCGGGCGCGCTGCCGTGGCACCTGGCGCTGGCGGCGCGCGCGGGCGGCGGCGAGCGCGAGCTGGCGCGCCAGGCGGCGGGCTGGCTGCGCGGCATGGCGGCGCGCGTGCCGCCCGCCTGCCTGGCGCCCGTGCGCGCGCTGCGGGCCGCCATGGGCGTCACGCTCGACCACCTCGGTGCGTACACACACACACACGCGCGGGCCGCGGCGAGCGCGAGCTGGCGCGCCAGGCGGCGGGCTGGCTGCGCGGCATGGCGGCGCGCGTGCCGCCCGCCTGCCTGGCGCCCGTGCGCGCGCTGCGGGCCGCCATGGGCGTCACGCTCGACCACCTCGGTGCGTACACACACACACACGCGCGGGCCGCGGCGAGCGCGAGCTGGCGCGCCAGGCGGCGGGCTGGCTGCGCGGCATGGCGGCGCGCGTGCCGCCCGCCTGCCTGGCGCCCGTGCGCGCGCTGCGGGCCGCCATGGGCGTCACGCTCGACCACCTCGGTGCGTACACACACACACACGCGCGGGCCGCGGCGAGCGCGAGCTGGCGCGCCAGGCGGCGGGCTGGCTGCGCGGCATGGCGGCGCGCGTGCCGCCCGCCTGCCTGGCGCCCGTGCGCGCGCTGCGGGCCGCCATGGGCGTCACGCTCGACCACCTCGGTGCGTACACACACACACACGCGCGGGCCGCGGCGAGCGCGAGCTGGCGCGCCAGGCGGCGGGCTGGCTGCGCGGCATGGCGGCGCGCGTGCCGCCCGCCTGCCTGGCGCCCGTGCGCGCGCTGCGGGCCGCCATGGGCGTCACGCTCGACCACCTCGGTGCGTACACACACACACACGCGCGGGCCGCGGCGAGCGCGAGCTGGCGCGCCAGGCGGCGGGCTGGCTGCGCGGCATGGCGGCGCGCGTGCCGCCCGCCTGCCTGGCGCCCGTGCGCGCGCTGCGGGCCGCCATGGGCGTCACGCTCGACCACCTCGGTGCGTACACACACACACACGCGCGGGCCGCGGCGAGCGCGAGCTGGCGCGCCAGGCGGCGGGCTGGCTGCGCGGCATGGCGGCGCGCGTGCCGCCCGCCTGCCTGGCGCCCGTGCGCGCGCTGCGGGCCGCCATGGGCGTCACGCTCGACCACCTCGGTGCGTACACACACACACACGCGCGGGCCGCGGCGAGCGCGAGCTGGCGCGCCAGGCGGCGGGCTGGCTGCGCGGCATGGCGGCGCGCGTGCCGCCCGCCTGCCTGGCGCCCGTGCGCGCGCTGCGGGCCGCCATGGGCGTCACGCTCGACCACCTCGGTGCGTACACACACACACACGCGCGGGCCGCGGCGAGCGCGAGCTGGCGCGCCAGGCGGCGGGCTGGCTGCGCGGCATGGCGGCGCGCGTGCCGCCCGCCTGCCTGGCGCCCGTGCGCGCGCTGCGGGCCGCCATGGGCGTCACGCTCGACCACCTCGGTGCGTACACACACACACACGCGCGGGCCGCGGCGAGCGCGAGCTGGCGCGCCAGGCGGCGGGCTGGCTGCGCGGCATGGCGGCGCGCGTGCCGCCCGCCTGCCTGGCGCCCGTGCGCGCGCTGCGGGCCGCCATGGGCGTCACGCTCGACCACCTCGGTGCGTACACACACACACACGCGCGGGCCGCGGCGAGCGCGAGCTGGCGCGCCAGGCGGCGGGCTGGCTGCGCGGCATGGCGGCGCGCGTGCCGCCCGCCTGCCTGGCGCCCGTGCGCGCGCTGCGGGCCGCCATGGGCGTCACGCTCGACCACCTCGGTGCGTACACACACACACACACGCGCGGGCGGCGGCGAGCGCGAGCTGGCGCGCCAGGCGGCGGGCTGGCTGTGCGGCTTGGCGGCGCGCGCGACCACCTCGGTGCGTACACACACACACTCCTACTCTCGAGACATGTCAACCACCCACCTACTTTCACAAACACACAGCCAATCTTGCTCACTCATCCACCCACTACTGCTCACCTACCAGCTCACCCTCCAGGTCACAGTTACTTTGGTAGTAAAAGCGACCTTCGCCGGTCCCAGGTGGTATTCGTTAAATAATAATTTTTTTTCTACATCTTCTCAACTCTCACTTACCGTAACAACTTGCTCTTTTAACCATCCATTCTCTACTTACCTAAGCCACACAGCCTCTCTGACTCATTTCTACTTCAATCACACCTACTCTCTTGTTCCCATTCCCGCCACTACCTACTCTGTTGATAACTTATCGGTACTCACCCACTCTTGCGCATTCACCCACCCCCCACCTCTCTTGCTCACAGACCTACTCGTCTACTCACTCATCCACTGTCCCTTTCTTTCCTTACGCACCATTTCATCTACCCAACCTCTGTCTCTCACTCACATATATGATAACTATGTTGATAATGTCCAATTATCCCTCATTCTGAACCGATGTAAAGAATGTCCTCGCTTGTCCAGATACCCCGATGGCGGTGGACGACTTCGAGATGGAGCACGAGCACGCCTCCGACCCCGACTCGCACTCCAGCCACGACAAGTGACGCGCGCGCACGCGGTCGCTGCATTTTATACGATTACATTTAACATAGGTATTAAAGTGTTGAAAACGATTTTGATTTTTATTTAGTACTTTTTACCCACAATCAGAGGTCCAAATTGAACGTATGTTTTTAGTCCAGCCAGATGTCGAGTTTTACCGGCGCAGTGTGGCCGGTTTCTTTGTCAATTCAAAACGTTCTCACGCAGCAACTGATGCGCGTGTACTGGACGTCTTTATCTGGAGCTGCTCCGAGTTAAAGGTTTAATTGATTGATTAAACTCATTTTCTGTCAAAATTCTCCATCACCAGATCAGCTGTTTTAGACACGGTAATAAGTTGTCACCAGGGTTACATAGTGACAATTTATCATGGTCCTTCCCTTCATTCCCAGAGTGGGGTAGGCAGAGCTAAATAATTACCAAGAAGTCTTAAAACTTCTTGATAATTCTGTAACCACATTTTGCACAAGTAGGCAAGTAGGTAGGTAGTGACAGGTGGCAAGCCCATCGCCTAACAGTACTACAAGCCTTTATTTCCTCAGTCGCCTCATATCACGGAGTTGTATGTCCGGATATTCACTAATCCACGAGTTAATGTAATGTATGATTTTAAAGTAACCGAGAATTTTCAATAAAAATAATGTATATGGACGTCTTTTTTATCGATATCAAATCCCTAAAACGTGCCCCGAGTCAGCACAGGAAGGGTCATACATAAAAATAACGTCAAACCACCCCAATCAGTAAAGTAAAATTTGGACACATTTAAATCAAATAAACTAAACTTAAAGATGCTTAAACGTGCAGGCTGGCCCAATGCGTTATTACGGGGCAATCTAGCCTACATTTGTATCCATTCCTAGCCAATAAGATAACGGAAAGAGGTTCAAAATTCATGATTTGACCCATACTAATAAAGCCAATTAGCCAATTAAATAAAAGGGTGTAAAAAGGCGAACATTGTCGTACAGGAAACTATAATATTCATATTATTCATCTAGTTTAGTCTAGTAAGTACTTACCTACCTGTGTTAATATTGAACCAATATCTTCCATCCATAGACAGGCTGGCGCCTGTGAGCTTTTGAGAACAAAACATGTATAGGTATAACCTATTCTTTAGGGTGTAGGTATTCTTCATGACCAATAATCGTAGGTACCTACCGCTAGGTAGCTGAAACAATTCCATACAAAATGCGCCAACGCTTCTCACCTCCTCCAATCCAATTATAACCATTTTTGAATATGTTGTAGACATGAAAAACTAGTTCTGTACGTGTTCCTTTTTCGAGAAAATTATAAGGAACTGGAAAAAAAAATAGGAAAGTACAAACCTACCTAGTTTTTCATAATTAATGCAACAAATTCAAAAATCGTGGAAACCGGACTTGATTAAAATAGCATTCACCAAACTAGAATAAGGTCTTAATACCTTTCTAGATTAAACGCCGCATTTGTCTAGACCAATCACGGAGTAGGCCAGTCTTATTCCACGTTTGGTGAAATGCAAAATTTGTATGAAAAAGAATCAACAGCTACGCGATTGGCGTCGGTTCACAATCCTCTAGAACAAAATAACTATACCTAGATCAAGTCTCTCCAACATGGCCGATACTATTTCGTCCACATGTTTACGTACCCAGATACGTACATTTGATTAGCGTATATTATGCACGCTCTCTACACTGTGAGACAGTGACATATATTATACAACCGCGCTAATGGCGCTTCCGAAATCGATTTTACTTTCTCTACACTGGTTGTTTGGGAGCTATCAACGCGGGGAAAATTAAAGATCACTGATAAAACCGGTTTTTTACGTGCATCTAATGGAAATGGTTTTACGTGCTTTTATAATATAAGTTACTTCACACGTTTATTTGTCTTTCGTCAGTATGTTTTTGAAAGTCAATTTAGAAACAGTTCTCTCTCGCTATTTAAATGGGCTAAAGTTTGGAGTACATTATTCATTATGTCTTGTGTTTTGCCGTGTGGTTGCCGGGTTAGAATAGTGCCACTCCATGTCTTCCCGTGGATGTCGAGTCAAAGTTATTTTGCCTCAAATGCAATATCAGTTTCACCCGAAAAAATATAATTTCACGCGTCACGTCAAATCTGATACTGAATGAATCTGATGTTGAATAACATTTAGATGTTGTCAATACGATTATTTTTTTGTCGATAAAATATTTCGCTTCATCACTTTAGTATAGGTGCCCGGAGTTAGCACAGGTATGTTTATGACTTATTTTGTATACCAATATTGTATTTCAACTTAATTTTTAATTCGGTTTTAACTTTGATCCTCTTAAGTTATAATTTTACAGGTCTAAACTGGCAACACTGCTCAAATGGATGGTCGTCATTGGTCGAGGTGGTGTCAAATAAAAACTCGTAATTGTAGCTTTATAAAACAGGCCAAAAAATTTATGTTAAGTATATTCTAAAGTTGATTTTTAAATTGTCTTTCATTATTATAGCTTTTCGACTTTGCCTAGCGTGTGTGAATGATGATTACGAGTATAAAGACAAGTTACTAACACTTATGGATCTTGTTATTCGAAATAAATATATTGAATTGAGAAAAAAAAATATCCTAGAGCTGGGGCTAGCTATCCAGAGAGGTGCCGCGAGCGGACCTGCTAGAGGGGGTATTCTATTTATAAGGGTGATTATTATTTACCTACATCTTTAATATTTGAGTATCTTAGTTTTATTTTAATTTTAAAAAGTTTAGTTTTAACTTTTAATTGTTAACATCAATAAATCAGTATATGTTCAATTAATAAACTAGATAAAAGTTGAATGGAATTGAAAATGGAAACTCGATGACAACAAGTTACGGCATCTAAGGAGCTGATCTGATCATAAAATCGGAAGGTGGCGACAAGATCTCCGCTATCCTTAACGTAAACCCACTGAGGTGGGACTCGCCAGATTGGTCTTATCAAGTACGTAACTATAATATATAACAAAATAGACTGTAAATATGTAGAATAGAGATTCTTAGAAACGATAAAAATAAACACCCACGATGCAAATAGCGATCCCTACTTTGATTTTATATTTGCCGTTTAAAGATATAAATAAAAACCGATTTATATCAAACTCAGCCAACCTGATGAAGCTAGTTAATCTTTCTATATAAAAACATCCGAATCGGTCCATCTGCCGGGAGATACGATGCGAAAGACACGCAGATACACACCTTTAAACATTGTTTGGGTTATAAAGGAAAACGCCTTTACGAGCACTTTGCCAAAGCCTAGTAAACATTACTATCGCCGCTCATTCCTCGGTTGTAAATCCGCAATCACAGGTGCGCGCGAGTTGGCTCAATGGATCGCTGCAGCGGCTGTATCTCGCGATGATCGATACGCCGTGCGCGCGCGCCGTTAATTCTGCGCCGACGGATAACCGCTGGTTCTGCGGTTTGTTATTGCTGGGGGTGGTTCACATGAGCTTAAAGTTTTACCAGTTTCTTCATAGTTATCGGTAATTGTTTTTTCTAAGAAACACGAGTGACTTTTTTTTGTACTGTCAGGTGCGTGTGCAAGCGTTAAGAAGCTGGAAATACTGCACGTGTATTAGAAAGTACATGATCTATTAGTAGAGTCAATCTAAGACATAATAATATAAATAGAAATTAATAAATAATACTGGAAAAGGGCCGAAAAGTATGTACTTACTTAGTTCGTCTCCTGCCCTTTAGGAGTTTCTGTTATCTATTGCTGTTCGGGAGCTAGGGTTGCCGCGATGCAGCTTCTTTGAAAGAAAGAAAGAAATCATTTATTCGTGACATGCATAACAAAGAACAGATTAACAAATACAAGAATAAAGCAGCCACGAAATGGTCCCAACTCAGCGTAATGCTGGCATTAAAGCCAGCGCTGGTCTTCCGTAGGAACCATATTTCCTGACATGACTATGACAGACGACTAAAAAAGTTTTTAATGTACCTATTACTTTATTGATAGACATCTAGTTTCCAAGTTTACTTTTGATCATTAAAACTTGAAGAGACGGAATTTAATTTAATATAATGATACTTTGACTTACTGCATGGTTATAATGGCTAATACTTGAAAATATTTCAGTTAAAACGGTTAAAACTTAATTTGCGAATTTTAACATGGAATCACCCTTTATTAGACCTAGCAGCTACCTAAACTTGATGCGTGTTTACCTAATACCGTCTAGTTAAAGCATTTAGGTGCTTACCTATTCTGAGCCCTGCATTTCACAGACTACTTAGCATATCATGATAGAGTTATTCCATCCTAGTCCTCAGACCTGTTCAGATCAGGTGGCTTTCTCTAAACTTAAAAAAACTACTATCAAGTTATTCATTTACAAATCGAACGGATCAGTGTGCACTCGCCTTTAAAGACTTTGTTGCGTTTAGTTCATCCTTCCGTGTGACCGCCTAATTAAATTGGCTCGAGGTAATAACATCGGCCAATGAATCGCTGCGTTTTGTTCGCCACAGATACGAGTTAGAACTTACGTAGTTTTTAATTTGATTTTCTGTGGTGCAACAAATAGGAAGTTTGAAACGATCCTTTATTTTGTTTTGTTTTGAATGCATCTGCACCAAAGTTTTTAGTAGTTAGTAGTTTTCTCTTTTTCAGTGAAAATAAACTAACGTCTAGGAAGTATAACTTACCCTTTATGGTTTTTCAACCATTTTAGTGAACATTTTTATTTATTTATATAATCTTTATAGCCCAAAAATTAAGTCATCGCCTTCCGCCAAAAACTAAGTTCATAAATATGTGTACACTGTAGTACCATGTCTATTTAATTTCATGTATAAACTACCATACATACTTACATGAATGACAAAGCGACTTAAGTGACAAGGTACTAAAGTGGACCCACAGCTCCCACTGCGGGGTCCGTTGATGACTCACAGGACGTCATTGGAGTTGTACTACAATTTTTCATAAGATACAAAAGATGAACACCTATAATGGCGTTCTCTGCCAGCGGTTGACCTTTGAATAAATCAGAAAACTGTCGTAGGCAGTGCAATATTGCTTATTGGTGCGGGCATCGGCTATGCAGATGACTACTTCTTTACCTAACTTTGACCGTATACATATCTACATGTACTCGTATTTATAGTGTACATATGCGGTCTCTTGCAGGTAAGATAGGCGAAGAGATCTACACTAAGGTCGTAAAAACCTGTAATGTTGCAAAGCAAATGCTTGTGTTTGTTGGTAGCGATGATATTGGAACATTTAAATACTCGCTTAACCCCTAGTGCATTATGTAAGTGCCTTAAGTTTTCCACGGAACCTAAACAAAAGGCTAAACTAAAAATGTGCGCCTGCGTCGATGGCATCAGAATATTTGAGGCGGCATCCAATTAGCATGCGCGGTTTTGACGCTAGATGGCGCGATAACCGCGTAACGCGAGAGTTTTGTATTCGCGGTGCTGTAGGCTCTTTGGGTTCGATATTATTTGCTAGTTCATTTAGTTTAATAGTAGCTAGACGCCTTAAGGCGGGTACCGAAGTCCACTTGACGACGCGTTGGCCTAGTTGGTAGTGACCCTGCCTACGAAGCTAGCGGTCCTGGGTTCAAATCCCAGTAAGGGCAGATATTTTTATGATTCAAAATTAAAAAAAAAACAAAATATTTATTCAGTAAATTGGCCACATGCGGCCTCTTTTACACGTCGGAAATGTACAGTGAATCTACCAGCGCTTCGGACAAGACCATCATTGCGGAGAAGAAGCGCCGCAAGAAACTCCAGTAGAAGGTCATTTTTTCAATCATAAAAACATGATTATACTTAAAATTAAAAGTAAGTTACATTAAGTAATAATAAGGTAATAAAGTTAATAAACAATAAATTCTTAAACAAGCAAAAAATTAGCGTAAATATTTGTTTGAGTCATGGATGTTTTCTATGTAATATTTATCTATTCTATAGAAGCATAGGGCTTGGTTTGGGACTAGATTAGTTGGTGTGACAATATCCACTGATGATTTATCTTCTTTTAATTTCTTTTTTTTGTAGACTACTACTGGGCAAAAGTCTCCCCAAGGCCCTCTCCAGTTTCCACAATTCCCTACCCAAAAACTTCTTAGTTATTCTTAACAAAACTGGTCCAGTTTGTCCTGACATTTTCTTGGTCTGTCTCTTCTTCAGTTGTGATAATACCTCCTTCGGACGCGGACAGATAATAAATAAAATAATAATGTCAGGAAAACAATATTATTTAGACTGAAGAGGGACGGGCATCTAAGATGATTCAACAACATCTATCAAGGTTGATATGTGTTCCATTGCTGGTTGACATACCTACAAATAATCTGACTAGATTGAAGGCCATAGAAACAAACGTCCCACTTTTTCCTACACTTCGTTTATTGTAAGCTCTTAATGGACCCGATTCTACGTGCACATCGCTTTTTAAATAGCCTAAAACTAACTAAAACTAAATTGTCTAATTTTAAGACATAGTTTAGACGGCAGATTTAATCAGTGCTATTCCAGAATGTCAAGCTGACAATGTATAAGACCGCTTGAAATAAGAAGCGTCAGATTCAAATTTGCGCTGTCATGGCTCTGTCATTTGATTATGACAGCTGCTCATAGAATAGCAAAGTGTTTTAGCGACACCTAAATAAAATAAGGAAGTTAAGAGGCCACTGTAGAATCGGGTCCACTGTCCATGTAAAACAATAAATACTTGTGAATATGAATAGCGTGTAGGCATTCTATATTATTGCTCTGGTAGGCAACTAATTTGCAGTCTGTCGATTACAAATGAGTATAGAGAACCACCCACCCACTTGCCATCAAACCTGTATGCTAGTTTGCCTTCCACCATTTTAAAACTCAATTCCAAAGAGAATTCAGATTTTAGCACCAGCGTCCAACACCGCGGCCGTTCCGAACCTCGAACAACATTCCTCCCCCTCCCTTAACAATTTAATTCGTCCATTTAGCCGCGCAGGCGCAGATTATCTGCCCTTTGTTCCAAGGGCCTCATAAAGATAATTGTCCCCCGAGAATTATGAGCGTAACCCGTTCCTTTTGGAATTCTTTTGTTAAATCTACCAGGAGCTTAAGTTGTTTATCTAATTTTAGCGAGGAATTACCATGATGGTGGAATTTTTAAGGCTAGTTACAGTATATAAAGAGGTTCACTAATTTGCCGACAAACGATTCGTAGATTTTTCGTTTTGCAGAGAGGTGGTTAGTGCAGTAGTTGTATTGTGACATTTTATCCTCATGTATTTAATGAAATTACAATCAGAAATAATTTCAATAGGCGAAAGGAAAAATCTGCGTACGGCTCTTTTTTACGCGACTGCGTTAGGAGTATGTTTTTAAGTGTATGTATGTATGTCTAAACGGCTTGATGGATTTTAACATACGAGGCGGCGTTAGATTAATGTTGGATGTGGCAGTGTCATTTTTATTCCACATAGTTATACGTGGACTACAATATTCAAAGCTTGATTTTTATTTAATTTAACAACACTGTAAAATGTCGCGAGTAGGTATACATCTTCGAGCCTAGTATGATTGCGTTTATCGCGTGACAAAATATGGTTAAGCGTCCGTCACTGTCGTGCTTATATACATATATAACTGTGACGGGTGTTTTATCCACATTTTGTCACTCGATAAACGTATAGCCATATTAGTCCATACGTGACGTAATTCAAAAAACAAGCGAAAAAATCGCCATTTGTCTCTCGTATGACGACTGACTGTTGAGTTTCTTGCGGCGTTTCTTCTCAGCAGTGGTCTCTTGCGAAGCGCTGGTAGATTTTTGACGCGTAAAAGTGCCCATGCGGCCTAATTACTAAATAAACAAATTTTTCAGAACTTTCGTGTACTCATCATCTAAAGAGACTAAAACTCGGTTTTATTATCTGGCATTCGAAATACAAGTGAATGGATCTGGTTTTATCCAGACCCGATTCACCTCAGAAGGTTAAGAGAGAGATTAATGGAATTGTCGCCGCTTGGGCCTTATTTAGCCACCCGTGGGCAAGTCGTGGGTGAAACTACTTACTTTAACAGTGCGGAAACAACAAGGTGTGACATCATCGAAAACAAATCAGCGGGAAAGATAAAATAAATTAAAAGTAATTTTCACGTTAGTAGAGATATGAACTGCGGCGTCTACCAGCTCTTAGGATTACACCGTCATTTCTGAGGAAGAGCCGAAAATATCTCTATCAGAAGGTCATTTAATTATATTTAACAATTAAATACAATAAAACTTCAGAGATAGCTCAGGCCAACCACACCAATTTATCGAAAGTAACTCGGATTGTTCATACTTTTATTATTACTCTAGTTCGAAAACCGATCGATTAGGGTGTTAAAGCCGATCTGCATTATTAAGTTTTTGATACATTTCGGACTTTTTCGGATATTTCGACAAAAGTACATTTAACCTTTGTTTGACTTTCGTTTTTGGCTTGAAGCCCTCCTAGGTGTATCTTAAGGGTTAGGCGAAAACCGCTTGAAATAGTACGTTTTAATACACTAAGCTATTACAATCACTTTTTATCATTAGATATCATTCAATTGTTGTAATTTCTTAGAAGATGCCATCCCAATTTTAAATTTATCATGTCATCCATAAAATGCCTGCTAAATGATTAAAGATATTTTAACAAAACTATTGGGTCTAATACAAAATTAATGAAATGAATCTTAAAATTACCTATTTTTTCGAAGTAGTATGTAAAAACCGGGAGTTATTTTTTTTGTACGATCCCAATTAGTCGATCGGTGGTCACTGTGGTCAGTCGATAATCTATTCAACGATCCATGCTATAGATTAACGAAAGATTGATTGACATAGTAGGAGACTTACCCCGACACATCCACAGAAAAATCCAACAACTAAAGCGATGCCATCCAATCATGACCTCTCATTCAACCATAACCAAATTGCCTAGGATAAAAGTTTTCGTAACAATCACGTAACATGTCAAAGGCAATATTATATTACCCAGTAGAATAACCCTGAGAAAGAGAGATGAATCGCGTACTTGGCCAAACGAATTCGGTACAAGTGGTTGTCCGGGCCCTAGCCAAGATATAAACGCGCTACTAACGATTTTCTTTTCTATCATTCAAAATGTATGGGATGACATTCTCGTGCGTTGCGATAAACCACGTGGTCAATGGTAATCCCATACCGTAAAATGGGGTTATGGATTAATTTTAAAAATAATTCTCCTGTAACTCCCGCATTTAATCATTAAATAAATTATTAAAAATATCATATCAGCGACTACTTATTTGGAGTGACTTAAAGCAGCTTGAGGCAGACTACGGTAGACGCCTTAGTAGAAAAAAAACATTACGTAGCCTTAAATATTATTTCTTAAAATGGGGCTACTTTGTTTATCCCTGTGTTTATATCACAATATCAAAGTCACCCCTGAAGCATGCCAAAAAATAGTGATTTTTTGGTTCGAAGTTTTTAAATCGAAATTGTCTGAAAATACTTCAACTATTAACATTTTGCGCTCTCATATGAGACATACGAGTATGAATGTAATGTCGCGAAAGAGCTAAATAATAACTTAGACATTGCACAAAAGTTGCCCCGCGTTTCTAAAGTCACCCCTTTTTACGGTACATTTGAATGATAGTAATGTTACTAGGCTTTGCATCTTGGCTGACCCTGACCATCATTTTGTAGGTACCGAATTAATTTGGCCAAGTGCAGGATTTCCAATAAATAAATAACTTCTAATCCCTGTTAAATCCTTAACGGTAAATAGATAGACTTTCTCAGTACTCATTTTCGTTTATAATTTGAAGAAATTCAATCCCGATGGTATCGAGCGGCTGCGGATCCACGGCTGCGCGTGCACCGATAAACAGAACGTTTTCCGTTGGTACTTTCAGTGCCATGAACTGCAAATTGGGCTCATATTGTACGGGGATTTGGGAGTTTGGCATTGAATGGGTTACTTAGCAGATGTTTTAGGATTGTAGATGCTATAAAGAATGTGATTTCTTTGTTTGTTTACCGTTTACAATCGAAGTGGTAAAATTTTATAATTATACTTTTGTTGTGATGTTTCGACTGGAGGCGCCTTACCATTTTAGTAATAATAATAAGACCATAAACAAGTTTATGGTATAAATATGTAAAACAAAATACTTTTCCTCTTATTCATAAAAACGCAATAGCTAAAGTATTCTTCAAATATGCTTCGGCATTGTCTCTTACTGTGATATTTGTATTTAATAGAAAGTAACAAAGTATACTTTCGTTAAAATAGGTTACTGCTCGCTGATGACTAAGTGATTGATTAAGGCTTTGAAAGAGTTTGCGGTAAAGAGATGTCATATAACATATTATTAAGCATTGAAAATACGATGGGAGATAATTTCAAAATGAATTATTTTACTACCTAACTCTTACAAAGTAAGTAGATAATTAAAAAAAATACATTAAAACGTAAGGAGCGAATGTCATATCATAACATAATTACACAATCTACTCTTACACGGAGGAAAAAAATGTTAATTTTCTCCGAGTAACAGAAGCTATGTTTTATTTTTCTGCGCGGACGGAGTCGCAGGCAAAAGCTATGTATTTATAAATCTGTGAACACTATTTAATTACCTACCCAAAATACAAGACCGCAGACATTTATTTCCCTGTTAAAAGTAATAAACGTAGATCTCTCAATGAAAAAGTTTCGTTTACCATACCATTAACACAAAACTCGCGTCTCTCATACGATAAGAGAATACTAAGTATGGAAAACGCATCCTGCACGGTTAGCATGCTCACGCGCATGGGGCTAGTGCAAAAAAATTAAAGGAACTAAGTTCTAAAGGTGACCGGTAGAAACAAAACTCTTCAGTGTATTTGACAAAAATGTCTTGAATTGTAACAATAACACTTTTATTAGGGTCCATATTGTCTCGCATATTTTTTTTACGCATAATGTATCATTAAGCATAAAATCGATTGTCTAACGAATCTAACATAATCTAATCTACACAATAGACGTGTATTCTCCAATGTCAAATTCTGCAATGTCCGCCTAAAAGGGTGTTATGCCAAAAAAAAATATGCAAAATGATACATTATGCGTTAAAAAATATGCGTTTTATTAACCCCTTTTTATTAACTACATACTTAAATGTCTTTCATCAAAAATTCTTAAGCGTGTCGAACCATATTAACACGATCTTTATTGCTAATTTGTTAATTTCCATCTTCTAAAGATTGAGATGCTTACAAAAATAGGTAGGTACCTAGACTACCAATTGTAGCGTTACCGCTACAAAATCGCGTGAAATTCGCTTCAAATATTGTGTGTTTATTTTGTTTATTTTTTAGGTGTCGAACTCTTTTGTGTGTTAGAGTTGCTGGCCTGCGTTGTTGATGGTTTCGATTATTATTTTAAAATTTTGAATGTGTTGTCAGATTGTTCGGCATGGACGTAAGATGTTTCTTTTTGACATTGGTGCTTCAGTCTCGTAACCGAAGGGATATTTTTTTTGTTCTCGACTTCGTACATTTGCAATTACAAGTACAATTGCAGTTTTAACAGTGACCTAGTTCGCATAGTTGGGTGCACGGTCACTCTTTCTGCTGAGCGAAAGGAAGGAACTTCCTAGTGGTATTCGCACCAAATAATACCGGCTTGATCCGGGTAAGTTGATATTTATTAAGATCTTTCCCCGCTACGCCCCGTTCTGTTTGTCTTATCGTTCGTTACTCATTAGATCTTTTTATTCTAGTCCACCTACCCCCTGAAGAAGTAGTCCACTAAACAGCTTCGGATGATTATTGGGCAATCACACGCGTATAGCGAAACGCATATACTTACACGCGTTGTGTACAACGCACGCGTGTGACTCCGGAGACTTCGGCTACGAGATCTTTATCTTCACCCTTCTTCAAGATAAGCTTATCATAATTTCTAATTTTTGTTATTTTAAAAAGAAACTACATTCAATATCTTTTATATTTGCGTACATGTTCTGTTTCATTATGATTTAAGCATTTAAATTTCCCATCATAGGAACTTCGATACAAAAATACGCGTATTTTTTTTAGGGTCCCTTTGATATTAATTGTTGTAGGGTTTTGTATCTCTAAATTCTAAAAGAGCCCGCGCGCTCCATGAACGTTGGTTCTTTTTCGGCCAATATTCGGAAACGGTACTTATATCATTCTTGAAATACCTTTCTATCTCTAAATTTTTGTGTTAATCCTTAATTTTCGTCTTTTTAACCTCTAAATTTGTTTGTTAATTTTATATTATCGTCACTTCACCCAAACCAGTTTCTATTTATTTTTTATACTAATCTTTGTCGCAACATTCTATTTTCGACACTTATAATTTATAAAATAAACTATCTTTAGGTTACAAATTATTTTTTATTTGTATTAAATTTCAACGTTTATCCTAGGCACAGTCCTAGGATCAGTTAGTGCTCCCTTTCCCGCTGGAGAGTAACACTAGGTTCTTAGCCTTGAAAAATACTACTGAAAAAACCCATCTACAATCTGACAAAAGACATGTCATCTTTGGAGAAATTGACCTCTTCAATCGAATTAATTTAATACCGTCTTCCATAACCTTACTAACGACCAAAAATTACATTGTCAAGTGGTTGTAAAATTAACCTTGACTAGCCAGTGTAGTTATGCTCTTTTTTTTTTCTAATCTTAACGTCACGTCAGGTTAAATATCATGCTAGCCTTGTTCTTGAGCCTCCGCAGTGATAAAAGGATCAAGGTCACCGGAGCAGGGAAACTGATGGTCACCGCTCCACGGAGAGATCACGAACTGCATAAGCAGCATAACATAACAAACCCAGGCCGCCAGGAACTCGCACACCGAGGGTTCCGTATTTAAGATGATATGATTGGAAAGTGTAAATCTATCGTAGATTTTTAACATTTTAAAGTAGATCTATTTTGATGTTTAAGTATAAATATTAACCCGCGACCGTGACCCATAGACATTCGCATTCACAAGACCGCAAACCTAAGACTGTAAATGCAATGCCAACCCTGAGGACTAAGCTGGAATGCCTCTAAGCTATTAATTACACCGATTGTCTTAACCCCAAACCGGAATACAACAATGCGAACACTATTGCTTGGCGGTAGGTTAATGGATAAGATGGTCGTACCAGCCCGGACGGACCCTGCACAAGGTCCTCCCACCCCACCCCACCCGCAATCAAAATTGAAAAGTCTTACTTGAGGGCAATTGTTTGGCATAAACGCAATCGTCCCTAATTAAGCGACCACCACTTCAAATAATCAATTCCTTTAGGAATAACGTCCTACGATTTACGATATTCGTCTAGTTACGTCAAAGTTCGATCAAGGTCGAGGACACGCATGAATACGTCACTGATGAGACAAGACAGTTCTCAAAGATATTTTTTCTACATGTTCTAGGCAGACAAGCAGATAGACCACCCGATGGAGAGCTTTCACCGTCGCGCACTACCAAGTCACCATCTTATAAGTAAATAAAAATTAAAAGCCAAGTTTAAAGCAGGGCATATCGCTAAGAAAAACCCCGTGGAATTTAAGCCAACCTCTATCAGCTACTAACAGATGCCACTTCTCTAACCTTCCCTCTCATGTTCACCTTCACTCATATGTCCTCACTCAACAAGCCGCGGCTTTCGTTGAAGCCCTGTGAACCTCTGACCCCGGCCAAAAGCTGGCACTTTCCCTCGATCGGCCGCGAGATATCAGCACCCATCTCCATTGATAACCTGCTGCCATAGAGTAGCGAGGCAGACGGGGCAATAGGCAAAACAAAGTACAAATAATACTTGAAAGTAAGTTACATAACAAGGTAATAAAATAATAAATTATTATTATTAGAACTAGCACAAAAAAACATTAATAATTACTAGGAGAACAACAAGACGAGGTCTCCCTACACCAAAACCCATAACAATGATGATTGATTAAACACCAAATCCTTGCAAACTTGATTTGTGTAATAAGTATTGTTGAAGAAACTAACTAAGCTGACAACGATTTCTTTGAGTTGTGATTAAACGAAGTACTCCTATAGGTACATTAAGTCATCAAGATTTTTTCAAGTTTTTTTTTAATTACACACACACACAAACTCACGCCCCCACTCCCAAAGTGGGGCAGGCAGAGCCAAAGAATTACCAACAACTGTTAAAACTTGTTGATAATTCTATAACCACACTTTGCACAATTAGGCTAAGATGTTTACCAGCGTATATTAGCGACAAGTTGCAAGCCCATCGTCTAACAGTACTACAAGCCTTCATTCCCTTAGTCGCCTCTTACGACATCCACGGGAAGACATGGAGTGGCACTATTCTAACCCGGCAACCACACGGGAATTTTAATTATTTATAGTAAAGAGTAGGTAAAGACTACAGTAGCATATTCTAATATTACACGCCAAACTGTTAAATTTATCGGCGTTTATCTATCTACGGGTTTAGGAATCAATCAAGGGTTTCCATTCTACTATCTCTCTAAAGTCCCAAATTACAGTAAATTTTGTACTTTCTGAAAATTTCTTCTTCCGGGATACAATTTTAAATTGATGTTTTTATTCTTGAGAATAAAAAAATACGTTTACCCCTATGTGTCCTATGTTCACTAATGACCTTAAAATATGTAAAACCTATGTCCATCAGTAATCTGTCGCGTCTCTACCTCAGCTCTTTGCGCTCACTCGCCCGCTTTCCCGCGTCCGCACATAACGGCGCGAACGACCGGCGCTCGCGCACGCCGACACGACTCCCGCGCACAATTACGACTGTTCAAGTTTGTGACTCTGTGACAGTGAAGTTTAGTGCTTATTTGTAATTGTTATGTTTTATTTAGGTAAGTTATAATCCCTTAATTTAAAATGTTAAGATATTCCTAAGTTGTGTTTATGTTATTTTACGGTACTTTCTTTACTAGGTTTATTACTTGGGACCTTAGGATCGAGGACTATATAATAATAGAAAAAAATGCTTGGCCTAAACCCGAAACTTAATCAATAATATATATTTTTTCAAATTCAAAAGCTTTTAACTTGTCTAGGGGACACCGTTGATGTAGGAAAACATATCATTCTTATGTGGTCGTCTTGCAGCGTCTTATATACACATAAGTAGGTGTTCTTTTTTCCTTTTCTCTCTTTATCTCTCTCTTAAGATTTTGGTGTGTTTTCCTGCGGAAACTACGCAGGATATTTGAAATATCTTTTAATTTGCTTTTTATAGATTTATATAATGCTAGACTAAGTAGTACCATTTTAATATTAAATATATTTAAAAAAATTACTGACTGCTGAGTTTCTTGCGGCGTTTCTTCTCAGCAGTGGTCTCCTCTTGTGAAGCGCTGGTAGATTCTTGACGTGTAAAAGTGCCCGTGCGGTCTACTTACTGAATAAATGTCTTTATCTTTATCTTTAATGCACTTTAATAATAGTTTAAACAGATTTTGTAAAGATTTGCGCGGAACCGTTAGCGGTACATCTGTTAGTCTCTTCTGCTTTTAGTCGGTAACTCCGTTATGCCTGAACACATTCGGATGAACTCCGATTGCTGTGATTTGTCGGTGGAATTGGTCCGTTGATCGCGTTGGATTACCTCATTATTTTAGATACAGAATGGATAATTTAAATTTAGTTTAACTTTACAATGATACGTTGTTCTTTTATTAAGTTATTACCATTATCGGCGAAAACGACGTATACGGTTCGAAGGACCAATTAATCTTTTAAAAAAAAATCATCAGGTAATCTGGGGTTAATAGGTTGGCTAATCTAAAATTCAACAGTGCAACAAAACGTGCTTTTTATCGTAATAATAATAACAATTTTGCTGCCCTATACTCAATCCGTATGTTTTAATTGCTTCATAGTAAGTAAAAGCAAAACACTATAGAGTTATTGCAAAATTCCCACTTATGTTCTGTCATGCGAGACGCCCGTTGCTTAAAACATTTAGGCAATGCTTTAAATAACAACAACAGAGCAAAACCAGCATAAAACATGACCATTCTTCATCAATACATGACATTTTCAATAGTCAAACATACACACGATAACAAAACGTAGTGTGAAACGGCGACGGTACCGGCGCGCGCGCACCTGTGCACACAGCGGCATCTATCGGCGTAACTAGGCCTAATTACGTTTAAACGTTTATCTAAACACTCGATTTCACCACAGCATTTTCAAATGCTCCAGTATTTGCTATATTCTGCTTAGAAAATGCCTATAAAAAGTATACAAAGATTTGGCGTACATTGAAGAGTTAATATTATTACGGATTGTATCACGTTTCTTGAGCATTAGTGTATTATGAATAGTTGATGGTGAAATGAATACGGTTTCACCAGCACGTACGTAAAGTATGCTGAGTATTTAAATGTAGATATTTGGTGTAGATACTGCGGTATTTTTTTACAACAGGTAAGGATTTTAGTAATTTACAAGTATATACATCAGTTAAGGAGGGCTTATCCACGCTATTCTAGAGTTGTACTAGAGACAATTCTAACCTTACCTCCGTAATCAATGTTGATTAAAACTTTAGCAGAGAATTAATAGGAAATTAAGTCTGTGAACCGTTAGCGAAAAAGCAAGCTGTCTCCGGGTTTTTCCTCCGATGGCTCTGTTGTGGTCTTATTGTAGTTCTAGTTTGTTCAAATGACCCTTTAATAAAAGGTCCCCTAAAAGTATCTTAACAAAAAAAAAATACACCTGCTTTGTGGTAAAAATTGTATAAAATAAAGACATTACTTATCATCCCGATTGAAGCCTTCTTCTTCTTCACATTCCTCTCCACTCCTCAAGGTCCATCAGCTCCGAATCCAACTGCCTACCTCTCACCAGGCAAATATTATAAAAACACATCGTCTTTGAACTGGGGGGTTATTATGACATAGCAATGCAGTTCTGTTTACGAGAGAAAAGGACAGAGCTATATAACTGCTATAGCTCTGTCCTTTACGCTCAACGAAAAATGAACTGCATGGCTATGTCATAATAACCCATCTGTTATCATATTGTCATTGTTTTGATAGCAATTATTTGATAGTAATGTCGGCCGAGTTCAAAACATTACAGGTCAAAAACGATATGATTTATTCTATCCAGGGTATAGGGTAAAGTCACCAGTGGTCAGCCAGAGACCAGTAGTCGACCTTATAATGAGTGCGAAGAGTGGGAAATATATCTTTCGTACTCTTCTCACTCATACGAAGTATAGGCAGAGGCTGACTACTGGTTTCTGGCTGACCACTGGTGACTTTACCCTAAGCTATCCCCACTCCAAATTTCATCCGATTCCGTCTAGCCGTTGCATCGTGAAGGAGTAACAAACACACACACAGTTTTCGCATTTATAATATTAGTAGGATATTCCTGAGCCGTGACATCTTAGCTCTGCCAACGCCTCTTCTCCCCATGTCAGATTGAAGTCGTTGGTACAGTCAACAGCATAAATAAGTGATCAGTTATGTACCTTGTCGCTTTCAATGGTTTCACAATTTTGTATAGCATTTCAAACACAACGTCAAAGTGACAAGGTACATAAATGATCACTTACTTATGCTGTTGACTGTGCGTAGTCCTGGTAGATATTCGGTAGAGGTAACGCTTCGATGAGCTGGCACGACAGGTGGGATTAGGGGGCGGCCCTTCAATTTTGGGGCTTCCGTGAGTCCAATTATACAGTTCAATTAAAGATAGCGTTTTTTTTCTAGATTCTCAGCTACTCTTTTTGATCGCATTGGTGTTATGGATGCGCTTGTTAAAGATAAATAAAAAAAAAGACCAAAAAATTGGACACATAAAATCTAGTTATTTTTATTTTTATTGTACCTCCGTATAACGTATAATGCACATAATGATGAATTTAATAAGGAAACTATCACTACTAAGTGGTTCTTGAGTTACAATCGGTATGGGGATAACAGTTTTCCAACGGCAAAGTTAATTTTGTCGCGAATTTGTTTGTAGTAACGGCTTCGGAACCCTACACTGAGCATGCTCCGACACGACATGCTCTTGCCCGGTTTTATTCTTACTCCTCGCTGGAGTCTTATTCTTGATACTTGATAGTTATGTTGTATAATTGTGGTCCGTATTGTCTCCGAACACAATTCGAGTGATATAATACCGGTAACAGTTCGCGGTTCGATAACTGCATGTTACACAACGAATGCACTGTTAAGTGCATGCAAGTTTTCTAATCCACGTGAGATAGACTTGTCTAATCTGTTATTTAACGACACGTTTGCCTAGTTTATAGCCCTGCCTACGAAGCTAGCGGTCCTGGGTTCAAATTCCGGTCAGGGCTGATATTTGTGTGAGTGATGAGCATGAGTGTTGGTTACTGATTCGTGGATGTTTTGTATGTATTTATATATGTTTTTCTCTATACGTATCTAGTTTATCGTTGCCTAGAAACCTAGAGCTTTGTTTGGGACTAGGTCAAAATGCACGACTGTCCCCTGACTTTTATTCTATTAAATTTTTAATCAAGTAATTAATTTTTTTGAATAAACATTATTACTGATTTATTTATGTTAACAATTAAACGTTAAAGTAATTTAAATTAAAATAAAACTAAGCTACTCAAATATTAAAGATGTAAATAATAATCACCACTATAAAAATAACACTCTAGCATGTCCGCTCGCGGCATGGTCCCTATGACACTGGCTGCATTACCTCTCTGGATAGCTAGCCCAATCCTTTGGGAGAGGTAAGCACTAGCTCTAGGATCTCCGGAGGTGTCTATGAGCCGGGATGACAGAGCCTTAATAAAGCTTTTCATCGAGAAATGTAGGAGAATCTTTATATCTTGGTTATTCCGAATTCAAAATATTAAACAATCTCATCAGTGACTGAGCTAAGGTACCCAAGGAAGATCCTAGAGCTGGGGCTTACCTCTCCCAAAGGATTGGGCTAGCTATCCAGAGAGGTAATGCAGCCAGTGTCATAGGGACCATGCCGCGAGTGGACCTGTTAGAGGGGGTGTTCTTTTTATAGTGGTGATTATTATTTACATCTTTAATATTTGAGTAGCTTAGTTTTATTTTAATTTGAGTAGCTTACTTTAATTGTAATTTAAATAAGTTTAGTATTAAATTAATGAATTTGATTAAAACTGCTGATACACAAAGGAATATTTTCTCCAAATTTCAAGTCCCCAGCTCCAGCGGTTTACGCTACGTTGTCTGTCTGTCACGACACGGGATACTTTTATTCAGACTTAAAGCAAAAAGGTAACTTATCCAACAATACATACGAAGTTAACCGTCGCAGAGGTTAAACTGCGGTTAAGTCTGTTAGCTCACTTAGCACGTGCCAGGTTTCCGGTCAGCGGTCACTTAACTAACGGTTAACTTCGTGTTATGAGCTATTATAACTATGGATGATACATATAAATTAGGATGTTATAATGTACTTGTTATGTAACTTGATTACCTACTTTATCAATTAAACTTCAAATAAGACGTTGAATGGTTTGGAATGAACCGAATCGTGTTTTTTGACGAATGACGCAGTTAGCCCAGTTGGTACTTAGCAGTAACTATAGGTACGGTCGTGGGTTCAATTCCCGGTAATGTCAAATATTTCTGTGATAAACTCGATTATTTGTTTTTTATCTATTTAAGTGTGTATTTCTGCAAGGTATATTTAGCTTTGTCTGGTATCAATAGTACTCCCACGCTTAAAGTTTGGGACTAGTTCAATTTGCGAGAGATTGTCTCCGGATATTTGATTATTAATTCTAACATTATAAATGCGGAAAATGACTAGCATAGAGGCATTCCATCTTAGTCCTCAGTTTTAACAATAAATAAACAAACAATTTAACTTTTTTTTTTTAATTTTCAATTTAGTATACAGTTTTAAGAACTTCTTTAGCTCATAGTGATTCTAATCATGCAAGAAAACACGGTTTAAAAAAAAACATGAATTTAGGGGTTTTTCGTCACATGGGCATAAGGAAAAATTTCAAAAATTCCGATTAAAATGATCAATGTCTCGGACACTAATAACAGTTGCTGAACATACATGGGGGTTAAATCGATAGCTTATGTTATGAGCTGCTCTATCACCCGCTTAAAGCTTTACAGCTAGCTACCAAACACCCTATATAAAATTTGGTATCGAAATAGCTTGAACCCCGGAAAGGGACATAGAGTACTTTTAATCCCGGAAAATTGGAAAAAATCCCTAGGGATAGCAATAAACTTCTACGCGGACCTTGTCGCGGGCAACAGCTACTTTATTTATAAATTTAAGTTTACACATAAACTTGGTCCCACTAAGTCCCACAATTAACATAACGTCACATCGAGAGACAAAAGATTTCCACGCGGAGCTAATTGTGCCGGAAGCTAAGCTAATTGTGATGCGGTTCTGATTACAGAGGCCGTGGAAAAGCGGGAAATATTTGTATCAGTTTGCGGAGAATTTGGGATGTGGGGCTTGGGAACGTTGACACGGTTAATTAAAACATTTAAGTTATTGGATTTGCAAACTGCTTGTTTGACATAATTATGTTTAGTAATAATTTAGTTTGTTTCTTTTGTGCAGGGTCCGTCCGGGTTGGTACCACCATCTTATCCATTAACCTACCGCCAAGCAGCAGTGTTCGCATTGTTGTGTTCCGGTTTGGGGATAAGACAGCCGGTGAAATGACTAGCATAGAGGCATTCCATCTTAGTCCTCAGGGATAGCAACGCATTTGCAGTCTTGTGAATGCGAATGTCTATGGGTCACAGTTTCCACTTACCATCAGGTGGCCTGTGTGCTCGTTTGCCTTCCCATGCAAAAAAAAAAAAAACTTATTTTTAGGGTTCCGTACAAAAATGAAAAACGGAACCCTTATAGGATGACTCGTGCGTCTGTCTGTCTGTCCGCCTCTAACAGCCAATTTGCTCCGAAACTACTAAATGAACTATATGTAAATTGATGATCCAAACCAGATGTGCAAAGTAAATAATTTTTTTTAAGTAAGGGTCGTTTTTGTTGGACGTTGCCAACCTTTCTGTGTCATAAATCAAATGAAAACGCTCGATATGGGGATCTCATTTTCTTTTTTATTATTGTAAAATAAATAGTTCTGAGAATTGACCATTCCCCCCTGACCTCCGGAACTACTGAGCCTAAAATTAAAAAAGAAATCAAAATATAGTTCATTGCTTGTAGATTACAGGAAAACCTATAAGTATTCTATAAACAAAAACAAAAAAAACGTATGTAAGGATCCCTTTCCACGCGAGTTCAACTCGCACTTGGCAGTTTTTTTTAAAGAAACTGTATATAAAAGAAATTCAGGAAAGTTTAGTACTGTTCCGGCGATATTGAAATAATGACTCATATACAATCTTATTTTAATAAAGACATTACATATTATGAGCAACATTATTATGATTTACTTATTTAATACAACTCACTTTTAAAATCGGCGATATAATGAACTAGTGACTGTATGTTTAGGCTAATCTACTTCCGAATTACCACCCTTTAATCGGTTATCAATTAATTAAAACGCAAAAAATACGTCATTAATTAAATATTATGCATGAAAAATTGTTAATTATTATAAACGACCTATAAAATCTCATACGGTTCTCGAATATATTTTAACGTAATCAAAATATCAGCAACACTCCATTTAAAACGGACTGTCTGCTCACTTCGTCTGAGGACTGATTTTTTAAATACCCACTTAGTATCCATGTATTTGCGTTGTATTTGTATTGTATCCTAACGAGTTAACGGCCGGCGGCGCGGGCGCCGATCGCGGTATCATCCCCAACTATTGTTCGCGCAACAAAGAATCATTTTCGCGAATGATTTTTCTCTAGACCACTCTAGAACAATGGGCATGGGTTTATAACCACAGCGTAGGATACAGTGGTTTCATAAAGAATAAGGTTTAATAATAACAAATAAAATCTAAAAGATAAAGATAAAGACATTTATTCAGTACCTAAGTAGGCCGCACGGCCACTTTTACACGTCAAGGATCTACCAGCGCTTCACAAGAGGAGACCACTGCTGAGAAGAAACGCCGCAAGAAACTCAGCAATCAGTATTTTTTTTTAAATATATTTAATATTACAATGATACTACTTAGTCTAGCATTATATAAATCTATGAATAGTACCATAAAAAAAACAAACAACCTGCGTAGTTTCTGCAGGAAAACACACCAAAATCTTAAAAGAGATCGCACACCAATCCAATTGACCTAGTCCCAAACTAAGCTCTAGGTTTGTGCTATGGGTACTAGACAACGATAAACATACTGATATTATTTCGTCGATGCTTAAATGTATACATTAAATCACGCCTGTTTCCCAGAGGGGTAGGCAGAGACCACTTCTTTCTACCTGTTACGATCTTGACAAATCTCTTTCGCTTAAATATGTTAAATTTGAGATAAAGGTTTAAATATAATGTGTGGACATGTCATAGTATTTTATGTAACTGGTACATAAAGAGGGTCCTTAAAACACGAGTGTGGTTTTGTGAAACGAGCCAAAGGCGAGTTTCATAATAACATCACACGAGTTTTTTAAGGCCTAATTATGTACAGTTGCATACATTACTTTATCTACACTCATATTATAAGTATTCTAAGATGCGTTCAGTAGCCGAAGGCAAATAACCTTCATTGCTACCAGTGCTACTGCTACCTGAAATATATCTATAGGTGTTAAGCTAATGGGTGAACTGAAATAAGAAATAAATCAATAGTCAGTATCACTACTCATATTTCACTTTAAATATACTTTTCCGGATTTTGAAAACAGGCGGCAGAACAAACAAATGGCGGCAAAGCTAACCTGTGTCACGAATCTGAATGGTTTATTTTTAAATCATAGACAAACTAACAAAGTCCCTATTCTAATGTCATTCGACATCAAAACGGCGTACGACACTTTACTTAAATTATACCGAGTCGACGTTTAATAGATACTAGAATTGACCCCCTGTTTGAAATGTGTTGGTTTTGGAAGATGTTCCAAATTTGAACAACATTACTTTATCAAAAGTTGTACCGTAATTTTAACTTTTCATTACAGCTACAGATAAGAAAAAATATCATAGTAAAATTGTATCTTGTAATGATGGTCATTGTTTACGGATTCTGAACGCATTATAGAGGGCTTATGATATGAGTGTAGATAAAATAACTTTTGTAACTTCTTAAAACATGGCATAGTTGGCCAGTAAGTGCCTCATAATCAAATTCAGGAATTTTCTTTCAAACTTAACCTAGATTTAATCTCACGGCAAATAAGTTAGCCGATATGGTTTGGACTACTGGCTCAGTATACGCTGCGGAGGTTGTACTACGAAACAATACGGGTTCACTCGTATTGTACAATAAATTGTTTTTATAATATCGTAGCAAAGGTCGATTGCCTCTTTGTCTCGGGATTGCCTTCATTACATTTCGTTAGCAATTATTTTCAAACCATTATTAAATTAATAAGAGGTTTCGGTAATGACGCCATTTTTGTAAATTGATTATTTAGTATTTTTACGGACTTTAATTACTTATTAATTAATAACATGTTCAATAAAGATAACCCCTCAATTCATAAACGCATAATAGTTAAAGTGTGCTTCATTGTAACATTTATATTCGATGGAAAGTGACTACGCCTTCTTTACTTAAAATAGGTTTATAGTGCGTTTAACCCTCTTTAAGTACCTACCTATTCCAAAATCCGAAATAGCTTAAGTTTGCTTGAAGTATGCTTTGGCCTTATTTCTCATTGTGACATTTTTGACTTTTGACAGAAAGTAACGATACATAAGCTAAAATAGGTTGATTGTAAGTTTATTAAAAATTTAGTTCGGTACGTATTGTATTGTACAAGTAACAACTTGTTAAGTATATCACGTTCTATATTATATTTTCTTCGTTTTTAAGGTCCGTATTAATAAACTCATCTTGACTGAGATGCGCGTCGCAAGATACGTCAAAGTAAACGTCAAGTCATAGAAAACTGTCATTTTTGACGCATCTTGAGACGGGCATATAAGTGGAGATCAGTTTATTAATACGGGTTTAAGTGTCATATTCTTCTTAGCAAAATAGATTATATTCTTCTCTCTATTTCATCTAAACTTTTTACACCAAATTTATAGTTACGCCGAATTTTTTTTACGCATTATTTTTCCAGCCTAAACGGAAAATATTTTTTCAAATGTTTTTTGTAATCCTGGTAGAACAGAGTGGGTTAGGTTAGGTTGATTTTATAACATTTAAAAAAATCAAAGGTATCATTAGAATAACAATTATGCGAATTTAGTGTTCTGCGAAATCATACTTTCAGACAATTTATGAGTATGCGTAAACAGGTTGAACCTTCTTGGCTCTGTGTAATGTTGTAATTGCACGTGTATAATTATGTAGTTTTTTAGGACACAAGTGTTAAAGCCTCTGCGGTGAGTCAGGAAGAAACGCACAATCCCCGGAAATACCAAGCCTGTAGATATCCGCAGCTGTGTTTGCTTCAAAACCCCGAAACTGAAATGAAAAAGGTTTACTTTATAAATCATTAGGAAAACATACTATAACATAACCCACATTAACTGACAGTTAATATACTTTGTTTCATATCGTATGACTCAATTCTTAGACGTCCCATGAAAAATTATAACAAGAAAGATAGAAGATAGAAGTTTCGGCAAGGCATATTGACATCATAACTTCTCAAATGGTGAAAGTTATGACTTATGGTAAATTCTCGGAAATTTCTAAGAATATTCTTAAATTTTGTTGGATAAGAGAACATTCTCAATGCTTTCAAATGTTTACGATAATATTCTCAGTAATTTCTTGTGAAGATTTCTTAACTTCTGAGGATGTTGTGAAACTTATACATTGCTGTCATGCAATTTTCGAAGAGTTTCCATACCCTCTTATTGTAGTTTATCCGACTTTTTAAGAGTTATTGCACTGTTATGAATGTATTGTATTAGCGAGGAAATAGATTCCTTCTTTCAGAGCCGGTCCTACCAATTTTCATGAAATCTAGCTAAAAACCTAAGTGTTATTTAAAAAAACACACTTTGGAAGTTTAAAAATGGTGGCCCGATTACGCACGGGCACTTTTAAACATCAAAAATCTACTACAAGTAACCCTTCCCAATTGGAGACCACTGCTGAGAAGAAACGCCGCAAGAAACTCAAGTCTATATTTTTTTAAATATTGCTTATGAAAGTGATAATACTTAACCAAGCATTAAATAAAACAATGAATATAAAATAAAAATATGATGCGTAGTTGAGCATTACCATTATACAACACTGTCTGCATCAATCAGAACACCTATAAGACACCGAAGATATCCACTGTTCAGCGGGTCCATTAGATAACCCATACTCTCATAGCACCTACCATTGCATAAGCACACCATGTAGGATATTTCCCATAAGCATTGCATCATGCACAAATGCGTAGAATCAATCCAACGAGAACCGGGCCGTGTGACTAGTGCAAAAACGGGAGAGGTGATGTAAATCTATGGGAATTCATTATTTGAGCAGTAAAAAATGCTACATTAGGTACAAGGCAGAATTTGTGGTTATCGAATACCTACTTTAGTTAGTTTTTAGATTTTCTAAAAACACAATGTCAGCGGTTAAATAACTTGATATTCGCAAAAGAGATCTTGAAGGAATCAAGTTACCAAATCCAACGGATGTTGAATAATTATTATACGAGACATTGACACAGTGATATAACTTTTATAACCGTTATAAAAGCTGACAAAACATAAAACATGCACTACGCTAACTAGCGTATCTATTCGACGAAAAGTCACGTGATCTACTCGTGACTTTTCGTATCACGTCATCTACCAGTGACGCGATTGGTTTAAAAACGAAACGAATAGAAACGCTAGTTAGCCTAGTGCATCTTGCCAAGAGCCTCAGAATCCTAGGAATTCCTACTGATTGTGTTTTAAATAAATAAATATCAGGGGCCGATCTCACACAAATTGACCTAGTGCCAAACTAAGCTCTAGGCTTGAACAGTCAGCGTCAAAATTAAGTGATCACTTCAAGCTACTTTTGTACTTTATCGCATTAACACATCAGACAATTTTGTTTGACATTGCGTATGTGACAGTAAAGCGACAAGGTATGTAAGTGATCAGGTTCTTTTGACGCTGACTGTACTATGGGTACTAGACAACGATATAGCGCACATCAAAGACTTAGAAGCAAATCATTGTGCTAGTTACACAAATATTTGCCCATACTGGGAATTGGGTCACTTGGGTACCTTACTTGAGTTTTTACGCATCGTCGGAGTTTTAAAAGTAACAATATCAATTCAATGCAAAATCTAATAACATTTGTAAAAGAAGTACACACAACATCACACCTAACTAACCATTAAAGATAGAGCTGAGAGAAAAAGAAAGAGATGTATATATGTGTATTATGTCAACTTCTATGCATTCTAGTGCGACTCTCTTTCATGCAATATTTCAGATTTCTGAAGTGTATAGCTAGATGTGTTGCTGTGTGTACATAAAACTATATACATGCATACATACATAAACTCACGCCTTCATTCCCAGAGTGGGGTAGGCAGAGCTACAGAATTACCAAGCACTCTTAAATAAGTTGTTGATAATTCTGTAACCACGTTTTGCACAATCAGGCTAAGATGTTTACCAGTGTATTAGTGACAGGTTGCAAGCCCATCTAATATATATAATTATGGTTAAATTAATATACATAGTGACATAATAAAACTGAACTGTTGTTTCTACAAGAACGTGACTGCGATTCGTCAAAGTGCATGCTTGCAATCTGCAATGGCGTTATCTGTGCATTCTTGGATGTCACGCGTTTTCTACACACGGGTTGAAGATATTCGCACTGCGACATACCTTCCTGACCCGGCCAATAGAAGGAACACGTCGTAAACGAAATGTACTAAATCTTAAACCAAACTTAAAATAATAATAATGTCCGGCGTGACCCTTGGACAAAGAGTGGGTTTATATCATGGAGCTAAAGGAAACGAATTAGTAAGTTGAATACAATCTTTATTACTACTCTTTCTGTAACATTATAGATATACTGAATTTAATTGTAAACCTTTGTGTTGAAGCGACCAGACATTTTAAACATTAAAAGCTCAGCAAAAGCATGGGTCGTGCTTAATTAATTACTATGGTTCTTATGATAGGTTCACAATTATCTATGCTAAAGTTGGTTAGTCCCTAAGGAACCTAATGCCATCAATTCCAATATCCAATTTGTCTTTTATATCCTAATTCCCTAACGTTTAATTAAATAATTAATTCACAGACCTCAATCTGAAGTAACCTTACTGCAAAGGGGCTGTCTGGCTGCAGACAGGATCAGGGCAGTGTGAGTTGCAACGCGATGCTCTGGGCGTTGACTCTATGCAGACTCCTTAGTGCAAGCCGCACAGTAAGCGCGCAAAGATATAAGGTTCAGGCGGCGCAAGCAGTAAGATCCCCTAACATTGAAGAGCTCTAAGCAGTTTGTTGCAGAAGGATAAAGAAGAAAATAGTCAAGGTCTTGCTACACAAACAAAAGGCGGCTGGTAAAAGGTCCTAGCCCGCACTACTAAATTACACAAAATTAGCAAGCCTTAGCTTCTTCATTCACAGACTAAATCTCTTGTGCAAAGTGAAATTTACTAAACATGTGCTTTCAAAGTTCTGAAGAAAAGGAAAGCAAACACAAACTTAACAGATGTGATGATATCAAAATTACTATCAGCACACAACTGTATGAAACCTAAATCTGAATTATCTAAATGGACTGTTCTAAATTTCAATTGTCTAAATTTCTTAATTTGTTCCTAAGTTTTATAATTTGTTCCTAAATTTCATAATTTGTTCCTAAATTTCATAATTTAAATTGTCTGAATTTCTTAATTTTCCCTAAATTTCTAAATATCCAAATTTCTTAATTTCCCATCCAGCTGGAAAGAACCAAATTGCTTCGATTAGGTTATGCACATGGCAGAAAATAAGCGGAGAGCAGAGTAAAGCAGATCAAGAGATGCTTACCGGAGACCATCCAATAGAGATTATCTCAAACGCTGACTTTCCCTCCGTCCCGGCATAAATAACCCTCTCTTAGGGTTTGAACAACTGAAAGTTAACCACGAGGTTAAGAAACTTGGTTACATGGTGCACATGTATTATTCCAACAAAATAAATACTCACGATTTTGTTACTGCCACAAAATAACTTTTGAATCTGCTGCTCCTTTGCCACATAAGCCACAGGAGACTTCTATCAAAATAAGGACCTCCGTCCTGCACAAGATGAATCAAGCTTCTTTCTCCACACATCTTGGGATGCCTGTTATATGCACAATCTAGCCAAGATGGCTCAAGGACACAACCACGGGAGCACCCTGGAGCACCCTCAAATGAAGAAATTCTCCCACAATATTTACCCCAGAATTTACCCTGAAACGACTTACTTTTTATCAACGGTATTACTGATTTGTAAAACAATAAAACCGTTGATTGAGAAAGCTACCATTTACTGTTCTTCCTGAATCCTAAATTCTTACAAAACTTTGGTTCAGCAAATACTTTCATACATTTATGTAAAATGAAATAAAGTAATAAACTTTGATGTTTACTTTATTTCCCAACAATCGAGTAGAAAATCTAAGGCTGACAACCCTAATTCAAAATTAGACACCAACGTCAATGCAGTTACCAGCCTCTAAAATTACTCGAGAATGTTGCTAGTTCTGAGTTTGGGTTTGTTTAAGTCATGATAAAAACGCAACGTTACAATACTCCCCTCCCCAATGAAAAGGTTCAACGTAGGTGAACCGTACGCTGCCCTCAGCGTCATATTCACCAATGCTAGATGAAACCCCAAGCTCTGAAAACCCATAAATACCCTGAAAACATCACCCAAATATGAGAAGAATTTGCTCAACCAAAAAAAACAACGACGACGAGAGAAAAAAATGCATGTAACACTCTACCAACAATACTTCCCCAAAACTTAACAAACGTTGTGTTACATACTATAAAAACTCTCCTAAACTTAACCTACAAATTCCAACCATAACGAAAACCAATTCCATTTACCTTCCCAGCACAACGGCAATGTTGTGCTGAAAAGATAAATTGCCAACAGCCAGGACCGATGTTCAGCATTCTTCAATATATCCCCTCCTTGTCCGGGCGAAACCTACAAAACAACCTAAAAGGTGCAGGTTGTACTAAACATAACCTTACGTAAATATATCGGTAACCAAACCGCAAAACAGAAACCCTTCACCAAGTTCTTAACTAAACATCTCAGATACATTTACAATGTCTCTGAGGAATTCAAAATCTAAAATCCTAGACAGCGTTGTCTGAGGAATCAAAATGTATCTCTTACCTAGGAAGAAGATAACCAAAACTTAACGAGGCATAAATCACTGTGCAACATAACATCGCATCCACACATGAACCAAACTCGATTTGTTGAATGCGAAACACAGGTGTACATAATAATGCACCTAAATCTTAATAACTTGGCGGGTAACCAAAACCTAAGTAACTTGAAGTCATATTAAAGATTGCTCACGGTGGTAGTGAGTCATGAATGTGTAACCCTACATTCTTCATCATACACTATTATTTCATACCTCACGCACAAAATTCTAGTAGTGAGACAGTTGTTTCTGTTCACCACACCATACAGTTTGTGATTGAATATTCGAATATTCAACACTAAATGTTAACACAATCATGAGGTTCTGTAGTCTGACAGTCAACAGTGGCGGCGCGGCGAGCAATGGCTAGCATTGCGGGGCGCGCGTCCACTGTTCACAAGGTCAGCTAAGACTTTAAATCCTTAATATGCCAAGAACCTATGGGATGTCCGTCCATCCTCTCCAGTTCATAAACTAAAGGCGACAAAACTTTCTTAATCTTGCACTTTTCATACTTAGGTGCGAGCTTAGCCATCCTAAATTTATCAGCATCGCTTTGTACGTACGAGCGCTTCCAAACTATATCACCTTCAGAAAACTTGGCAGGGCGACGTCTTAAATTATAATATTTGGAGTTCGTGGCATGCGCCTTCAAAAGAGAAGATCTAACTTGCTCAAAAATATTCCCTAAACAACCAAAATTGCCTGCGTACTCTTCTCTAGGCATACTTATAGTATACTCCTCATCGGTATCGCGGTAAAAAGAGCCGTTTATGACTGGTTCTCTAGCATGTACCAAAAAGAAAGGTGAAAACCCCGTTGACTCGTTAACTGCACTGTTTAACGCAAACTGAATACGGTGCAGTTGCTCGTCCCAAGATCGGTGATTTTCTTCCACGTACGATGCTACAGCAGTCATTACTGTCTTATTGTACCGCTCGACTAAATTTACTTGAGCAGTATACCGTGGTCCATAATGTACCCTCGGAATATTGTACCTTTTCAATAGTTGCCTAAATTGTGATCCCGTGAATTGAACCCCATTGTCGGTAATTACGGTTTCAGGTACACCATGTGCCAAAATTACATGGTCCTCAAAGTGTTTTGCAACTAACGCGCTGGTTGCGCGGCGAAGTGGAAACAACATGGTATATTTTGAGAAGCAGCATGTCACGACAAACAAAAACGTGTAACCCGACTTGGAACGTGGCAGAGGACCTACTAAATCAATGGAAACTACTTGAAACGGTCTATGACATACTTTTGGCTGACCCATCAAACCAGGAGTGCGACTTTGTGAATGCTTGTAAGCCGAACAGACGTCACAAACCTTCACAAAATCGACAACGTCCTTATGCATGCCAGGCCAAAAGTATGTGAAAGATATCCGCCGGTGAGTTTTAAATACACCGAGATGTGCAGCTGTAGATTCACAATGACATTCCGTCATAATCTTAATACGGTCACTCTTCGGAACTACCAATTTCCAGTCAAATTCACTCAGTAAGTTGTACTTACTCTTACAAAATCGGTAAAGTTTTCCCTCCTTAAAACTGAAATTCGGAAAATTTGCAGGGAAAGACTTACAACCGTTCACAATCCTTTCATACCATAAATCTTTCTCGACATCGTTGTTTGTGACGTTCACTGCGTCAACCGTCATAAGCCTTGACAACGCATCCGGTACCACATTATCGGTGCCTTTCCTGTGCTCAACGTCAAATTCATATTGAGACAGTCTGCAACCCCAACGTGCTAACCTACCAGATGGGTTCTCCAAGTTCATAAACCACTTAAGTGACGCGTGATCCGTGATCACCTTAAAGCGACGCGAGCCTAAATACGCTTGATACTTCTCGACAGCAAACAAAACAGCCAGAGCCTCCCTCTCAGTCGCGCTGTAGTTTCGCTCGTTTTTGTTAAGGGAACGACTCACGTATGCGATAGGGTGCTCGTAGCCCTCGATAGTCTGACTCAACATTCCACCCAATCCATATGAAGAAGCATCGCAATGCACGGAGAAGGGCTTCTCAAAGTCCGGCACTGCCAAAATAGGAGCACAAACTAATGCATTCTTCAATGAATTGAATGAAACTTCAGCCTCCTCAGACCAACGAAAGGCAGGAACATTCTTTCCCTTCGCTGTCAATTTGTTTAAAGGAGCGGCTATCGTTGAAAAGTTTCGTATGAAACGACGATACCACGAACACGTCCCCAAAAATATCTTAACCTCCCGAGAAGTTGTTGGTATGGGAAAATTCAAAATGGCCGAGACCTTTTCAGGATCAGTACGCAAACCGAACTCGTCTACGACGTAACCAAGGTACTTGAGGGACTGCCTGAAGAACTTGGATTTCGCAAAATTAATCGTAAGTTTAGCCATTTTCAATTTTTCCAATACACGCTTAAGTAGCACTAAATGCGTCTGAAAATCCGAAGAACAGATGACTATGTCATCGATGTAACAAAAAGCTAAGCCGTCGTCGATGTCGCTGGTTATATTGTGGTCAATAAGGCTATCCATGAGCCGCTGCTGTCTCGCAGGTGCTCCGCACAAACCAAATGGCATCACCTTGAATTTATATAACCCGCGACCCGGCACGGTAAAACTTGTTTTTTCCTGAGATGTCTCACACAATGGTATTTGCCAAAATGAGGAACTTAAATCAATTGAAGTAAGGTACTTCGCTTCTTTCAAACTATCTAATATTTGCGGAATGTACGGAATAGAATACGAGTCTCCCTTGGTAATCGAATTAAGTTTCCTGCAATCTAAACAAAACCGCCAGTCACCATTAGCTTTACGCACTAATAAGGCTGGATTATTCCATGGGCTTTCGCAAGGAGTAACTACGTCCAATTGAAGCATTTTATCGAGCTCGGCAGTTAAAGCTGCCCGCTTCTCCGGTGAGAGCGGATACTGCCTCGTCTTAATAGGATAAGCATCGCCAGTGTCAATAGAATGCTCAATCAAAGCAGTTCTACCTAAACCTACTTCCTCAAATGAAATGTTCTTAAACTTCTGTACCATCGCGTCAGCAAGCTCCTTCTGCGTTGAAGTTAAGTGGTCGTAAGACTGAATCGTGTGAACTTGTTCTGCATCAATACTGTTGCAGTTCGTAAAATAATTATCCGGTGTCGGTGTATACTCAATGTTGTCGAATATTTCAGGCGCCAACCCAAATGAGTGCCAAAAATCTACTCCTAAAATTACATTCGTAACAATATCGGGAACAACAAAAAATTTAATAACTTGCGTTACATTATTAAAAGTTAACGGTACGAAAATATTCCCTATTGTTTGAACCTTAACGCCATTCGCAACATTGCATGTTGTGGGTTGCATATCCAGTAAGTTGTAACCGAACTTAACAAAGTTTAAATGAGCATTGTTACCTAAAATTGATACAGATGCTCCTGAATCCAATAATCCATAAATTTCAAAATCACAAACTTTAAATTTTAAATACGGCCTAATATCTTCCTTACTTGGTGCAAAAAGGACTGTAGCAATTGAATTGTAACTATAAAACTTCAAAATTGATTGTTTACATTCATTATTGCATTTAATCTCACTACAGTCCAAATTCATTAGTTTTTTGAATTATTACGAAAGTGTGATTCCGGCCTCTTATTTGTACCATTCCTCGTACACTTGGGACAATCCGCAATCATGACACCTGTCATTCCGCAACCGAAACAGCTAAATTGTTTGTTGTCGTTCGGCCTAGCCTTACAAAATCTAAAATTATGTCGAGTTCCGCCGCATTTATAACAAATCGGTGTTTGTTCACGTGTGGATGCAACAGCTGTGTGCTTCTTAACATTCGATGTACTTGGTCGGTGTGAAAATGCAGAACACGACTTCGAAGTACTATCAGAACCCTTGGCAGTGATGACTGAAAGTGAATTAACATTCTTCGACTTCCCTTTGTACATAAAGTCACTGCCCAAAATGTTGGATGTCGACTTCGGCTCTGTAAAGTTCTCAGTACGCTGCCGAGCTGCCTCAATATTCCGACAATGTTGCTTTAATTCAGCTACTGAACAAACATTAACTAACGCCAGCTGCTGTGAAAAATGAGGACGTATATTGTGCTGCAAGATATCCAATTTCTCGTCCTCAGACAACGGTGAACTACGACGCTCGAACATACAAGTCATAACAGCAAAATAGATGTGAATTGGCTCATCAATTCCCTGTGTACGCGACCTTATTTCAGTCATTAACCTATAATCATAATCAGTGGGATCAAACTCTTGCAATAAAATTGCCTTTAATTCATTCCATGAAGACACCTGGTGCTTGATACCACGAAACCACAATAAACCTTTATCAACAAAAAGTTGTGCCGCTGAATTGAACAATTTTGTATCAGAAACACCAAATGCCAACCTAAGTTCATCTACACGCTCCAAAAATGATCTAGGATCAGTAGTGCCATTGAATTTCAACCCCCACTTTGAAATATTCCTATCACCTGAACACTCAATCTGTGGATCAGCTTGTGATACCTGAAAACCTGAAGAATGTGATGGGTTGTTGTCAACCAAACAAGAAGAAGACTCAGAAGTTTCAATCTTTGCTAAAAGTGACTCAAGCTTTAACATAAGTTCCGTCTTAATTGCATATTTAACCGTGTCAACCTGAACTTGAATTCGTGATAATCTGTGAAATAAATGATAACCCAGTGCTTTTGACCTATTAAATGAATACTTGTCTTGTGTCTGAGTGTATTTATTTACAACTGTACCCAGTTCAATTAACTTATTCGACACAATTTCTAATTCTGAGTCGACTGACAGCTCTGTATCCAGAATAGCTTCTGAGGGGCATTCCTCATATAAAATTCTAAGTTGTTTTCTTAAAGAACCAACAGTATTTGATGGTGTTTGAGATCTAATTGTCACCTCATAAATTAATTCATCTTTCCAAAGTGAATGAAATTGTATTTGTCTCTCCATAATTGCTAATATTCTGAATGTTAAATTGGAATTAATGGCTCACAAAACACTTAAAATATCTCTTTTATAACTAAGTATAAGTAGTTTTGTTACTCAGTATCACAAAATTCAACAATTTTTAATAATTATACCATAGATATAGTTTATGTATAACTATTTAACTCTTATGTTTAAACTAAAGTTTCATAATATGATCACCAAAATGTGTTTTTAGTTGTATAGTTATGAAAGTAATAAAATCCTAATATATTTGTGACTTTTACTAATGTTTTATTTCATGTGCATCACTTATGAGTTACCGTTATGAACAATTATGTAAGTATTAGGTAAATTCAGTGCTTAATGGTTGAAAACTAAACTGTTATATTGACTTGCACAATTTTTAAAGCTTTATCTACTTTGCTAAATAATAAGTCCAATTAAATGCATAAAACGTGGTGTCTAAATGATCACTTTGTATTTAGGTATAAAATTTGGTATCAAGTATGAAATGTTGCATAAGATTTCTTTTCGATAAGAAGCACAAAAGATTTTAATTAAACACAGTCTCACAATCTGAAAAGTACACAATAAGTGATATAATACTTAATACTCACTAAATATTCAAATATTAACGGATGAAAATGTCATTTTCATTTGACAAACAAAATGTACCTACTGGTTAAAGGTTATGGAAAGATTTTATTTTAATCAACTTAAATCTCACAAAATTGGTTCACAACTAAAGTTAAATTGTGTAAATAAATGTGAATTCGTCTCAAAAGAGTAGACAACACTAAAATCAAGCACAATACAGTGTCTACGTGGCACAATACAAGTGGAAATAATGGATTTTGATGGCATAAGATTATTTATACGAAATATACCCAATCTCAACCAAAAGTCACTCAAAATAATGCGAAATTAATCAAAATTAGTGGGCGCCATTGCGACATACCTTCCTGACCCGGCCAATAGAAGGAACACGTCGTAAACGAAATGTACTAAATCTTAAACCAAACTTAAAATAATAATAATGTCCGGCGTGACCCTTGGACAAAGAGTGGGTTTATATCATGGAGCTAAAGGAAACGAATTAGTAAGTTGAATACAATCTTTATTACTACTCTTTCTGTAACATTATAGATATACTGAATTTAATTGTAAACCTTTGTGTTGAAGCGACCAGACATTTTAAACATTAAAAGCTCAGCAAAAGCATGGGTCGTGCTTAATTAATTACTATGGTTCTTATGATAGGTTCACAATTATCTATGCTAAAGTTGGTTAGTCCCTAAGGAACCTAATGCCATCAATTCCAATATCCAATTTGTCTTTTATATCCTAATTCCCTAACGTTTAATTAAATAATTAATTCACAGACCTCAATCTGAAGTAACCTTACTGCAAAGGGGCTGTCTGGCTGCAGACAGGATCAGGGCAGTGTGAGTTGCAACGCGATGCTCTGGGCGTTGACTCTATGCAGACTCCTTAGTGCAAGCCGCACAGTAAGCGCGCAAAGATATAAGGTTCAGGCGGCGCAAGCAGTAAGATCCCCTAACATTGAAGAGCTCTAAGCAGTTTGTTGCAGAAGGATAAAGAAGAAAATAGTCAAGGTCTTGCTACACAAACAAAAGGCGGCTGGTAAAAGGTCCTAGCCCGCACTACTAAATTACACAAAATTAGCAAGCCTTAGCTTCTTCATTCACAGACTAAATCTCTTGTGCAAAGTGAAATTTACTAAACATGTGCTTTCAAAGTTCTGAAGAAAAGGAAAGCAAACACAAACTTAACAGATGTGATGATATCAAAATTACTATCAGCACACAACTGTATGAAACCTAAATCTGAATTATCTAAATGGACTGTTCTAAATTTCAATTGTCTAAATTTCTTAATTTGTTCCTAAGTTTTATAATTTGTTCCTAAATTTCATAATTTGTTCCTAAATTTCATAATTTAAATTGTCTGAATTTCTTAATTTTCCCTAAATTTCTAAATATCCAAATTTCTTAATTTCCCATCCAGCTGGAAAGAACCAAATTGCTTCGATTAGGTTATGCACATGGCAGAAAATAAGCGGAGAGCAGAGTAAAGCAGATCAAGAGATGCTTACCGGAGACCATCCAATAGAGATTATCTCAAACGCTGACTTTCCCTCCGTCCCGGCATAAATAACCCTCTCTTAGGGTTTGAACAACTGAAAGTTAACCACGAGGTTAAGAAACTTGGTTACATGGTGCACATGTATTATTCCAACAAAATAAATACTCACGATTTTGTTACTGCCACAAAATAACTTTTGAATCTGCTGCTCCTTTGCCACATAAGCCACAGGAGACTTCTATCAAAATAAGGACCTCCGTCCTGCACAAGATGAATCAAGCTTCTTTCTCCACACATCTTGGGATGCCTGTTATATGCACAATCTAGCCAAGATGGCTCAAGGACACAACCACGGGAGCACCCTGGAGCACCCTCAAATGAAGAAATTCTCCCACAATATTTACCCCAGAATTTACCCTGAAACGACTTACTTTTTATCAACGGTATTACTGATTTGTAAAACAATAAAACCGTTGATTGAGAAAGCTACCATTTACTGTTCTTCCTGAATCCTAAATTCTTACAAAACTTTGGTTCAGCAAATACTTTCATACATTTATGTAAAATGAAATAAAGTAATAAACTTTGATGTTTACTTTATTTCCCAACAATCGAGTAGAAAATCTAAGGCTGACAACCCTAATTCAAAATTAGACACCAACGTCAATGCAGTTACCAGCCTCTAAAATTACTCGAGAATGTTGCTAGTTCTGAGTTTGGGTTTGTTTAAGTCATGATAAAAACGCAACGTTACAGCACAGACAGGTTATTTTTTATTATCATTATTTAAATTTCGCACGTGGATTATTATTTAGAACTAGCTTATGCCGCGTAGACTTCGTATTTTTATCATCCCACGGTAACCGTTCCTTTTTCCGAAATAAAAAGTAGCCTATGTTACTCAAGGATAATGTAGCATTCTAATGGTGAAAGATTTTTTGAAATCGGTCCAGCAGTTTTTGATTAAATTCGTTACAAACATACACAATACAAGAATATAAATCTTTCCTCTGTATCATGATCATTATCATGTTAGCCGAAAGCCGTCCACTGCTGGACATAGGCCTCCCCCAAGGCTCTCCACAAACCAACCTGTATAATATTAGTGTATGTAGATGTCGCTTTTTTTTGGGTTCCGTACCCAAAGGATAAAAACGGGACCCTAATCTATTACTAAGACTCCGCTGTCTGTCTGTCACCAGGCTGTATCCCACGAACCGTGATAGCTAGACAGTTGAAATTTTCACAGATGATGTATTTCTGTTGCCGCTATAAAAGCAAATACTAAAAACAGAATAAAATAAATATTTAAGGGCTCCCATACAACTATTTTTACTATTTATGCGCGGTCTGACGAAGTTTTTTTTCGTTTCTTATTAAGTTTTTCAAAATAATAGGCGCTTTTTGTGCTACACATATTTTTATAAAATTTAATATTGATTTAAAAACCCTGTGACAGACAGACAGACAGAGACGGACAAGGCAAACTACTAAGGGCTCCAGTGCATTAAAAAATTAACTTCACAGGTCGTCGACTCTTCGAATAATCACCGTTACTGCGCATTAAGGCCGAAAGCATTAGTGTTAGGGGACAATGCCAGCGGCCAATCACGGCGTGTCTTCGAAGATTCTGACCAATTAGGTATCGTTATTTACACTAACGGATTAAATAATAGGTGAAATTATTTGCGGTTTTTTTGAAGGCATGGATGTAAACGGGCACACACGCCTAACCCCGTAAGGCCCACCATACTGCAAAATGGGACTTTGAATCTACAATCAAGGGAATAAAGTTCAATTGCGATTGTTCGAAAATGCCATTTTATTTTATTTTATTTTATTTTTTATTGTATGGGAAGGCAAACGAGCACACAGGCCACCTGATGGTAAGTGGAAACTGTGACCCATAGACATTCGCATTCACAAGACTGCAATTGCGTTGCCAACCCTGAGGACTAAGATGGAATGCTTCTATGCTAGTCATTTCACCGGCTGTCTTATCCCCAAACCGGAACACAACAATGCGAACACTGCTGCTTGGCGGTAGGTTAATGGATAAGATGGTGGTACCAACCCGGACGGACCCTGCACGAGGTCCTCCCACAAGTAAAGTCACAAAGTCATCACCATCAGTTTATGAACATAGGAAAATTATTACTTATTCTTATTGCAACAGAGTTCAAAGTAAATTGCCTTGATTATATCCTATTGCACACTGGGCCTTAGACAATTTGTAATCTGAAGAGCCCACATTGTACCACTCGTCTTCTCTACCCAATTCAAATTATTGAATCACTACTGATTGGCGGAAGTTAAAAGGAAATGATGATGGTAACGGTCCAGACGGACGGAAAAATCCACAAAAAAAATGTCGTCCAAAGAGTAAATTATTTGACGTTACTTCAACGTGATATAGTTCCATAGGACAGCAGTGTAAGTGATGGAACCAAAGAAAGAGTCCCTCATGCGGCCCCTACGGAAGACCAGCGTTGGCTTCACAGCCAGCGCATGCTGAGTTGGGACCGTTTCGCAGCATTAGCACATCTGTTCTCTTGTCTCATTTTCTTCTTTCTTATTGCTACTTTTATTTTTTGTTGTGTTATTGTTGTGAATACATATTTTACTTACTTACTTACTCATTTCTCACGAGTATTTTAATAATTTAATCGTCTTTTGACGAATTTTAGTTTTAAATTACGATTTCCGACAAGCTTTCCAACTCTTATTTAATATTGCTTTGCCATTAACGGCGTAACAAATTTTTAAATCGGATATTAATTCATTGGACATACTAAGATATTTTTAGTTTCTGGGATACTAACAAGTGGGTCAAAATGAAATCAAATAAATACACATCAAGTTCCGTGGACATAGGTACATATACAATATTGTTATTTCCATACACTAAGAACTAGGTAGATGATACTCATGCACTTAAAAAATCGTCATAAGAGATTTAAACTGGTCCCTATACTACGCGTAGCATGTCCTGCGGGGTTATTATGACATAGCTGTTCTGTTTACGCTGAGAGAAAGGGACACAGCTATATAACTGCTATAGCTCTCTCGGGATCATCACTTTATTAGTTAAGTCAGTTTAAAAGATATGTGATTCTTTAAAAACAACTCGACCTCAAACTCGGCGGAACGATTATTAACCGGGGAGTTTAAGTTGACCTGTCAGAGCGTACAAAACATTCAAGGGCGTGCATTCTCAATTAGGTTGCTTTACCTGTCAAGTTAGAACGCTCGTATGACTTTGCTCGCTCGATCCACCGTCCAATAGACAGCTGTTTTTTCTGTTAAACTAACATTATAAGTGTGATTATCAGTGATCGGAATAGGCAGAGCTAATTTGCCTAAACTTGACGCATATTCATTCATGAGTGAGTGAAATAGGAAAACATTTATGAATGGACATGCATCAAGTTTAGGCAAATTAGCTCTACCTATTCCGATCTCTGGTGATTATGATCTTAAAGCTCAAATTACTCAAGGCATAAAAATCAATTCAAAACGACTGCATCACGCAAGATACAGTTTTAAATACAAGCATGCGTCATGCGTCATGCGTCATGCGTCATGCGTCAAGATATTAAAGCAAACGTTACTAAACCAACCGTGAATTCAAATCAATGCAATTTAAAAAAGAAATGGAAACAATGTAATTACGGCCAGCATTGCAAATTAAATACAAGAAACCACATATTTTTGCAACTCTTACGCTATTAATAACAAAGTCCACTTTTGCTGAAAGAAACCGAAATACGTAAAGGTATTTAAATGTATTTGTCAACGTCTAATTGCGAACGCGATAAGGTCCATTTTCCCAGAATCCGATCGCATTGTGGTGCTGTTGACATACACGCGTGTCACGTTTCGTATGCTATATCCATAAAAATGTAATAAGTGCAATTTTATATACAATTTTGCAATTAATTTGCAGTAGGGTGATACTGATATGAGTTTCGGCGAAGACAGTGACCTAATATAACGAATACTGAGTTATATTTTTGTTACTAACGATTTAATTTATCAATACTTTAGCCATGGCCACTATTTTAACATTCATACATATAAACATTTAATCAAGTCTCGAACGAGCGAGCGCCACACCGGTGAGTTTAAGAAGTCCGTAGTCCCGTCAGAGCGCACAAATCACATTTTAGCGCGTGCATTCTCAATTAGGCACTAGGCTGCCTTATACGTTCGATCTTATCGACAGAAGCCCTCTGCCTAATTGAGGATGCACGGGACTTCTTAAACTTGTCGGTATAGCGCATTCACTCGGTCACTCGTTAGACCACCCGAGCACCGTTTTTAAGAGAATAACACACCTATTTCCCAGGGAGGTAGACATTGTTGCTTTGACGTGCTATCGTATGATCTTGTCTTACTGAGTTTAATAGAGCTTTAGGCATTTATTCTACTTTGTCATGTTAACGTACTGTCAACGTTACAATAGCTCTTGTTTACGTGACGGTGGCCTTCTTAAAGACGATATGGGTTCATAACATAATAGGCTGGCTAGGAGTGTCATAATAAGCTATATTAAAACATTAAAATTTAGAACCTCCTAAGTCCTGAAGCTACAGGTGTAATCGGAATCCCAAAGCTTGCTTTTTGTAGACTTGATTAGACCTTGACCAGAAAAATAAAAATCCTCTATTGGGGACGCCACTAAGGGCTACTTGTGGCAAAAAAAAAAACTGGGTTTAGACACTAACTCGACTTAATAAACGTCAGACTCATACGAAAACTTAACGGTCTTAACCCTGTGTTAAATTCGTGGTGCAAGAGGCCCTAATAATTTTATTATCTGTGTTTCGTCAATTGCAATAGAAATTACAGTTGATTATCATTTCCGCAATATGGCGCGGTTTTTTAAATTTCTGGTCAGGCTTTTTTTTTTTACTGATTCCTGCCTCAGGTAATCATAGGGCTGGCTTTTTCCTCGGCCAACGGCTAGCAATAGCTATCCAACGAGGAAATGCAGCTAGCATTATGGGCACCTTTCCCGGCGGCAGTGGCCTAGGGGACATTTGTACATATCACAGTTACTTAGAATAAGTTAATTTATTTTAGTATTTAGTCTTAGTTATGTTTTTTTTTTGTTTTTCTCTTTATAAAGTAACATTGCTTAATATTTATAGTTTGTCAACAGCGATAAACAGAGTTTAATACTTGGAAAATATCAAAACGTGTCGTGTTAACCAATTATAGATTTGCACATAAAATTTAAATTACATCTGACCATAAATATGTACTTAAATGTGTCTGTAGTACACGTGGCATGTTTGTGTGTTGTCGATAACGACGATATATCTGTTTTACGGCTTATTTATTAAATTTTTAACAAGTTTTTTCTGTAGCTCTGCCTACCCTTCTCTGGGATTACAGGCGTGAAAGTATGTATGTATGTATTAAATTTTTATCACACAAAATACTACACTTAATATTCAAAAGGCGAATTTAGTGCTATAAGATATTTACCGGCCTGTATACGTAAAGTTCGGACCGCGGGAAACGCCACGCGCCGTTCCAATCCACGATGAACTGTCATAACATACGTTTTGAGCGATAGAAAAGGAAAACCTTAGTAGCGTTTGCATCTCGGCTACAACAATATTCCAAAATCAAATCAAGTGACGCACATGTAATTTGTTCTCGTCTTTTCCATAGGCATTGTGAATATTGCGATGTTGCAAGTGTGAGCAATCTAGCATTGAACTGTTTTGACAGATGTTAATCATTAATTACGATCTTTGTAAGACGTTCTGCTGAGCACGAAGTCCTATAGTCTACTTTGAACATTTACGAAATGATCTTATTGCAAGATTTGCAATTGGTCGTATATCCTATGTACCTATTAAGAAATTTTGAGAAGATACATGTCAGGGGACCATGTCACACTAATGGTCCTAGTCCCAAACTAAGCTCTAGGCTTGTACCATGAGTAACTAGACAACGATAAACATATTTGAGTCAAGAAATGCATTCTAAAATACTTACTTACATAGAAAACATCCAAGACTCAGACATCTCGCTCTCGCATCTCGCGCTCATCATACAAATATCTGTCCTTACCGGGATTTGAACCCGGGATCACTAGCGTCGTAGACAGGGTCACTACCAACAGTAAAGAAGGTTGCCTTGATCTATTTCAATGCCGTGATTAAGTAATGAAAACCAAAATAATTTGTCTGTCTAGTTGAAAATGAGTTGAGGAGAACAACATGGTAGAGAATTTCATTAAAAAAAACCGTGGAACCAAGAGCCTTGAAGCGAAGCCGAGAACGAATTGACTTGTTTTTAGACCTCTGAGAGTTTTTTTTAATAATTTCATTTAAAAACAACTTTTTTAAGTTTATTCGACAATTTTCAGATTATTGCACCAGTTTTGCTTTTAGCAGCGATTATTTCGGTTGCGAAATTTGCCCTTGCCGCGGTAAACCAGGTGACATTGCGCACACGATGTGATTTGGATCGACTTGTAGTGTTATACATATTCGTATAATGCGAGGCTAATTCAATATTTTAAATAAATTCGACAATAAATAAACATCAGGAGAATCCCTAGGAATATCTAAAAACGTTTGATATATCGCATCGTTGGTCCTTAACTAGCTCTCAGCTGAGTCAGATCAGTTTTTGAATTTTCCAGAAATACTTGCGGTTAGGTCAGTAAAAAGCTTTTAAAAAATCAGGCACAAATGGCTTTAGGATTAAACGACAATTCTTACAATCTATGGTTTTAGAGAAAAGTCGATTAGTGATTCTGATAGAGACCCATCAGGAAACAATCTCAGACATATTGAACTTCCTAAACTACGCTCTAGGCTATGGATACGAGGTAACGACAAACATGCTTTATTTATATACGTGGAAAACAGAAACAAATGCTCTGAAATCAAATCCAGGAACGCTAGCCTTATTGGTACTTAACTAGCAACAACGCTAACCGTTCTTTTTGAAGATTTCGACAAATTTTAAAGCGTTCACTTATTTCAAAATAAAGTGGGATAACAATAAAAAAAACTTGTTTTTATCTAATCACATCCATTATTTACGGAAGCTAAGCCGTTATGTCATGCAAACAAGCCAATTCCATGTAATTTATTCAAACGACAAGAAGTTTCCCCAAAGCTTGTGAATTTCCTCGCAACGGCGTCATTGTTCTCCACAATTAGTTTGGGACGCCACGCGTTACGTTAGTTTATTGTTGGAAAGTGTAATAGAAAAATTATGAGAATTTGACATTGTTTAGACTAGATAAATTTAAGACGTGATGTTTTATGACAAGAGATAATGAAGAAGGATGGGCTTACGATATTGAAATTAACGAAGCTTCTCTGGTTTTTCTTCCCCCAATTTACACTATGTGTATTGTCCGTTGGATCACTACCACCATTAAACAAATATCGTATTGTATTTGCCATAAAGTTTATATTAGTATAGATTACCCATGATCTCCATACTAAACTAAGGTTCTACAAGTGTAAGTCCTGCGCTATTACTAATTACAAATGGCTTGCCTTGGATAAGGTAAGGAGATTGCGGTGAAAATATTTTACTAACGAATAGATAGTGTTGATACTAACAATACAAACTATCAAGCTGTTTGTGAGTGTGTGTGCGTAGGATTATGCATATGTTAGAAAATCCTCAGTATCTTTTCAGCTTTTTTTTATGGTGTAGGGAAGGCAAACGAGCGCACAGCCCACCTGATGGTAAGTGGAAACTGTGACCCATAGACATTCGCATTCACAAGATTGCAATCCTAAGACTGCAAATGCACTGCCAACCCTGAGGATTAAGATGGAATGCCTCTATGCTAGTCATTTCACCGGCTGTCTTATCCCCAAACCGGAACACAACAATGCAAACACTGCTGTTTGGTGGTAGGTTAATGGAAGACTACTACTACTAAGTGGTTATCTATTGTAATAAGATAAGATAGTGGTACCGACCCGGACGGACCCTGCACAAGGTCCTCCCACCCGAAAATAAGTAACTTCTTGATAACTAATAGGTTGAATCTAGTTTACCATCTTTATCATCATAATAATCACCCTGTACTAGTGCATTGCTGGAGATGCCTCTCCAATTTTCATCATTGAGAAGGAGCAGAGGTCATTCTCATTCAACTCTTGCCAGCCTCCCGCCACAATCGTCGCTCCACCTGTAGCGACTGTAGTTGACAGTCCGAGCACGTCCTATGTTCCGATTGCTGATTCGCGGACCACAATCTTACCCAGAATTAACTAGATCAGAACTGTTTGCATTGTTATGTAGCTTTAAGGGATAAGTCAAACGGTGAAATTACTAGCATAGGGATTCCATTTTAGTGTCCTCAGGGTTGGCAACGCATTTGTAGTTTTAGGACTGCTGTCTTGAGATTATAGTCTTGATACTGCAAGTACCTATCCATGGATTTCAATATTTAAGCTTCTTCCCATTCCATTGCTCGTTAAATTTTTTCGTGCCAGTTATGTCCTAAACACTTTCCGTTATTTCTTGTAAGATCAAGCCAAACTACTTCTCCGGTGGGTTTCTCAAGGATTTAACATATTGTGCGCTATGTTGAAAACCTCTACTATTAATTAGTCATTTATGATTAGAACTATCTATTAAATTGACAAAACTCAATCAGAGCTGTCGACTACCCCATTAACGTCTTGATACATGATACTAACCTGTCGATTCTTTTACAGTTACAAGGTCGAACTTATTTGCATAAAATAGCAATATCAAATTACCTTCGTGTCCAAATTCAGCTCCTCTCCAAATACCCACTAAGTGGTTATCTATTTTAATCAAAAAAGGACTCTAAACGCTTGGTTCAGAGTTCAGATTATGTTCGGGTTTGTTGGTGGTTAGTCGTTTTTAATGGTCCCAATTCAAACTGTTCAGGTCTCAGTGCGATTGTGGTCGGTTGAATGCGAATTCCGCCGTTTGTGAGAACAGCGTCGCGTGCGCCGCTTGCGTAAGCGCAGCTTTCGGGCCGGCGCAAGAGTTCGCAATGTAGCGATTTTGGAATTACACATGGAAGGTTTTTTCCACCCCTACGCAAGCAGAGGGGTGATTCAAGTTTAAAATATATCTGGTTATCCATTTTTCTGTCTGTGATATTCTAGCTCTTAAACAGCTAAACCAATTCAGTTAGATCACTAAGCTAACGAAGTGCTGCTGGGAGACAGTGAAAACATGGGATGGTACAATAGATTAGAGGTCAAACTGACCAAATAAATAAAGCATAGCCAATTGATGACAACTTTTGTCCGCTATTATTCTTTTGTTTGCCTCACAAAAAAATATTATGTACCTAGATGACAATATCACTAGATAAGTTAGCTAAAGAACGAAATTGGTCTCATAGATATTTGACTGGTAAATGAATGTTATTAAAGACCGTGTAAAACCAATTTGAAACCGATAGACGCTAGTAAACCTTGTGGAAGGCAGTGGAAATAATGATGATGATGATGACAAATTCTGCGAAAAACTTTTTTTTTGCGTTTGACCTCAGTCTTACCTGATGTTTAGTGACGCCGACGTCGAGAGTGGTACACGTTTGCTTAGATAAAAAACCTATTCACTCTTGCCTTGAAATTACCTAGGTTATAAGATTCCGGGAATACAGACGCAGGGGAGCATACCACTCCACGGGACTGCGAATAGGAAACGACGCAGCAAACCACTGCGTCCTAACTAATGAAAATGGTACATGCGTCTGGACGACCGATGGGAGAACGTGGAGGATGGGACGATTTTCACAATTATACAAACTCTGAAAATCTTTGAGGTTAAAAAGCTCCTGTCTTGAGGCACGCGCGCCACAAAACTCTCTCACGCTGACCACCTTGGCTCAGCCATCGGTTCGGGTTTCGCCACCCGTATAATGGTCCGCTCAAGGATGATACGTACGCCGAGAAATAATTGAAATTGATAACAATGCAACCTTTTTAAACTTTTGACCTCAGACATGTTGCATAGTTAAAAAAGCATTTACCTACTGCCTGAAGGCAGGTGTTTCAATGATTCACTTGATGGAGCTGATGACCTCTTTACAGAAACTGCTAATACTATACATTTAGTTAGAGAGCTTTACTATGAAAATTAAATATTATCAATTATCACAGCTTTTCCTCTCTTAGCAGTTTTGTTCGAATGCCCGCCTTTTTTCTTCGCTACGCACTATTTTTTTCTTTTTAAACTCTATACAGCCAGTACAAACTGCCAGTGCCAAAAGAGGCTGCTAACCTTTTAATGCTTTTTCTCGCGTATTGTTTGCTATTTTTGTCCTAAAATCCCAATTATTTGTTGAGTATATTTCAATTAAGATTTGAATTTTGTTCTTCACATTATATTTACATCGTTATCACTCTATATCAGCAATTACTAGGACTCGTTCCTTAAAACATTGTGTGGTTGTTCGTACCTACATCTTTGTTCCTGTTTAATTAAAATGATTAATTGATATTTTTAATAGCTAATATCAGCCGTGGCGCGTGGTTCTCGTTTCAGGCCTCATCATGTTTTTTGAAAGGTCCTTACTATTTGCTGGGTGTACCAGTGATGTTCGTAGTAATTATGGCAGCTGAGCTTAGCTTCAGATTTTGAGCAGCTTCTTGAAATCCAGAATGAAGCAGTTTATCTTCGTGTTTCTTGATTTTGTCTATTATACTTACTTTTATGTCTTAACTACCGGTAAGTTCAACGTCTTTTACCAAGTAATCTCGTTGATTTCACTTACAACATGTCAGAAAAACCTCAAAACCCGATTAAATCGCCGATAGCACTATCATTACGATTACCATGCAGCAATTAACTTGTAATAGTTATTTCAAATTACACACTGAACAAATAATTTCTAATTAGACACACTCGAGCGCTTTCACCGCAGCAAGTGGGTTGAAAAAACTGGTATCAGAAATTATGTAACGGAGGTATTGCCTTTTGGTATGTGTAAAGATTTTGACCTTTTGTTTTTGGAATAAGATGTAAGAACTGGCTTAGGTTATTTGATTTCAGATGTGTTTGTGGTGCAGAATATACCGGAGTGATCGATATAGTGATAGGCTAATGACCGTTAGAGGAATTGCGACAGATGTGATATATACAGGGTTATTGGTAGGTCGACCTATTCCCCTCTAGGGGTTATGGGAGAGGTCGTTTGCAATCATTTTGGTCCTATAATATCCTATGCAAAAGTGAACCATTTCTGAGATAATTTAAATTTAAGTTTTTTGGTTGAAAAGTCAGGAACGCATCTTCAACAATTAACAATAAAAAATAGCACATTTTTTTTTTTTAATAGCTTTTGTACGAGGCAACATTGCTGTTGTTATGCAATATTAAAAAAAAATCTGTATACGTTTAAGAATGCGAGACCAAAAAGTAAAAAAAAACACATTTTTTTATCAGTTTATCCAACAAATGATACAAAAACAGAAAAATTTACTTACTTATGCGTAGGGTTTTATGGGACATAACCCCTAGAGAGGAATAGGTCAAATCGAATATAGGAACTCGACATAAATGGACAAGGTGCTAAAGTGTTCACATATTTATGATCTAGACTGTACGAACCTTACTAGAAACTTCACTCCCGTGCCATAGTTTAATTAATATTCGAAACGTCAAATTGGATAAATTATCATACATGACTTTTCAAGTCCGAGTAATTATCTTGTATGTGTTTTGATCAGAGGGACTATTATGACATAACTATGCAGTTAAGTTTACGCTGAGAGAAAAGGACAGAGCTATATAACTGCTATAGCTCTGTCCTTTACACTCGCCGTAAAATGAACTACATAGTTATGTCATAATAACCCCTCAGTACTATGCAACTGAACATGACTAAGCGCTTTGAAAATTTAACTTATGAATCTTTTAATAATCCATAAATAAAAAATTAATAAAAGTAGCTGATTCGTCTCTTAATGCTTGACATTTTTGTATGAACATAAAACCAGATATTAAAGTAACATATACAGATGTCATCCATCACCTAATTATCTATCCCTGTTACTCAGAAATAAATCTTGTTCAAGGCATTATTGTTTTGATCTTCAAAATTATTTTTTTTACTCTGGAGACGCAATGACATGGATTTATTAATAACCTCTATTTTTTTGTTTCAGTTGTGTGCAAACAGTGTTCGGATTTGGAATCAAAGTGAAAATTGTAAGTACACCATTGAAAACCTATAGTTTTTTTTTCTTAATTATTCAGAGTAAGCAAGACATTTAACATAACCTTCGTAGTATTAATTCTATGCTTGAGGTGAATAACGAGTAGGTACAATTTTGAAGAAACCAGGAGGTTTTTTTTTATGGCATAGGAAGGCAAACGAGCACACAGGCCACCTGATGGTAAGTGGAAACTGTGACCCATAGACATTCGCATTCACAAGACTGCAAATACACTGCCAGCCCTGAGGACTAAGATGGAATGCCTCTATGCTAGTCATTTCACCGGCTGTTATTCTTTGTCGTCAAAATTTTGGATGCTTTGTTCTGCGAACTAACTTCATTCATTATAATATATTGTTTTATCGAGCATAATATATTGCGAGATAAGAAGTTTTTTAAACATAAGGTATTGACTTTTTAGTCACTAGTGCATGATTGGAATGATTAAAAACATGTTTCTGACAAGTCAAAATTTTGGAAACGTTTAAGCTCTGTTTTCCACCATTAATGTGTAAGTTTTTTCAACGCCAATTTGTCTTAATCTCTAGATATCATATGTCGTTTTGCGCTGTCTGTCCCTCTGTATGCAAGCTGCGACCTTTTAAACTACGCAATGCAATTTTCAATAGATAGAGTAATGTAAGAGGAACGTTGATATGCAAAAAAAAAAACTGGATGATGTACGAGTGTTACAAAAATCTCACATAAGCCGAAGTGAAGAGGGTGGGTCGTTAATTATAGGAATAAAATAATAGTAGTTTATGAAATTGTTTCATAAAGAGGGGTATTAAAACACGAGTGTGTGTTTAAGAATCGCTAGGCCAGGTTTTTAATAGTATCACACGAGTGTTTTAATACCTAGTTATGTGCAGTTTCATACACTACTTTATCTACTCTCATACATTGCGATTCAACCTACTAAATAAAAAATCAAAGTTAATAAAGTAACTACAGCAAAACGTATTCAATGAATGGCGCCAAAACCTAGTACATCACCGCGCATGCGTTAAAGCGGGCGCTGTCACAGACAAGTAAAAATTGGAATGAAAACTTTTTGTAATGCTGTAAAAATGACGCGAACCGCATGTGCGTTCCATTATAAAAAAAAATGATATGGAACCTCGTTGGTGACATTAACTTGTATCGTAATGGTAAAAAAAATACTTTATAACATTATTTTGTTAGAGAAATAATGTTGTAAAGTATTTTATCTACTCTCATATCGTAAAGTTCGAATTATAAAATTCAAAACGAATTTATATTGGCATACTTTATAAAAACAATACCGAAAAAAAATTAAAAAATCACTTTATAACATTATTTCTCTAACAAAATAATGTTATTAAGTAATTTTTTTACCATTACGATACAAGTTAATCCAAAAAGTTAATGTCACCAACGAGGTTCCATATTTTTTATTTTTTTATAATGGAACGCACATGCGGTTCGAGTCATTTTTACAGAATTACAAAAAGTTTTCATTCTAATTTTTACTTGTCTGTGACAGCGCCCGCTTTAACGCATGCGCGGTGATGTGCTAGGTTTTGGCGCCATTCATTGAATACGTTTTGCTGTAGTTAGGTACTTTATTAACTTTGATCTTTTATTTAGTAGGTTGAATCGCAATGTATGAGAGTAGATAAAGTAGTGTATGAAACTGCACATAACCAGGTATTAAAACACTCGTGTGAAACTATTTAAAACCTCGCCTAGCGGCTCGGTTCTTAAACACACACTCGTGTTTTAATACCCCTCTTTATGCAACAATTTCATAAACTACTATTTTTTTACTTTATTTCGGTATTGTGTTTATAAAGTATGCCAATATAAATTCGTTTTGAAGTTTACGATATGAGAGTAGACAAAATAAAATAAAGTCTCGTATAAGGAATACCTCCGCAACTCCGCGAGTAACAAGCTAGTAAAACCAACATACAATTAGCATGATGACCGCCCATCACCGCGGACATAATTACCGTGTCTTTTTATCCACGTCTATAGAGATCAGAGCATATCGGTCTCAGTTTTTCTGGTACAGGCAGCAACACAAGTTGTCGCGGCTAGCGTTTTGTAATTTCTTAGTTATTCTGCAAGTTACCATATTATTATTTAGTCGTAAGAACTTAAATAGGTAAGCGTTTGGAAAATAATGCATTCTTCCAAAAAAAACTCGGCTATTTAAGCGGCAAGTATCCATTATGTTTGAGTTTTTATATACTATTATTATTATTAATAATACGATTTTTATAATTAAAACACTTTGATGACAATACGGGTTTATGTTCTAACTAAAAGTATAGTTCATGCACATGCAAGGAACAACATTGTAGGTATCTCATCTCTCTCAAATGTTATGTTAGCTTAAGATACAATTTTGTTCATGCTCAAAATACGTTTGAAATTAGAAGTCACAGTAAATTGCGATACAATGTTTTTCCTTGCATGTGTCGTTTGTTTATATATTTGGCCACCTCTATTTTGCACTATACCTACCTAAATAGTACCTACTTGAGCAAACACGATAGTCAAAACCCGCAAAAGGCGAGTCGGACTCACATACGAATGGTTCCGTACCATTCTTTTATTTTTAATATTATAAAAAAGAAGTTTTAATAACGGCTTTTTATGCTATAAATTAAGCGTGCGTTTTTTTTTAGGAATATATTATTTTGGCAAAGTAAAATGATGCCAAATGATAATTTAACCAAACGAATAAAATGCGAAATGTATATGTGCCGACAATTCGTTTGGGAAATGAAACTAGTTACTGCGACAAGTTTTTTGGAAAGTGAAATATGGCGAAAAATATTTTGGCCAAACGGCAGTACACCCTAAAAATTATACAATCTTTTACGTTCATATGAAAACAGTCATCCATAACTAAGTATTGTTGGACGACACGTCGTTGTCCAGACGCTTCTGTCACCGACTGTACATTGGACAAACGTATCGTATCATTAACATAGCTTTGCGCTGCTTCCGTTGGATATTAAAGGCATATCCGTGAAAGTTAAAAAGAAATAATGGCGGATGGTGTGATGACAAGATAGAATAGATATTTTATTGATGCGGTTCGGGCGGAAATGGATGATTTTATGAAGAAGAACAAGAGCTTGCAATAGAGAATAGATTTATTACCGCGTCCGCTTTGGACAAAGCGATTCCGTGCGGCGATGCTGGTTATAAACCTATGCATTGTCCTAACTCATCTACTTCAGGGTTAGCTGGAAGAGATCCCATTTAGGGATAAGTTCGCCTTTGTAATGTACAGTTTAATATTTATATTTTTGTGCAATAAAGAGTTCAAATACATACATAAAAGTACAGGGGTGTTATTCTCTTAAAAACGGCGTTCGGTCGGTCGAACGCGGCGCAGCTTATATAAACCGGCGAGTTTCAGTAGTCCTGTCAGAGCGTACAAAACATATTTTAGTGCGTGTATTGTCAATCAGGCAGCAGGATTTCTGTCGATAAGAAGGATTCATGCTTAGTTTACTATATGTCTTTTTCTATGAGTGAGGTCCTTTTGGCATAAACTAAACGTCTTGGCGACCAGTTTAAATTTGACACATAGGTTTTTTTATCGTAAACAAAAATAAGCTATGTGGAGGAATGATTTGATATAATTACTTTATTTTTCTTCGTACTGTTTTGGACCACCCTAACGAGGCCTCTTAAGGCTGTACTCCGAAGTGAATTACTTAACTTGTTGTTGTGTCGTGGGACGCTAATAGCCTTGGTACATAGTTGCCGGTGTGGATTACCATCCTGTTGGAAACTATTTGGAATTCGCTAAAAGAAAACAACCGGAGGAGATAGAGCCATGAACACTGAAGCAATCAAACGCGGCGGTAGGGTTGCTGCATGGCTAATGCAGGTTGAAACATAACCTCACATTTTAAAATACCATTTAGAACAATCTTACATAAAAACTGGTTCACATTTTGAAACTTTTTCCATGATTCAGTTAAGCATGTGTCATATTTTTTTGGGATAAAATATTTTCCAAAACTGTCACAAAATTTAGTAAAATAAATTAAATAAATTATAAATTATAAATTTAGGTAGTTAGACCGGAATATAATATGCTTAATTATGCAGAAAAAACAAGGTAGTACCATTTCCCTGCATGTAATAACATTAGCAGTGAAACTATGATTAAATCAAAAGGAGCATAGTTTTGTGATGGCAGCGAGCCATTGCTTTACATATTCCACAATATTAAAGAGTAACTTACTGCTATCTTCTAAGAACTGGCAAAATACCTTTATCTTTGAAGCTTAAGACCTAGTACACATGACTTAACAGAAATTCTAATAACTGTGTACATTCATGACAAACGAACCTAACTGAGGCCCTGGACTGCATTTCATTCGACGTACGATATAGTTATACATAGGTAATAAATAGGGTTGACGTGAGCAGACGATCGCGTCGAGCGCCTATGTCAATTCCACACATAATGGACCCGATTCTACAGTGGCCTCTAAAATTCTTAATTTTATTTAGGTGTCGCTAAAACACTTTGCTATTCTATGAGCAGCTGTCATAATCAAATGACAGCGCCATGACAGCGCTAATTTGAATCTGACGCTTCTTATTTTAGGCGGTCTTAGTCATTGTCAGCTTGACATTCTGGAATAGCACTGGTTAAATCTGCCGTCTAAACTATGTCTAAAAATTAGACAATTTAGTTTTAGGCTATTTAAGCGATGTGCACGTAGAATAGGGTCCATTTAAATTCAAATTCAAATTCAAAATTCTTTATTTGCTAGAATATGGTCATAGATTATGGTCTTAAAGATAGATTTTGTACATCATATTCAACCTGCTTGCAGGTATGCAAATTATAACTTAAGTCATAACAAGAACGAATTGTATAAAGAGTCAATTAATTATTACTTATGTCTATTGCTAAAAATTCCTTAATATTATAAAACATTTATCCTGTAGCCAATTCGTCAATTTAATTGCAAATGAATTCTTATTTTCTAATTTGATGTCATCAGGCAAAGAGTTATAGAGGACAATACACATGTTGTAGGAGTTTTTTTTATAACTAAATGATTTGCAGAGAGGATGGTACAGTAGGTTTCGGTATTGAGCCCTTGTATGTCTTTCACTGGCATCATATCGATTTACAAAGAGACAAGGGTTGTCCTTAACAAAGACGCATGCGTTTTTTATATAGAGGCAAGGAAGAGGGAGAATATTAAATTTCTTAAATAGGGGTTTACAACTTTGAAGAAACCACGCATTGTCCAAGGCCCTAATGCATCTTTTTTGCAGTCTGAATGCTTTATCTGAATCCACAGAATTTACCCATAGTAGTAGTCCATAACTTAGGACAGAGGAGACGTAACCATGGTATGCAGTAAGAGCAGCATCTAGTGATACCGTTTGTCTCACTCTTCTGAGGGCAAAGACAAATCTGTCTAGTTTTTTGCAAATGTTGTCCACATGGCATTTCCAATTTAAATTTATGTCGATATTGAAACCTAAAAATTATGTGATGTCAACTAATTCTACATTTAAATTGTCATAATTAATTTGCACAGCCCTTGGATTGTCAGTTTTCGAAAATTATTTAAGTATTGTAAACTCTTGACGAAGCTGATGAATCTTGATACTTTTACTTTTTTTTTTTAATTTAACGTGTAGCAACTTGTCTTGTCACCGGAGCCCTAAAAGTCCTTCGAATTTAGGACAAGTCCTTTGCATCCCACGTAAATGTGCCAATGCCACGGCACCAGCGTTGATCCTCCAGATGTAAGTCTTGCATTCCTCCTCGCATACGATAATTACGCCGGATCGCTCCACGTACGCATTCCGTCCGATATTCCCACGATTCATCGCGATTGGCAAATGGGATTGGGAGCCGTGGTCGTGGTCAGTGCCGGCGGCTTGGAAAAGGGTCAATTTGCAATGGAAGGCTAGGAAAGTGGCATGGAATGTGTTAGGTAATCTCGGTAGAGGAAGCGTGACACAGTGTTAGATTTGTAATAGATTTTTCGAGTGTGTTGAGCTTGTTGTAGGAAAAATACTTCTTATTGTGTTATTTAGAAAATAAATAAATTAGAACTTTTGGTAAAAACGGAGATTAGTATCGTAGATTTCGATTATCATTTTTCCCTCGGGAACTATTAAATTTTCTGGGACGAAAAGTCTAAGTCTATCTCCATTTCAAAGGCTTTAGTCGGGTTTCCATAGTATGTCGGCCTAACCTGGAACCCTAAAAAAAGAAAATAAAGACCAAAAAAAAAACATAATTTTTATGTGGTTGTGAAGTAGTGGCACCTCTAGATTTTTTTTCCAGAATAGACCATAAGTAGGCCTACTACTTGCCAAAATATCAACATTTTCCAGGCGGTACTTCCCATCAAAAATCACCCTCTCTTCTGTCATGGAATCTGAAGGACGATTATTTAGTCTTCCCTCTCTTTCATTACTCCTATTTAAACCTTTGCTCCAATAAATCCTGCCTTGTTCTAGACCAGGCCTCTCATCTTCCATTCCATCATCAATCCTACCATCGAACTATTCTCCAAGCAGCCGCATCTCCGGAGCATCCCAGCGCGTGCGCAGCCAGCCGCGACGCGGCTGATGCTGTGCTCTATTTCCCGCACTAGTTTACTGCGAATTTGCCCTTAAGCTATCCGGCTCGAAGGACCAATCGAATTAACTTCCTTGGTATTTGGTATTGCGTAATTTTTGTACGGTATTTTAACAAAGACTTTTTGTTTAATTAAAGGTCGGTTTCACAATTTTCGTATTACACTGTCCGATGAATAAATTATAGTTCTGTAGCGATACATTTAACTGGCAGGTAGTATGTTAATATAGAATTTGTGAAACAAGACTTTAGGATAAATACTTAATTTTATGAATATACTAAAGCTAATCTTGTTTCTTACAGTTAATTGATTTCAAGTGGTATTGCTTACGTGTTTTAAAAATAATATAACTAAACAAAAAAAACTCTTCTTGTTCTCTTATGTCAATTTTGTGGAAAACTTTTATCATTTACTATGTAACGAAAAGTATGTCCGTCTATAAATCAACCTTTTTTAGTTAAAAAGTCTTAACTACATTATTGTCGCCGTACCAAATAGAATCCTCTACAGTCGATATTAAGGTGCTTTTACAGTTTCTTCCTTTTTTCTATGGAAGTAGCGCCTCGAGCATCTTAGCCGGCGCGCGCGCAGCCGCCCGCGACGGTAGCGCACAGATGCTGCGCTCCATTTCCCGCGTCTGCGCACACGTTCACTTCGCAACTAGATCGCGGCACGTTGGCTCATATAGGATTTTGAATTGATTAAACGATTCTATAAACAGTATAGTTTAGACCAGGTGCTCTCGGCGAACGTAAAAAAAAATTATGATAGAGCAAAATAAACCTTACTGTCTTATTAAAAAGGTGCAATTAGCTCCTTATTTAAAATGTTACTTAAGCGGTTTTGCAGTTTCACCGACGGTATACATTTCGGCAGTTTTTGAAAATCATTTATTTTGATGAATTTTCTTAAAATTAAATCACCTACTTGTTAAATTTTGTGGTGACCTCACGTTTTTCATTTTAGATGCATCTTTATTATTATCTGACTATGACAAACCGTACGCAGCTGCCTGCCACGTACCTACCTATTTCTATCTTTTTTGTTCTTGTCTTGTTTTGCTTTTAGTTTTTCTTTACTTATGCATGTGCTAAATTAATTTCTTTCTTACTTTCTTTCTATCGTCCACGTCATCTTTTACGTCAACTGCAATCGTCAAGGTGTTATTAAATACTACACGATTATATTAAAATAATAAATTCTAATCAATGAGTTCGGAATGTGTATTTATTTGTAAGAGTACTCAAACGCCAATTCGATTCCAGACAAGAATCACCATCACAGCCTAAGCAAATAAATAAATTCCAAATAACTCTGGATTCCGTTATAGAAATGGCGAAGTCGATATTTATTGCTTCCTGCCTGCCATCTGCCGGGAAAGCGCGTCAACCGTATCTTAATATCTAGGCTTGCAAGGTTGGTGATGGGCTGATAGCACCTGTTCTACTACTTAGCAAGTGTAGCAAGTATGTAGCGTATTAGAGACAATCTGTGGTAGTAAGCTGAAAGTATTCTAAATCTATTTTAAATGATTTGAGCGAATGTATTAAATAATGGCGAAAACAAAGCATACATTTGTGCAATTTATAAGTTTTTACAGTTTTAGTCGATAACGAAGGTGTATTACGAAAGGTTAAAACCTCCCAAGTTCCGGTTAAAAAAGGGGTAGGGGTAGGTTTCTGTCTTTTTCACAGCCCGACTTTTCGGGATATTATAGTTTAGGAAAATCTACTTATTTACGTACGGAGCCAAATATACTCCAACATCTTCTTTGGTATGGTGTTACAGCACTTAACGTCGCACTTGGATACAAAACTGTATGTTAAATAATTGTGTTTGTGGAGAAACTCTTGCTAAATTACATGTAAATGTCTCCTCTACAATCTATAACTATCGCATACTTATCAATATGTCAAGAGTTAAATGGTTATACTTAGTGAATCACACTAGCCTCGCCTCCAGAGCTCAAGTAGCTCCCCCCATGCGCAGGCGACGCCAAACTCGCACCGGTCACCGTGTTTCCATATACAGCTCCTTCTAGAACCCGCATCAGAAAGTAGCTGTCAGGTCCTTTTATGAACTATGATTATAAATCTCGCTGGCTATGCATCGGGAAAGTGCAGTTTCACTTTCTGGGCGCATCGTAAATTAAGTTGATGTTGATGCAATTTGAGTTTCTAAAAGCATTATAACATAATTACAGGTTATTCTGAGGAATGCTCAGCATTACCTATAATTATGCTCTCAATGATGTTTCATTGTCATTCTGTTAAATACTCTACATTTTTAACTCCAGAAGTAATAATTCCTAAAATATGCGGAAATATATTTTTACTACGCTCAAGAGTATAAAGACCAAACTTCTGACAGTACACTTGATTGGACTTTGATAGTGCAATGAATAAGAACTTAAACGTCTATAGATTTATCTAACGCGCTAAACACAGGGGGTTATAACCTTTCAAAAATTTAGTAGGTATGTTACAAAAATTACAATCTGTTTCAAATGAATAGTTAGGTTAGATAAGACACAATTTAGCTTCGGTCAAGATTCCGGATAGTTAACATCAGCTTGACAAGCGAAGTAACTTAACAACAGAAAACGATTCATTAAACTAATAGACGTGAGAAAACTCGTTCCAGCTTTATAGAGTTTTCTCTATAAAAACTGATTGTTATATTATGTTCGAAAGTGAACACATTGGAAAGTCACATAAATGTGGATCGTGTTGAATTCCCGCCTTTATTGCTTTTGATAAAAGATCGATGGAGGTTTGATTTATGGCCCCGTAAAAGTCAGGGTGTGTGGACTTGTTATTGATAGTGAAAATGGTGCTGTAATAGGAAATAATGATAGTGATATGGTACTTAACAGCAGGTCAATGAACTTAAAGAAAGGTGTAAATCTATATAGCATTTATGTAGTAACCTATATTGTGTCGTGAATTTGGTAACAGGTCATGAGGAGGTATGAGAGTCATGTGATGCGAATGGTTATGGACTATAGTGGAAGGGGAAACTTAAGAAGAGATGATAGGAATGTGTGAAAATCGATAGAAAAAACAAGGAAGTGAATACTGAGATGACGTCTGATAACGATGTTTGGAAGAAAAAACATTTTTTGCCCACATCAAATGATTGGGGTAATGGCAAGACGATGATTTAGAACAAAATAAATGTTACTAAGTCGTTAACTACGTGGATATTCTTTAAACTTATCAGATCAAATAACTACCTACGAAGCAATTGATTTGATCAGGGTACCTTAAGGCACCAATTTGGGCCTGCATTAGTACATCTGTTAAAGCACTTTGAAAGCTGTGTTAATTCTGGTACAAAATCTTAAAGGAAAAGAAGTATGTTTATCGAATTAGAGTAATTTTTTTTTAGTAATTATTAAAGATTTTAAACTGATTTCTAAATTAAATGTAATTGTAAATTTAAATAGCAAATGGTAATTTTTCGTTGGAATCCTACAAGTGAAAACAAAGCCGAAAGCATTATCTTCTGTATTCAAATTAAAGGCTAATTTTGCATAAAGCATTAATATTTTTAAATGAAAACAAAAAGCGTGAACGTCACCTAATAAAAATAAAAGTTTTATCACTGTCGTTTTACGCCCGACCTGTCATTCCGGTAAATGTTTAACAATATTAGCATAAAACTGTCGTTAACAAGTGCTCCGAAGGCAGATAGAAAGTGAAATTATTCAGAGTGTTCGGACAGCGGCGGACGAAGACACGATTTTGAAATAAGACTAGACGGAGCTTAGTTTTATGACTTGGCTCTTAGAGATTTTATCACCATCCATTATCATAGTCCCGATCAACGTCCACTGCTGGACATAGGCTTTCTTCAAGGATCTCCACGATGACGGTCGGTTATAGCTTCCAAAAAGTCCAAAGTTGGAATAATATCGTAAACCTAAAAAAAATACTAAAATCGGCGTCAATTGAAATTGTTAAAGATGTAAATAAATACTGTATCACACATAACCTCAAATTTAAATAGAGCAACTTTATTTAAAAATAACATGAATACCTAGTTATTTAATCTTGAACTTGGCATGATGATGGCTGCCGGGTTAGAATAGTGCCACTCTATGTCTTCCCGTGGATGTCGTAAGAGGCGACTAAGGGAATAAAGGCTTGTAGTACTGTTACGCGATGGTTTGCAAGCTGTCACTAATATGCTGGTAAACATTAGCCTATTTGTGCAAATTGTGGTTACTGAATTATCAACAACTTTTTAAAGTTGTAATTTTGTAGCTCTGCCTAGCCCACTCTGGGATTACAGGCGTGAAGGAAGGTAAGATAAAAAGATCAATAGCTTGAAGCTCGATCTTCAAAAGTACGTGATTAGATTATGTAGTAATAACGGTAATGAAATTAATGAAAAAATAGGAGAAGATACATTCTACTGAATGAGATGAGTTAGCTTACAACTTACTCGTATTTAATAAAATAATCCTTACGTATTGGTAGATCTTAGTGATCACTTAATGGAAAGACCTGGATCTGGATATTATATTGATAAAAGATTTTAGCACAATTACGTAGTATACTGTAAAATTGGCTAGGCCCTAGGCGTACTTTTTCGAATCAAATCGGAGAAATACTGAAAAAGGGCCGAATCTTAAGTACCCGAAACCGACGTGCGTGCATGACTCTATGTATGAATGTGGAAGAACGGATTTTTTTTTGTCAAGATCGTAGTAAGTGGAAAGAAGTGGTCTCTGCCTACCCCTCTAGGAATTAGGTGTAATTTAATGTATGTATGTACATAGTATACTGCTTAAATATATAACATCCGCATACCTATGATATTGTATTCGTGAGACGGAATGACTTATCCCGTAACAAACATTAGACACTACGTAAGAATTTTGATTAGCATTCAATTCGTTTATTACCTTCGGTGTGCTAAGTACAATATTGAACAAAATCGTCAAACTGTCAAACTGAAAACCAGCGCTGTGGCTTCTGCATCAGCAGCAGCCAGCTCACGCTGAGTCTCACCATTGCCGCAGCTTAATGTTTAGAGTGTATTTTTTTTATTAAGAACATTACAATTACTGTACAATTACAATTACTGTAAAAACCATTTCGAGACACAGGGTATTAGAGCCGTTCTGCATTATTAAGTTTTTGAAATCCTTATCTATTTCGGATATTTCAACAAAAGTATATTTAACCTTTGTTTGACTTTCGTTTTCGGCTTAAATCCCTCCTAGGTGTATCATACGGATAAGGCGAAAACCGCTTAAAATAGTATGTAGTAATACACTATTATAATCACTTTTTATCATTAGATATCATTTAATTGTTGTAATTTATTAGAAAAAACCAACCCATAATTTAAAATAATCATGTCATCCATAAAATGTCTGCTAAATAAATAAAAATATTAAAATAAAACTATTTTATCAAATACAAAATTAATAAAATTGGTCTCTCAAAATTACCTATTCTTTCCAACTAGAACGTAACAATCGTGAGTATTTTTTTTTGGTCTATCCCAATTGTAAAAGCTTCTTTTTTCTTTCTTTGACCACATCACAGTACCTAATCATCTTAGAAAAAAACATGAAAACTACGACTTTATAGAAATTTAACGCCACAAAGTAAAAAATATCTCAGCTAAACGAAAACTTATCTCAAAAATCACCAAAGGCTCAGGCCGAAATCAAAACATGCTCGGCCTCTAACACCACAAACAAATCAATGTTTACTTTCCCTAACCGATTGAGGCATCAAACGGTTACAGAACAAAATGGATGTTAAATACTCCAGTCCAAGAATCGTTTTTGTTTGCATTGTTTGTTTGATTTTCATATCACGATATTGTCTTGTTGACAGTGCAGGAATTGTTCTTACTGATTGGACTGGCAAATAAGAGCTGATCACGGTTTTGGTAGTCGAAGGTGAAAGTGCTCGGCAATGTTTCATTCATTTTTATGGTAACAGTCAGGGACTGTGGGAACGAACTGGCATTATTAATATTGGGAACATGCTTCCTTATTCTGATTTGGGGTTGCGAATTGCGAATCTAAAGATCCAATTTGAACTAAGTCGTGTATTAAGAATTGCAGAGGTACATGCAAGAAGCACAGGGTTGATCATGGTGAAGATGTTTTGGGGGGGGCTTGTCTAGCAGTGGACGTGTTTCGACTACGATGATGATGATAAAGAACTATTTTGCCATAGAAACAGATAACGGTAATAGAAAACGGTTAACTGTATAAATAATTTCACTTCTTTTCATTTCGCTGCATTTTGTTTCACGAATCTAAACTATTTTAAGGTACCATCATTCTTGATCTACATACATAGACGAAGAAAGTGACTGATGGCTGATTGATCAACGCACAGCTGAAATCGCTAGGGCCCTAGAGACTTGAAAAAAGATTCCTTAGGTACCTTAGAAGTGCCCTAAGAAGGTCTTCTAAAAATTAACCCCTACGGGAATAAGCTGTGGGAGTAGCGGGAAACTAATAAATTCGTCCTCCAGTCTCAAATAACCAACAAACAAAAGAATTCAAATCAATCGTTCTCTTTTAAAAAATCATTTGTTTTCAATAATGTCATCTCAAACACAAATCATCAACAAACAAACCCGACATCGCTGTCTCCTTATCCTCAAATGTTTACATTGACCACAACTATCCCTTTCCCGAAGGCAGGGCGGCGCGCGCGCCGATTTGGTCGTGAAATGTCGAACCTTCACCTTTTCGTATAATCACTTTACTTCTGGGAACCACAGCAATAAAGTAAATAATGTAGGACTCAATGATAACAGATCAGTCACTATGGACTGGTTGGTGGTAGCTTGTATGAAGTTTAGTCACATTATTATTGGATTGATATAAAGACCAATTTAATAACTTGTTACACTATGTTTCGACCTCTGGACCTTCTCAATTTGTTACCTGAGTTCACAACTGCGTTAAATATCAGTTCAGTTAAAAACAATTTTTTTTTTTAAAACCCCCTCTTTGTTTTTGCAGACGCCATTTTGAAATATTATATACCCTATGTCACTTCGGCAATTAAGACGAATCGAATGACACCTAGTATGTTAAAATCGGTCAAGCCGTTTAGGCTGCAGAGCGTGCCCAGAAATAGACATACATACATACATACATACATACATACATACATACATACATACATACATACATACATACATACATACGCTCGAAAAACATAACCCTCCTTCTGACGCAGTCGGGTAAAAAGTCAAAATTCATCAAAAACATCCTTCTAACCTTTATTTGTCTTCAGTTAGTGCAATAATTCTTAACAGCACTTATTTAATTAAATACAAACCCAATTTATTTCTACTACTACTATTTACTTTATTCATGTACCAATTAATACCTTCCACTAATTATGTCATAAATTTCTCACGTAACATAGTTTCGCTTAATGTGTGAGAAGCGTAGAAAGTAATTTGCGACGGGTTATAGATTAGTTATCAGAAGTATAACAAGTTCGAGTACGGAGCTGTTATGTAAATTATGTATGTTACGAAAGTGTTATTACGAATGATTGTTTGTTTTGACGCTTAGATTGATTGATTTTAAGTTCGTTTTTAAAATTGGTTTTGTATAATTACTTCAATTATATTTGACGCGTTAGATTGGAATAAGTAGAATTTTAAATTAACGTAGAGATGCTATTTTTAATGGTGTGTCTACAATTGAAACTCAGTTTTTGCAACTTGCAAAACTAGTGTTTTGTAACTTAAATAAATGTCTGTTATTAATAAGAATATGTTATTTTTGTGACTGTTAAAATTTGACACTTACATAAAAAAACGCACTTAAACTAAACATTAAAATATCTTATTGCATTCAAGATATCCAAAAAGAAAGGGCCGAGGAGCGTACCTTGGGCAACCCACCCAACCTGTAGAACCATGGACGTGTGTTGGCAAAACTATTTAATTTAATAATATCGCCAACTTTACTTATCTAATACCAAAGAATTAACTATTGTAAAAAATTAATCGTGACATTGAAATCCCTCGTTGCTTCCATTCGAGTTTTTAATAGCCTATCAAAATAACTTGACGGTTCGATTCGCTCGAATACTTCCAACACAATCCACTAAACCTTTTCTCCAAGAATTCCATACCGACTTAGTTTTACATCAGCAATGGATATCGTTAACCGTAGTTTTTATCACTTGACCTGCAACCAAGGATGCGCAGTGACCTCCGTAATCGGTTAAGATCAACAAAAAGAAGGTTATGTAATTATGATTTCACGCTCGAATTGACAGTTCACGCCTGCGCTTGCGCCGGTATTTGACGTGTTTATTAGACGCTAAGGTTAAACGAAATTGATCTTTGTTCTTAAATTATTTTTCTTTTGTTAGCGTTTGAGTGAAAAGAATTGAATCGAAATTATACTTTTAATAAAAAAAATAAGAAACTTTATTTAAGTCTCGAAAAACCGGTAGACTGAGATTCTCTTATACTTAGCTAAGTCATCATCATCGGTGTGCCACAAGGCTCTATGCTATCACCCACACTGTTCGTGTTTAACAACATCATACTCGTATAGTGCACAATATGCATGCAGAATGTAAAAGCCCAAAAAAAAAAAACGGCGCGAAGTGGATAATGGATGAGCGCCTACAAATGTTTCATTACGATTTATTTAATTTCTACGTAATTTAAATGGTTTTTATTAGGTTTATATTTATCAGACTAACGAAGAAACTTATTATTGACCTGTATGTATGTGTGTATAGTTTTATGTCCCTCGTAGAGGCTGAATGGCCTCGATTTCGATAAACAAGGTGTTGTTAGATTCGTCTTAGCGTCGCGAGCTAACGAGTGTTACTGGATACTTTAATAAAAAAAAACAAATAAACGTAAGTAATAAAACGTATACCTATGGTTACGTTATGGTTTTTAATGCAGCTAGCTTTTTACAATGAATTATGTCACAGTTAGTATGACATCATAAAAAAGACGTGCTCTACTTAATACGTAGGTAGTGAGTTTTTAACCGAAGATTAAAAAAGTAATTTAATCGATGTAATACGGCTTTTACTTAGGCAATACTAACACGTGAGACCATTAAAGCTGCTTTAAATAAAAATAAGCAAAAGTATGCGCTGGCAAACAACAATACCCGCTTCGCATTACAACCTGTCAATTTCATAACAGTACATTATGCGGTTATAGCCTGTGGAACAGAATGCACAATACGGACCGTGAGTTAATACCTATTAAGAGGCTCCAACGCTACTAACTTCACAAACCCAGCGGCCAAAAATGGAACTAACCACTTAATACAAACCTAACGTTTAAAGCGCGATAGTAGCGCCACCGTAAAACTTTTAAAAAAGGTTGCCAATGTCCTGCATTGTGGTCCAAAATGAGCTTCATTCTGACTTATTACATAATTTACGATGCTTCGGCGTTTGGTTGCCGCAGCGGACAATGGCACGGTTTACATTTCGGACTTTGTAATCTATTTCGCGGTAAGAAAACAGCGTTAGAAATGGCACTGTAGACTCACGTAGTCATTAGTGAAATTGAGTTACAGAAATATTGGTCTACGTTGCTTTAAGGTAAAAAACGATTGCGATGAAGAAACATTAAATGCTGTTACACAAACTAGTTGGTAAACTGGGGTTGTGGAAATAGCTCCCGTAGAAAGACATGCGTACCTAATGCCAATAAGTATAAAAACAATATCCTTATTTGCTATTGACGTTTTACAATGAGGTCTTCATATCCGTTACTCATTTCATCATTAATTCAAATCTTTTAACGCCAAAAATGCATAACGTATACTATCTTGATGAACGCAAATGTACGTTTTATAAATTAACTTTTGACATCTTACCGAGCGACAGATTGACCTTAATTATCATACGAAGATAGGTTGAAATGTTGGATAGCATCATTGATTATTTCTTTATCTCTGAAAATTGAAAATTCCCAGGAGTAGGCACAGTATTTTTTTTCTATACCGCGCCGTCCTGATATAATATCTGAAAATGTTGTTTTGTTTATTAGAAAACAGGCGAATTGAAAGAAGCTTCTTGAGAGGGCTAGTTGTATTTATTCTACGGCTTTCGAAATATCGGCTAAGATAAAAAAGTCCTTGGTAAAAAGGGACTATCATATTGAGATTGATATAATAATTGACAGGCTTTTTTTAACTTAATATTTAATTTGAACACAGGTAAGATTTTTTAAAACCCAGTTATTATTTTTTCTTTTTGGGTAAAAAAGGCTATCTTAATATTGAAGGAGATTTCCTTCCAGGTCCCGTTCGTTACACTCTGTACGTTCTGTGGCTATACTGGCTATACATACAGTCGTAAATGCATCCATATCTGCTGCAGACGCAATCCCGATCGGCACAATCCGAGCGAAGCTCTGCTAGTGTGAGCTCTTTGAAGGAGCCGAGTGTTACGGTTACGACACTCTCATTAACGTGGCTCGCTTGGCGCAAGTCATGAGCAAGCATTTTCTTTTCCACGTGTGATAATTTAAGCTGAACTCAGAATATAGAACACTACAAGTAAGAAGGCGCTCTTCCTAACAAAACTGCGTGGTAGGTAGATCGTGTCTACTACGCTAGCATTGTACCAACGAGATATTTTGAAGATGCAAGCCAATGTACATGCAAAGAAAGAACAATGTCACCTGGGTCAGTACATCGCTTTTTGGTAAAACAATAATTAACAAGAGGATCAAACGATTATTTCTAGTTTTGTAGAAAGGGATCACTGCCAATCAACTACGTTATAAAATAACGTCATCAAAGAACTATGCCTCTATTCAACACGGCAAAAACCATATCCTTTTTGACCTGTTATCGTATTGTCAAAGTTTTGATAGCCCTTATTTCATCATCATCATCATCATCATGTCAGCTGAAAGACGACCACTGCAGGACATAGGCCTCCCCCAAGGCTCTCCACTCAGACCGGTCTTGTGCTTTTCGCATCCAACGCGTTCCCGCGATCTTCACAAAGTCGTCACTACATCTTGGCGACCGAGTTAAAAACAATACCATAACAGGTCAAATTCGATTTGAATTTTACCGCTTAGAATAGAGGCGCAGGTCGTAAACACCCGCTCTGACCTTTAGTATGCTACTGTACGGTTTCCTTTTAGCAGCTTTATCGCTCCGCTATCTGCTCATATCTTGACGCCCTCAACCGGCTCACCAACTGGCCAGTTGGCAGCAGTGAAAGGCATCCAAATATCAAATGTTTGTTATACACATTGACCAACTTTTGCGCAAGCTAAACGATACGGTTATTGGGGTATTTACCTTATAAGAGACGATAGTTTTTATAGCCGAGTTAATGGCTGATTTGTAATCAAATTTGGTCTATGTTTTTAGATGGCAAAGTGTTTCGAAATATTGTTTATTACCTGCTTAGTTTAAATGGACTATGGTCCCGCGTGGTTGCCGGGTTAGTGCCACTCCAATCTTCCCGTGGGTGTTGTAAGAGGCGAATTATGGAATAAAGGCTTGTAGTACTGTTAGGCGATGGGCTTGCAACCTGTCACTAATACGCTGATAAAATCTTAGCCTAATCGTGCAAAATGTGGATACAGAATTATCAACAAGTTTTTAGAATTGTAGGTAATTCTGTAGCTCTGCCTACCCCACTGTGGGATTACAGGCGTGAAGGTATATATGTATGTAGTTGAAATGAGATTTTAGCAACAACCGAAGACGGGTTTAATGATGCCGAATGCAATCAACACAGTTCATTTTTAACAAAGGCGTTTGTTAAAAGTCAGCAGCTATTGTTTTTTGATAGCTTGTAACAGTGTCCCACTGTCGGGCAAAGGCCACACTTGCTCGGGTTTCCAATTCTGTCTTTCTTTAGCAATCTGACCTATCGCTTCGATATGCATCTATGTATTTATAATCTAAGACGTCCTGCCACCTTTGCCTATAGTACGCGGCCGAAAGAAAGTCCACCATGACACCTGTCATCACAGGACTATTTATGTAGATTTCGATTTTTGTTTTTAACTTGGGAACTTTGAAATTTTCCGGCATGAAAAGTACACAATGTCAATCCAAGATATAAGCTATCTCTATTTCAAACTTATCTAAGTCCGTCCGAGTGACAAATTTTTGGGATTGAGGTTATAATTTGTACTCAAATGACAGCTGTCAGGATTGATATCTTATCGCCCAGGCACTATAGGTCTTCTGTTATTTTAATAAATAAAAATCAGGTGGGCTCTGTTTTAAAAACGTCACCCATCCTGTTTTGATTAGTTCTTGTGGTACCTTAACTTTGCTTAATAGATTGATTGATAGTACGCAGTGAGTTTCTTGCGGCGTTTATTCTCAGCAGTGCTCTCTTGCGAAGCGCTGGTAGATTTTTGAAGTGTAAAAGTGCCCGTGCGGCCTATGTACTTACTGAATAAACATATTTTTTATCTTTTTAGTCCTCGGCACGCAAACCCGACTTGCACTTGACCGATTATCTCGATTTATTTTAACTGTATTACTGAATATTCGTTTCACAATGATAGACATTAAAACATCACTTTAGGACACACGCGTTTTTAGTATCCACAAATGATTTTTTTAGTATCCACGAATTATTTTTTTAGTATCCACGAATTATTTAAAACTGGAAATTACAATGTAGGTAGGTATCAACCGAACGTAATACATTCCCTACTCGATCCTTGGTTTCCAAACAAATCAAACTCCACATCGTTTCACTGGCTCAAAAATGTGTGTCAAAATTACATACATTTTAAAACTCTGAAGCTCATTAGCATTAATCTTCTTAATGCATGGCAGACACCGCGTAACGATAATCTCGGATTAACTCTTTATAATCATTTCCGTTGCAATTCAATGTTACGTCACATAACACTGCTCGATGACTTATCAAGTTTCTTTGCGGTGACTGGTTGTATGTCCTAAAAATAACGAGTCACATAATAGGTAGTGTTAAATGAATAAATATTGGGGGACAATCAATTTATGGGAGGACCTTGTGCAGGGTCCGTCCGGGTTGGTACCACCATCTTATCCATTAACCTACCGCCAAGGAGCCGTGTTCACATTGTTGTGTTTAATAAATAATAAATAATAATAAATATCAGGGGACAATGTGACACCAATTGACCTAGTCCCAAACTAAGCTCTAGGCTTGTACTATGGGTACTACCGTACTAGACAACGATATAAATACTTATATAGATAAATATATACTTAAGTACATAGAAAACATCCATGACTCAGGATTAAATATTCGCGCTCATCACACAAATACCTGCCCTTACCGGGATTTGAACCCAGGACCTCTAGCTTCGTAGGCAGGGTCACTACCAACTAAGCCAGCGCGTCGTCGTGAAGTCAGTCTATTTCATGATGAATGTCTATTCATTAAACTTGTCTAAGATTCACATTTCCTCTTGAATGAAACTTCTGATAAAAGTTGAAAATGGACCCGATACTACGTGCACATCGCTTAAATAGCCTAAAACTAAATTGTCTAATTTTAAGACATAGTTTAGACGGCAGATTTAAACAGTGCTATTCCAGAATATCAAGCTGACAATGTATAAGACCGCCTAAAATAAGAAGCGTCAGATTCAAATTAGCGCTGTCATGGCGCTGTCATTTGATTATGACAGCTGCTCATAAAATAGCAAAGTGTTTTACCGACATCTAAATAAAATTAGGAAGCTTAGAGGCCACTGTAGAATCGGGTCCAATATCTGTATATACTAGTCTGTCTTACATCTGGTTTACACTCAGCTTGTATCTAACGCCGAGTCTGGCGTACACTTGACCGGAAGAATTTACAACAAACTCTTTGGAATGTTACACTATTTATACCGCCTTCGGGCAATAAGCCTTTCTATTCTATTACTCGTTGCCCAGAGCGATGTTCTAACAAGTATAAAGACTTGCGTAGGAGCACTTTAATTGTTAACTTTAAAGATTTAATTGGTAGCGTCTTTGTGTAATTAAATAAACAACAGTTTTTTGTACTGTTATAAATCGACCCTAAAGATAATTTTGTGATGTAAAAGTATTTGTAAAACATCGGAGAATCCAACTTTGATGACATTTTTAGCCTAGTTAGTGACCCTAGCTATGAAGCTAGAGGTCCTGGTTCTGGTTTCGATTCCCGGTATGGGCTATTCCTTTTTATGATCACATTTTGCACAATCAGGCTAAGATGTTTCCCAGTGTATTAGTGACAAGTTGCAAGCCCATCGCCTAACAGTACTTACAAGCCTTTATTCCCTAAGTCGCCTCTCACAACATCCACGGGAACAAAAATTCCCGGCAGCCCTGGCCTGGCCAGTTTGAAAAAATGACGATTTATGGGGATAGCAGTTTTCCAACGGCAAAGTTAAGTTTAAGTGTAAGACTTCTGAACCCTACACTGAGCATGGTCCGACATGCTCTTGCCCGGATTTTTTATCTCTAAACAAACTTCTACTTTCGTGCTTTCCCTACACTCACTGCCTCAATGGGTGAGGACGTGATCAAAGAAGCGATCGTGAGGGGCAGACGCTTTTTATATGAGTGTTTGTTACCAGGAATTGAATCACGTAGACAAGTTGAATAAATAAACTTTCATTACTTTAACCGAAAGGATGGATGAAAGAAGATTGACGAAAGAGATATACAGATCGAAAGTGAGTGGAAGTGTCGGAAGGGGCCGCCCTAGGCGTACTTTATCGAATCAAATCGGAGAAATACTGGAAAAGGGCCGAATCTTAAGTACCCGAAACCGACGTGCGTGCATGACTCGATGTCTGAATGATGAAGAAGCGAAATAAATTTGTCAAGATCGTAGCAAGAGGAAAGAAGTGGTCTCTGCCTACCCCTCTGGGAAAGAGGCCTGATTTAATGTATGCATGAATGTACTTTAACCCATGAAGGTCGAGAGAATTCAAACGGCATGAGAATGTCATCCCCATACATTTTGAGTTATAGAAATGTAAAATGTTAGTAGTGTTTACATCCTGACTAGGGTTTCTAGACAAGATGCATTCGGCGACGGTTGTCGTTATCGAAAATGTATAGGATTGACGTGGGCTGCTATAATAATATGCATATTATGTTTAGAGTATTTGAAAATAGTTAACGATAGCATGCATCTCGTTTAAGCTTTAGCGATTTTCGAAAAGATTAATGCATCGAAGCATTAGATCGTCTGGAAACGGCAATTTATAAATTTTTCAGATTGTAAATATCGCTAACGATTGCACAATGCTGTTGTCTACTCGCTACTAACGATTTTCTTTTTTATCACTCAAAATGTATGAAATGACAAACCACTTGGTCAACTGTCATCCCATAGATTTTGAACGGTAGAATAGAAAAACGCTAGTAGCGTTTGCATCTTGGCTATGGACAGTTGACATCACATGATTTGTCGCAACGTACGAAGATGTCGTCTAGTTTGAGTGATAGAAAATAATACGTTAGTAGCTTGCATCTTGGCTATAGAGGCTTTGGAGAGGAACCGCAGATGCGTTACTGGCTTGTAAGAAAAAATCTGGTTAGCCTAGCTGACTTAAGTCGATCTGAGAGAAGCTTTGTATTAATAAAGTTTACTCAACAGGACTTAAGAAGTTTTAGAACACAATGATAACAAATAACCAAAAACAAACAACCTCTTAATCAATCGAATATTTCTCAAATTTAAATCGTAAATATATACTCGTCTTTACCACACCAGCGAGCACCGGCCCAGTGCGAAAGGGACAGATGTTTGATAAAGTGCGGTCACCAGTTACGACACGATCACACGTGCCCCCGCGCATGCTTTCACTGCTCGTGGTCGTTCGGTATTTATCGGCTATTGTCGAGTCGGCTGCCGGATTAGGTGTAACTATAACTATTGCTGTAGGGTATGATTAACTAATTACGTAAATCTCCAAGAGGGTACCTATTATTTTATAGCAAAACTTTTTAAGAGGAATGTGAAGCTAAAAATTCCCGTACAAAATGCGAAAACGTTTCTCTACCCTACCTAGTGATGTGCAACTTGCGGAAAGTTTCCAAAAAGTTGGAAAAGTTGCAAGAAATTTCCGGAAAATTTCACAAGAAATATAGGAAATTTAAATTTAAGGAACGGAAAGTTTCAGTCCCCATACAAAATATTGAGAAGTTTCCGAAATTTTCCTACATGAAATGTTCCGCAATTTTGGAAAGTTTCCTTTGGCACATCAGTAACCCTACCTAGTCCGATTTTTACAATTTATGAATATGCTGTGGATATCATGAAAAACTATGTCCGTACTTTTTCCTTTCCACGATGTTTTTTCTTAGAATGAAACAAATTTAAAAAACACAAAAGAGAGACCTAGTTATTTATAATAACTAGGTACAACATATTCAAAAATCGTGGAAATCGGACTTGATTTAGGGGTGAGAAACGTTAACGGCCGGAACTAAATTTGTACTTATGGATTTTTTTGACCGCTACTTATAAGTACTAGGCCTGTTTGTTCCTGTTTTATTTGTTTGTTACATAGTTTGTTATGATACTTATCTACAACATATTTAAAAATCCTAAAAATTGGACTAGGTTCAAGCGGAGAGAAAATTTTGTATGGATTTTTCTAACTTCACAATCATCCTAATAGTCTAAGCATTTTAAATTGAATGTGATTACCAATAGAGTATACAACACTTCGACTAATACACACCAGTTAGCGCTTTCTCTGGTATCACGGCTTGAAACAAACTAGGTGTGTTTAAAAAACTCTACATCATAATTTTAATAGAAAATGTAATCAATTTGCCTGTGTTCCTAAGAATGTTGTAAATTATTTTACAAACCGCTTTCCCTTTACATAACACGTTTATATCCTTAGAGGAATTTCTATTTTAACTTGTTAGTCATCGAAGTAATTATTCATCCAAGTTTTCTATGAATCAGTGGTTAGTATGTTATGTCCTTCAGGTTATATTTATAAACTATCTGCGTACTTTAGTGCCTTGTTACTTTAACGTTATGTTAGAACTGTTATACTAATCTCTCAAAGGCGTTAGGGTGCAGCTACTTAAATATTTGGCCATCTGTACCAAATGTAACGATAATTAGGTTGGTCACTTAAGTAAAAAAAAACGAAATTCAAAATATTTATTCAGTAAATTGGCCACATGAGGGCTCTTTTATGCGTCGTTAATATGGAGTGAATCTACTAACGCTTCGGACAAGATCACCATTGTGGAGAAGAAAAGCCGCAAGAAGAAGCAAAGATAAATGGAAGAAACAAACTCAATTTCGCATTAATCTACCGTACAAAGTGATGAAGAGTTTACTCAGTGGGCATTTGTATGTTTGTAAGCTCATACACTACATTATCTAATTTCAAAGAGTCATAATTCTGAATTGATCAAAATTCCGATTTTTCATAATTCTGAACTGAACGCACTTTTTTGATAGAAGATTTAACTTTTTGCTATGGCTTATAACTTATAAATCAAACCTAACCGAACCTGCGTAACGCAATTAAATTATGCATTTAATCTAAAATATCTCCAGCGTGACAAAGCTATTGGTAAAATGAAAATTCGGACAAATGAACATTCGGTGTATTCCTTTGTATCCTCATTCGACAATAACTTGAGCATCGTCGGTCTGAACTTTATAAAGAAGTATGAGCAGAATAAAATTGATCCGGGGTGTACAGAGTTAGGGGAGAAAATCGTATGGTCTTTTCACGGGGAAATATTAGTAATATTAAGTCAGGTTTTTAGGGTTCCGTAGCCAAATGGCAAAAAACGGAACCCTTATAGATTCGTCATGTCTGTCCGTCTGTCCGTCCGTATGTCACAGCCACTTTATTCCGTAACTATAAGAGCTATACTGTGGAAACTTGGTAAGTAGATGTATTCGGTAAACCGCATTAAGATTTTCATACAAAAATAGAAAAAAAACAATAAATTTTTGGGGTTCCCCATACTTAGAACTGAAACTCAAAAAATTTTTTTTCATCAAACTCATACGTGTGGGGTATCTATGGATAGGTATTCAAAAATGATATTGAGGTTTCTATTATAATTTTTTTCTAAACTGAATAGTTTGCGCGAGAGACGCTTCCAAAGTGGAAAAATGTGTGTCCCCCCCCCCGTAACTTCTAAAATAAGGGAATGATAAATGTAAAAATAATATATGATGTACATTACCATGCAAACTTCCACCGAAAATTGGTTTGAACGAGATCTAATAATTAGTTTTTTTTTAATACGTTATAAATCGTAAACCGCATTTTACCTTTCATTCAATCAACTCAAATATAATAAAGAATAAAGAAAAACATTTATTTAGATGTATAGTTGTACGGAACCCTACGTGCGCGAGTCCGACTCGCACTTGGCCGGTTTTTTATTTTCCTTTAGCTTGTTGTTTTGTTGTTGTCAGTTGTGTATGTGAAAACGTATTATAATTGTGCTCCAAAAACATTTAAACATAACGCTACTGGCGTGATTTGATAATTTTTAGCACCGATGCCCTAATATATAATCACGATCATATTATGTGGTGTTTCATAAAGACTATCATTATAGCAGACAACAGCATTACCATTAATCAATCACGCATAACTTTCATGCCGTTCGCTATTGATCCACGTGAGGTTTTTTCCAGCAGTTTTTGCTTGAATCATCGCAAGCGCGTGCGCAGACCTCGTTAGCCACACGAAACGAGGGCAGGGAACTTGGAGATTACGCGTTCGGTCAAAGGCCTTAGGCCTAGACAAGTCTAGAAAATGTATGGAGCTCTATTCCACTCGGAAAACTATATTGTTTTTAACTAGTTTAAGGTTTCAATCTGTTTCCCAAACTTGATTGTTCCACGTAGCAATTTTCCAGACGAGATTTTTCCACATTCTTGATTTTTCTTCGTCGCTTATTGTATATTCTGGATTTTCCCATTGTTATTAGGCCAAAATAGGTAGGGTTAGGTTATTGTTGTTTTTTCAGCAGCCTGAAGGGCCAAACCACCACCATAAAAACAAATGGTCTAACGATCATTTTACATAACACGAATTGCATAATTTATTTATTTTATTGCATTTTGTACAAAAGAAACTTAATTCTAAGTACAACCCTGTTAGGGTATTGCAAAACGTAATTTAAATATCATAAGTATCATAACATTTATCTGCATATAAAATAACTAATATAATATGTATACCTAAGTTAGGGCAGTAACTAACCCAAAATAAGATCTCTGTATCTATAGTTTTTAACAAATATAATATTCGCTATGGGTTAAATTAAATATAATAGTCATCATGATGCATAAAATAAAATGCATTACTTATTTCAAAAACTATAATGTTTATACATTAAAAAATAAATATTTCTAACGGCTTTCATTACTAATAATATGGTCACAGTTCTAACCTAACCTAATTAGAAGAAAATGACTTAAAACGCATAATAACATTCAATCGTATGCCAGATAAAATTATACAATTGGTTTTTTTGCTAAACGTTAACTATAATAAATAAATAAAAATAGTTTATTTCAGACTACTAGGATCCATAGATGTTAGTGGGTTAGTTACAAAAAACCTTATACTATGTTATCCTACAACTATATTAGTGTACACATTATTTAAGTGGAGCTTGGTCCAGTGGTCCAGAATGCCACCGTCCATTCTGCCAGCCACCACGGCCAGGAGGCTGTTGCAGCTGCCCCGCAGACGCCACAGCGCCGCCGCGCAGCGCTTGCGCACCGTCGCGAGAAAGCCATCTACATGAGCATCCGCGAACATACCTGACGCGCTGCAGCGGCGCGGCAGCCACAACAGAACCCTAAACGCGTTGTTATACTGGGTGCGCAGGGCACTGAGCGATCGCTGCGTGTACTTACTCCATAGGCTACAGGTATACAGCGATGTACAGTATGCTCTGAAAAGGGTTATTTTAACCTGTGCTGTACATCGAGTGAACCTGCGCGCGATCATGTTTGCTCTGATCGCCAATGCCCTGCGCTCCCTCTCGATATCCGCGTCATCATATGCTTTTCGTGATTCGTTGAATGAATTATACAAAATGTTTTTATATGGGGATCGAACCCGGGACTGCTAGCGTCGTAAGCAGGGTCACTACCGACTAGGCTACCGCGTCGTCTAAATATCGATGCATATGATATGAAGCATTCGTAAGATTTCAATATATTTAGCATAATCTCTGCATGTTTCCAAATTGCGAAATATTTATGGTATGCATAATTCTGCCGTGCTAGTGTAAAAGGCGACTATTCGACATTTTGACCAAATTGAGTTGTTATGACCATCGTGATATGGAGAGCAAGCCGCGTCGACCCATCTGACCCGTTTGTCGATAAGAGGCTTGGTTGCGAAGATACGATAAGGAAAAAGGCCGTATAACAGAATATTTTCAAGCAAATACTAATCAACAAAGCGGTAACTACACAATACTACATTAGAAAGACGTAAAACAAGACACTCCGCATTATTGTCTAGTGTAGGTTTGATTTATTACTAAGTTGAACTACTCTATAAGGCCGTAATTGCAGATTACTAAGTAAAAAGAACGAATAACATACTTTACCGCCTTTTAACTTAGTATTTCTAATGTTTTTTCTACTTGCTCATAATCTAAATGAACGTAACAGAGTTTACTAGACAAAAAGACCGTATGTCAGTATTTTGCGGTATTTTAGTCTAGCTAATGCCGAGTTTTTAATAATGATAAACTTATTTAAAAAAACGTTTATTTTGTGATACGGTATTTTTACTTGGGACAGAGGTAGTTTTTAACGCTTAATTACTATTCAAATATCCAAAGTCGACCCATGCTACTTAATAAAACCGTATAATCCCCAATCTCCTACATACCCCCCGCGGACGGGGAGTGCCCGCGTTCGGGCGACCGACGCGGGCGGCGCGGGCCCCCGCCACCTTCAGTTCGCTGACGTTACTGGTAATGGAGGTGCGTGTGCGCTGGAGCTCGTTATCACGCGAAAAGACGACGACCACGAATTGACGAACATCATAAAAGTGAGTACATAATGCCTTTCTAAATATTTGTTACCTGAGTACAGTAAAAATAAAGGTTTCTTAATGGTACGGTCATATGGGATTATTTCGTCAAGGAAGTTGCTAGTGTGATTGTTCATGGCTTTGTAACCTACACACTTTAGGTTCAATAATAATATTATTTGGTCATGGTTCTTGCTTTTTAACTCACTTATAATAGCTTTACTTGAATATAACTAACTATGTAAAACTCTAGGAAGTCGACTCATCGTCGGACCGGTAATTTTAGCATACCTATTATTATTAAGCAATAGGGAATATGCATATTTTTCAACAAAATATCAAAGTACCGTAAAATAGGTCACCAAAAGTGAAATTAAAATTAAAATCGCTCAAGAAATACGGAAAAATCAAGCATTTAAACTGCTAATTAGAAAGAAAGACCCGCAGTGCTCTGTGACGTCATTGTAACAACAGGTCTGCCATCACTACATAGTATAAAACAAAGTCGCTTGCGCTGTCTGTCCCTATGTATGCTTAAATCTTTAAAACTACGCAACGGATTTTGATGCGGTTTTTTTTAATAGATAGAGTGATTCTTTAGGAAGGTTTATATGTATAATACATTCCACGCGGGCGAAGCCGCGGGCGGGTCGCTAGTATTATTATAAACTCTACGTAAAATTCTGTTTTGCTAGAAAGAGATAGGAAGAAATCTTTATTGGCTTATAGGTATTTTGGTTATTTTTATAGCAAAAAAAAAAAAAAAAATAATCGATGATGATGATGATAGCAGAGGCGAAAGGTGGCCATACAAACTCCTCAATTCATCCATACTATAATATTATAAATGTGAAAGTGTGTCTGTCTGTCTGTCTATTACCTCTTCACGCTTAAACTGCTAAACCGATTAAGATGAAATTTGGTATAGAGATAACTTAAGTCCCGGGAAAGGACATAAGATAATTCCTGAGCTCTCAATATATATTAAGTACTTAATAAAAATATATAGGTAACATCCTTTTAACTATATTAGTATTTTCACAGATCCAAAATGCAGAACCCTCGTACTGCACGGATCATGCAAATGGTCCCAAACAAACCTCAACATAGAAATTCTTCAAACGTATTAAATCCTCGAACATTTGAAAATATTAAACGAAGTTCAAATTCAGAGAGATTTTCCATACAAAACATCATGTCAGAGGATTTTAGTTCAAGAGTGGGTCAGTCAGAGGATCCAAGATGTGACGTACCTTATAAAAGATTAAGAGGCATTTCAAATATTGATCAATTAGCAGTGTCGTATGATGACTTTCCTATATTACACAATATGGAGACTACGACATCTTATAATATGGTTTCTAATATGGATTTGACGAAATTGATTAACAGTAATTTATCGCAACCGTCTTGTTCTGGGTTTGTCGAAAATGCCACCAATAACCCAGAGCCATCCACTTCTAATAAGGAGAATGTGTCTCAAAATATCAATTTAATAAGAACAATAAATAACAAACCAATAAGACATAAACAAAAACCGCATGCCGGATGCAATGTAGAAGAACCTGTGGAGAACATAAGTCCATTACTTGGCTTTGACTTTGACTCCGACGACTCCCTGTTAGATAAAGATTATATACCATCCGACTCCTCCAGTGACACTGACAGTATGGAAAAAGATAACCAGCCAAAAAAAAACACAGAAAAAGATTACACTATTTCAGAGTCGGGGATTATAGCAACACTTAATGACATTTTAGACGAAGATACTTACGATGTTTTGATAAATAACAGAGATATTTCTGAGGAGACAATAGCTGCAAGTAATAGGGACATTAGAGCAGAAGGAACAATAACAACACAAAGTAACGAAATTTTAACAAATACTAGAGATCTTTCAGGGGTGGAGACAATAACAGTAACTACTACAAGTGATATTTCAGGGGAAGAGACAATTACAACAAATTTTACTAAGACTGGAACTATACGTTTACGAAAGAAATATACTGAAAGCTTAAGTTTAAGACAAGAAAAAAAAAAAGATACTCAACGAAAAAAATATTCAGTGAAACCGGGATGTGACATACGAATCTGTAAAAAAAAATGCAACGAAAACTTTTCTTCTGAAATGCGGTGTGAAATAAATGACAGTTACTGGAATATGAGTTTCGGAGAGCGGAAAGAGTTTATTCGAAACTTGACTACGACCAAAGAACCTAAAAGAAAAAATAAAAATAAGTCAAGAAAATTTTTTACGTTTACATATTTTCTCAAAAATACACTTTTAATGAACGTCCCCGTTTGTAAGGAGTTCTTTTTAACAACTCTAGGCTTTAATAAGTCTAACGATAAAATGCTGTATCAAACATTATTATCCAATACAAACGCCGAAGACAAGCGAGGCAAACACCCTAAATGTATTCCCATAGATAAATCTATTCTGGAGACACATATCAGGAGCTATAATCCCACTATATCACATTACAGAAGGGAACATGCACCTTCAAGGTTATATTTGCCCAGCGATGTCACAATAAAGGCCATGCATTCAGATTTTAAGGAAAAACATTCAGATTTAAAAGTTTCGTATGAAATGTATAGACTAGAAGTCAAAAAATTAAATATTTCTTTTGCAAAACTTGGCTCTGAAGAGTGTGAGAGTTGTGAGGAGTTGTCTCTTCATAATATCATGCACACCAAAAGCAATTTATTACCGGACTGTGACAAATGTGTAGAGTGGAAAATCCATTTGGATAAAGCCAAAGCAGCAAGAGAGTTATATAGTATTCACAAACAAAAAACCGATGATCCAGATCACTTATATGTTTCTGCGGATTTACAAAAGGTCATCATGTTGCCCCGTATGGATAATTTTAAATTAGTAATTTTCTGCCCTAGAGTTATAGTATTCAACGAAAGTTTTGTGCCTTTAGGCAAATCGAAGCGTCGACCTTTAGCCGTTTTATGGCACGAGGCTATTTCTGGGCGTAAACGAGAGGATATTATCAGCACATTTCATGCTTTTTTCATAGCTTATAAAAGTATTAAAGTCATTGACGTTTGGTTAGATAACTGTGCCGGTCAAAATAAAAATTGGCTTTTATTTAATTACATAGTTTATCTTATCAATTCAAATAACATTGCTGCTGAAAGTATTGTATTTAATTATTTATTAACCGGACACACCTTTATGTCCGCTGATCACTTTCACCACCAAGTGGAGATGTCAATGGGGAAAAAAAATAAACTTTACGAGTTTTCTGATTTTGTGGATTGCGTGCAAAATGCTAACTCTTGTAAAGTTCAGGTAAAAACAATGAATATTAATGATTTTTACTTTGTAAAAGATTACGTTTCTGACAGGAGGTTGAAGAACAACCACGAAAGGCCTTATTTGAACAATATGGTTCAAGTGCGTTTTACGAGAGGGAAGTGCACGGCAGAATACAAAACCGATTATGCAGGAGAATATATTGAATTTAATTTTATTAAAGAATCTTTTACCAAAGTAAAAGGAAATCTCCCGATGCTTTCATCGCACACGCACTTTCGAGGGATAGACTCAAGTCGTAAACATAATTTATTAAGTAAAATAGGTCCATTAATGCCTGCTCATTGCTTAAAATTTTGGGAGGACTTGCCCGAATCCAACCAAGAAAATGTCGACGAATTATAGGTTAAATTCAATTACTTTGAGGCTGATTATGTTTTAATTAAAATAATTTAAAAAGAAATTATGATTATTGTTAATTTATTAAATAACTAATAACACTACACCAATCTTAGAAGATATAATAATTTACTGTGATTTAATTGTTAATTTTTGTTTATTTCAAATATATTTGTACCGAATTTATGATGGTTTTAATTAGTAATTAGTCTAACCTTCCATCGAAGTACTAGATTAAAAAACCGTATTTCGTCTGACTTTTGAAGACATACGTTTTTTTAGACTAGTATATAAATATAAAATGATCGATATGAAAACAAACCATATTTTTTTGAATTGCGTACTAGACAAGATCAACGTATTTCTTTTATTCGGCTTTTTTATTTAGACCAGAATTATTCAAAAAATAGTTTGTACTAAGCAATAAGGCGGTATGTTGCAAATACGTCTTTTTAATTAAGCATTATTGTGATACGTTCAAGCCCTAGTTTATTGTGTAGACGTATGAAGGAAAACCTAGCCTATAAGGCGGTATAGTGCTCATATACCGCCTTTTTGCTTGTTTTTCTGTGGCAATTATTAATCGGCAACTAAGCAAAAAGGAAAAAATGCGTGTAAAAAAAAAACTGTTGGTAATAAAAATACATTACTTATGTAAAAATCTAGTAAAACACAATATCTATCCGACACAAAAATTTTCATTTCAATATCTGTTTAAATTTCCTAGAAATATGAAAATGAAGATTTCGGTTACTTTTTTGCGATTATCTCGAAAGTGTCTTTTGTCGAATAGTCGCCTTTTACACTAGCACGGCAGAATTCATGAGCTCTGATGCCGATGGTGCGGTTTCGATGACATTGACCAAGAGATTTGTTACCGGATGTTGATCATTATTATAATGACTGTCACGATCATTCTGTATACAATAATGGTGTCTACTTGCCGCCATATTGAATTTTAATTACTGTCATATCTTTAGTGACACACAAGTTTAAGACAGATCGATTGACAAACGAAGTATCGAAATCGGTCCACGCGTTTAGTTTCTAGAACGCCACAAAGGAACAAACATACATACATCCTCCTCCTCCTTCGGCAGATGGGTAAAAAGAAACCCTCATGGTGAGACTTCGGTATTTGTCTGATATACATGTGTCACAGCAGTTTTTATCAGTTCTTATAAAAATGGGAACCGTTGGTGCGCAAGTTCGACTCGCACTGGATCATTCTTTTTTAATTTGTTGACTTTTGATGTTGTATGTTTCTTTATGACCTAGATTGATCTATATCTTGCGAAGCGCTGGTAGATTTTTGACGTGTAAGTAAATGTGCCCGTGCGGCTACTTACTGAATAAACATATTTTTTTTGTCTTACATACATTAACTCACCTTCGTTCCCAGAGAGGCGTAGGCAGGGCTACTGAATTACCTACAACTCTAAAAACTTTTGTCTTGAGTATTTTAAGTTTATTTTGCCCAGACCCATCCTGTGGATACCTATATTTCAATACTATAGGACCTACATACATACATACCTTCACGCCTTCATTCCCAGAGCGGGGTAGGCAGAGCTACAGAATTACCAACAACTCTAAAAAATTGTTGATAACTCTGTAACCACAATTTGCACAATTAGGCTACTATATAGGACTTACCGTATTCCAGAAACAGTTTTAGGAAAGAACAGGGTATCCTGACGATGTCTTTCCTTCCTATAAGAAAGCCTACATTAGCATCATTCATAGAAATAATTTGTCCTGTTATCAAAATATTTCGTCCTTCAATAGGGCAGAATCTATTTATACCTTTCTTCATTTATTTTCTTATGTACACAGTCGCAAGCTTTCAAAGGCCCACCTTATTCGTTATCGGCGAGGTCAACGGCCGATCTATTACGTTCCAAGTTCGAAATTTCACTTTCGATGCGTCTGCGCCGTACGGAATGTTGCTAATTAATTTATTTGCTATTGGCTTTCCAAAGTTGCGATTTCTCACGGACTAGGATATGTTATGCAAAATAAAAATACCTACTTACAGAGAGTCCAATTATTCATGTTTTGGTTTAATAGAGTAATACTAACTTTTAATACTTAAGGGGCTTCGGGATAAACTAAGGAATAGACAATAATAATTTGACTTTAAAAATAAAGTTCATTTGTAGTCTTAGGATGCAGTAGTGTCAGGCATCCGAGGACGACATCAAGGACACAGCGACGTGGTGAACGAAGAGCAGGAAAGCTGACCCCTCCACCATTTGGGATTGATAATAGCTAGGAAGAGGGAGAGAAAGAGAGAGAGAGTTGTCTTAAGATTGCAGTCTCCAGATTGCGAATGTGTATATGTGTCAGATTCCACTTACCATCAGTTGGCCTGTGTGTTTGTTTGCCTTCTCAATGCCATAAACAATATTCGCGAACATGTTCATTTTCCTTTCTTAAAAAATCAGGGGGGGCATTCCCCTTCTTCAAAGATTCAGGAACAAATACTCGTCCTCATCACACAAATATCTGCTCTTACCGGGATTTGAACCCGGGACCGCTAGCTTCGAAGGCAGGGTCACTACCAATTAGGCTGCGTCGTCAAGTTGAGCCACATTCTTGCTACTTTTCTCCATAAAACATGAATAAATTTAAGTCATGTATGTATCCTAAAGAGCTTCTGAGATTGGTACATATTATTTAAAAAAAATCTTGCATCGCACAAATGCCCCAAAATGCATGGCCTGCACCCGCTTATGATTATGAAATGCAAGAAGTCACATGTTATGCGTGAACCGGTCCCTGCAGCCTACTTACAGAAACTTGGGGCTTGTGCAATTTTAGTAAGCTCCTTATTTAGTGAAAGGATATAGATTTTTTAATTATAATGTTGCCATTAAAAATATTTGGCAATGTATCTGTAGCAATTGACGAGCAGGTTTTAAAATCCGTGGCAAGAAAAAATGATTTCTTATAGAGACATGTACCGTAAAACGGGGTGAGTAGGAACACAACCTAAAATAAAGCATATTATTATGTTACTAATTATAAGACTGAAATTATTTCCAATACACGTAACGTTACTGTCCATTTAATACTTGTTCTTATTTGTAACAAGTAATGACTTATTTTAGGTTGTGTCCCTGCTCACCCGTTAATCCCTACTCACCCCGTTTTACGGAACTGCAATTAACAGGTGCATATGAAAGCCCCTTTTTTACCGATCCAGTATATAGTTGTAACTTTCCAATATGTCAATTAGGTTAGGAGTTAATAAGGTCATAATGACACTGTTAAAGAGCCTTGTGGTATACCTTTGCCTCCCTTGGCTTAAAATAATTTTAATTTTTGATTGTGCACGCCCTAAATTTTTAACATTTATAACAGATACGAGTACTAATGGGGCAAAAATGTAGGTAGTGTTGATAAAAAAAGGGTTGAGACAACTCAAACACACACGTTCAAGACACGAACTTATTCAACTAAGTAAGGTACCTGCGGGTAATAAAGCCTAGCTAAGGGAGATTCTTCATAAAATGAAAAATTACCAATATAATCATCATATTTTAATTTTAATCAGTCGTTAGTTTCATACATTTTCAAATAAACAACAAAAATGGCAGCTTCGACCATGAATAAAGCCACAAGAAAAGGTTGTTAAAAACCTTGCTTATAGGCCTTTTTATAATATGGTTGTACAAAAAGGCCTAAAAGCTTAAACAACTTAAACAGTTAAAAAACACGTTTACCTTTGTAATATATTTGGTACTTGAGATCAATAATCATTTAATATTAATAATTACGCTTTTATTTCTAAGTATTTGTTGCATATTAGCCCCGATAACATTTATTTAGTAGGTACTCAAAATCATCAGTACTTTCCGGTCAATAAACTGTTAATAAAATTAACAATAAACAGTCTTAGAGAGCTACTTACACATCAAATAAACAAAACATACCCATTTTTGGCATAAATAAAAACAAAATTAAATATTTTTTTCCATTTCACCTATAGGCCATATTGTACTACAGGCCATATTTTACTATTTCTAGGATATGAAGGCCTAATTCTACTTTAACATAAAAATTGAAATAATACTTGACATATTTCAAGTTGAAAATTTGAGATTATTGATTATGATCTAATAAATGCAATCAAAAAGAGAAAAATAATTGGCACGTCTAACAACCATTCGGGCATTCAAAATCATCAGAGCCAAAATACGTACTCTTCGCAAGAGGATATAAAGAGTGGTTACAACCGGATAGAAAAATATATTTATGAATACCGGGTACGGGATGTTTTATGCTAATCTCAAAGTTGTACCTAACTATTTCAAATTAATAACGTAACATAAAACAAATCGGTTTTAACCACTCAATATTATGTCCTCTTGCGAAGAGTACGCCTCCCATAATACTAATTGAGATCACTGTTGATGTAAGATAAATGAAAAAAAGTTGGCTCGCCTAACAGCCATTCGGGCATTCAAAATCATCAGTGTCTGTTACTGACAAACCGACGCACTCTTCGTGATACCATTTACCGCACTTAACACATTTCCTCATGTCAGCCATTTTATCCTCTTGGCAGCCATGACAGTACCAGCTTTCTTGGCTTTTATTATTTCTGCCTTTGGATTTGGAGGTGTTTTTCTTCTTTGCTGTGGAAGATTTCACTTTAGTATTTTTATTTTTGTTTTCTTTGTCCTTTTTGTCAAACAGATCTTTTGTGACTGGAGTACCCCTGTAATTTATGGCTTTTTTCCTAGTTGTTGGTGTTTTATTTAAGGCTTTGAGCGGCGTAGGCATAAGATCTTTAAATGCTTTTTTTTCAGCTGAATAAGTGGCTCCATACCTCACTGCAGCTTTGTATGTGCTTAGCGTTCCTCTTTGAACTGCCAGCACGGCAGACACTAAGGCATCTTCTGACCACAATGCTCGTTTTGGGGGCATTGTGATCATAAAAACTGAAAAAATAACAAATCGTTACACACTAACTTCGTAGTTGCCTAAAATACATTAAATTAGGTGAGCCAAAATACTTATTCTTCGCAAGAGGACATAATATAGAGTGGTTACAACCGGGTAGAAAAAATACTTTTTCTTGAATTCCGATTATTCTATATTTGTCCGGGTATTTTTCGTAATGTTAAACATACATGTTTTCACTTACAGAACGGGGTGTTTATGTTGATTTACAAGTTATAACAGTTTCTAGTAGTTTTTTAAACTTCAAAGTGTAAATATTTTTCGATATGATTCGTCCTTGGGTGAAATCACCTACCACTGTGCCGTGTGAAAATAATAAAGACGATAATTATACCTCCTAGCTCTTTTTACTACAAACTAGCATAATCACCCCGTATCGAATACCCGGTATTAAAGAAAAAAATAATTCTACCCGGTTGTAACCACTCTATATTATGTCGTCTTGCGAAGAGTACTTATTTTGGCTCACCTAATTCCGATCACTGTACATTACATATTCACACAAAAAACGATATGCGAAGTATAACAAGGCCTAAAAGAAATAATGTTTCATACCATGAAAATATAAAAAAATCGTTTCACACTAACTTCGTATTATCCTAAACTAAGTTATAGAATAAACAAAACCGAAGTATAAAGTACGAGGATAATAAAGCCTAAGAGAAATTTATTTCCATACACGAAATAAGAGGGGCAATAAGGCCTATAGGTACTTTTTGTAGGCCATAATACCCAAAAACCACGTGTATAAACAAAAACCAATAAAAAATATTTGGATCACAACACGTTACTCACATATTTAACCCATTACAAGAGCATATTAACAAAGAAAATGAGCGAAAACTGACATCGCTAAGTGTAATAGTACAAAAAATACTTACGATTCTGTCCGGTAAATTTTTATAACACGTGCCGCGCGGCCACCTTTCAACATGAATGACATCACACTGGCAGCGGGGTGCGGTGCAGCGCGCCGGAATGAACTTGTAGTTTCTTGTTCGCCCGCTAGGTGTTACTTACCGCGGCCTTGAGCGTGAGCGTGCATTTTAAATACGATTTTTGCTACTTAGGCTTTACTACCCGACAGGCTTTATTACCCGCAGGTACCTTATAGTATATGTTATACTTGTAGGTACTTCTCCGTTAAAATGATGGTCTTGTCCGAAGCGCTAGTAGATTCACTTATTACCGACGTGTAAAAGAGCCCTCACGCGGCCAATTTACAAAAAAAATATTTTGAATTTTGAATTTTTGTTTCTTCATAATGATTAATGATAATATTTGTCAAAATAAAATGATTTCTGTATAAAGATAAAGGTAAATCATAAAGGTAGTTATTATACTCTGCAACAATACTAACAAACCATAGCAAGTGTTTAACATTATGAAATTGTTAGTTAGTTGGTTTTGTTTTTTTTTTTTCAAGGTAATAGGGTAAAGTCACCAGTGGTCAGCCAGAGACCTATAGTCGGCCTCTGCCTATACTTTGAATGAGTGGGAAGAGTATGACCAATATATTTGCCACTCTTCGCACTCATATAAGGTCGACTACTGGTCTCCGGCTGCCCACTGGTGACTTTACCCTATGTATATGTCTTCTGAGCAACATAAATGTAATTTAGATTATAAGTGGAAACTGTATTGGCTGATGTACTTTTTAAATTTGACTGTTTCTTAATGTGTTTATACATTGCTGTTGGTTTCCCAAATAAATAAATAAAATAAATAAATTATTAATGATGACTGAAACTTATTAAATTACTAATAGCGTGTCTCTGTTGTCCCCAGACGGTGTCGGATTACTGCGCTGCGCCCGCGCAGGATCTGCGGCGATCGAGGTAAGAGTTAGTGCCGTTCATAAATGTATTGACACTGAAATTAATAACGATAATGCATAGAAACCGTTTTAAATTAAAGATTAATAGAGTACATACATTATTTTTGCGCGTGTCTACTAATAGAAATATAGTTCGTTATTTCAAATTATGGATCTTGTTATAGTTGACTTGAGTTTTAAATCACTTTGCTCTGTCATATATATACAGGGTGGAAAATACCAAAGCCTGAATTAAATAATCGTTCTTAAGTACGATCAAACCAAAGGGTAATTTTTTTCTACAAATAAGATACTTATTTACTTACACCAAGCAGAAGTGTTATTGTTGTTGTTATATATTTGAATGAAAGAAAGGAAAATAAATTCATGCGTGACATTCGGTGATTTGGTATCTTGCGTTTGCAGTCCTGAGATCTCAGATTTCAACACATGGTTCAATGTTTAGATTCTACATTACCAAATGTTCTACGCATGTAAATGGTTCATTTCGCAAGTACCTTGCGCAATCCACTTCATAGTTTGATCCAGAAAACAATGCATAATGGTTCCCAGGGCATATCCCACGATCGCATTCAGCTCGGAGCACACATGGTCTAGATTGCTTGAATGAATGTGAAATTGGTGCATGCCGTGACATCTGGATGTTTAAACTGTTTTTGTCTAGTGCAAGAAATGCTGTTATGTGCCTACTTTGATTTCCCATCGTAAACTAAAGTTTTACTAGTGTTTGTCGATTACATCGCGAGATCCTCTTGGAATGTGTAACGTTTCGCTTCTTTAGGTTTTCATTGTATTTTTTAACGGTTCCGTATCCAAAGAGTAAAACAGGGCTCTATTACTAAGACTCCACTGTCCGTCTGTCTGTCTGTCACCAAGCTGAGTCTCATAAACCGTGATAGCTAGACAGTTGAAATTTTCACAGATGATGTATTTGTGCTACCGCTATAAAGAAAACTAAAAACAGAATAAAATAAATATTTAAATAGGGTTCCGGTGAAGCAAACGTGATCCTTTGGCATTTTTTGCACGATATAGAGGCTTGAAATATTCACAGAATATTTACTCGATTTGTTTATATATTACAAACTTTAACATTTATAATATTAGTTGGATCGGAACATAAACTTAGTATCATTAAAAGTATTTTGAAGCTAAATTTTCCATACAAAATGCGAAAACGTTTCTCTCCCCTAGTCCGTGTTTTGAATATGTTGTAGAGATATCATGAAAAACTATGTCCGTACGTTTTCCTTTCCACAAAAATACTTGAAGAATGAAAAAAAATAAAAAAACAAAAACGTACAGACCTAGTTCTTTATAATATTTACAATGGTGACTTGCTGCTAGGTACTGATTTAGTTCTTTGCCTACTCCTATCACGTAAAGCATTATACAATGATCAAGCAGCCGTAACTCATGAAGACACAGAAAAAAATGACATTTACGAGTGTAACCCAATGACGTGCATTGATTATGATCTTTTTGTCTGTGGTTATGCTGACGTGTTGCCATATGAAGTTTCTTCGTATTCTAAGAATACTGGTACTGATTTCTAATGATTTGTTTTCAAATACTCTGGCTCTGTATTCTTCTGGATAAAAACATGCACAAAACTCAGCAATGGACTGCATGCTGAAATTATAATAACGATGATGACCTATTATTTGTACCTACCTACACTACAGGGTAGAAAAAACAACTATTTTAAATCTTGGTTTTTTTTTGTATTTTTGCAAAAAAAAAACAATTCCTTGACCGTGAATTGAACTGGTCGAATATGACAAAATAATAAAGTCGTGTTTTATGATATGGATCGAAAGGGTCATTCATAGTGATCACTTATGTCTATAACACATACACATTTTATTTAAATAAAAACCGCAAAACATTTCGATTAATAGTTAAGACGGACAAATTTAAAAAATCCATTGGTGCAGGTTTTTTTCCCGGTATTTAAGGTAGCTGCCGTCCATGTGGCGTTCGTTTTTTCCATCCTGTATATTAGCAGAATCAACAACGTTGCTGATGTCTCCGGTCCCCGCCCAGCGTCCGGAAAGGAATAATTAGGACCTCAGCAACATGTAATACGTTGATATCGTGTAGTTACAGCTAATGAATAAATTATGCGGTAAGTCGCCAGTAAGTGGTCAACTTCTGCTCTAATTTATAACCAAAAATAAAAGAGACGGTTAAAACGTGATGGGCAATTTTGTATGGGCCCCGTCCCCACCCTCCAACAGTCACGGGATGCATGTCTATATATCCCAACGAAAGTGTTGAGCACTTTAGTGCACTGTCATAAGAAACTTCGAACTGAACATCAAATGACAAACATGACAATAACCACAGAATATCAATGGTAGTCACAATGACAAAATACCTATTTTAGTACCGTAAAACCTGGTAACTATGGTCCAGTACTTCAACTGTGGTCCAAGTCTAATTTCTTTAATTCCTCATAGATGACTTAAGTATAAGCATTTTAAAACTTTAATCAACAAGAAATGTCTATAAAACAACACGTTTCCTTAACTAAAGATAATGGGAACTTGTATTATTGACCATATTTGGTCATTGGTTCCAGGGTATGGGTTTACGGTACCGTAAAACCTGGTAACTTTGGTCCAAAATCTTCCAACTGTGGTCCAAAATCAATGACCAAAAGTACAAGTTCCCATTATCTTTAGTTAAGGAAACGTGTTTTTTTTATAGACATTTCTTGTTGACCAAAGTTTTTAAATGCTTATACTTAAGTCATCTATGAGGAATTAAAGAAATTAGACTTGGACCACAGTTGAAGTACTGGACCATAGTTACCAAGTTTTACGGTACCTAAATCGATGGGATTTTTTCTATGAAAAGAAAACCTTTCAAGAACCAAGCAAGCCAAGAATGTGTTGATTTTTAAACAGGTTCCATACAATATGATTATGATTTTCCAATACATTATGGCGATCGTCGCCATAGTAAAAATACATCATGTTGCCAAGATGTACAAACTGGGACATGTTTCATCTCTGTTGGTGGGTGAGCACATTTTTGCCCACGGTCCTTTAAAATTAAAACAGGCAGTCTACATATTTTCACAGTAATATAAAATGGTTACTTACAAATCAAACCTTCCCAAGTCCCACACCCATAGCCATATTATGCCCATATTCAAATCAAAATCAAATCAAATCAAATCAAAATTTATTCACTTGAGATGCGGTTACAGTGGTTGATAAATTATATAAATTTGGTCAGCGCTCTCGCCGGCGACACCAGCATGCAAATGTGGTTGTGCATTAAAACTTAAATTATATACCCTTAATTTTAATAAGTCGGCTTAATTTCAAATTTCATGCATTAAAACCCTAATATTTTTTTACATTACATGACTTGCCATTAATTATTTCTTACAGATAAAAAATCCTTAACAGAGTAAAATCTTTTTTCTAGTAACCATTTACATAGCGTACTAACAAATCTATTATATGGCAAATTTATTATATTTTTCGGAATGTTATTAAAAATGTTTACAGCCATGCTATAACAATTTCTTCTCCGTAATATTGATACTGTTTTCTGCTGTACTAGTTTTCTGGGATATCTGGTGTTGAAGCTACAAACATTTTTGAGTTGAGTAAATAGATTTAAATTTAATTTTACAAATTTGCTCATTTCCAATATATAACGTGATGGAAGAGTGAGTAGCTTCAACTCATCAAATAACGGTTTGCAAGATGTTAGTGGTGGCTTATTACAGAGGGCCCTAATGCACTTTTTCTGACTGATGAATAGCCTGCTAATGTCATAGGAGTTTCCCCACAGCAGCAGTCCGTACCTGAGCACTGCCACCACGTAGCCGTGGTACGCTTGGAGAGCCGTTTCTTTATTGGCAACTGCTGCAAGCCTTCGAATTGGATAGACAAAACTATTAACTGCTTTACATTTCTTGTCTATTTGAGGCTTCCAAGAAAAAATATGATCTAGTATAATACCTAAGAATTTGTGCACGTCAGTTTCGGATATAATAGTATTCTCATATTTTGCTTGAATGTCAACACCTCCTTTTCTATTATAAAATTGCATATATTTTGTTTTATCCAAATTAACATTTAAATTATTCGATTTTAACCATATTATTACATTTTTTATTAAGTTATTAATGTCATTGTTGTAGGTATTTAATTTTTTACATGGGATTACTATTGCAATGTCGTCAACAAATAAAACACATTTATATTCAGATACATTAGGTAGATCATTGATGTACAACAAAAACCGCAACGGGCCCAAAACACTACCCTGTGGCACTCCAACGTTGTTTTGTTCGTAGGTAGACCTATTTAAGCCAGATAATAGTTTATCGTCAATGTTGTCAACTTGAACACACTGAGATCTATTACTTAAGTAGCTTCTTAGCCAATTTAGAGCTACAACTCTTATACCATACATTTCACACTTAAGAAGAAGGCGTTCATGTGAAACAAAATCGAATGCTTTACTCATGTCGAAAAATATGGCTTTAGGGTTACTCTTATCGATGTGCTCAATTATATTACTGACCAACACAAAAGTCGCTAATGAGGTAGATTTCCCTTTCTGGAATCCGTTTTGCTCATTTTTAATTAAATTGTATTTATTACAAAATCCTGTGATCCTAGCGTGCATTGCTTTCTCGAAAATTTTAGACATAACAGGTATCAAGGTTATTGGACGATAATTGATTCCGATTAAATAGTTGTCAGATTTATTACTAGCTGTTGTCCACGACTCCGCGCATAAAAATAAAACACAGCCTATATGTTACTCAGGGATAATGTAACTTTGTAATGGTAAAATATTTTTTGAAATACAAACAATATACATACAAATATATCATTATATTTATTAGTGTAGATTTGTTCTTATGTTCTCGTCTGTTTGGCTTTTAGTGTTTTATCATTATCTAATACCTTTAAACGAGCAATTCTTGTATATATAAAATCTGAATCTCGGAAACGGTTTCAACGATTTCCATGAAATTGAATACTATTTGGTTTTGGGAGAGATTAATCGATCTAGCTAGGTTTCATTTTTAGACAACTTACCAAAAAAAATATACCATCCAGGCAGTTAGACATAAACGCGCCACTTTTCCAAATAACGGTATTTTTATAGGATTTAATAGTAATATTTTCCTCTGCTGGTCTTTTTTTTTTTACTTTTTCCTACCTATATTAAGTTGAAGTCTTGTTATTTTCAGGAATTTCAAGATACTGAAGAGCGTATTATATGTTTATTTTTATTCCAACTTATATATTTTCGCTAGTGACTGTACTCAAGTGTACTCTATCTTAGCTAAGTATCTAAATACTTATATTGATGTTTCAATAGATTTAATGCCTATGTCAACAGAAGGCTGGCAGATCCATTTTGGATTCTTTATTTGTGCTACCGCGGACTTATCACCGGGAGCGATCTGTACCACTCAAGCATAGAATGATTGGAATGGTCGTGAATATGTTGTATTGTGTGGCCCAAGGTAAACAAAAGTATTTAAGTATTTTTGTTAATTAATGGTCGAAGTTTTTAACTGCACCTTATGAAACTATTAATCTGTTATATTGAGCACCTATCCCGTGTGGTTGCTAGGTTAGCATAATGACGTCTGAGGGGTTAAGTGACATATTGACGATTAGAATAGAATAGAAAAACGTTTATTCAACAAACAAATCAACACAGGGGTACACATAGAAAAGATTCAATAACGTAATACAATCACTTCTTATTTCCTAACAAGCGACACCATTAGATTAAAAAAATACAATGAGGATGATGTATGCCGAAATGGTTGGCATGGGGATGACAACCATTACCGGATTAGTTACCTACTTTCGCATTCAGCTGTGCAGAATTAGTGTTTAAGCAAAAGCACTTTGTTTCAGTCCACCTTAATTCTATTTCGAAATTACACTATGGACGTTATAAGCTCTTCGTGCCGAGTAAATAAAGCACAAAACGGATTCACAAATCATAAAAAATCACAACAAAAACCAATTGGGATAGCCAATAAAATTACTCACGGTTTTTACATTCCAGTTCGAAAGAATAGGTAATTTTGAGAGACCAATTTCATTAATTTTCTATTTGACCCAATAGTTTTGTTTTAATATATTTATTTATTTAACAGACATTTAATGGATGACAGGATTATATTAAATTTGGGATGGCTTTTTCTAATAAATTACAACAATTAAATGATATCTGATGACAAAAAGTCGTTGTAATAGTTAAATTCAACATACTATTCAAAGCCGAAAACGGAAGTCAAACAAAGGTTTTCAAAAACTTAATAATGCAGAACGGCTTTAAAACCCTATTCCTCGAAATGGTTTTCGAATTAGAGTAATAATAAAAATATGAACAATTCCAATTGATAATGAGTCGTTTAACGCCGGTCTCTCGTCCCCTGCGCCGGCGCGCCACCGGCGCACGCGCCGCCCATAATCTAACCGATCGATCCTCTCTAATTGATCACTCACACCTGTCCGTGTCCTCCGCAAGCATTACTCTGTAACACTATCTCATGGAAATATTTATAAGCAACGTTTATTTGTAGCTTAGTACCATGTCGCTCTGCAAAAAGTACATTAAGTCATCTTCGGCTTGTAGCTGAATCACTTTGATGATGCATTTGCGTATGTGTGTTCAAGTATGTACAGTCGCCAGCAAAAATATGTAACGAGAGCTCAAAAATATTTGACGTTCTTTGCTACAAGCAAGAGAGCGTATTAGGTACATATTTTTCAGCTCAAATGACTATATTATTTTAGATAACAGTGACTATTCAAATAGACGAACTTTAAGAAAAAAAAACCGGCCAAGTGCGAGTCGGTTTCGCGCTCGAAGGGTCGCGCGCCATTATCTATAAAAAATCACGTCTGTTGTATGGGAGCCCCCCTTAAATATTTATTTTATTCTGGTTTTAGTATTTGTATGTGAAAATTTCAACTGTCTAGCTATCACGGTTCGTGAAATACAGCCTGGTGACAGACAGACGGGCTGCTTTGGGTCTGGAACCCTAGAAGGCGGTAAACCAGCTAGTCACCTGATGTTAATTGATCATAATAAGCTCATTTCTTGATGGCCCCAAGTCGACTTGGTTCGGAAAGATAAGATGCGTGGTAAAAAGGCTTTCGAAAATTGCACGGGTTTACTGAAACGTTTTTATTTAAGTACTGCGAGGGGGGGACTATGACACTGGATAACTGCATGGCTATGTCATAATAATCCCTCTGACGTAGGTTTGTATGTAATGGGCTGTTATTCTGTTACACAACTATCATTACAATTCTTTTATGAATTATCAACCGGTGCTAGCCCAAATTTGTCATGTCACAGCTTTATTAACATTTTAGTGAATGTTTTAATTTAGCTGCAGAGGCCCTTTGAAAATCGAAGTTCAAAATGACGTCAGCTCCATCCCTTTCTCTCGATTTAGGGTCTCCCCAGACCTATCGACGCCGAATCGGCTTGAGACGGTAAGATTTTTTTTATGTCCATACAATAAGAGCGAAAATGACGTCGATCCGTTCGCAACGCCGAGCCGAGCCGAGCGACGTCGTTTTCGCTCTTATTGCATGGACATAAAAAAAAATCTTAGCGGCTCAAGCCCAATCGGCGTCGATAGGTCTGGGGAGACCCTTAGTCTTGAATGACGAGTGACAGGCGAAGCTGTCGTAATCCGGACTTCAATTTTCAAAGTAGGCCTCAGTCAGCTTTAGTTGACGAAGCAGATCAACGAAAAGCGGTAGTTAGTTTGCTATTTAAATGTTCGACCACAGGACACGTTTCGAATGTCTATTTTAAAGTGACAAGGTACTAAAGATGTTTATAAGCATTGTTTTTTTGTCAGCAATCGAGATTAAGTTGTTTGACTTCGTTTGAAGAATGGCGTGTTAATTTATTTATAGCAACAAGTTTGTGTTTTTTTGCACTACGATGTCTCAAGTAAGGTGTCATGACGTGTTTTTTTTGCGAACGTCCTTGGTTGTAGTGACTTGAGTAGGCTTGTTTTATGATTAAAATAAGTTTTTTTTTTCGGAAATCACACCAATTGACCTAGTCCCAATTTAAGCTCTAGGCTTGTATTATGGGTACTAGACAACGATATAAGTACTTATATAGAGAAATGTATACTTAAATACATAGTAAACATCCATGACTCAGGAACAAATATTCGCGTTCATCACACAAATATCTGCCCTTACCGGGATTTGAACCCAGGACCGCTAGCTTCGTAGGCAGGGTCACTACCAACTAGGCCAACGCGTCGTCGTTTATGTTATGAAGATATTTTTTTAATTTTAGTTTTTCCTTAGTTTATAGCTTTTAAGGTGGTGGTTGATTGTTCTTTCAAGCAGTTTTAAGATAAATATTCAGACGATGATAAATGCATTCAACTTCTTTTTAGATTAACGTATTTTAGTGCATATTTAAAAAAGATAGGAATTCAGCCTTAATTAACGCCTAGCCTTTTAATTAAATTATAAATCGAATTGTAATTTGCATATATTTGTTACTAAAAAGGTTTACTCAATTAACACTCTTAGATTTTAAAGCCAAATAAGGTTTACTGGGTCATTTAGAATTTGCTAATCAACACGCAGTCACGTACAAACTTACAAAATACTCAGTAATGGCAAAGGGCCAACGCAATCTAATCTAACCTAAAACAGTTTATTTTTAAATTCTTTGCAAGCTTCTGACATCCGACTTTTGATAGTTAGTGTAGTTACCGATCAGGCAGTGGTCGTCAACATTTGGGTCTTAGTGAGTAAATATATTTTTAAATTGGTAGCATTTCATTTATGTGACTACTGAAATTACTATAGGAATCCAAGGGATTTTGCCTTCTAAACACGGCAAAATATATATTAAAAATTAATTTTGTTTATTATAAAATAATACACAAAATGAAAAAAGGAACCTCATTTTACCGATACTGCGGCCGAATAGATATAATTTTAAAATTGACATCGACCGATGGACACTTATCCTGTTTATGCTCAGTCCAGTATCAGTATCCATTATTATTGCCAAAAACGTTATAGAAATCTAATATTTTAGATAATAAGAGAACCAAACCGCATAAGCAAACCACATGCACAAGTTGCACAGCAAAATTTTGTCAATCTCAGATGTTAGATGTCATTACTTTCCTTTTTTATATGGACTAGACTAACGTAATGTTGTCATTGTGTCGTAGAATTCGAGTTACGCCCTTTTAGAATAATTACATCTTCATAAATTAATAATAAATTAACTATTAATCCTAGGGAAAATTTAAAACTATTGCTGTTTCCTTCTTTCGGAGAGTATACATATAATAAAAACCAACAAACGAATAAATTAGAAGAATCGAGTTGTCATACTTCGTGGTACCAGAAGATAAAATGACTGGCGAAAATTAAGACTTCGTAGGTACTTATAAATTCACACATTTACAGAGAGAGAAACGCTAATAACGTCATTGATGATTGTGAGTTTATCTGTCAGATAAAACTTGGAACGTCGTTACCCGGGATATCATATATATTTTACGTTTTTTAATAATTTATACCAACCGAATAACGATAAACAATTTATTTTCATCGCAAAATTATTTAAAAATAGTAAAATAACAAATTATAAATTTAAAAATCCACGTCGTCTCGCTTCTTAACCTTATTCTACCATTTTGCTATAGCTATTTTGTCTATACCATTCCTGCAAACATCCACCTAATTTCCATAATTGTTTAGTAGCTCTAATCACCGCAGCGTTCTAGCGATCTAGTGAATCAATCACGGTTGTCAACCCCTGGCTGCGCAGGCGCTTGCGAAACGCCCGGCTGTCTCGCCGCAGGTTGCCGACACCGCGGGCTTAATCACCGCAATCTGTACCCTTACCATGAGCTACAATAGACAACATTTAAAAAAAAAGCATTATTGTTTTTTCGCGTTTATAATAGCTGGTTAAAAATTAGACTACCGTATTTCTCGGTTTTTCTTTATTTAACTTAAATTCGTCGTTAATAATTTATTAAAGAAATAGTCATTAAAAAGACCGTATATACAAAGTTAGGAATACTGATGTCGTGATCTTAGCATGATATAAAATAAAAAAAGTAACTTTAAACAGAAACAGAACTGACTGTCATGTCATGTCACTCACTTGTCAATAATTCACTGCCGTTCGTTCACAAATTTGTTATTTTGCGTAATTTAATTAATTACATAATTTGTAGACGCCATTAAAATAAATAAACTATTTTGCGTTTACTGCTTTGCATCTGCTTTAAGTTTATTTCGTCAGGCAGATAAAAAATGAACATGACAGTTGTATATTTTTTTCAATTCCTTTGGTATTAAATGGACTAAGGGCACTATAAGTGTATTCCTAACATTCACGATCCAACTTTTTTTACTGTTTTTCCTAAATATAAAAAAACTACTGCATAAAAAAATCCAATGATATTTTTACTGTAATCGGTAGTCTAAAATCTAGAAAAGGTATTTTATTTTACTACCTTAGCACATGATGAATTGTTGTCAATTACCGTACTCGCTAGCCACTCGAACGCTCTGTCCCTCGCATACCTCGCAGTATTATTATAGAGTGCGAGGGACAGTGCATTCGACTCGCTAGCGAGTACGGTCATTGTAACTCATGGTAAGGGTGTACTGTAGCCGGCCGCTCATTCAGAAATTGCTCTGTTTGTTTAGATTTGCGTAACATTTCTTTCTTAGGGCTTTGTACACAAACACTTAGACCTAGACCGCCTTATTAATCCGCGCCTTCCGGAACCGGTTACCCTTTTAAGGGTTTTCGTTAGGGTATATAAATGACTGATATTGACAAGCCCGATATCTTCGATTTACCCTAATGAAAAGCTATCCCATACGATACAATTAATTCGACTAAGCGCTTACCAATTCCTTAAAACCCTCGTTACCAAGGCTTCCCGAATGAAGTGTTTTTTAAACGGCTGCAAGCTATTTTAATCTCTACGCGCAGTCCATACAAAATATTTTTACACTACTTAGCAATTGATTGGCTTGACCAATCAATCACACGAATCTGCGAAACAGAGTCAACGGAGAGGGAGAATGGATAGGGTAACACTAACGCAATGCTAAGTGCTTCAATCCGAAACCCTTACGAAACTGGTAACCTCAATGGTTGTAGTTAACTAGTTCGAAGCAGTTTCCATATCATTTGGGTAAGCCTATTTGGGAAAGAATATGATGTAGTTACCCGATCTATAGGCTTAATCAAATAAAGGGATTTTCAGGTCCCAATCCGTATGTTCTTTCCTCAACTTTTAACGGCTGTATCTTCAAAATTTTATTAAATATCACTACGTCAAATTTCCATATAAATAAGTAGGTACTTGATTTTTAAATCACACGCTCGCATACCCAGCAGATCTCAGGCCCTTTATATCATCACTCCGACACGACCCTCGTCGAGCTATTAGGGCACAATGCCTGATCCTAGATACCGCGCCATTGTTCGGGATGCTAACGGCGCCAAAAACGACGAGGAGACCACACCTGGGAACCAGCTTCGACTATAGCTTGGTATAGCTTTTTTATGCCAAGGCGAAAGCATGCAAGAACAAAGGCCACCGGATTGTAAGTGGGCTCTGTGACCATAGACATTTGCATTTTCCATTTCATAAATGCGAAAGTTTAAGGTTTTTTTTTTTGTGAAGATGGCGTTTTTTCGTTCTACGTGTACGAAGACGCGGCAGTTTGAAATATGTGTGTGTGCGTGTGTGTGTGTGTGTGATGACCAGGGATCGGAGTTTCAACTCTTACTCATACTCATTCGTTGAATTAATTGCAAAATTTAATTTTATTATGAATAAGGATAATAACTGTCACTTTTAATATTAATTATATTATGAGATTAATAATAAATAATTATATGTATGAAAATAACTAAGTAAGTACTTTTCATAGCCATAGAACATGTAGCTTGTAAATTCGTGTTTGCAATTTTTTGTTCTGTTATAAATGTAGTCATTGCTGCGTCAGGCAGCGTGGCAAGAGTTGCTTAAACGGCTGTCCAGGCTCTCTATTCTAGAAGGTATAAACGATATCGTATTTGACCTGTAATGGAATTGCTTAACTCGGCCGCCTGTCAAGTAAATAAATACATACATACATTAAATCACGCCTGTTTCCCAGAGGGGAAGGCAGAGACCACTTCTTTCCACTTGCTACGATCTTGACAAATTTCTTTCGCTTCTTTAACATTCATACATCGACTCATGCACGCTCGTCGGTTTCGGGTACTTAAGATTCGGCCCTTTTCCAGTATTTCTCCGATTTGATTCGAAAAAGTACGCCTAGGGCGGCCCCTTCCGACCCTTCCACTTACTTTCGATCTGTATATCTCTTTCGTCAATCTTCTTTCATCCATCCTTTCCAAATGACCGAACCATCGAAGCATGATGACCTTTTCAATCTTAGTCACTACATCTTCTTTTATTCCACATTTCTCTCAGATTTTTCATTTCTTACTCTATCAATCAGTTTCACACCACACATACTACGCAAAGAGCGCATTTCAACTGCATTTACACGACTTACATGCTTGTTCTGCCACACCCAAATTCATTCCATTCCACTACCATAAAAGTAAATAAATGTTGTCAAAATTTTGATAATACGATAACAGGGCAAAGACGATATGGTTTGTACCGCCTGGAATACCGGCCCTGTCCGTATGTCCTAAAAACTCGTAATTTCTTTTTTATATTTGCACGTAAAATAATAAAAACAAACATCCGCAATATAAATTTAAAATAAAATAAGGATGACTTTTGTTATTTTAATTGGGTATCCATTACTCGTACAACTCATTCATAATGAACACGCAAAACAAGAAAAAAGCCAATAGCGCGCCAATAACTAACGTTTGATTGCCTTTTAATTGGCCAATATTACTCTCACACTTTCATTCGACCAATCACGAAAGCGTATTGTGTGACGTCACCAGTGTAACTTGGCCTCTTCCTTGCCAAAGAGTCGATGATATTTTATTGATATATTTTCAAGACATATGCATCCTTAGAGCTCAAGATGAAATGGATACACATTGTTTGAACTGCAACGTCATTATATTCTCTTAAAAGCTTTAAAAGCTGATTTTGTATGTTAGACACGAGCGGGTAAGGTTGGTTTTAGTTTGAGTTTTTGTAGTGTTAAAATTATAATAATGACTAATCGATTTCTTTTGTAAAGATAAATTACACTTGGGTGCATTTTAATTATCGATTGATTGAAGTTATAATGCTTGACGTTTTCGTATTGTATGACTGAAGATTACTGGGCTTATTTCACATACGTAACTCATACGAGTATAATAATCTATAATTTAGATTACTCAATACGTTATACGTAGTTTTTTTTATGCTTGCGATTACCTCTTTACATTGAACTATTTTATTTTAATGACTTTGATGTGAGATGGTTCTTATTTTTTGCTTTGAAGTAATTTCTTTTGTATTTCATTGTGATGTGGTAATACAATATAATATAAGGTTATTACAGGTTTATTCTACCTTTTACTCATAGTTTTGATTATGACGACAGGTCCGGTATTCTCGTATTAACATATTATTTAAGTTTTATATTGAATAATAAACAATATATGGTCTATATGTATACAGTGTTATTGGTAAGTCGACCTATTCCCCTGTAGGGGTTATGGGGGAGATCATTTGCAATCATTTTGGTCCCATCATACCCTACGCAAACGTAAGTAAATATTTCTGTTTTAGTGTCATTTATGTTGGATAAACTGATAAAAAAACATGTTTTTTTTTACTTTTTGGTCTCGCATTCTTAAACGTCTACAGATAATTCTACTTTTAATATTGCATAAGAACAGAAACTTTACCTTGTACAAACGCTATTTAAAAAAATATATATTTAAAGTGCTAATTTTTATTTTTGTAATTTTTTGAAGATTCATTCCTGACTTTTTTAGCAAAATCTTAAATTTAAATTATCTCAGAAATGGTTCACTTTTGCATAGGGTATTGGAACCAAAATAATTGCAAATGACCTCTCCCATAACCCCTAGAGGGGAATAGGTCGACAGACCAATAACCCTGTATATAGACGACCATTTGCACATGCAGCAGAGTTTTTAAAGCGTTTTTTGTTAGATTGTTTAAAAGGACGATGGGTTAATTGGACTATATGACCATTGAGGACAAGCGATATGTCACCGGATAGGTAATTCTAAATTGTAAAACTATTACTATGGCAGGTAGTTCGAAATCTTTGTGTATTTTTTTTTATCGCCATACAAAGACAGCGGCGTTTCAAAGTAATTTATGCTAACGTCGTCTATGTAGGGGTCCCGATGTTCCAGATTTTTTGAATACTTCTCAGTCAAAAATTGTTGAATGTTTAAAAAGGATATCCGATCATATAGTGCTTATTGATATAGATTTCTAGGCCAGTTTTCATACACTTCTGCGCACGCTCCTTTATTGCAATAAATGCCAGAACTTCATTTGGGTAGATAGGTACCCAGATAGATTAAGGATGATTAGGTATTTCTACTAATACCTTATCCGCATGACTCACTATGCTTTGGTGATAAGTTTCCCATATTGCAACATTGCACTTTGCACATGTGCAACTGAAAACGATCACTTGCAACTCAGGAAAACGTTGCAACACTTGCTTGACTGACCGACGCATCGACACTCCTTCTTAAAAAATATATGAGCAGTTCAAAAACTTCAAATGTTTCAAGAAATGTCCACTTGTGGAAGTAAAAAAATGAACGTCGTGCAATGTCGACCTAGTTAACTACGAAATAGTTTTTAACTACTTACATCTTTTGTATAAGAAAAGCAAGAAGTTATTTTCGATGTTGGTAATTTTAAGAATAAATATTAAAAACCAGTTTTCAAAAAACCGTAAAATTAAGATTTGTTGTTGATGTTGTTTACTGGTTGTATTGTTGGGCTTTTTGTGTACCGGCAACAAATGTTTCGGTCAATAGTTATGATTTAAAAAAAAACGGTCAAGCGCACCGAGGTCTCCGTAGCCTACATTTTAATATAGATTTTCAACGATTTTTTGTTATTTCTTAAAAGTGAAATGATGTATTAATTCATTTTATTTTTCCCATAAAATCTATACTTGAGGACTTTTTAAGATTTTAAGATTATTTCCCTTAGAACGGTAATGTTTTATTATTTATTTATTTTATTTTATGGCATACGAAGGCAATCGAGCACACAGGCCACCTGATGGTAAGTGGAAACTGTGACCCATAGACATTCGCATCCACCAGACTGCAAATGCACTGCCAACCCTGAGGACTAAGATGGAATGCCTCTATGCTAGTGATTTCACCGGCTGTCTTATCCCCAAACCGGAACACAACAATGCGAACACTGCTGTTATGGATAAGACTGTGGTACCAACCCGGACGGACCCTGCACAAGGTCCTCCCACAAGTAGTATGTTTTATATTTTTTGGTTTTGAAATGTGCTGATTGAGCCCTCTCATATGACACCCCATTAACTATAATCAAACCACCTTCATTGTTGATTCGGATCTCTTTTCAATTATTTATGAAATTTATTTCATATTTTTACTAAAAACAAATGCGGCCAAGCCAGTTGTACAACTATGGCAAATTTCAAGTTGATAGCATTTGCAGTTGCTGAGAAAACCTGCTGTGACATACAGATAGACAGACAGACAGATAACGAAGTCTCACCATAAGGGTTTATTTCTTACCATGTTGATACGAAAGCCTAAAAACAGTTTTCTAACATTAAACAAACAGAAACATTATAATAATTATCCAAATTGCTTTCTCATCATAACAGTCCTAAACAATAGTAACTTAACGCAGCAATTATGTGACATTATTACAAACAGCCACACACTTTACTGCCCATTAAAGACAGAAGTGAGAAAATGTAGAAAGAGATAAATATAAATTTAACATAAGAATCTCATGTGCACGACAGAGACGGTTTCTCTCTGTTTATCTTCATTGGTCACTCAGCTGTGTGGGTGATTACAGTTGCAAACAAAGTTGTGGTAAGGAGTTAGAACAAGTCTAGCCGTGAGAAGTTAGTCTACGTTATATGCGCTATGCTCGGGGTTTCTCTGCGTGATACAATCAGAAATGATGATATACGCAGTAGAACTAAGGTTACCGACATATCCCGAAGAATAGCTAAACTTAAGTGGCAGTGGGCGGGGCACATAGCTCGCAGGACTGATGGCCGATGGGGTCAGAAGTTTTTTTTTTATATCATTGGAAGGCAAATGAGCACACAGGCCACCTGATGGTAAGTGGAAACTGTGACCCATAGACATTCGCATTCACAAGACTGCAAATGCACTGCCAACCCTGAGGACTAAGATGGAATGCCTCTATGCTAGTCATTTCACCGGCTGTCTTATCCCCAAACCGGAACACAACAATGCGAACACTGCTGTTTGGCGGTAGGTTAATGGATAAGATCCCATAAGTAGGAGTGGACCGGGAGACGAGCTGTAGGTAGGCCATCAACAAGATGGATTGACGACCTTGTGAAAATCGCGGGAACGTGGTGGATGCGAAAAGCACAAGACCGGTCTTAGTGGAGACCCTTGAGCCTTTCAGCTGACATGATGATGATGATGATGATCTATGCTGTTAAAGGTAGATCGACCGGTATGACTCCAGGGATCTTCAAGTGACAAGTGTCCACTCGCTTGGGTGGCTCGTTTGCCTTCTTTAGTACAACAAAACGGTCAAGTGATTCGATTTGAACATTTCTTTTTTTTTCAGGGTTTGTATTCATGTTGTATTCGTAACAATGCTTGTATGTTTTACCGTATTTATGATACAATAAAAATAAAAGTACTATACTGATTTCCATGAAATTCAGCTAAGAACTTTTTTATAGCAAAAAGGACACAAGCCTCTTGATGATAAATTGTGATCTAAGGTCCATAGACATAAGAGATCAGACTAGTTCTAGGGGGTTATTATGACGTGACTATGCAGTTCGTTTTACACTGAGAGAAAAGGACAGAGCTATATAACTGTTATAGCTCTGTCCTTTTCTCCTCAGGAAACAAAAATAACGGGAAATGAATAGGAAGGTAGGTAGGTACCTACTCCATTTGTTCGTTTTTTTTTAAAGGTTATTTTATGCTAGCGCTATTTTAGGTTAAATACGTAATTTATTAGTTATAAGTAGGTACGTAGGTTAGGTTAGGTGTGATTTACAAGCGATATGAAAAAAAACAAATCATTGCGCTCTGAATTATGGAACATTCGGGATTCCGATCAATTCAGAATTATAACTCTTTGGATTATGTACCGTAACAAAAAAAACTTCATGGTGTTATATTATTATTTATTACACGATTAAATCACGTTTAAATATAAAAAGTACTTACAAAATAACTACTAATTTGGCCAATAACCTAATGTAATGTATGACTTCAGAATTAAAAGCGTGTTATATGCCTTCCATCATTATACTCATTATATTTATTAAATTGCTCATCCACACGAATTCCTAATAAGATTACATATAATTATATTTCTCATGTGATGTCAGCACATTATCTTGACCACAGTAAACTAATAGTGGTAAGTTGTCTTCAAATTATGGTATCTAGGCCTCTTTTCCCCCATGTGGCCTGTGTGCGCGTTTGCCTTCCTATGCAATAAAAAAAAAAAAAAAAAAGTTGCCTTTGACATGTTATCGTATCCTCCTAAGACCCACCATACAACGAAATTTGTCAATGGAATATGAATCTATTATGGATGATATAAAGTTAATTTTCTAAATTGATCAGTCATCATAAAAACAAAAGAAATACCACTTTACTTCCTCTGCACTAAATCTTTATTTCAATGGTCGTATTTTGTACAAGGAAGCTCAGGAGGGTATTATTAAAGTTACGATAAATCTCACATACTTGACAGTAATATAGCGACCGCGTTAAAAACAATATAAAAGACAATAACATGTCAAAGGTTACCTTTTTTCCCAGTAGAACAGAGGCCCTGTTAATATTAACTAAAGTATGTTTGGCAAAGATATCATTGTATGCTAAAAATAAGCAATAAACAAACAACCTAACATTTCGAAAAACGCATTGTTATTCATTAATACGTGACCTCTTCTTATTTAAGAGCAAGGCTACAACTTTTATTTATAGAAAGTACAAAAATGTAACATCACACACGCCTACGTAATTCATAAAGGCACAATAAACCTATCGGAGTTAAAATATTCTTTGTCACTTTCTGCCAAATTCAAATGTCACAATGACAGATAAGGACAAATCATATTTTAAGCACACTTTAACTGGCAGAGGATTCGTATTTTTAAGTAGAATTCAAACGGGAAATAATTCAGCAAACCTTAAGACTTCCTGCTGTTTTCATAATAATTTTACTGTGGCTAGCCGGAATTACATCACAGTGTATTGACTCGTACAATATGACAGGTGTAAGCTCTGAAGCTATAATAGTGTTGCTCGTGACGCAAGCTTTCCTTACGAGCTTTAGCGTAAGCTCTTTGTCGGTACTAAAATACTGGAGGGTCATTATGACATAGGCATGCAGTTCATTTAACGGTGAGCGTAAAGGACAGAGCTATAGCAGTTATATAGCTCTCTCAGCGTAAACTGAACTGCTAGGCTATGTCATAATAACCCCCATGGGATTAATTAACCATTAATAACTTTCCCTTTACAAGATTGTTAAAACTTTAACACTTGTTTATGTTTGTATCTAATTTGTGAAATTTAACCGGTGAAATTACAAGCATAGAGGCGTATATCTTAGTCCTCAGGAATTATAACGTGATTGCGGTCCTAGGATTGCAGTCTTAAGATGTAAGGTCTCGAGAATGCAAAGGTCTATGGGACGCAGATCTCACTTAAAGAAAGAAAGAAAGAAAATCATTTATTCGTGACATGCATAACAAAGAACAAATTAACAATTACAATAAGAAAGAAGTCACGAAATGGTCCTAACTCAGCGTAATGCTGGCATTAAAGTCAGCGCTGGTCTTCCGTTGGAACCATACTTAGGTACATACCACCTGGGGCACGTTTTTTAAAGCTACAAGTAACAATGTTACAGGTCTAAATTATTAGAGGGGGTATTCTTTATAATAATAAATATCTATTATAAATTTACCTTGCCTAAAAAACCGAACGCTTAAACTAAAAAAAAAAATGTTTTACTTATTAAATAGATGTTTTTGTAATATTTACAAAATAAACTAAAGGTTGTGCTTTCAACTCCCAATTCGACTTAATAAATTGTTTTTGAGAGAGTTGTTTTTCCGCCCGGCAGTAAAAGCTTAAGCGTAGGCGAGTATTGATTTATGCCTTCGCTGCGGTAAACAGACGGACAGACCTTTCGCTTTTACTATTTAGTTTTCACTATCACTAGCTAGATGAGAGATAATTATGATTAATAGAGAAATGAACTTAAGTTTAACACGGAAGTAATAATTGGTTATAGGCAGTTTAATATTAGATTTACATACATTAAATCACTCATGTATCCCAGAGGGGTAGGCAGAGACCACTTCTTTCCACTTGCTACGATCTTGAAAAATTTCTTTCGCTTCTTCAACATTCATACATCGAGTCATGCACGCACGTCGGTTTTGGCAGTTTCGGGTACTTAAGATTCGGCCCTTTTCCAGTATTTCTCCGATTTGATTCGAAAAAATACGCCTAGGGTGGCCCCTTCCGACCCTTCCACTCACTTTCGATCTGTAAATCTCTTTCGTCAATCTTCTTTCATCCATCCTTTCCAAATGACCGAACCATGGAAGCATGCCCTTTTCAATCTTAGTCACTACATCTTCTTTTATTCTACGCTTCTAAAGTTACATAAACCTAAGTTCCTTTAGACCCATATAATGTTTATACATTAGGATTATTCCTTGAAATATTTTCAATTTAGGAACATTTTCCATGGCAATATTTCCTAACACATCCAATATTTAAATCCTACATACTAAATACATTATTTTACACGTCGGTAATGTGGTCTGAATCTACTAGCGTTTCGGAGTAGACCATCATTGCGGAGAAGATGCGGCGGAAAAAACTCCGGCATAAGTTCTGTGCCCATCTCAAGTAAATAAATAAACCTCTTTTTTATTTAGAACTCTACCCAATAAACATCGAATTTGTCAACAACTGAAAAACCATGTCGCAGAAAAGGTTCTTGTCTCCGTTATTGACAGGTTTCCAAGGTAGCTCAAGAATATTAAAGTTGTTGACTTACGGCCAAACCCTATATTCAATCCGCGGACAGATAGGCTTACTTCGGATTAAAATTTGACACATTTTGTATGGGCAAATGTCAAATTTTAACCCGAGCGGATTGAATATAGGGTTCGGCCGTTACTTATTTAACAATGTTGATGCTAATAATTGTGACTCCTGAACTCTTTTTTAGGGTTCCGTACCAAATTGGTCTTATGGTGAGACTTCGTTGACTGTCTGTCTGTCTGTTTACAGCAGGTTTACTCAGCAACTATAGATGCAATCACCTTAAAGTTTTGTATAGTTGTACAACTTGCTTGCCCGCATCTGTATTTATTAAAATTCCGAAGTATATAGATCAAAAATCTGAAAACATTCTGACGTATACAAGGTGTAAGGGACGGCTCACCGGAAACTGAAACCATAGCTTCAGACCATTGCACTGAACTGAAATCCAGTGGATTTTTTCCCGGGAAAACGAAAATTTTCTCGTGTTTTACGTGAAAATGCCGTTTTCACAGTTTTTTTTTACATAATGAGCTTTAGTATGTCATAATATGTTGTCCTAGATCGGATTATATGCAAAAACATGGAAAAAAAAACGAGAAAATTTTCGTTTTCCCGGGAAAATTTCCACTGAATTTCAGTTCAGTACAATAGTCTGAAGCTATGGTTTCAGTTTTCGGTGAGCCGTCCCTTACACCCTGTATATAATTACTTATATTTTATTATGGGAAAAATAAAATGATGGTAAAAAAATTGTATTTTCTTTTACGGTTCCGGGCATATTATCGTAAATACGGAATCCTCGGTCCGCGAGTCCGACTCGCACTTGACTGGTTTTTTAACTCTGAATTTGTAGTATTAGCCTAATTGTGCAAATTGTGGTTACAGAGTTATCAACAAGTTTTTAGAGTTGTTGGTAATTATGTAGCTCTGCCTACCCCACTCTGGGAATGAAGGCGTGATGGTATGTATGTATGTATGAATTTGTAGTGCTACCCTGTCTTGGCCACTTATTTTTTGTTTCACCGGTACACAAATGACATTCCGATCCCAGGAAGGTGCGTTATGAGTTATGACATGACTGGCCACTTTGGGTAATGCTTACATCATGTCATCAAATCGTCGGTGATACTGCAAAAGCACGTAACTAACAAATTTATGATAGAGCAAAATAAACCTTACTGTAATATAAAAAAGGTGCATTTTCGACGACGAAATGACACTAGGGATCATCAGACGGTAGGTTCCCACGGGTGGGAGAGCTGGCGATTGGGATGGCGTGAACACGGACGTGTGGTTTAATGATATCGTTGCTGTGGTGGGAGATGGTTGGTTTGATTTGGAATGTGTTAGGTTTTATTTTGTGGAATAGTCATAGTCATATTCATTTATTGCTTTATGTTGTACAATGAGATCATAAAAATACAGTAGGTAGCTTCAACATAAACCCTGCAAGGGCACTGCAACAAGACACAATAATATATTTACATGTCTATTTAGGAAAATGATTAAAATCACATTTACATTATAATAATTATTATTATTTAATATCTATTATAATAATAGATGGAAAACAGTTTTTATTCACTCTTGCAACGCAAAAAACTCTTCCAAATTATAAAAACATTTTGAAATCAAGAAACTCCTTAACTTACTACAAAAGAAAACAAAAAAACTCTTTTGTTATGTTTTTGATTGTAATAGCTGTATGTTATTGTAAATTTTCACTATTTCAGGAATGACAAAGTAATGCTAGCTTAGGGCTATAGGTCAATATATGTAAGATGGCATTATCTACCAGTCAACCAGTAGGCGAAACAGAAAAAGAAGATCGGTGCGACGAAAAACAAAACTGTTTAAATAAAATATATACAAGATACGGGTAAATAAAACGGTACTGTACGGGTAGGGGTTTCTCAGGTGTTTATTATTTACTTTATATCTTTTTCTTTTCTTGCGTATCCTTATAATAATATAAATGCGAAAGTTTGTATGTTTGTTTGTTCCTTCACGCTGTAACGGCTGGACGGATTTGGATGAAACTTAAAACGGAGTTAGGTTATATATGTATGTATGTATGTATGTAACAACTGTACTTAGATGTCCTAGACACTATTGAAAATGCTTTAACCAAATTTAATGATCTGGAAACTGTTATATTAGGCGATTTCAATCTCAAATCTTTTAATAACCATGTACAGAGTCAATTCGACTCTTTTACTCTTTTTTGTAAGTTGCGACAATACAATAATGTCATTAATCTACATGGAGGCATCCTGGATCTGGTTTTATCAAATTTAAAGGCCGATTGTATGAGCGTGCAAGAATGGGACGATCCGTTTGTGCCATTGGATTCATTCCACCCCGCATTGCAGGTTACCCTTTCATTCCCCTATAGCAGTCGCTTTAGTGTCGAACAATCTCCTAGTCTGTCTGCGTCAATCCCGAGAAGTCTTCGTTGGATCTTTAAAAAGGCTAATTTAATTACTCTATACAATGATATAAGTAGTATCGATTGGTCACCCCTATTTAGTCAAAAAGATGTTGATAGGGCAGTGGACGTGCTATATGAAGCTGTGGAGAGTGTCTTGGACCATGACGTCCCAATTAGAAAGCGCTCTGGCGGAGGACCAGGTCGATATAACTATCCTGATTGGTATACCCCAGAGATAATTCATTATATACAGTTAAAGCACATCCATCTAGTTAAATTTAAGTCCCAAGGGTCAATGGTAAATAGGGAACTGTTTCGGTATTATCGGACTCAGGTAAAAGAGCTTAGAGATGCCGCGTTTAAGCAACACCTTAATGCACTTGAGCAGAGCATTTCTCTTGACCCAGCCGTCTTTTGGAAACACATCAAAGACATTCGTAAATCCCGAAGGATGGGAAACTGTTATACGCAGAACAACGCCCACCTGACGAGGCAGGATGCAGTAGAAGCTTTTGCCGAGCACTTTAGCTCTATATTCCACGCTGACTCTCCTGTTCTTGATGTTGATGCTGCCGTACGTTGTGCGAGTACTGCAAACATTTCCACTTTCATAACTATTGATAAGATTTCCCCAACTGAATTTCGTAAGGTAGTTCGTAAACTTAAATCGAGCTCTTCGCCAGGTCCTGACGGCATTCCTGCATTTTTGGTAAAGGACTGCCGATCGGTGTTTGAGCAACCTTTACTTTATATTTATAACTTAGCGCTTAGGGAAGGAATCTTTCCCGCTGCCTGGAAGGTATCCAGAGTTACCCCTGTTCCCAAAGTCGCTTCGTCGGCAGATGTTGCTAATTTCAGACCAATCGCCATATTATCAGTCTTTGGTAAAATCTTCGAAAGCGTTATTAACAATCGACTCACTCCTATCATCTCTAGACAACTGGTCGACGTCCAGCACGGTTTTCGTGCTGGCAGGTCGACGGCTACAAATATGAGTTGTTTCGTGGACTACGCACTGCACCACATGGATGAAGCCCGGCAGGTGGATGCTGCCTTCTTCGATTTTAAAAAGGCTTTCGACTTAGTGGATAACGACCTTCTGTTACGCAAGTTCTCGGACTTTGGATTTTCCCCAGGGCTACTAAAGCTCTTTGGGAGCTATATGAAAGATCGAAGGCAGTTTGTCCAGCTGCATGGCTATCAGTCTTCGGAGTATTACACCAGATCTGGGGTCAGTCAGGGCAGCACTCTCGGACCGTCCCAATTTCTCATAATGGTGAATGACCTCCCTTCAGTAATTACACACGTGAGATGCTTGTTGTTCGCTGACGACTTAAAATTGTTCTTCGCCATCAATTCGCTCTCAGATAGAGATTTACTACAGCACGATATAAATGCGGTAGCGCAATGGAGCCAGGAGAATAAATTAGATTTTAATGTGGATAAGTGTAAAATGATCACTTTCAGCAGATCAAAAAGCGCACAAGAGTATCTTTACCATCTGGTAAGTGGGGCACTCAAGCGGGTGCCAAATATTCGTGATTTGGGTCTCAACCTGGACACTAGATTAGACTTCCGTGATCATATCATTTCCACAGTGAAGAATGCGCATAAAGCACTTGGATTCATAATGCGCGCGGCGTCTCGGTTTGCTGGCACGAACGTAAGTGTAATTTTATTCAATGCGTTTGTGCGAAGCAAATTAGAGTATTGCTCCATTATTTGGGATCCACTGGAGGTGAAGTACCAAACCCTAATAGAGCGAGTTCAACGTAAATTTGCTAGGTACGTTTACAAAAGACAATTCGGATATTATCCCTTCCTTTACCCGTCTCTCTATGTGGTGGGTATGGTGGGTTTTGACACTCTGATCTCCAGGCGTAAAATGCACCTTTTAGTCCACTACTGTCTCCTATTAAGGAACAAAATTGATAACCCAAATGCCCTTGAGCAAATTAGGTTGTCTGTGCCGATGAACTACAGGCGCGCGGGGCGCCGCCTGCGCCGGCTCTTCGCGTTGCCAGAGTCGCGTTCACAGCGCGCCGGCAATGCACCGACCATTCGAGCACAGATGCTTTTAAATGTATTTCTTTCTCAGTTCCAAGATGCCGATGTGTTCGCCGATAGCTGGCAGTCATTATTACTTAAAATATGCTATTTTTGTAATTCATTTGCCATATAGTATGTAAGGTAATCTTAATTATAATTAACATTGTAGGTGCCTTGGTCCCAACTGTAAGCCTATAATTGTATTTTTATAATAAATAAATAAATAAATAAATAAATAAATAAATAAATAAATAAATGTATGTAAAACTCTTTATTGCACATAAACAATTAGAAGACATGTTTGCATCAATATAAATAATGTACATAGGCGAACTTATCCCATATGGGATCTCTTCCAGTTAACCTTGGAGTAGAAGGATATACCGTGGATTAACACATAGGCTACACTGTTCATCCCGAAAAAAAAAAAAGTTCCTGCGTCAATAACCATACTCAAATCTACGCGGATGAAGTCACGGGCAGAAGCTACCTTGGTATAATAAAACTCGGTTTAAGTATGTATGTACGTGTTTTACGGAAAACTGACATAAACCGAAGCGAGGCGAGGGCGGGTCGCTAGTAATATAATATATGTGATAGTTACTCTGTCTGTTGGGTCTATTAGGTCCTTACCTATGAAATTGGCGTTTTATATGGAGAATTTTATGAAAACGGTGGTTTTCATACATTTAATTTTGCGGATTATTTAGTAACGTCAATGCAAACCAAGCAAAATTCTGTCAGGAATATTGGACACTTCTAAGCTATATTATACATATCTTAGTTACTTAAAAATAGTTCGCTTCATAAAACTCTGCGTAATTGAAACACTTGAACTTGCAGCACTTAAAAAGAGTTAAGTTCACACTTTAATTTTAAACATTAAGTAAGTAATTGAACCATATTATTTGTATCTAAAACCTTTGTTGCATAGTGTATTAATGAAATTTTAAATTATTTTGGAAGTTAAAATTGAAATAAATAAATTCCGTACGAAATAAAACACGTAAAAAAAACGCCAATTTCATAGGTAAGGACCCATTATATTGGCTGACCTATTTTTTTTAGTCGAAATGTAATTTTATTCCTAATCATCGCAACTCCTAAAATGTTTTCTACTGAAACGGTTTTTATTTCAGCATTTTTTATAAACAAACCTAACCTAACCTAACCTTATCTACCAGTTAGATACTTTAAACACCCTGAAATAATAACGTATGTAAAAAACACTTTTTACAACACTGCTCGGAAATATGGCCATAGATGCTCTTGTTTGGGGTCACAAAACGTCACTTATAAGGACAGACCAAGAATGTTTTTGTCGGCATTTGCTGATTGGTCGAGAACATTGTTGTCCAACTTTAATAACCAATGAAAATCAATCAATCAATTTTTGTGTCATACCTCCTTAAAATGAAAAATTGGAATCGACCAATCATATCACACCATTTTGTGTCGTAAAATATTAGGTGTATTTTTGCTAAAAGATACACAGACTAAAAACTATGTCACTGCTTTTTTTTTATACAATTCAAACTTGGCCCCTAATCTCGAACCACTAGAGATAAAATTACATGGGAGATAAGGCGAAACAAATACAATTTTATATGGAGTTGACACCTTCATCTCGAATGTTAGTTTATAATAATAGGGGTCCAGATTAAAAAAAAAAGACCTTTGGTAAAATTGGCGATAATACATACAATTTTATTTTATTTTCTCTCAGTAGTTGTGAAAAGCACTATGTCTGCCTCGGTAGAAAGTGCAATTTATGGACTCGTACACTAGAGGGCCTCAACTACGTTTCGGCCCTCTATATGACTCGTCCAAAAATCTCGTACTTTCTATCCTCTGCAACAATGTACTATAGGAGTTGCGATGATTAGAAATAAAATTACATTCGGACTAAAAATAATTAGGTCAATTTTGGCGCACCCCTGTCAGTTTGTTAGGCTTTCACGGCTAATCCGCTGAACCGATTTCGATTTGATAGCTTGTCCCTAAACTGTACTGAGGTATAAAAGCAGTGTACAAGCATTTACAAACATAACTGTTGAAAACCGGTCGAGTTAAACGAACAAACTAACTTACCGTATACTTTTAACCAGACGCCTTAGTTTAAACATGTGCTGCATGTGCATTGAGAACTGCATTGAATGTAAACTCTATTACGGCAAACGTGCCTCCAACCGCAGAGAGTCCGTAGTTTTATGGTGACCACCATACCACCATCATTCTCTATCGATGCAGATAGGTTAGCTCTCTCGGTTGATGAATAACTGCGCGGTTTAGGAGCTGTGAGACTTTGAGACTAGAATACATATGGCACGATCGAAAAGACATTGGCTAGCATATAACTCGCAATAAAACGCATTGACTGCGCATTGGAAAAGCTTTCTAGTATGCGAAAACAAGAAATAAAAATAAAATAGTTTATAAATCATATGGTAGGTCAATGCATCCTTTTCTATAATAAATTACCTGACGTTGTTTTAAAGTTACCATTTCCAGTACTTGAAACCTACTTGAAAAAGTCGTTGATGTCAAAAGCTTACTATAGGGTCGAGGACTATCTATCAGATAAAAATGCTTGACCTAAACTAAACACCTAAATAACTTAATAATAATTTGTTCATAAAAAATATGTAAACATAACATTGTTTATTGTCTTGGCGACACGGTTTCTGTAGGAGAATGTATCGAAACTTTTTATGTGGGTTGTCTTGCACCGTCATAGGTAAGTATAATTTCTAAAATTTCTATATTTTATTACTACTACTTATTAGTTCTTGTGAGCTTTGACACGTTTTCCTGCTCGACTACGCATGAATATATGTATTTATTTTTTGTTTTATGTGAGATTCATCGTTTTATATAATGCTAGGTTAAGTTTATTATTATTTATTATTTTTTTATACTGACCGTTGAGTTTCTTGCGGCGTTTCTTCTTGCGAAGCGCTGGTAGATTTTTGACGTGTAAAAGTGCCCGTGCAGCCTACTTACTGAATTAACATCATTTATCTTTTATTTCTTAGAACGTGCCAAACCTTGCGGCTTAAAAAGGGTTTCTAACGCGTGGTGGTGGCGTTTTTATTTCAGTGCGTTTGCGGTTTTAGCTTTTTTTGAGATAAACCACAAGCTTAACCTATACGATGCATTTGAAGTTGATAGTAATGACAAACGGTACCAGCAATTGCATCTTGGCTTTTAGAATTAGTTCCTACCTGGTCAAAAGGTTAACCCTTATAGATTCACCATGTCCGTCAGTTCATGGTTTACCTCAGAGACTCTTGGGTCTGGCTACAATGCTGTAATTTAGCATAGTTAAATATTTAAATTACGCTGATTAAGTGTAATCTTGAAAGTATTTTTTTCGGGTACGTCCCTTACCTACATGTAAAGCCAAAGTATACTTAACCTCTAAAAATCATTTTGTACAAGTTTTAATCAATTTTTCGATTTTGGGGGACCGTTTAAGAGTTTGGGTAGAGTTGCGAGGCACAGGAGAAAACAAGTTGAGAACAACGGGTTGAGAGTATAGAACTTTTACAGACAGTTTATATTAGGGAGCGTATTTTTTTTTAATTATGCGTTATTACGAATATGTATGCTTCTACATGTATGAATTACAAACTTTCATACAAAGCTCCACAATTCAATTTCTTAATTGTATCTTTTTAAGTAGAATTTCACAAGAGAGCACACGTATACAGTTCGGATCTGGAGAAGAAGAGAGTGTTGCCAGTTACCAACATATTAAGCAAGCAAACCTTGCCACATTAAAAATATAGAGAGCCTTAAGTCTATCATTTATTACATTATTATGTTGTCGCTTACTAGGTAATTATAAACTTTGTTTAACACAGCTGTTGCACCAACGTTTTATCTTAAACAAAGTTGCTGCGCTCTCTGGCGACTGTGACCGTAGTTCCTGGCTTTCTAGTCGTAACTCAATGTTTCAGGTGTTCCTTATTTTTGCCTTTTGTTCGGTTTTTGCGCGTTGACACAAGTTTCTAGCTTTATGACTTATTGTTCCTAGAGAGCTGATAAAGTTGCACTTGCTTGCAACTTTGGAATAACCTTTACTGTTAAACTTTGAATTTGATCAAAGTAACCCGTAAGGTTAATGGTAAGGATAAGGTCAAATGTAAAAGTACCGGCCCGGTATGTCAACGTTTTGACAGCTCTTATTTACGTGACAGTAATGGAGGCTGACGTCATAACAATACCATAACAGGTCAAAGACGATTTGAATTTACCGCCTAGAATAAAGGTGCTGATAATGGACTAGGTACGTTTTTGTGCGACGATACTAGAGGTATTATGACAAGCATAGATTTGATTCCATATTATGGACGACGCGCTGGGCTAGTTGGTAGTGACCCTGCCTACGAAGCTTGTGTTCCTGGGTTCAAATCCCGGTAAGTGCAGATATTTTTGTGACGAGCGCGAATATTTGCGCCTGAGTCATGGATGTATTCTATGTATTTAAGTATATATTTATATACAGTGTGGAAATTAAACTCAGGCCCTGGAGGGAAACTACTTTAAATCCTTAAGCTAATAATAATGGCGTATCAAGAATTATTAGATTATTTTTATTTTTAAGACCAAATGTTTGTTAGAGAAACTTTATCCTGAATATTAATACTACCGATTAGTATAATAAAATAAAGAGTGTTTATTTTTTTAAATTTTAGTTGGTTCGAGTCCCGGGCGAAGCAAGCGAGTTTTAAAAAAACTTTTAATGCAGATTTGTTTCTTTTCAAAAATAAAGGAATGTCTCCTTTAAGTAAAATGAGCTAGCTTAAGGATTTAAAGTAGTTTTCCTCCGGGGCCTGAGTTTAATTTCCACTCTGTATATAAGTATTCATATCGTTGCCTAGTACCCATAGCACAAGCCTAGAGCTTAGTTTGGGACTAGGTTAATTGGTGTGACATTGTCCCCTGATATTTATCCATTTATTTATTAATACAATGTTACTCAAACAATCCTTTAAACTTCCAAATATCAGTGTTCACACAGTTCAACCCTAAGGACTAAGCTGGAATGCCTTTATGCTAAAAATTGCATCGGTTGTCTTATCCCCACCCCGGAACACAACAATGCGAACACTGCTGATCCAGACAGACCCTGCACAAGGTGCTACCACCACTAAAAATATTGGAATCCTTTAAGTATTTTGTCCTATTTTATATACCCTAATAATAGCGTTATAATAACGTTATTTTTAAATATAGCCAAGTTATGCAAAAAGCGCAGTTAGCAGCATTTATCTTAAAGCCATCGCGCAACCTAAACTTGACCTTAAGCAAGTGGCACACGTGGCGTTCCCCGCGGTTGCGTAAAGCTTTCACCAGGTGTGTCCATGCGTCAACACTTCGACGCAGGCGCAGCTGAGAGGAACCTTATCAGTATCGCGGCATCGTGGACCTTTTGTAAATGCTTAATAGTATTTGATACGAGTTTTTCTTACTGATTTCTGAATACATTATGGTTATAATAGTATATTGTGCCTCAAGAGTAGTAAGAACAAGTGTTATAGCTTTTAATGACTCCAGTTAGTAATTCCCATTACTGCCTTTGATACACACAATGGTTTCTTTGATCATCACATTTGTGAAAATTTTAAGTTATTTTTTCAATTTGACTTGTAACAAATCGCCTTGAAGTAATTGAGCCGCATTTCTTAATTTCGGTGGTGTTGTAATAACGAATCATAATTCGGATTTATCGGATGAAGATGCCATTTCTTATTTGTTTCGTTCTATTGTCTCTTAAAACTTTAGAAACACTATAACTCTAAATTTAAAAACGTTGTGGCTGAATGAGTCGTGAAGCCGAGTTCCTATAATGATTATAGTTATATATATTCATATATATATATATTATATATATATTATATTATATGTGTATTTTATATGTGGGTACCTAAGTTTATGTTACTTACCTACCTTGAGTACCTGAGTCGTTTAATCGTTTAGTTTTTTTTTTTTTTTCTCCTAATTATTAGTATTATCATCTGTATTTGATATTTTTTGTGCAAACTTGTATGTGTCCAACCCTATGCATTGTCCTTACTCATTAAATTCAGGGTTAGCTGGAAGAGATCCCATTTAGGGATAAGTTCGCCTTTGTACATTACTTTAATATTTATATTGTAATATTTATATTTTTGTGCAATAAAGAGTTTACATACATACATACATACAACTCGGCCAAATGTAAAACAATAACTTCTCCTTCTTCTTTTATATTAATGGCGGTCTACAATAACTTCTCGCTAATGCAGATAACAACCTTTTTTTGTGACATCTACCACAGATAATGCTAAGAACTGCGTTTAGTTTTGAACTGGCCATACAGCCAGATTTTGCCAATTTGTTGCCAAAAATGTATTCACTAAAATTAATGATAAATATTCATATAAACTTGAAATATAAAATTAATGAAGTTTAAAGGTTGTGTGTAATGTTAATTTAGTCTATAGCGAAAATAGAAACCGTTTGAGTTTTTGGCTGAACATGAACCCTCCTTACTCAGGAATGATGCACGAAATAGTAGCAAATTTTTAAAACGGAAGTCATTACTCCCTAGGGACTACAAATACACCATAACTCCCACGGGACCAATTTAGGCCATTATCCTCCTGTATACAGGCATGGAATAACACCAATTTACGAGTGGGATGAAAAAACAATAACGTGGTGACAGATGGAATATAATATGTTTTGTTGCCAATAATATTAAGCAGTAGCGATTGAGTATAAATTGAATAATGTTGTTGATGTTGGCAACATGTTTGCTGTTTTGAGATTGCTTTCTTAAGATAGCAAATGTCTACGTGCCTCTAAGCTAACTTAGCATTTAGGTAACCTGTTTAGTCGCTTGCGTTTTTTATGCCATATAAAAAAAGAGTATATTTATATTCTGTATAAGCTATTCTTGGTTAGCGCTAATAGATGCGCGCAAACATGTATAAAATGCCTAATTAGATACATAATCTATGTAATACCTTTAAACGAGCAATAATATACAGAGTGTCTCTGACCTTAGGGCTTTAAATGCATGGATCGTTTCTTCTCCTGAAACGGAACTTATTTTGTTCTGTAATTTGTTAAAAATTAACCCAAACAATTATTTTTTTCATACAAGTTAAATGTAATTTTCAATGTACGCAATCCAATTCTCAATTTTCCTTTAGCCCTCGTACCAAGGAAATATTTCCCCGTACCATGAAATAGTGATTATATGGCCAGTATTTAATACACTGATTTTACAATTAGACTTTTACATATTTTTTTTAATGTTGCAGAACATAATTAGTTCCGTTGAATAGATCGTTGCATTTAAAGCCCCAAGGTCAGAGGCACCCTGTATACCCAGTACCATACCTGTGGTCCCAGAAATCGACGTCAACCCGCCTAGGGCTGATAGAGCAGCTCATAAGCTATCGATTTAATCCCCATGTATGTTCAGCAATTGTTATTAGTTTCCGTGCTACGAAAAATCCCTAAATTCATGTATTAATTCACATTTTTTTCAGTGTTTTCTTGCATGATTAGAATAACTGAAATAAGGAAGTTTTTAAAGCTACATGCCAATTTTTTTTTCATTACAACTTTTTGAGAAAACACACCAAGTTTGTTTTTCCATACTAGGTGAAAAACAAACGCGGGGTTCTCTTAGTATGGAGAAAGTAACTCTGTGCGTTTACTCAAATATTTGTAATAAAAAAGAAATTGGCATGTAGCTTTAAAAACTTCCTTATTTCACAGTGATTCTAATCATGCAAGAAAACACTAAAAAAAATATGAATTAATACATGAATTAAGGGTTTTTTCGTACCACGGACATAAGGAAAAATGGCAAAAACCCTGATTTAAATGATCAATATCTCGGAAACTAATAACAATTGCTGAACATACATGGGGGTTAAATCGATAGCTTATGAGCTGCTCTATCAGCCCTAGGCGGGTTGACGTCGGTTTCTGGGACATCCTGTATATATATGGGTACGGTTTTCATGAAATTTAGTATGCACGGGGTTTTTGGGAACGATAAATCGATCTAGCTAGGTCTCATTTTTAGACAACTAACCATCATCCAGGTACTTAGTTATTAACCTACTCATTCATATTTTCAATACTTGTACAGTAAAATTCTACAACAAATTTTAAATAACATACTTACGTTTGTTGCACAATTATCTCGTAGCCATAAGCCATAACATGTCAGTAAGTGCCGAGTGATGGATTCTTACATGCGCGGGCGCAGCGGATCGCCTTGGCCAGCTTGCGGACAAGTTGCGAGCCAATGCCATAAAGTAACATAGTTTATTTAAACATACGAGTTTTTCATAATTATTTAAGTTGCAGTTGCAAAAAAACAATTAATTAATAAAAAAACTCACGGTAACGCAGCCTTCACAGCCTCCCGGGCAACACCTTGAAGGCGTCATCTTCCTTCCCCCTCGACCCCGGGGCACTCCGCACTTCAAACACCACTTTCCCACTCTTGGGACTGTCCACCACACTACTCGATTGTCTCGACGATAAGTCAAAGTATCGATGCTGCGCGTGGATCAACTGAGTCACTGTAAACGCCGGCGGTTCGGCTGAATTTTGAAAATCGATTTGCGGTCCGAATAAACTATCGTCGTATTCCAGAGGGTAGGCAGAGAGCATCTTTCCACCTGCCACGATCCTGAGATAGTATTTTTCACAATCGTGTTATAATAGAGAGCTTTTTAGTCGAGTACCGTGTTTAGGCCACGAAGCTTGCTGAGTGGCCTAAGTAAGGTACGAGATTAAAAAGCTTAATTATGACACTATTGTGAACAATACTTTTTGTACGAGTTCATTAAAATTAATAATTTAAGTCATACGAGTATATAAGAAAACTAAATATCGTAAGTGTTCTACTATCCGACTTTTTTGACACAAGATAATTGAAAAGTAGATTTTTGACAGATGACGCGACGCTGCTACGTTCCTAAACGCCACAGATTGGCAATTTTGTATCGGATCGAGTCTCCTTAAACAAGGACACACATGGAAATCCGAAGTTCTATTTTCAAATTTTTTTCGGTTGTCTTGAGCGTATCGAAATAGTTATTTCGGTTGTTTCGGAAGGAACATCGATGAAAAGAGTGACGTTACAGTATTCTCTATGAAATCTTAATACACAGATTTTAATCGACGAGTATAAAAAATCTCTTTCGCTTCTGCCACATTTATATACCGAGTCATGCACGTTGGTTTCGGGTACTTAAGATTCGGCCCTTTTCCAGTATTTCTTCGAATTGATTCGAAAAATTCGCTCACTTTCGCTCTGAATAATTGTTGTTGTTGTTGGTGTCCTCATTGTTGTTGTAGTTGTTGTTGCTGTTGTTGTGTGTGTTTGTGTGTGAAATGCAACCTGTTGCAACTAATTGTTTAAAAAAATAGCGCCTTGTAGAAAGCAAATGAGCACGGATTCCTGGTAGAAAAAATAAATCTCAAGACTGCAATGTAAAGACATCAAACGCGTTGCCAACCGTGAAAACTATGATGGAAGGCCTCTATACTGATTTACCGGTTGTCCTATCCCTGCATCTGGCTCGGAATTCTAGGTGTCAAAAACCATATCGGCTTTTGCAATGTTATCATATTGTTAACATTTTGATAGCTCTTATTTACTTGCCAGTAATGGCAGCTGAGTTAAAAACAATGCCATAACAGGAGGGTTATTATGACGTAGTGCAATTCATTTTACGCTGAGTTAAAAAGGACAGAGCTATATAACTGCTAAAGCTCTGTCCTTTACACTCGCCGTAAAATGAACTGCATAGCTATGTCATAATAACCCATCAGGTCAAAGATGAAATGGTTTTTTCCGCGTAGAATAGAGGCCCTGAGTTGTTGTTACTGGTGATTTCAAGGTTAAGTACTTGAACTGAAATTCAGAAGTCCAGGTTGAAAGTATTTTGGGTGTTAAAAAAACGAATCTCGTGGGAATTGCGGCATTGCTGTCCAAAATTGGCATAGTAGGTTAAAGTGGGATTGGGCTGGCCACGTTTGCCGAATGCACCCAGGCAAGGCACAGATAGTACCTGAGTGGATTTGAGAAGATTGCTATGAACAAACCGGGTTCGAAATCCGAGAGCTTTGCCCAGCAGAGGGAGACAAATTTAGTTTAAAATTTAATTTAATTACACTATATTTAAACTGGACCTATATATATACCTACTTAAGTTATAAAGATACTAAACCAATCAGTACAACTTCTGTGCCATGTGATAACGACGAATAAATGAATAGTTGAAGTAATCGTGTGGCCCTTTTCTTTGCAAAGGGCAGTTTTAATAGGCTTAGTTTACTGTGATGAGCTCGCTGTAAGATAAATACAATATTACCCGCCTTAAAACTAACATAACAAATTGAAAAAATACTTTAAATCGGTTAAATCCACACATGAGTCCATATCTCAACCTTTTTAACACCTTACGTGTTTTTCTTTTCCTCAACGTATTACATAAACATTAAAAATTCCAGCCGACACTTCATCACAACAAACAAGCCGAAACGAGTCGACAAGACAAAATACATTAAATTTATATAACAATACAAATAAAAGACGACCTCAACCAAAACCGCTCCTTTGGCAAATACCCGCGAATTCTTTAAGAGAAACATACATATTAATATGTAAAGTACTTGCCAAAAAAACATAACAACAATTTCCCTTCCATTCAAATTTAAATTTAACTCACTAATCATAAGGTGGTGTCTCGTTTGTAGCTGAATGTAGTTAGCATCTTTGGTTTATATCGGTTACGTAATCGGCGTATGCGCTTCTCACGATAGCTTTATTGGTCATACAAATACGTTGCGTAACGTTCATGCGTGAATCTTTGAGCTTACGAGCTTTTGTTTGACATCTGTCCGTCCGTCAGTACTCAAATATATGGAAAGCTGGATTTCACTTTCAGTATGAGTATGGGAGGGTCAGTAAAGAAAGTTGTGTAAACCTGAGCTTCTATGTGTGATTTAAAACATATCGTTAACATATTGTTAATTGTACGGTAGCTTTTAATTACTTGACATTAAAGAAGCAATTGGATTTCGAAAGCCAAATTGGGTTAAATAAAGTGAAATAGTTCGAAACTCTGATTTTCTCGCCTTAAGGTTCTAAAACGTAAAAATCGCAACTGAAAACTGTAAAAGCTTTTTTTACCTTATTTTAACTTATAATAGGCATAGATTTCATTTCAATTACTAAAATCTACAATCCGGACACATTTAATTTAGTGTTTCTAATTAGCTCTGTTAAAATTTGTATCATGTAATAATTCATACATTTTTTTATTTTTTTTTGTGGCATGGGAAGGCAAACGACACAGGCCACCTGATGGTAAGTGGAAACTGTGACCCATAGACATTCGCAATCACAAGACTGCAAATGCGTTGCCAACCCTGAGGACTAAGATGGAATGCCTCTATGCTAGTCATTTCACCGGCTGTCTTATCCCCAAACCGGAACACAACAATGCGGACACTGCTGCTTGGTGGTAGGTTAATGGATAAGATGGTGGTACCAACCCGGACGGACCCTGCACAAGGTCCTCCCACAAGTACATAATTTTAATAAAAACTGCATCATCGCGTAATTCTCGTTCAAAATGATACCGGGCAGCGATTACTTTTTCTGCGCAGGTAATTATTTTTTGCCTCGTGTCGTAAGTATTTAAGGAACAATAAAACAATAAATTCCCCTCATTTAACTACAATTACCTTGGTCTGTGAGTTTTTGCATCCAAGCGACAGCTAAATCACAATAAATGTATGTCTCCAGTGAAAACTGTATCTGTAATAAAAGGGCATAAATCATATACAGAGTATGCTAGACTTAAACCTTTTTTCTCTAGAATCTGGGAAGAGTTGTACTCCTTTTCAATACAGCCACAGTACAGCAGAAAATAAATTAATATGACTACTGTCAAAGCGCGTACGCCATTGACCAAGGGTCTATTATTTCTCAATCTGCACCATACATTATTTGAGCTATAAGACTGAACTAAATCACAGAATAAATGGCGGTGCACGGATAATTTACGACGTTTAAAGATATGAAAAAGATTCATTCCTATGATTGCGTATGTGACATTCGAGGAATAAGTAAATGATATACAATTTGCGGTAGCTTTCCTGAGGATAATTTGAAAATGATGTGACGGTGTTTGGATTTTTTGTAGAATGTCTCGGATGATTTATTGTTTTGCGAGTGAAATAAAATGCAAGCTATAAATACGGATGCTGACTGATATATAGGACAGAACTAAGAAATTCAAGTTCAAATTATTTTTTTTAAGCTATCCGTTGTGTTAGTAATTACTTATAATCTGAGTTGGTTACAATGTAAAGATACTCTGAGTTTCTTGCGGCGTTTCTTCTCAGTAGTGGTCTCCTCTTGTAAAGCGCTGGTAGATTCTTGACGTGTAAAAGTGCCCGTGCGGCCTACTTACTGAATAAATGTCTTTATCTATATGGGTAAGGACCAAAAAGTTGTCCACGCTAACTCACTGAATTAAATATTCTATGAAACTTTTCCGTTGTGATACCAAAGTTAGCCATACAATTGTAGGGATAATTTTCGTCGCACAACGGAACTTTTTTCGACTTCGTTGTTTGTATGGTTAACTGCGCTTAACTGTGGTCCAACTTTTTGGTCCTTACCCTTATCTTATCAGATAAGATAAAGATTATTGATAAGTGTTCATTAAGAGAATTTTAATAAATAAATAAAAAATCTACTTAACACAATTTTATGATATCCTGAAAACAACGGTTTCAACAAACAATAGAGTTCAATGAAATGATACAAACTTGGAGTGAAATTCCTTTAAAAGGACGGTTTTTAGAGCTTAAACCAGATGCATAACGCTAAACTTTACCTGTATATCTTATTAAGGCCCCCTCAGCATACTGATACTTATTCGTATTAACGCAGAGTGCGTTTTAAACACAGTTTTTCGCAATTCAAAATAGGACGTATTCATTACACGACGTTTATAATTACTCGACTTACCTTGCCCCGCCGCTATCGCGGCTGTTTTTTTGTAACTGCATTAACTGATATGCAAGCATGCTCTAGTTAGTGCAACGAATATCGTCATAAACACCACATATCTCTTACTGAGCATGGATAACCTAAAGATAAACCAAATTGGTTTAAAAGTTGTATAAATTTAAATTAAAATAGTTTTAAAACTTGCTTAAATTAAGATAAGCTGAATAGTGTTAATGGCGTATGCACGGCGACAGGGGTTTATCCTGTAGCAATAGATATGGTAGGGACCGGTGTACACCGAGCGGGAAACTGACTCCGCGGTCCGCGGCATAGGTGAGATGCAAAACTTTTATAAGAATAAAGCCCTTATGAACGTTTTTAAGTGTGATACACTTATTAAATGTTTGAAAGTTGCGATTATAAAGGGACTGCTCTTATAAACAACTTTTACTATGTAAGTAATTATAAGTTTAGTATACTTGATACGAGTAACAATAAAACGTGTTTAAGGGTTATTCGTTTTCAATAAAGCAATAATATGGCAAGTATGTATAATATTCAAGCTCTTGTAATTTGTGCCCAAATGCAGTCGTATAGATGACAATATTACTTTTATAAGAACACATTTTTTGGTCATATTAGCCGTAATACGATATGTTTTTGCTAGTTGGGATGATTCGATATAATATAACACAAAAAACAAACATTAATTTATAAAATAAAACATATATTTACGTTACAGGATATTAAAAAATTGCTACAAGCCTCTAAATAAATATTATGTAATATTGCCAATGCCATTGACAATAAAATGTGTGAAGTAGCTATACTCCGTTTGCTCAGGTACTTAAAAAATGAAAATAATCCAAACCACGTGGCATTATTAAACAGCCAATCAAAACTGTTTTATCGCACTATGACGTATTAGAGATCCGTTTCTATTGGCTGACGAACTATATCACGTGATTGTTTTGTTTACATTATTTGAACTACCTACACAAACAGATTATAGTGACTTTGAATTAACTATTATTTTATAATTGATCCTGTATATTGTTATATCCCGACATAACCTAGTTTTAATAGTAATACTATTTAAACTCGCGCCCAGTGTCCCGCCGGTGCCCCTGCGCCGGTAGCCCTGCGCGGGAGTGCCCGCGCGTGACATTTCTTTGATCTCGCTGCGCCCGCGCCGCGCATGCTCCCGTAATTTGTGCCTTCTTTGTTTTTGCATAAATTGTATAAAAGTTGTGGTTTTCTGTATAAAAACGTCACTTATGTTTCATCACTTTTATCACTGTAATTGGCAAGATGAAAAATGATACGTCGGTATTTTAATAACTTACATTATAGAATACCTGATAGTTTTTCATGGAACTGAGATTACCCCCCACAGTTTCCCACCACAGTAGGCAGAACCCTTTTTTTCCACTGTTTCTAGTTCCTGGAATTCTTGACAATCATCATCATCCTCATATAGCATAGCCTACGAAGCTAGCGGTGTCGAGTTTGAGTCCCAGTTAAGGCAAATACTTGTCAGATGAGCGCCGAGCACAAATTTTGTTTCGGAGTCTCGGATGCTTTTTATGCAATTAAGTATGTATATCCAATAATGTCCATATACATATAAGTAATACTAATCATGACTAGTACCTTTAGTACGTACATATAAGCCTAGAGCTTAGTGTGGGACGACTCAATTTGTGTGAGATTACCTATCCTCTGATATAGATCGCATGAATACTGCGTCAATACTGACAATCAGTATTAAAACAAAATTATGTTGAAACTATATATCGATTTGTTAGGACTTACGATCTAACGATTTCAAAATAATTATCAATAAATTCTACCAGTAAACCACTGCCATGTCCTTGTAAGGTGACACAAAATACTTGCATTCTAATAAGCCCTTATAAGACACGCCCTTATTAGTTCTATATGCAATTCCAAATCGCCTAATAAACAATAATCAACTCTATTTACACCAACGGGCTATAATAACGACATAAGCCTGATTTACTGGCACACGACACGAGTTTACAACTTAAAATCCAAAAACTCGATCTCGTGTCAACTTTATATGGTTACTGATAAAACGGGCACTGGTTGTACTTAGAACAAAAGAGCCAAAACCTCCATAACGTGTCTAATTTTTAAGGTAATCGTGAAGTCAGTTCCTGAATTTTTGCCACAGAAATGCCAAGGACTCCAATATGGGTCGATTAAACATGGTAGTCTGGGGTTTTGGTATATACTGAAAGTGGTAAACGTTTTGCAACAGAACTGCCTTTGTAAGGCAAGGGTGCGGCTATGGCTTATTTAAATGTTTATAGTAATATTGCATTCAAATTTTCAATACAAACATGTATAGACGTGTACGGTCAGCATCACAATTGGGTATACTCGTACGTACAGTTTAGTTCCTAGTTGCTTTAGCGCCTTTAACAAATTAGTTGGCTCAAACTCGAATATAAAGTAATTTTTTTTTCAAGGCATATAGAAGTCAAAAAGGCACAAAGACCGCCTGATAGAAAGTGGGTTATGCTCTCTGATGCTCAGACTTAAGACTGCAATGCATTGCATATTCAATATCTGTAGGTATAGTCATTTCACGAAATTTTTCTTCTGCTTCTGGGTGAAGAGTTAGATAGTGGTAGCGACCCACACGATGGCAACGTAATGTGGAAGCCGCCTGACTGCGTTAACTCTGCCCTCCTAAGTAAATAAGCGGTCTCTGAAAATCAATAACTGAAGCAGTTTTAATTCTCTTCTGTTAGTAATAAGGTGGATATTGCTACAGAAATTTTATCTGACATACTGCGTATTAACTTAGGAGGGCAGAAGTTAGGACTACATCTATCCATCTCTTGGTGTAGTGCTGAAGGTCATAATAGAGTGTCAGGCATCAGGAGACGATGTCAAGGTTAGAAGTGGAGAAGCAAAAGACCCAATCACCACGTGGGATTAATAATTGTGCAGAGAGCTAGTTAGAGAGGGGTGATGGTAACGATCCGGACGGACCATGTAGAAACTTACACCGCTAAATAAATTCTAACAAGGATATATTTTCAAGTGTAGATAATTTTCAAACGGCCAAAACAAGAGATACGAGATTCGATACGATTTGTAGAGTGGTTTTCGTTGACAAAACGTTTAAGGTTCTTACAAGCGCATGAGACAACATAAGCTTAAGGGAACGATATGATTTTTTTTATTAATTATCAGACAGAATTCCTAAACTCAGTCAACAAGCGTAGGTATATCCATCAACATCTAGAGGTGCTTGCGCCGGCGCGCCCCCGCGTGGGAACAAGTGCGCGTGACCTCGCCGGCCTTGCGCGCGCGCCACTCGCCCGCACCGACGACTCCATGCCTTTTCCGTACACAAATTAAGGGGAAACGAGAGCGAATTTGTAGATTAGTATGAATTCCAGATTTTTCTAAAAAATAATTTTGATTTTTGAAGCTAGTGGAATCGTTTGAAATGGCATGGAAAATATTACTACCTATTATGTGTTTCTAAATGCATGCTTATCACTGAACCCCTGTATTCGGGTTTCGGTAAATTATACATCAATGTAATATTACAATATAAATTACATTGATTGTCAATAAATACGAAATAACGCTGAGATCGTCAACATAAATAATTATAAAACAACAGCAACAACACAAAAAACCCAAGTACTAAACATACTTGTAGTTCTCACTACAGAATGTAAAATAAATCATTGGAAAACTTTCAATAGAAAACGCAATAAGCTTGTAAATAGCCAATTAGTGATTTAAAAGTTGGACCAGAAACACTGCTTGATACCAAAAAGTATTTCAGCCTTTAGCAGTATTATCGTGAATCAACTAGCTACAAACATGCATTATAAATATTTCACGCCCTTATTGCGAGCCTAAACTTCGGAAAGGCTCGAATCTAACCAGGTCAGCACCATTAGGCGCGCCTTCCAATTCCAACCAATTCGGTCGACCACCCACGCAGGACAAGTGCACGCAAATTCCGACACTACGCTGATAAATTCGTCGTAAATAAGGTGAAACCTGATTACCAATTGTGTAATCTCTGAATCGTTTTGATACTAATAAATATACAAAATACGCACTAAAGTACTTTTAGAAATGACACTAAAGTAGTCACTGGACCCGATTCTACAGTGGCCTCTAAACTTCCTAATTGTATTTAGGTGTCGCTAAAACACTTTTCTATTCTATGAGCAGCTGTCATAATCAAATGATAGCGCCATGACAGCGCCAATTTGAATCTGACGCTTCTTATTTTAGGCGGTCTTACACATTGTCAGCTTGACATTCTGGAATAGCACTGGTTAAATCTGTGTCTAAAAATTATACAATTTAGGCAATTTAAGCGATGTACACGTAGAATCGGGTTCAATTACTTACTTATTACCTACTTAGTCGATACAACTTGCATAAAGTTACCTGACTCCCAAAATAAGTTCTAGGCGTATACAGCTCCTATTTGTACTTGACAACGATAAAATATACTTTTATAACGAAATACATACTTAAATAAGACTAACTACATAGTGAACATTTGGCTTTACCCTGGATCTTTATCAACTACAACTAGGCTCATCGTGTTGTCAAATATCAGTAGGTGCTTTGATTTAATAATGTATGAAAAATGTTCCACAACACGTCACGACGTTAATAAACTTGGCCATTTTTAAACATTTTCACAAGCAAAAAACAAGAAAGAGCAAACCACAACGATCATGCATATACTGATGCTGGTAATGATCAACATAATGATGATGACGAATGTGCTCCAGATTGTTGGAAAAGTCAGCTTTCTATCGACACGATCTGTGTTTTCATTCAAGTGTAATATCGACACTTTTCACTTTTAAATTAAGAATTCTAATAGCTTCTATCTATTCCATTTTCGTTTCATTCGTTCCTTGCCTTACCTACAATGGACCCGATTCTACGTACACATCGCATAAAATAGCCTAAAACTAAATTGTTTAAATTAAGACATAGTTTGGACGGCAGATTTAATCAGTGCTATTCCAGAATGTCAAGCTGCAAATGTATAAGACCGCCTAAAATAAGAAGCGTCAGATTCAAATTAGCGCTGTCATGGCGCTGTCATTTGATTATGACAGCTGCTCATAGAATAGCAAAGTGTTTTAGCGACACCTAAATACAATTAGGAAGTTTAGAGGCCACTGTAGAATCGGGTCCAGTGACTACTTTAGTGTCATTTCTAAAAGTACTTTAGTGCGTATTTTGTATATTTATTAGTATCAAAACGATTCAGAGATTACACAATTGGTAATCAGGTTTCACCTTATTCTAAATTAAGAAGTTTAGAGGCCACTGTAGAATCAAAAGAAGGTGCTAACTGCTAATGGGAAATTTTGAGTTGCAAACAATGCAAACCTAAATAAAAGGTGCCAACGTAACTAATATTGCCTATATCGAGAGATTTAACGATTGGAAATATATCGGTGGAGGAGGCAAGGACGTGGAGAAAAATTGGACATTAGATGGAGCAATTCAACCTGTCTTTGACATAAAAAAAAACATGGTAAGGAGTAGGCAAACAAGCACGCAGGTCTTAATTCGCACCTTTAGAACAATAGTGGCATAATTCATAAATTTTGAATTTCGATTTAGGGCTCTATCATAATCAATTTATGACTTGAAGTTTGAAAGCTGAAATTTAGAATTAGGTCTCTATCGTTCTCAAGGCTTGTAATGATGGGAAGGATTCAAACAGTAGTTCAACTTCAAATAAAGGCATATCGCGCTGCTCGCATGTGTGCGTGCCTCGTACACGGCGCGAGCCACCACAAACAATAATAATGTGCGTAATAAAAATTGTTGCATCGTTGCAACCCTAGCGTCCGAGTGGCAATAGGTAACATAACCTAAAAGACCGGAGACGAACTACTTTTATCTTTAAACTTTGGTAAGGAGGCTCTAATGTATAACTATGATCTAAAATGAAAATTACCTAATAGTTGCTGTTTTGTTTTAAATACAATTTTAGAATGTCAAACAAAAATCTATTTAAATATATATATGTATTTGACCACTTTTTAATAACGTAAAAAAATTGAATATTTTCTTATTATTGTTTTAACTTTTAAAAATTAAATTATTTTAGCATTGGTGGACAACTGTCAAATAAAATAATTAATAATATAATATCTAAAATGTAACACTGAAATACGAGTATATCAAAAATAACGTACTTTTTAAAGGCATGTAATTTAATTTATAAATGCGAGAAACAAAAGGCTTTTTAATTTTTAATTTTAGGAGGCTCACATGGACGTTGCCAACATTGAGCACTAAGGTGGAATGCCTCTATGTAATGCTAGTTATTCTACTAAATGTCTCACAACTAGCACTGCTTCGGTAGTTTATGAGATAAGATCAATAAGTGGTTAATTCATAAACACTTACGATTCAAACACGGTGCGAAAACTCCCCTTATCAATTATAAAATACCTTGAATTTTTTAGGTGAGTGCAAATCTCGTACCTAATTGATGATTTATCTTGAAACAATTTGTGTAGTCACATTCCACCTGTCATTGCGTTGTGGCCCAGCAGGCTGGGTGGACCGCGCCGGCCCTGACATTATAGTAATGGCCGATTGTGATCTATTGCTCTGGAAGCCGGTTAAATATCTGTTTATTAGATTATCTGCTCCGTGGCTGGTTCTTTGTCTTCATTCAAATTATCAAGGTGCAGTATGGTCGAATCGTTGGGTAACTTCAAAAGGTCATTTCCCCGATTCTACGTGAGCAAAAAATGGGTTAAAGTAAATTATTAGGTACTCATAAAAAACAATCGGTAGTTTACCTTTTTTACCTTAAATTAAACATTAACGTAAATATATTCATTTCAGCTTCAAAAGATTGAATTTACTTTATTAGAAATAAAGTGATTCGTTCATAAGTAGGTACTGCATATTTCAACACCGTAAAGATTGACAATAAGGTGAAGGGATAAACCCAGGTAGTAAAACAAAGGAATTCTTGGCAATTCATTCAACGAATAAATTATTAGCGAATAAATTATTCGTAAATAAAATTTTCGACGAATATTTTTTTCGAATAAGAATAATTGTTCGAGAATTTCATTCGTTATTCGCGAATAATTTGGTTATTCGTATTCGTTATCTCTGCCTAGGGGTACACTATGGAGTGATTTTTGGAAATTCAGCCATTGAGAGGTTAAAATAGGGGGCGTACACATCTATCTAGTAATAGATAAGAGAAATGTACGGCTAGAGTGAAGAATCTTATTATTAATTAGTAGCAGTCTTTCATTCTTTACAATTTCAATGACATTTTATAGTAATTGAACACTAAGTGCATTTAATGCATTCATAATGCAACCGCCAATTCACACATCGTCAACGCATTTGCATTTTTCTCCAACACTATCAGATGAACTTGGTACATATCAATTGCATTGTTTAATAAAACTTAATTACATTGTTAAACCCGTGGGTTCTCATAGTAATTACTGAACAATAAATGATGAGTCGTCGCTGATTAATAGGCAGATTATTTCGAAGGTTGTTCGGACAAATGTTTGTTGTTCAATGACGTGTTTCGAAATGTGTATATTGAGCCTACAGTAATTAATAACTTAGCTCTTTTATGTTATTTTTGTATTAATTATGTCATTAAACGCTTGGGCAATGATTTAAGGTAATTTTTTTGTTGCAGGTAAAGACTACCATTTCGACTCTTGTGGAGACTCGATAGTTATAAAGCAGGCGAAAATTGTAGAGTACGTAAGTATTTACTAAATCGGCAAGTCCACATCGCAAATTAGGGTTCTAACTTTGACTTTTTTCTAAGTGTATTCTAACTTTCCCACTGAATTTGAATTTAAACTGCTTCAATTGACTAAGTAAAACAAACATTTTGGTTTGTTGGATTTGTAGAATTTGAGTGTTCTTTCTCTTATCCTAATAGTATGAGCGTAAGAAAACCATTACATACTTTTATAGATAAATAAACACTGAATACATAGGAAACGGTCAAGACAAACAATAAATATCATGCGCTCATCACAGTAACATTTTCCCTTACCTTATTATTACTTAATGTAACTTACTTTTAATTATAATTATGATTTATGATTGAAAAAATGACCTTCTGCTGGAGTTTCTTGCGGCGCTTCTTCTCCGCAATGATGGTCTTGTCCGAAGCGCTGGTAGATTCACTGTACATTTCCGCCGTGTAACAGGGCCCGCATGTGGCCAATTTACTGAATAAATATTTTGAATTTGACTTTGACCGGGTATCAAACCCGGCCCCGCTAGGTTCTTAGACTTCGTTAATCATCTTGACATTGAATGAATTTCCAGTAGCTATTCTCTTAAAAACAGCTTCTTCACAAACGACTTTTTAAACTACTAAAATGTTGCTTGTACGCTCTGACAAGACACCTTAAAATTCCCGGTTAATCAGTCGCCCCTCCCAGTAAGTGTCGGGTCTCACGCGCACCGAATACCCTTGCGCTGGCGCAGCCCAAAGCGTAGAATTAGGGGTAATAAATAGCCTTAAATTCTGTTGGGCGATTTGCTAACAGCCGTTTAAGTTTCGATTTATTTTATGTTGATGGACGATTTTGAGGCGGTATTTGGATTTTGAGTGATTACATGATTGTGGGAGTTAGTAAAAGGTAAGGTTGTGTTGTCAATGTTGGCCAAAAAGCCCTTCGGTCTTGCGAATCACTCATCTGGCATTCTCGAACTAACAAGGGGGCAACCAAAGAAATGGTTCAATTTCCATAAGTAATGTTTTCAGAATAGAATACTACATTTTTCGTGAATAAAAAGATGAATCTACGAGTAGTTTAAGTGTCGAAAATATTTAGTTGTGTCACTAAAATTGACAGGATTTAATAGGTTTGTGAGGCACTCTAAATAATACTTTAAATTGGATGTAGTTAAGGGAAAAGGACTCAATCCACGAAACAATAGGAAGTGGAATTAAGTACTTATCTCACGATTTTCCTTAGGGTCTAGACTATCCAATCAGCAAAAAGGATTCGGAAAATTATTGCGGCAAGTTATTTTACAATCACATAGGAACCAACCCACCTCTGGCAGGGATATTATTTTAAATCGGAAAAAAGATCCAATCCACTTGGTTGGATCGTTACTGCTGAAAACAAGCTAGAAGCTGTCATACAAATCCATTTGATATTTATCTGATATATTCAAAGTATAATTTTGTGAAAAAACAACCTATCATTGTTTAAATGCTCCGTGAACTTAAAGCAAAGTTTTCAAGTGCAAGTCACGGTGGATTAACGCTTTTTTCCTTAATCAGTCTGATTCATACAGAATCTGACAAGTTATATACTAATCAACCCCGAAAAAATTATCGATGACGTTAGGCATTTTGGCATACATTGCAAAATTTGCAAACTCGACAAGGGGCTACATCACTGGGCGTCATATAAGCTACGCCATGAAGACTAAAATGTTACATTTTGCTGGATGGTGAAGTAGAGATCTGGGTACAACGTTTTGATACAAGTAGCCTTTTAGGTATAAAATCATAAAGTCATAAGTACCGTAATGATTATAACTGTACCTGGGGGTTATTATGACATAGCAATGCAATTCAGTTTACGCTGAGAGAATAGAACAGAGCTATACATATCCATTAACCTACCGCCAAGCAGCAGTGTTTGCAATGTTTTTTTTATTTTTATTTATTGTTGTGTTCCGGTTTGGGGATAAGACAGCCGGTGAAATGACTAGCATAGAGGCATTCCATCTTAGTGCTCAGGGTTGGCAGTGCATTTGCAGTCTTGTGAATGCGAATGTCTATGGGTCACAGTTTCCACTTACCATCAGGTGGTCTCTGTGCTCGTTGCCTTCATATGCCATAAAAAAGAAAAAAAAACAGCTGCTATAGCTCTGTCCTTTACGCTCGCCGTAAAATGAACTGCGAAGCCATGTCATAATAACCCCCCCTGTCTTAATGAACCATAAATAAAATTACCATTACACCTTTCTTCCATTAGCATTGTGTAACAAACTCAATTTACAAACCTTTGATTAGTGAACTGTGTCCGTCTGTCAGTGGGAGCACGCTTTAATCCAATTTGTTAGTAGATCATTTATTATTGTTGCGTAAGTATATTGTTGGAATATCGGAGAGGTTATTATGACATAGCTATGCAGCTTACTTTACGGTGAGCGTAAAGGACAGAGCTATAGCAGTTATATAGCTCTGTCCTTTTCTCTCAGCGTAATGTGAACTGCATAGAGTGCATAGCTAAGTCATAATAACCCCCCAGGTCACTTGAAGTGTTCCAAATATGATTGATAGGCCTTGATGTGAAGTAAGGGTAATTTGTAAATAGTGTATAAAGGAGCTAAGTTATGTCAAAATAACTAAATGGTAAAGTGAGTAACGAGCAGTATTGTTATTCATGTACTAACTTTTTTATATGGATTCGTCATGTCTGTATGTCTGTCCGTCCGTATGTGACAGCCACTTTTTTCCGAAACTAGAACTAAACCTTTGAAACTTGGTTAGTAGGTGTATTCTGTGAATCGCTTTAAGATTTTCACACAAAAATAGAAAAAAAAACAATACATTTTGCTGGTTCCCCATACTTAGAACTGAAACTCAATTTTTTTTATTATCAATACGTGTGGGGTTTCGAGGGTATTGAGGTTTCTAATAAATTTTTTTCTAAACTGAATAGTTTGCGCTAGAGGCACTTCCAAAATAGTAAAATGTGTGATTAAATTTAAAAATTAAATATCTTTAAAACTGTAACTGCCGCACTCAAAGACGTCAATTAAATTTAATGCTGGTTTAGTGACGTGTTGTCTTATTCTATTGCTGTTGCAAAAAAAGTGACAGCAGCACCTTTAATCAAACATTAAATCTAATTGACGTCTCTGAGTGCGGCAGTAAGAGTTATTATTTGTCTGTCTTCGGGAAATTAACTTTATTTGACCTAAAGAACGTTCGCTTAAAGTTATCGTAAATCAAAAAAAACACGGTGTATTGTATACTGCTTAGAGATCGGTGAAGCTCTTATTTCTGAATATTTTATAACCTGTCAAAATAACTAATAATTACAATCAGTTTAAATTAATTTCTAACATATATCATTAGCATTTAACACCGTCTTTACCGCGTAAAGTTACCTTTATCGTGCGCTATAACTCTTGAAGCCACACCTTCAAGGGATTTAGGGCAGGTAAGAAGTGGGTCATATTTGGGCCAGAGCCCTCTGCGGTCAGGCCATGTGACACACAAACGGACAGGTTCGTAATTTAGTACAATATTAGTGGTATGACTTTTACTTCGTTTTGTAGAGAGATTGATCATTGGGAGAAGTATTTGGCTCAGTACGTGAGGTTATTAAGATCTTGGGTAAGTTCGGTGAAGTTTCTAAGCTTAGTTAGTAGGTAGGCCTCCAACAAGATGGAGGATTGTAAGGATCGCGGGAACGCGGTGGATGCGAAAAGCACAAGACCGGTCTGAGTGGAGAGCCTTGGGGGAGGCCTACGTCCAGCAGTGGACGTCTTTCGGCTGATATGATGAATTCTTGGTCAAACTAACATCATGACTGTATCAACTTGTATGAACGATGTGTAAAAAATCGTGTGACAAAGATAGAAGGTATTCCCTAAACGTTCCAAATTAAAGACGCTTTAATATTACGATGCGCTTAGCTTACTGGCCCTACCTACGAAGCTAGAGGTTCTGGATTCGATTTCCGATGGGCAAGTATTGCTTGATTAACGCGAGTATTTGTTCTTGACTCTTGGATTTTTCCTATGTATTTCTATAATTATGAATATGATGGGACAAGGTCAATTTGTGTGAGATATATGTACATATTATTACGCGAGGCCGATTTTTGTCCATGGCATCAGATCTACAGTTATGGTCCGATTTTGATAAATGACATGTCATTGGATTCGTCTCATGCTGGAGAAATGCATAAAACACTTAGTTTTTCATTTTATTTTATGGTGAAGTACTAAAAATTGACTTTACTAGCGTGCCTCCGCCTAAGCGACTCGGTGTCCACCTTAAAAGACGTTTGTACCCATTTTAACTTCTTAGGCAATGGCTTATTAAGTACCTCAAAGACGATGACGATATGGTGACGGAGCGAAGGGCGCTATCAGTGAGGGCTATAGCCCGCAGGTTCACTCGTATGTATTAATAATTTAAAATTTGAATTCGAATTTATAACAATGCATTACAATTTTTTTTGAATGTGGGCTTCCAAAGAATGCAAAAGCGGGTTCTCAATTCTCAATGCAACATCCTACGTCAAACATTTTCTAATACGCGTGTACACGAAACATCTTAAATCAATAGCCGAGTCAAACAGAGACAAGTCAACAGCGTCGGCAAACAGGTGTCAGTGGGCCACAAGGTCGGGATTATATTTACTAGTAACTTGATCCGTATAAGATTTAAAATCTGTGAACACAAGGCTCTGCCCGCGACTTGGTCCGAATTAGTCATTCACTACACCTCGTTTTTTTGATGTCCATTCTTAATAATCATAACAATTCTAGCTCTTTTATAGTAATCATTACTGTTGATGGTCGTTATTAACTAGACTACTCTACTCTAGACTAGACTACACTAGACTCGACTACACTAGACTAGACTACACTAGACTAGACTACACTAGAGTAGCGCTACTTAAAAGTCAACAATATCATAATTCATAACAATATAGAAGCAAGATGGCCTAAGAAAATTGAAACAGATCTCAAGGCTCACACTTCTGTCATACATAATGGTAAAAATAATTTTCACTAACCATCTACATTTTGTCGTGCTCTCTGTAATTTGTTCTTTTTAATAGCACTCTAAGAATTAAGCACTAAGGATATAATGGGTACTGGCAATTATTTAATTACATTTGAAGTACTTAATCAATTAAACGGACGTTCATAGAAAACGATCCAAAGATGGAGACGGACGGTTTCACATCCTCCGAAGCGAAAGGCGCCAATTACCAGTTAATGAGTCTGTAACATGGCGAAGTAAGTATTTAACATGCTGCCTAGAAACTTATTCCGTCGTGACTTTGTCCTTCGGTGGCATTGACGTACAGTCAACCAATTTGATTTCTAAGCCACTTTGGACTATGTTAGAGCGACGTTGACAACATAAACGTGAGAGTATTCCTATGATTTGGTTTATAACGTCACGTTGACGAAGGCCATAGTGGCCTATAAAAATCAAATTATTGACTGTACAAACCAATCCGGTGGTGCTATATTTATTCAATGCCACCTAATGTTAAGTTGGATCTGTGACCCACGGACATTTGGATTCTAAAGAATACTATGTTACGACTACAATCCTAAGACCGCAAATCGTTGCAAACCTTGAAGATTAACATGGAATGCGTCTAACTACTAATTTTACCGGTTGTCTTCTCCTCAACCGGTACTAAAATGTGACAACTGATGCTAGGCGATAGTTTAAAGATTAAGCAGCTATCTAAACGGACCCAGCACAAGGTCCTTCCACCACTTAGTTTGTGTACAAGGGACTAGAATAACAGTAGCATCTCTAGAATTTAATTTGTACCCGTTACTCATGTACAAGGGGTCAACTTTTCATGCCAATGAGGTCAAAATGACGAAATTTTACATACATGCTCTGCTTTAAATTGGCAGGTGTTTAGGTATGTATTAACTGGTACAAATACAATTTAAAAAAGTCGCGGTAAAATGATAAACAGTTAAATACAGCTTAATCGTAGCCAAAATACCGATCACTGCAGCATCATTTTTTTTCACCACTTTAAAAATGGCAAACGTAGACAATTTTCTTTTATGAATGTCAATGCCATATTTGTATTTATTTATGACTATATAATCAAAATCAAAACAAGCACACGGGCCACTTCTGATGGTAAGTGGAATCTGAGGCCCATCATTCTCGTCACCAAACCTGAGGACTAACATGGAATGCCTGTTTGTTCGTCATTTTACCGGTGGTCTTATACCAACAACAGAACACAAAACATGATCACTCCTATTTGGCAGTAGGTTAAAGAATAAGATGCTGGTAGCGATCCTGGTCGCGCCACCAACTATACTTTGTGTACAAAGGGCTAGAGTACAGTAGTGTCTCCAGACAGAATTGAAGTTGTACACGTTACTCATTGAGGAAATAGCGATAAATGGGCAAAAGTGAGAAATTAGTACAAGTACCATTGATCAAAACCGAAACAAAAAAAGCAATCTGATGACCAACTTTCGCTTTCCCGTTTTTTTTTAATTTCACCATTATTCTGATAAGATCTTCATAAACAATGCACGCATTGTTTGGATGTATGGGCACAGCTGTGGTCAAACACAGCTGCCTCATTCCGCTGATTCATACGTTCGTAAATTCAGGATGTTTCATGTTATGAATATAGATACAAATATATTTTCTAGAGGATTTTATGCAGATTACCAGACAAAACCCAACCTTTTAATATTTAAAATGTATAGTAATAGTAGCGCATTTAAGGAATAAAAATCCTTGGTGAATACGGCCAATACGAGATGTTTGCTTATAAAGCAGAATTAATAGATACCTTCTCTATAAGATCGCCTCATCGTCAACCTGACTCTTTGGATATTATAATAAAAACTGCTGCAGTAAACAAGAAATAAGGTTAGCCTAAAAACTCATGTCGATAGAAAAGATAAATGTTTGTATGTAGGAAAAGAAAAGCAATAAGAAAACTTTACAACTAGATTCAAAATTATTCATTACTAATTTAGGCTTTACGAAAGTAGTGATATTTATGAAGCTTCAAATTTTTTTCTGACTTAAATTACAATAGAACAAAAATAAAATGTATATTTACACTTGAATAAAAATAACAGCTCTCTATGTTATTTTATAGGACCGCATAGTGTGTATCGTATTAATTGGTTCCTGATTTTAGACGGAGTATATAACGCATTGCTAAAAGAGTTCGGTAAAATAAATGAAAATACAAGCCATTTGTGCCGGCGGCAAGATCTCCTGCAGCCTGAAAAACAATGGCTCAAGTCACGCCGTGCCCCTTGCCACGGCGCTCAAGAGCTGGTCAGCGACATGATCCAACCGTCGGAGGCCTGGGCTCACCAGTGCTGCAGTGGAGAGACGCGAGAATGGCTAAGAAACCTGGATATCTGCATATGATATGACATGATAAAAACAAAAGTTGTTGTGTTCCGGTTCGGGGATAAGACAGCTGGTGAAATGACTAGCATAGAGGCATTCCATCTTAGTCCTTGACAGTGCATTTGAGATCACAGTTTTCACTTACCATCCGGTGGCCTGTGTGCTCATTTGCCTTCCTATGCCATAAAAAAAACTGGGTAATCGCCATACTTACAAATAAATAATAATAATTATTTAGCTGTTTAAAAAGTGAAGCATCTGTGGCTTCTAAACTGCGTCACTAATTAATTGTGCCTAGTATTTGAGAGCAAATCATGCTCTGATTCACAGCTATACTGGTATGTCCGTCTGCTACAGGTGCACGAGCTTCTAAACGACCTTGGCTGCATGGCTTCTGCATTCGTGCACACATCGACTATTTCTTACTTAAAAAAAAAACAATCAGACAAATGTTTTAGTTTATTTTATATATTTAGTCTTAGATTTAGTCTTACTTCAGTTATTTAATTAATGTTAACAATTAAAAGTTAAAAATAAACTTAATAACAATTAAAAGTTAAAACTAAACTTATTTAAATTAAAATGAAAACTAAGCTACTCAAATATTAGAGATATAAATAATAATCGCCACTATAAAAAGAACACCCCCTCTAGCAGGCCCTCTCGCGGCATGGTCCCTATGACACTGGCTGCATTACCTCTCTGGATAGCTAGCCAATCCTTTGGGAGAGGTAAGCACCAGCTCTAGGATCTCCGGAGGTGTCTATGAGCCGGGATGACAGAGCCTTAGTCTTACTTCATACCAACATCATTCATCATTTCATCATTTTCAGTTACTGTTTTATTGTTAACGTTTTCATTTATGTCGTTTTTCAATAAATATCCCATCAACAACAAGAACAAGTGTGAAACAAATACAGATATAACACAAGTATACAAAACATTCGGACTAAGAAAGACTACGACAAAGAGATTCGATTCCAGGTACGAATATGAGCAAATATTTTCGTGATTGTGGTGAGCGCGACTCTTTGTTTCGGAGTCTTGGATATTTTTCGTACACAAGTGTCACAAGTATGTATTTCTCTATTATAAGTATATTTTAACGTTCTTTAGAACCTATAGGTAGTACAAGGGAGTAGGTAAAGGATAGTGGGCAAAATACACCCAGCTCCTCCAGCCATATATAGAATATGACTCGAAACATGTAACAAAAATAAGCATATTTAATTATGACTCATTAAAAAATATCCCCGGAGTCTCTTTAGTTTATAACGTTATTATTGAGTTTATTTTGTTAAAAAAAAGGTTAAATCCTATTCGACTTAAAATAAATAGACAACCCATGGACAGACAATTATATTTAAATATTTTAAAATTTTATTAGACATTTTATTAGAAAATTTTATTACTATTATTATTTGATACCCGTGTTATTCACATTTTAATTAGTTAAGGATAATTAAAAATTTTCATGTCGTATTGTCGACGGAATGCCTGACCTGTAAACTATTTCTAAGACCATATGTAACGCATTTTTGCAAATAAATGAATTGATTGATTGATTGATTGATTGATTGACAGAATGTGATGCACATTGGTACGGAAGTAGATACATAACTTTGATACCTTCCAAACAAAAGTAGTCTAAGCTATGGCGGACGTGGGTGTGCCGTCCCAACATTTTTGCCCACTATCCTTTGTGTGCGATTGTCCCTTGATACTCGTATGTTTATATTTAATTAAATTGTATGGTTATTTTTACAAGCTTTTACCAAACAGATGCTGAACACGCCGCAAGTTTTAGTTTATACTGGTTTGGTCTGGATAAGTTAAGATCGTGAAAAAAAACTACAATCAGAAAAAAAGCTTGCCTCTAACATGAATAATTTAATAGGCATATTTTTTTTCTTTGTATCCTTAACACCTCGTTGTGTTGTTAAAGCAACGCTTTATTTTTTATTTTAATTCTAGAATGTGGCCTTGTTTAGTGTTGACTAGTTTATGATATTTAATCACAGGTATCGACTGATTTAATAGATAATGAATACTGATTTAAGGATACGGTGTTATGGTAATGCCGTAATTAGAATAGCGTGGGAATGCAACTGCATTTTAATGCATACAAGTCATCTAGTGGTAAGGAGTCCAATGTACCTAGGTGAGATAATAAAATTTATAATATCTCTAACTTTAAAGTGACGGGGCTCTCTGATACGGTTACCTGTTTCATCGAAAGGCACTTTCCCGTCGCATGAGTTATTTTATTAGTTAGTCTCAAGCTAACCTATTCGCCATATATTACTTACTATATTAAATTAGATGTAAAATACTTTTTATACTTCTTTTTTTATTGGCAAGCGAGAGTGAGCGGAGATGTCGGTAGGGGACGTCCTAGACGGACGTACGGTGATCAGATTCGCGATGTGAATAAGGGCCAAATAAATAGCAGCCGAAACCGACGTAGGTGCATGAAGAGATTGATTAATGTAGAAGAAGCGAAAGTTGTATGTTTAGATCGGTGCACCTGGCGTTCCATAGTCTCTGCCTACCCCATTGGGAGACAGGCGTGAAGTTATGTATGTATGTATGTATGTAAAATACTTTTTATTTATTCAATAAACAGCTGGGTGAAGGTCGTCTCCTATTGGGATCTTAGACCATTACTTAAACTTTTAGCATAGCCCCAGTGCTATAATACATATTACAGACAGATCCCACCTGGCCGACGCCTGTCCTGCAGTTCTGTATATTAAGGATACATTATACAAATATCTGTATTAAGGTGTTACAGTGGAGGTAAACGGGACACGGATGAGCCAACGGTTCTCGTCGCGTGCTCTCTCACCGCCTGATAATCGCATCTAGACTCGGCTTCTAGGGTTGTCACCGCCAATTAGATTCAAATCTAGCTAGCTTTGGTTTTCGACTTTGCGTACAAACCTGTGGTCTTCAAGCCCACTAATTGTATTAGGTAAAATAAATAAATAAATATCAGGGGACAATGTCACACCAATTGACCTGGTCCAAAACTTAGCTCTAGGCTTGTACTATGGGTACTAGACAACGATATAAATACTTATATAGAGAAATATATACAAATATATATATAAATATTCTAAATTTGGAAGAGCGAGGCCTTTTTCGAATTTGAATTTGAATTTGAGTTATCACAATTGATTAAGATTAACTTTCTAATTCTATACTCAAAAAAATATGTTTTTTTAAGGCCTACGCAAATCTTTGCCCTTTCTGGGATACTATCCCGGGACCGCTTCGTAGCACTCCAGTTCTTATCACAGAGAATTTATAAAAAATAATGACAACACTACTTTTTTTATTCTTGGCTAACTGGCAGAGCAATCTATTAAACATGAGGTCCGTTAGCACATTTTTTGTGCAATGTTAAAAAAATCTTTCGTGTGGCAACCCTGTGAACGGAAGCGCGAATAATTTTCCGCGTCCGTGCGCGCAACTGTTCTAAGCTGCGCGGGAGTGCTCCGAGTGTTTATTATCTACGAATAAACAATCGGCGGGTTATAATTAAGATGCGCTTGTGTTTGCTCTACTATAAATTTATCTAGGCACGCTGCGGGCCTAGGCACGATGCTAGCTACGTTAGTGATTTTCAAAAATCGACAAAATGTATAGACCGTGTTTTTTTTTAATTTACGATAACTTACCTACGTACGTACCTGTGTGGTCACCGGGTTAGAATAGTGCCACTCCATGTCTTCTCGTGGATGTCGTAAGAGGCGACTAAGGGAATAATAAAGGCTTCTAGTACTCTTAGGCGATGGGCTTGCAACCTGTCACTAATACACTGGTAAACATTTTAGCCTGATTGTGCAAAACGTGGTTACAGAATTATCAACAACTTATTTAAGAGTGCTTGGTAATTCTGTAGCTCTGCCAGGCAGACAAATGGTAACTCTTACGGTTTTAAAGATATTTAGTTTTTAAATTTAATCAGTTAATCACGTTGAACTGGTGTAAAAGGCTCTTAATTGTGTGTGTATGTCACGACAACATTGACATATTTTACACTGACTATTAGTTAACTCTAAAGGCTCTTTTAAAATGCCAAAGATACAACATTTAATTACTTTAATATAAACAAAAAAAAAAATTTTTTTTCGCAATATTTAAAAATCTAATCTGCCACTAAGTTTTTATGGGTGGACCTAGTAATATGCCGAAGTTATCGTAAATCAAAAAAAGACGGTGTAGATATAAGCTTTTTTTTATGGCATAGGAAGGCAAACGAGCACACAGGCCACCTGATGGTAAGTGGAAACTGTGACCCATAGACATTCGCATTCACAAGACTGCAAATGCACTGCCAACCCTGAGGACTAAGATGGAATGCCTCTATGCTAGTCATTTCACCGGCTGTCTTATCCCCAAACCGGAGCACAACAATGCGAACACTGCTGCTTGGCGGTAGGTTAATGGATCGTTTCATAATGTCACTGTGACACCGTTCTATCGACCTGTGATACCTATCGTCGTTCAATTATTTACTTAATGCATTCATTAATCATTATTCTAACTATTACCTATAAGTTAATGCGACTCTGTATACAAAAGCGTGAAATTAAATTTAAAAAAAAACGTTGTTTATCGCTATAACCTCGTAAACTGTCCAATTTTCCTGGAATAAGGTTATTTCTCGCTATTCCCTCAGGAACTATCATTTATTAAATAAATATCCATTCATCTTTGGACTATAAAACCATTTTTCTACTAGTATTCACAGGGCGTTGAACTGTAAACAAGAAACAAAGACACTTTTGCATTAATAACATTAGTGCATATACGAAACTATTAAGCGCGAACAAATAGCCCTGCGCGCACGCATCGACTTCCTGCTCGCGACAGGCGCAGGCGTCTTATAAACGTGTGAAATCTGCGGCGATCCTCGATCACGGCGTTCCACTCATTATTCTTACTCTCGCGCAAGTTGCGCGCGCAGGAGATAACAAATAATAGGCAAACGGGATGGATTGCCTCCGTCGTCTAATACAATATTAAATTACTACTTTAATAATAAAAATTACCTACCGGCATACCATAAAAAATGTTTTTTTTTTCTTTTAACTCAAACTCACAATATTTATTAGCAAAAAGAATAACTGCACCAAAACAACTCTGTTCCACTTGCTAAAGCCTAATTACTTTTGAAATGTTATTACGAGCGAACGAACGGGCATCAACACTACATAATTCCAAATCCGAATGCAACGTTTTGATGGATTTTACTTTATTGATATCTCTTACAAAAAATCTAACCTGACCTACGTATAGCAATTAAATAACGTATTTATTCACATAGCGTTCGAAAAAAAAAAAAGTCGTATAATTAAATGAATAATCTGGAAAAACTATCGGAATTTTACGATGTTTCCCATTAAATCATGAAAAAAACCGTGACGTGAGCGACGCTGTTTTGTCCTGTTCAGGGACGCTTAACAAGTTGCTTAACGAAACGTAAACTATTTTCGAGAACTGACTAATTGTATATTATTGACGTTACCTGTCAGACGGGCTCGCTACGTCAATTCCATACATTTTGCGAGTTTTCGAAAACTGTTATCGTTAGCGTTAAGTAACTTGTCTATACTTACTCACTAATCAATGTGCTGACTTTACCATTACACGCAAACACCACAACCCTCAAGTCATACATAACTTAATAGCGAATCGCCTCTTTTTTTATGGCATAGGAAGGCAAACGAGCACACAGGCCACCTGATGGTAAGTGGAAACTGTGACCCATAGACATTCGCATTCACAAGACCCTGAGGACTAAGATGGAATGCCTGCACAAGGTCCTCCCACAAGTTAAGTAAGTAAGTCTGCGTGAGATATCACTGTATAAATATATTTGTTAACCTTCCTTAAAAATATCTAAGCGATCGTAAAAAATACATTGAAATCCAATCGGTAGTGTGACTAAAATCACAAACTTGTGTACATGCACAAGGACGCGGACCGAAGAGGGAAGTACAAAGAACTGGCTAAATACTACAGACAATGAATAATCATATTTTTATGAAGAAATATTCATATTTACTAGTTGCTTAATCGTTCTCGGCAATCTTCGTGTTTCTATAAAACACGAGCGACAATACTATCAGTTACAACTTGCGAGTGCATGAGACAGCAGAGCTATAACCAACTGAACGCTATTAAAAAGCTGGGAGTACTGTTCTTACTTATACATATTTATGTAGTTGTTGTCTTAAAGCAGAAAGCAGACATTTCTAATAGTTTTTTTACATTCGCATTGAACTATAAATTGGTATCAAAGCATTTAAACCATGCGTATAACATCGGCTTTCGCACCAAGTCCCTTTCCAAAGCCGCCGCAGCTCCCAAAGTACCATCGTAAACGCTTAATTCCAATTGAAGTTAATAAATACCGTTTAAAGTTATGTGGAACGTGTGGAAACACCTGGGAAGGAATTAGTACCCTATCATGAGTAGAGTTTTATTTTATCATCATGTTTGGTCCAAGTCTTAAGTGAGGAAGTGGTCAATCTTGGGTTCAGAGATGGTAAGATGCCTGCATTTGGTGCAAAGATGGGCATTATTCGAATAAAAAATAGTTCGTAATATTATAATTTATTTGCGAATGATTTATTCGCAAATAAATTATCCACGAATGAATCCTAAGACTACTTTTCGAAAAACGAATAATTTATTCGTTATATTCAGATAAATTCAAGAAAAATATTTGTATTTTTTTGGTAAAGTGACTCGTTTATAAGTAGGTACTGCATATTTCAACACCTTAACGATTGACAATAAGGTTAAGGAATAGGAAGCCAGGTAGTAAAATAAACAAAGGAATTCTTGGCAATTAATTCAATTCATCGAATAAATTATTCGCAAGTACTTAAATTCGACAAATTATTTATTCGAATAAGAATAAACATTCGAGAATTTCATTCGTTATTAGCGAATAATTTGGTTATTCTTTTTCGTTATTTGTCATTCGAATAAATTTTGCAAATCTCTGATCTGGTGTTAGTAATATTTGAAAAGACGTTCCAAAAAAATTGTGTTCAGGTTTTTTTTAGTGGGTATTTGTCATAGAACACACAAAAAGCTACAGCGGTTCATGCAATGTAGAGTCGTAATAAATGTTATCTCCACAGCGCATTTTTTTTAAATGTTTTTTTTCGCTTTTAAATACTAGTGACCCGCTCTCGTCTCGCTTTGTTTTAATTTAGTTTTAACACTGTAACACCCGTACATGAAAAAAAAACCACAAAAACCTTCCGTGTCAAATGATCTGACTGTGAAAACTGCATTAAAATACGTTGCGTGGTTTGAAAGATAAAAAAAATTGACTGTACTAAATAGAAACCATATCTACACTATATTTACAATCTTTAAATACACACCATTATTTTAATAGGAACTGGATTTTGAATAATAACAAAATCAAAATAGTGCCTATTTCACAGCGTATTTTTTGCACCATTTTCCGCGCCTAAACCGCGTTCGCTTGCATCGCACCTCGCACATTACGCTTCTTTACGGCGCACGAGTGGCTAATTATTGGCCAGTACGATCTACACGCCGATTACAAGCATTGTCGGCGGCATGGGAATCCCTTAATGTGGGCTTTGTGCAAACAAACATACATACTGACTTTGACTTTGACTTGGAGGCTCGTTGGCGGTGCAACCTTTGTCCAACTCCGAAGGTTTTTTTTACATAACTTTTACCGTTACCGAGGAATCGTTATATTTGAACCCAAAAACTATTCAACTACATCACAGGTGAGGAACGAACCTTATAGCTTTCCTACCTTCATTACTACGCAATTTACATTCTGTCCTTTCTACTGCATAAATCGTTTGGTTTGAGATCAAGAAACCGTAATTTTCCATTCGCCACATAAGATAGCTTAGCTTAGAGCCGTCACTTACACACAATTGTGGAATCGAACATTACGTTCATTACATATTATTAGCACAATTAAAATACTAAACAAAATCTAAGGCGAAAGTTCAAAGATTTAGGTAATCCTATTAACCCATCTTAAGAAGTTTCAATGTTTCAATATGATACCCATAGTGACTTTTGAGACAACAAAATGCAAATTTGCAAATCTTTCGATTTCATTATGGTATTTCGACGGCGATAAAAGCTTTAGTCGTAATACAAAAGTCATGAAAAAAACGGGTACACTACATAATTCCGAAGAGACATGATTTAATTTAATTTTATTATTTTGATAGAATACATAACTTTTTTTTATGGCCTAGGAACTTTTTGATATGGCAATCAAACCTAACCTAAACTATATGTATGACAATTAAATTATGCATTAAATCTAAAATAGCTTCAGCGTAGCAACATAGCTTTCGGAAAAATAAAAATTCCGAGAAATGAAAATTCAGTATAAAAGTTATTCGGAATTTTCATGCGTTCCCAAAAAAAACAGCATCTACCTGACTAAAGTTACCAATAGTACCTACGTCCCACTTTGACTATGCTCGAAACCATCATCATCTTGTCCTCAATCTAGTTATTTCTGGTTGCCGCATCACGTCTTTTTCTTCCAAACACCTCTATTAGCCGGCGTCTCAGTATTCAGTTTCTTGTCCATCTCTTCTTAAGTCCCGCTCCACTACAGCTTCACATTCAAACTTTGCTCGAAAGCATGTATCATTGTAATATAAGATCAATGAGCATAATTAATCATGTTCATCACAGTTATCCGTATAAGGCCGGCGTCCACAAGCCGTATAGCTTAGCTCGCGGCCGTGACAATTACCCCAGCTGATTTATAGACCTCTGGAATGCGATAAATAAGTATTAGGCCGGTATTGACAAGATTTATTGGGTGGCCATGTGTGTAGCGTATAATACTAGGTAGGTTATCTAACAACTTTTGTAGAAAAGTCTCGATTTAAAAATTGTCTTAACTATTATTTTAAATGGGTGCATAACTCTTATTCGGATATCCTTCATCTTTCACTTAATAATTGACAGTTTTTAGTATCTTTGCAGTTTTCGCTACAGTGTTTCTTTTAACGAATATATCATGTCAGCCGAAAGACGTCCACTGCTGGACATAGGGCTCCCCCAAGGCTCTCCACTTAGACCGGATTGTGCTTTTCGCATCCTATCATACCTACAATACAATATAATAAGTTGAAGAGACTTTGAAGAGGGATGAGTTTTAAAGGTAAATAAAGGTTAATAAAGTTACAGTCTGCGATTGACTGCAAGTCCCAGGATAAACGTCAAAGAATAATAATGTTTATTTTTTTTCAATTTATTTTAATTAGAAAAGGTAAAGTAATAAATGGTTCGTGCAACATTTGATCAGTGTATTTTTTTAAGTTAGTGGGCTTTATTTTTGTTGAATCAAGTGTACTAGCAATGAATTTTTGACATCTAGACGTCAAATAAATTAATAATGGTTAAATTACTTACAATATACTAATTAATTGATGCCTCCTCTCGCCGAGTGTTGCTGTTCCAGGGCTCATTTTGTATATTTTTTATTTGTAAGAATAAGGTGTATGATAATGAAAAAGCAATAAAGAATTGAATTGAAATTCAAGTACCTACTTAGTTATTTTTGCAACAGTAAGTCTAATTAAGAAGCTATAAAAATCAAAATGTTTGTTAGATAAAACTGACAGTTTTGAAGATCCTTAGAGAAGCAGTGGACGTGTTTTAGTCTTTTGGCTGTTAAAAAACTATGTCACAGTGATGTTATACATCAAATCCACAGTGCCACAGTTCTATGGTTAGTCAGGGTATCAATTTGGTGATTGTAGGGTGCAGTGTTCAACAATGGAACACCAAAAATTCAGAGTCTCGTATTTCTCTCAGTTTTGCAAACATTGATTCCGTTTTTCAGAGGCAGGTAGTCTATTTAAGTAGGTATAATGTGACATTTATTGTTTCCTTAAAAACGCAGACATATTACCAATAATAAGGATTTAAAAAAAAATGAGAATTGTTTCATTGTGTACACCCATATGTACACAATGACACGCCTTGTGTCCAACAATGAAACGCGGTTATTAATATTCACTTATATTGGTAAAAATACAAAAATCATAAATAGGCATTAGGTAATTTAACAGGCAATAACGTCTTGCAATCAACGAAATTTCGTATGTTATCATCAATAATGTCTTGTATTTTTTTTTCTATATTAAAGTTTTATCAGTCGCAAAACAACAAAAATCTAGTTACTTATAACAAGAAATAACGATTTACAGTCAACAGTTACCCATATTTTAGGCAATTCTTTAGAAACATACTGACTTAAAGTTTAATCAGTCTCAAAACTACAAAAATCACAAACACGAGGTAATACGACTCGTTACCTGAATCAACCGAGTCCAACAATGAAACGGGTTATGATTGTAGACTGTTCGTCTGTAAACGTTTTGTTAACTTCGTAGTTAGGTGTTAATTTTTGACCTTCCAATGATGCATCATTAACATTTTTATGTTTTTTGATTTACCGGAACAGTGTAGGATAAGCCAAGTTACACTCTTTTGGGGGGGTTGAGATGGGCCTTGTGAGCCATTTCGACCATTGCTGATCTTTTGCGGCTTTTCGTAAGCTCATTCCTTCTCTCTGGACTGGAGTCATCTTCAGAAGAATGGCTGCCTTTTTTTCTTACTAAAGTTTTCGTACGCGCCATCTTAAAAAAAATCATGTCCATTTTTGTCAGTGTATTCAAAAAAAATGTTATTTATACCTATAATAAATGTTCACTTAAGTAAAATCATGCATTACAGTACCTAATGAACAAACCACATTGATATGACACGACACGGTATACAACAAATAAAGTAGTACACAATGAAACAGTGTTTCATTGTGTCCTCCTATGAATTGTGTCATTGTTGGACACCGAGGGTATTTTAGAATAACCTTGAAATATAACCTACTAAAATCGAACAATTTAATAGGTAATCTAGTCCACGTGAATCTATGACGCATGTACATAGCAACTTAATACTGAGGGAAATGAATATCACTATAGTATTTACGTGAAAAAACCAATAAAACTGAGAAAAAAACCTACTTTTTTGACCAAAAAACCGAAAAAGCTCCGCAGACACGTCCTTTCACAAGCGGCGAGCACGAAAACTGGGGAGGAGCGGGGGGTGTACGAGGCCTTTAGGACAAGGCGTACTGCACTCTCTGGCAACTTTGCATTACAGAAATAGGACGCTGTTTCATTATGTACGACTGTTTCATTGTTGAACACTCGACCCTACTTGGAAATATCATGGGACGTCAGGGATTTAAGATTTTGATGTCTTTAAGTTGCTGATTGTATTATTATAATGTTTCGAGTGGTTGCTTACTGTTTTTCATCCGGGAAGGCCTCAGTGGAGCGAGATAATTATACTAGCTCATACCTCGGCGCCGCTCGACCGTGTGGCCCGTTTTGAGCCTACTATATAATTAACTAGCGACCCGCCCGCGGCTTCGCCCGCGTGGAATGTATTATACATATAAACCTTCCTTAAGAATCACTCTATCTATTAAAAAAAACCGCATCAAAATCCGTTGCGTAGTTTTAAAGATTTAAGCATACATAGGGACAGACAGCGCAAGCGACTTTGTTTTATACTATGTAGTGATATAGTCTGTTAATGTACTGTTTCAGTCATAGCTATGTGGCGAATGAGACATGTTTAACCCTTAAATTGGCAAAAATAAAAAAAGTCGTGAATTCAAACCCTATTTAATTTGAAATCAGCATAAAAAATATAGTAACCAAAAAATAAAAAAGTGAACATTATGGTATGTGCATTATTAGATACGTTGCCAATTTAAGGGTTAAAGGCATTCAAATACAAGTGACAGTGGACGTTAAACACTTTTTTTTTAGCTTTCCGTACAAACGGTGTCAAACGGGACCCTATATTACTTCACCATTTTTTTTCTTTCTTAAGACTTCAATCTTCATATTGCAATCTTTAGACTGCAAATGCTTGCTGCAAACCCTGAGGAGTAAGATGGACTCTCTGTTTGATATTTCACCGGTTGTCTTGTTCCCACACCGGAACGCAACAATGCAAACACTTAGGGATAGGTTTAAGGATAAGATGGTAGTAGCAATCCGACCCTGCACAAGGTCCTGCCACCATTAAAATACCTATTTGGTTACCTAACTAAAACACCATGAAACCATAATTATAAATAAAATTAAATAAATAAATATCAGGGGCCTATGTCACACCAATTGACCTAGCCCCAAATTAAGCTCGAGGCTTGTACTATAGATACTAGACAACGATATAAGTGCTTATATAGAGAAATATAAACACTACCTACTTAGCGATAGGTTTAAAGATAAGATGGTTGTAGCAATACGACCCTGCACAATGTCCTACCACCATTAAAATACCTATTTGCTTACCTAACTAACTGCCGCACTCAGAGACGTTTAACGGTTATTTAAGACGCTCCTTAGTGACGATTTAAAAAAGTAACCTCTCAGAGTCAGTTAATGGTTCATTAGTGTCCCTAAATGGTCATTAAAGTTAAGTGGAGTAAAGCCCTTACTTAACTTTTTAATGATTGATTTTGACATTTACGTTTGAGGTTATTGTGTGATTTACTATTGAGAATCGGTTGCGTTGTGTTTGTATAAAATACAAATGACTAATCTGATAGACTTTATTGAGTTTGTGGAATATGCCAGGAGACATAGAGAAGTGGGACCGAGGCAATATTTGCGAGATTATTCTAATCCCTTTACAAAATAATCGGATCAAGAATTCCATGCAAGATATCGGTTTACACCAGAATCGGTCAAAAGTGTTTTATTGCCTATGGTCAAATCTGATCTCAGGAGACCAACGAAAAGAGGACTACCATTTGCTCCAGAAATTATGTTACTGATCACATTACGCTTTTACGCTACAGGCAAGTTTCAGAAATTGGATGGAGATGTCATGAATATTTGCCAGCAGTCAGTTTCACGAATTATTGCCAAAGTCTCAACATCAATAGCCAGCAAAATGAAAGATTTCGTTAAATTGCCTTGTACCATACAAGAAATTAACTCGGTGAAGAAATCTTTTTATGAAATAGATCACTTTCCTGGAGTGATCGGATGTATTGACTGTACCCATATCAAAATAAGAAGCCCCGGAGGGATGACTTCAGAAGTGTACAGAAATAGAAAAGGGTATTTTTCTATCAATGTCCAGGCGGTCACTGGGCCAAACTTAGAGTTTTATGATATAGTGGCCCGTTGGCCTGGCAGTACACATGAGTTTTATTTATAATAGCAGTGGTATAAAGCAGAAACTTAATAGTGGTGTATTCCAAGGAATAGTTTTAGGTGACAGCGGGTATGCAGTTAGTAAAGTGCTTCTGACACCATTTTTGTCACCTAATTCAACACCCCAAGAAAATTATAACCGGAGCCAAATAAGAACAAGAAATACTGTGGAAAGATGCTTCTGTATTTGGAAGAGAAGATTTCCTTGTCTCCAGGTCGGAATGGGTGTCAAAGTGGATACTGTAGCGGCTGTTATATGTGCATGTGCAACGCTGCATAATGTAGCATTACTGGTCAATGATTTGATCCCATCAGACATGAACGACATTGATATTTATAATGATGCTGTTGATGTTGCACTGACCAGTGAAAACACCAATAGCAATGGATTTATATTCCGACAGGCGATGGTTGAAAGGTTTTTTTCATAATGTTTATTTTATAATAAATGTAATTCAGTAAATTATTAAAATATTTTATTTATTTCAAACACATATTTATGTAGGATTTAATAACACTGAATTCTTAAGTTCCTCTAATTCAATTTTCGTTTTTTCTAGCAGCGTTTTTTGCCTTTCTTCCTCTAATAATGCAGATTTCTTTTTTATCTGCTCAACATCTAACTGTAAAGTAAAAAAATATATAAATAATATTAGTAACTCTGGAAACAATTGAATAAAACAAAAAAAAAAATATTAAGAGACAATGTCACACCAATTGTCCTAGTCCCAAACTAAGCTCTAGGTTTGTGCTATGGGTACTAGACAACGATATAAATACTTATATAGAGTAATATATACTTTAACACATAGAAAACATCCATGACTCAGGAATAAATATTCGCCCTTATCACACAAATATCTGCCCTTCCCGAGATTTGAACCCGGGACCGCTAGCTTGGTAGGAAGGGTCACTACCAACTAGGCCAATGCGTCGTCAAGTTCATAATATACAGGAGAAACAAAAGTACCTGTGTTTTCAATATTTGCATTTCCATCCTTTTCTTGTTTTCCAAGTGCTTTATTCGAAGCACTGCTTCACGACGAATGTAGTCAGTGGGTTTACGCTCTTTTTCTGCAGTCTTAATTGTTATAGGTAAATGTTTTTTAATATTCTGATCTGAAATAAAGCCCAAACAGATATTAGTAATAAATAATCACAATAAACCTGTAAATTATGAATTATTTATAATACCTGGGATATTTTGTGAATATTCTATTTCATTATCTGCATCGATGGATGGAAAATTGTAATCTGAGAAAAAAACACCAGCATAAGATACCTATATTATAACAAAACAATTTATTATTTCAATCTTAAAATACAAAAGAACCTTCGGTATCAATTGATACAGATCCTGTCTGCAATTCCAGTTCTTGACTGTCATCTACTTCTTTTAACATGGTGCCATCACTATCAAAAGGATTTTTTATTTCACAAATCATGGCAGGTGCAGCCTGATAAATAAAAATTGTTAAATAAGCCAATACATTTGGCAAAATAAAAAAAATGTAAGTAAAATGTACAAAGAAAAATTAATCATTGAGAGATAATTTGAGTCATACAGGCTACTGAGAAATTTAACAAATATAATATAACCCACCTCTTCAACCATAGTTATGGTTCCATGTTGTGGTGTTGGAGGAAGCTCTGGTGGTCCGCCTCCAGTTCTGAATAAATTGCCTCTTTCTGTGGCACGAGCTTTGCGTGTGTAAGCCTTCATATTATCCCATGCTCTCTTTAAGGCAATAGTCTCACGCTAAAACAGTACAAAATATTAAGTTAATGTCATTTGTTTAAACAAGTACCATTACATACGTTAAAAAACTAACAGCACCAGCTTCTTACCTTGTGTACATTGGCGTTGCTATTAAACTCTCGTGTAATTAAGTCCCACGCTTGTTTCTTTTTGGTGACTGACTTGCCATCAGTTAACTTTGACTCTACGATTGGCATATTTTTAATTAAATGTGCCAATAGAGCCTTTTCATCCGCAGTGAAATTAGCTACTCTCGTGCGTGGCATTTTTGATTGCTGAACTTCCTGAATTGAAACAATATGAATGGTATTATTAAAATTATCTAGACTTAGGTAACGCCACAAACTTATAACGATGCCTACTTACCATGACACGTTACCGATGAAATTACAATACTATAATATTCTTGCCCGGCGAAAACAACAACAAATACAGTTAAGTAGCTTTCCCGCTATCCGCAACATTGACATCTAGAAGTGAGTGGTGCCATAGAAAAAATACGAGAACGGTTTTATTTTATTTCAATGAAATTAGCCATTTCACCTTGTATTTTAGTAAATAATAAGAGTAAAAGTACTGGTTAGCATTTATATTATGATTAATAATGGTTTTAAATGTGCTTAAATATTTTTTTTGTTATAATATACCAATCCTTTTTTGAGTATGGCTACACCTATGCTTTATCGATATACAGATTATGGCGAAGTTCCGCTCTATGAATACTTAAAACTGTCATTAGTAAATGAACCATTCAATTTTGTTTCTGGGATGTACCGCTAATTTACTACTTTAATGGTAATTAGTTAAATAGTCATTAAGACTAATTTAATGAACCTCTCTGGGTGCGGCAGTAAAACACCACTAAACGATTATTATAAATAAAATGAAATAAATACATATCAGGGGAATATGTCACACCAATTGACCTAGCCCCAAATTAAGCTCGAGGCTTGTACTATGGATACTAGACAACGATATAAATACTTATTTAGAGAAATATATGCTTAAATACATAGAGAACATCCATGACCTCATCACATAATATCTCCCCTTACCGGGATTTGAACCAAGCACTGCTAGCTTCGTAGGCAGGGTCACTACCAACTAGACCAACGCGGCGCGCGGCGTTATAAGTACAAAGTTAATTGTGTTGGTCCAAAGAAAACAAAGAAAATAAAGCCACAATAATATAAACAAACGCGACCCACATTCTCGCCACTGATATAAATGCTAGAGGAAATTCGGTAAAGATCATTATCATAAAGAAAGCGCCATTTCTCCGGAGAAATTGATGCGCGCTATGCACTTTTGCCTTCGCGCAGGGCTGCCTACTTCGACCACTATGGTTAATTTAGCTTTGCAATTAAATATGTGAGAGTTAAACACGGCGGGCGGCGAAAGTCAAGGATAAACTATTATTCAGAATCCTTAAAGTCACAAGTTTAAATTTCATGTATTTACCGAAGACGATTCTTATTTCAGTGAACTAAAGTTCTTTTTAACACCCGATAAAAAAACGTTACTTTATTGTGTATGTATCTGTGTATCTGGGGTATCTATTAGTTTATCGAAACACCTTTCAACCAACGTAACATTACGCAGAATTGCATTTCATTGAAAGGCATTTCTCGCCACAATGTTTTTTTTTTGTTAGGGATAAGTGTGTATGTATGTATGTAAACACTTTATTGTACAAAAGAAAAACCAATTAACAATACAATTAATATAAAAATATGTACATATCTGATCTCTTCCAGCTAAAGCTAACCTTACCTAACTTATTTAATGTTAATTATATACTGAAAACATCATAGTTTCAGCAGAAAATAGCGTTCAATGAAATAAAATTCGATGAAATGATACAATCGATGAAGTAAAATTCGATGAAATGATACAATCGATGAAGTAAAATTCGATGAAATGATAGGATACCGTGTATCTCAACCCTTGGCTTTGTTCTACTTGAAAAAAACATATTTCTTTTCACATGTGGTAATACGACCACGTACGTCAACGCTACGATAGCTCTTATTTATTTGACGGCAATGGTGAACGAGTTAAAAATAATGCCATGACGTGTCAAAAACAATATGGGTTTACCGCGTAGAATAGACCCCCTAGTTCGAATTAGTGAGGTGTCAACCCTAGCCACAGACGCATGTGCATACTGGCCGATGCAAGTGAATGCATTTCTCTCACCGGCCATCGTACGCCATCGATAGTTTGCATACGGCAAGAAATGACTTTCCTCATGTTACGCCCCATTACTCAGAGAAATCAGAACACATTTGGATAAAAAAGAGAAGAACTATCAATGAGAACTTAGAACAATATTAACAATTAATAATTAAATTAATATAAATAACAAGGGCACTCTCACACAAACTGACCAAGTCCCAAATGAAGCTCTAGGCTTGTACAGTATTCCGAACTTCTTAATAGCTTTCGGCTGACTATCGCTATCACGCTTGCACTCGCAACTGACAGTATATTTGTCACTCGTGTGTCGCAGAAAAACGAAAATTGCAGATAGCTCTTAGGAAAGTGGTAGCCCCGTACTATGGAACTATACTCCTGCGAAACGGCTTGACCGATTCTTATGAAATTTTATAAGCATATTCAGTAGATCTGAGAATCGGCTACTATCTATTTTTCATACCCCTAAGTGATAAGGGTGGTTCACCCCAAAATATTACATACATGGCAAAACAACGTTTGCCGGGTCAGCTAGTATTCTAAAAAAAACGGAAGATTTGATTCATTATGGTCAATTTGATACAAGTTCTTCATTTTACAAATATTTTTTTGATTGTGTGTCTATGAAATGCCATGTCATAGACAATATTTACCTTGATTTTAACAAACGACACCTTTGAAAGAGAATGATTAAACCTTTACCTGTCAAACGCCACAGATTAGACAATAGACGTTTCAAACTCCACAGACCCGACACGCCCTTAAAAGTAGACACTACTCGTATACATAAACGTACTTGAATGTCGTTTGACTCAAGGTAAATTGGGAATTGGGATCGTCCAAAATAAATAACACCCGGTTTTTACATTCTACTTCGAAATGTAATTTTAAGATTCCCCAATAATTTTGTTTAAATATCTTTAATTATTTAGCAGGCATTTCATGGATGACATGATAAATTTATAATTGGGATGGCATTTTCTAAGAAATTACAACAATTAAATGATATCTAATGATAAAAAGTGATTGTAATATTGTATTAAAACATACTATTTCAAGCGGTTTTTGCCTAACCGGTAAGAGGGCTTCGTGCCGAAAACGAAAGTCATACAAAGGTTAAATATACTTTTGCCGAAATATCCGAAAAAGAGTAATATATCAAAAACTTAATAATGCAGAACGGTTTTAACTCCCTTTTCCTCGAAATGGTTTTCGAATTAGAGTAATAATAAAAATATGAACAATCCCAATTGTTAAAATTATAAAATCATAATTTTTAGGGTTCCGTACCTGAAAAGAAAAAAAACGGAACATTATAGGATCCCTTTGTTGTCCGTCTGTCTGTCTGTCAAGAACATTTATCTGCGTAAAGCGTAAAGGTATCGAGTTGAAATTAAAACCATATACTCAAGTCTACAGTCCCTTGAAGCTGTGAAGAAATCAAACTTCTAAGCTAACGTAAAAAAAACCTACCAATATAGGGTAAAATCTGAAAACTACACATTTTTAACTAAATCACAAAAAACAGGGTCTTTACGCAAGGAACGGCGGTCCTAATTTTGAATTGAGTTAACCGTGTCATGTGCGGAACCCTCGGTGGGTGAGTTTTCTCAACTGATTGTTACATGAGTCAGCTTTTATTAAAGATGTGAAAGAAGCCATGAATATTCCCTATTCAAATAAATAACATAACTTCCAAGCAGCAGAATTAGAAGCCGCTATATACAAAACAAATTCAAGCCTCCGTCGGTCACCTCTCTCTCCTTGTATTCAACACAAAATAAAAACTAAAAACCTTGACCTTACTCAACTTAATAACAACATTAAAATTAAAATCCTCGGCACGTCCACATTAAATTTACATATACATATATAAAACCATCCCATTCTTAACCGCCATTAAGGTACACGAAATATACGTAGTTATTTTTAATCTGTCATAACATAACTCAACTTTCTACTCATAATATTTATAAAACTGGGGGTTTACGAGGATTTTAAACTTGTCGTCATTCATTATAAAATTATAGGCATATTACAAGGTACATCCATAGAAACTAATTGGTAGATTAGATTTTTACATATTGCAAAAAAAAAAACTGTTTAGAACAAAGTAATTAAATGTTGTATCTTTGGTCATTCTAAAAGGGCCATTAGAGTTAACTCATAGACCTCAGAGTCAGTGTCAAATACGTCAATGTTGGCGTGACATACACAGACAGTTAAGAGCCTTTTGGACCAGTTCAACGTGATTAACTGATTCAATTTAAAAATTACATACATACATACATAAACTCACGCCTTCATTCCCAGAGTGGGGTAGGCAGAGCTACAGAATAAAAATTAAATATCTTTAAAACCGTTACAGTTATCATTTGTCTGTCTTCGGGAATTTAACTTTATTTGGCCTAAAGAACGTTCCCTTAAAGTTATCGTAAATCAAAAAAAACACGGTGTATATTGCATATTTAGCTTAAATCTCCTTAAAACAATATTGTATTAAAAAACAGACTTCCACTTGTATTTTGATAAACGGGCCCCAGGTCTGAGAGAAAGTTCAATGCTTCCCTAATTGCCTTTCCAGAGTTCGTTTGGAACTATAGGTACATTTTTTTTAAACACTGGAGATTAACAGACATCGTAGTGTTAAGTAAGGATCCCGAAGTAAAACCACGGGGTTTATTTAAATTATACTACTTAAAAATAGTAGGTAAAGATAAAGTTGCAACTCCTCAGAATGGCCGTGTAGTAATTATACTTTTGCGTGATTGTGTTCATGTCATGAATTATGGTTTGTCATTAAAATTGTAACGCTTATTTATTTATTTAAATAAGAATCATATTTTGTTACAGAATGTATTATTTTTGCACATTTATAAGTTGCTTAGCGGGACCATATTCACTTATTCCATTTTGGTCCTTAGGATGGGATTAGGACGCATTTGCAGTCTTAAGATGGAAATCTTGAGATTGCAAAGATCTAATGGGTTTTGAGTAACTACATCCCTACCATCATGAGGCCTGTGCTCATGTTGAACAGACCCTGAACTCGTAGGCCTTATACCGTGTCAAGTACTTATGACCTTGAACTGTATCAAAGTAAGACCAAGGTCGAAACACGTACGAGCATGCACTTTAAACCTCGTTAGTTTCACTGCAAAGTTATTTAAGAAAATACGACAGCAGATCTACAATTAGTATAATCGCATAGCTACGTGACTTGACATTAGCATTGAAATTGGTCATTACAAATGCTTCTGCGCAGCGAGACCAGCTGTTCACATCGCGTCGGCAAACACGCGCGATAATGTCCATGTTTGTTCTGATCCTTGTGCGTTTTAATGTCAATGACAAATTGTAGCGTTTTGTATGCATTACTACTTATTTTGATGAGAACTATAACTGTATTATATTTTTATCTACATATATGTATATAATGTAGGAAGAGAGGACGATAGATCTCTCTCCAGGCGGGCGTTATGCCTGGGGACCGAAGTCCATTGGGATGAAGTTGGAAGTGGTATATATGTCAACCGGCTGTAGAAACTTCGTTAGCGCGATGTAGAACCCTTAGTTCCGCTGTCTGACGCTGGTGGTGCTCGCGAGTTGGTTGATCCAAGTTGGTCGCCACATATATAAAAGAAGGAACTGGTTGACTAATCGATCAACGCACAGCGGAAACCGCTGGACCTAGAGACTTGAAATTTGGAGGGATTTTAGGAAATTCATCCCCTAAGGGGTTACAATAGGGGAAGTGCCCTGTACTCTAGTTAATAATAAATATTATACTCATTGTTATCACTAGCAATTACCCAGTTACTTATTCCTTTGAAGCTAATAGGTATTTTTGACTTTTCTCAATAATCCGTGGGTTAAGACCGCGCTTTCTCAAAGTTACTATATTTACCTGATTGCGTATAGATAGATTCATGGATCCTAAGTCGGTTTCAAAACACTTCCAACTTCCAAACTTTGGCCTTGAATCTTGATAAAAAAAACTATTAGGTAGAGAGAAAAAATATTATCAGTTCCAAAACGAGTTATGTGTGTTGGCTCTTGTTCAACTCTACGTCTTTAATTATTAGGATCTTAGCAACTTGTTCATCCTCAATCTTAGTCCTGAATCATATTTCAGTATTCTCCAATTTAAAAATGAGCAGCAGGGTTAGCCAACTTTTCCACTGAATACTTACCTTTAATTAAATAGTAACGGTTGTTTCTGTTTGTTTTCAGATGCGCGTGAGTGGGTAGCGGCCCCATGGGGCAAGCGGGCAGCCAGCAGGCGGGCGCGCCGCCGACGCGCGCGCGTCGTGCGCACACGCTGCCCCACGAACCGATGCGGCACGCGCCCAAGGTACTCGTATGTTACACCGGTTCACTAATGTTTGACCAAAAAATTATTGACAAATGGTCATTTGACAAACAACGTTTCACCAAATGATCATTTGGCAAACGAGACATTTGACAAAAGTATCATCTTACAAAAACTCACTGAGCAATTGATCATTTAGCAATTAGTTTACCTATTTCTGGGCAGAAAAAAAAACAACCTCGAAGGCCAAGGCGGGAGCCAAGCTCCCGCCTTTGCCTTCTAACCTAGCCTATCCGAGTCGGTTATGCCCTGATTCATCTTCCTCGTAAAATGTAAATTTACTGTTGATCATTTGGAAAAGTAAGTCATTTGTAAAATGACTAGTAGTAAAATGATCAATTGACTTAACATTTATTTGCAAAACGTTGTTTGTCAAGTGTAATTTTGCCAAATGACTTTTAGTCAAACGGCAGGACACCATGTTACACCAGAATAAATCTGCCCTCATACTCCAAAAGGTGGTATCTCAAATTCAAATTTCAAAGCAGATTCAATCTTCTCCCATTGGTAATGAGGTTCCTTTTGCTACAGGAGTTTTGCGTGAGATATCGCCATTTGCCTTAGCAGGGCAGAAATCAAGGTACAACCGCAGGCCTGCAGCACGCTTATTGCCTAACGCACTTGCAATCGCAATCGTTTTCATTTTGACAGGCCGAAAGCGAGTCTTCTTTCAAAATTAGAACAATTGTTCCACTTTGAAGTCGATTGATATTTCAAGCGCGTTAGGCCAGCAGGTTATTATGACTTAACAACGCAGTTCAGTTTACGCTGCGAGAAAAGGACAGAGCGATATAACTGCTATAGCTCTGTCCTTTACGCTCGCCGTAAAGTGAGCTGCATTGCTATGTCATAATAACCCCGTAGGTCAATTAGTTTATCCGTCGTTCAGCCGGCACCACATAGGCGAGATTCACCGAATATTCGTGCCAGCGTCTCTTACTGTCTTTATGTTAAAGTCAAAGACACCGCAGTTCTCGAGGGAATAGCGATAAACGACTTCAAATTATATAAATGCGAAAGTTTGTGTGTCTGTGTTTGTTACTCCTTTTCACTGCAACGACTGGAGTGATTTGGATGAAGTTTGAAATGGAACCTGACCTAACCTAACCTCGTCGCCAACTCCAGGTGCTCCCGTCACTGACCGAGTCTCCGCGCCTGCGCAGCACGGACAACGGCGCCATCTTGCACTCTGGCGGCACGATCAGTGGCCGCCGACCGGCTTCCCTAGTACCGGAGACAGCACGGACGCCACACGGACATGTGGTAAGAACTTTATTGTTTTACTAGGATGTTATTCATTTAAGGTGACTAACCAATGAAGAGATCCTTCAAGCTGCTGTTATGTCTAAGAGGGGCAAAGGGCCAATGAGTCGAAGTTATGTGTACAGCACAGCTGGGGATCTGGGGGGGGGGGGGGGGAGTAGCGCCACAGTCAAGCGTTCAGATTTAGTTGCACTACGTTACGCTGAAAGCGCTTTCATGTTTTTTTTTATGGCATTGAGAAGGCAAATTTGAAGACAAGGTAAGTGGGATCAAGGGCCCAAAGACATTCGCATTCTCAAAGCTACAAACTAAAGATTGTAATCCTAAGACCGCAAATGCGTTGCCAACCCTGAGAACTAAGATGGAATGCCTCTATGCTAGTAATTTCACCAGTTGTCTTATCACCACGCTGGGACGCAACAATGTTAACACTGCTTCTTGAAGGATGGTTAAAGGATAATATGGTGGTAGCGACCCGGGTGGATCTGTCACCACCACCATGACCATCACCAGAAGTCGCAAAAGTGTCGCTAAACTCCCTGGATTAGTCTTTAGCTTACGTATAATGAGACTCGTCTAGCCCTACTGATGTGAATAATTTAATTTTAAATACTTTATTGAACTCGATATAAAGACTTGGAAAACGTTTTTATAAGACGTACTTATCACTGTAAAAAGAAGACCCAAGCGAATATTAGAAAATAATATCCAGAACTTAAATAGTAAATCATTATTTTACAGCACTCCAGCGCATACCGCTCCCGCTCAGCCGGTGGCTCAAGCGACAGCGAGCTGCGGGCGCGCGAGCGGGACCCTCTGCACCGCTCCTACACCAACCTTGACCTTAGACATAACGACAGTGAGTGTATTATTCCTTGAACAGTTATTACTAAATCGCTCCAGCCTTGAATTTGCATACGCACTTATGTATGTGTAAGTGTAAATACACAAACAATCACTGTGGTGTTTGCATTTTGATCAGCATGAAGAAGACAGCAACCCTCAAGTATTATATTATTCACTGCCTGAAAGATACAACAACCATCATAGATGATTACTACTCTACCACTTATGAATAGAGGCCTCCACTTACGATGGGATGGTACGACAAAGCCTGGTGGTAAATTAAGTAAGGGTAATTTTCACCAGTCAATCATTCAATAAATTCCTTTTGGCGAGGTCGGTCACTTTCTAGGGATGTCAATTTAGAAGAACGACATGATCGTTTCAAGTCCATTTCGATGAACGACATGTTCTGACTTAGTCAACTTCTTAATAGGTCCAGTAAGAGGGACGTCATTTTCTGACTTAGTCATCTTCTCAGTAGGTCTATTTTGAGGGACGTCATATTCTGGGTTGGTCATCTTCTGAGTAGGTCTGTTACGAGGGACGTCGTTTTCGGAATTAGTCATTTTTTGAGTAGGTCTGTTACGAGGGACGTCGTTTTCGGAGTTAGTCATCTTCTCAGTAGGTCTATTTCGAAGGACGTCATATTCTGGGTAAGTAATCTTCTCAGTAGGTCTATTTTGAAGACCGTCATGTTCTGGGTTAGTCATCTTCTCAGTAGGTCTATTTCGAAGGACGTCATATTCTGACTTAGTCATCTTCTTTTGTGTCATATCGATAGACCCAGCCAAGAATATTAGAATGTAAAACTATTTTATTTACGATATTTTTTAATTCTAACGTTTTAATTTATTCGAGTTTAATTTATTTGTTCGAGTTGCTTGACTCTTCTTCTAAGGTATAACACGGTTGGATTGGATTATCGTAGTTAACATTGGTTTCATATGATAAGTAAGTACTTAAAAAAACATAACTGCGGCGAATCCAAAAGAAGAATTGTTACTATTTAAGTTCAAATGTTCATTTTAGTTCTTTTATGTATACTTAATACGCGAAATATATTTGTTTTTATAGTATATAGTGGAGTCTTGTAATTGCAACTGTCTGGTTATTGCAACTAATTTGAATAACTTCCTCTATGATCACTGTTTTTAACAAAGACAGGCGTGATATTGTTCTTCTATACTAAGAAATGCAATATCAAGCTTGTTGTTGTTCAAAACAGTGATGCTGCAGGGAGTTATTTAAGTCAGTTGCAATTACCAGATAGTTGCAATTACAAGACTCCACCTTATGTTAGATTTTTTTGAAAAGTGAAATGCTTGGTTTTATTAGTAGTGCTGCACCCCTATCTTCTCATTTTCCGCCTCCGACATGATTCACGTAACCCCGTGCTCCACGACAATATTCCTACGACATATTGATATAATAGGCACTTAACAGTGTATCAAATAAAATAGTTTTATATTCTAATATTCTTTGCTGGGTCTATCGATATGACACAAAAGAAGATGACTAAGTCAGAATATGACGTCCTTCGAAATAGACCTACTGAGAAGACGACTAACCCAGAACATGACGGTCTTCAAAATAGACCTACTCAGAAGATGACTTACCCAGAATATGACGTCCTTCGAAATAGACCTACTGAGAAGATGACTAACTCCGAAAACGACGTCCCTCGTAACAGACGTACTCAAAAAATGTCTAATTCCGAAAACGACGTCCCTCGTAACAGACCTACTCAGAAGATGACCTACCCAGAATATGACGTCCCTCAAAATAGACCTACTGAGAAGTTGACTAAGTCAGAAAATGACGTCCCTCTTACTGGACCTATTAAGAAGTTGACTAAGTCAGAACATGTCGTTCATCGAAATGGACTTAAAACGAACATGTCGTTCTTCTAAATTGACCTCCCTAGAAAGTGACCGACCTCGCCAAAAGGAATCTATCTTGAGCAGTGGAATCAGCAAATATTTTATTTTATTCCAGATGGAAGCATAAATAAAAGGTTCGGCTCCGAGCCAGACCTTCGCGTAGAGGAGGAACCTCCAAAGCCAAGGTGCAACAAGCACTTTAGAAAGAAGTACCGGGCGCCACCACCACCTACCCATGATGTAAGTACCATCCCGTCCCGCTACAATAGACATGAACATGAGCAGAGATGGCATGTTTATTGCTTTTATTTATTTTTTTCATCTAAAAGTATCAGGTAATCTTAAACCTGTGAATTTAGTAAAGTAATTTACACTCAAGTCCTAAACGAAATTAATAGTTAAAGAAGATAACACTCTATCGCTATCCAGCATAGGTTACACATTAATATAACCAGAGTTTAGTAAACGTCGAAAGGGTTTACTAAACTCCTTGAAGTTCACACTCATGACAATGTGCTGGTAGTTAAAATTTATATCCATCAACAAATTCTAAAGGTATTTTTAAACCATGTTTGTCCTTTCTAGCGCCATGAGGGTTCGTCGCCAGATTCCAGCGAAGGGAACGCGAAACCAGAACCCCAGAGGAAACTCCGTCTCTTCAGGACGAGGCACGAGACGAAGAAACTCGGGCATGACCCAAAGACACGGAGTACCTACACTGACTACAAATCCTTAGACTGTGATCCATCCTTCGAGCGGCGATACAGGTCACCATGCAAAGATAAGGAACAGCATTTCCAATACCCTGATACTCATGATATGATTCAGAGTACAGCGTCTTTAAAAAGAGAGGAACACTTATTACAAGCCAAACAAGACTTTAGAAAGAGAACAGACAGAGTAAGTGGATGCAGAGCGAAAACATCGAAAACAAGTGACAGTGAAGCGTGGAAAACACCTTTACTAAATAGGAATTTCCGACATTCAGAACGATTTAAAAAAGTGGATACGGAACCCCCTGTATTAAGGAGAGAAAAGACTTTTGACACGCTGGTCTCGAGCGAACGAGATAGTGAATCTCCGAAAACTACACACGAGAGCAGGATGAAAGCTTTAGGAGAACAGTTAAAAGGAAGCAGACTCGACGCGAGTCAGCCTTTGAGAAAATCTCTTCCTTCACTATTAACTAAAAATAGTGAAGAAAAAGATGAATTTCAAGCAGAATTGAAAAAGGCTACAAGTAGAATAAGGCACGAATTAGGGACTAAAATTAATGTAAGTGAAAATAAACCTAGTCAGATCAAAACGACACAGAAACCAAACCCAACGAAAATACCGAGCAAAGTCAAAGAGTCTAGTCTTAAAACGAACGTAAGCAAACCAGAAGCGAAAACAGCTGTTAGTAGGAGACCGCTAAACAGAGTAAATGAAAGTAAAACAAAGCCAACAGCAACGCAGAATAAGTTTAATTCTAAACCTATTGTAGTGAATGGGGATAAACTGAACAGTAAAGAAAAGGGAAGAGCGATACCTGATAGAGGGCAGGCGTCCGGAAAGGAATCCACTCCAGAACACTCTCCGACAAGGAAGATCATGCCGGTACATCATGTTTCACAGGAGAAGTAAGTTACTACATCGTTTCCACTCCAAGTATTAGATTTAATAAGTCAAAGCAGTAACATCAGGTTGCTACAGTAAATAAATCGAACATGGCCGGACACACTGCAGTGTATTGCTTTCTGAATGTAACATCTACAAAGTAACTACTAAGTACTACGTAAGACATCCTATAAGAAATAAATTGCAATTTCCTGTCACTCATAAATTTTTGACGACATTATATTTAGGGTCCGTATGTTCAGATATTCAATTTTTTAATTCTTGAGTGACCATAAAACCCATCATCAATCATCATTAATTGAACGTAAATCTCCGATCCATACCCCTACATACATATTCATCTACTCTGCCGATTGAAAAATACCGGACCTTAAGCCTGCAAATTAAAATAATGAATCGGTTCCAGGCAAAAAACAGCACCTTCCAAGCAGTTCTACTTTGGCATGATTGAGAGCAAGCACACGGAGTACCAAGACCACCTCAAGGACTTCCCAGGTCTTGGCAGCCCCATCATCGAGGAGATCAGCAACTTCCACGCCATCGAGCAGAAGCTTCTGGGGTACCACGAGGAAGATGCCGAGTTCGACAAGTTCAATGCCAAGTTGAAGGAGGACTGTAAAGTTAAAAACTGTAAGTTCCCGATGATGATTAAAACTCACTTAATCCAGAGCCACTTGACTGCCCAAAGAACATAATAAAACTTGGGTCATTTTTGCTCAGTATTCATTCATTTTAGTAATTGAGGAAACCGAAATGAATTCTGAATTGTAAAATGCCGCCGTCTCACTCTAATCACTAGTCTGACTATAATCACTCATCAACGCGGCAGGGGTGAGCTGTTTTCAGAGTTTGCATAACATGGACATACCTTGTCATTCAGTGGTATACATATTATGTTGTGTAATTTAATAACTAATCGAATTATTTTATTTTGTCTGCCTTTCTGCTACGATATTTACGTCGCCATCAAAACAAATGAATTTTAGAGCATTTTTTTTAAAAACCTTTTTAAAGAAACAGATGTCGACAGTATTTTAATGTACAATTTCCCTCCACTCACTTCAGTGGACGAAGAAAGGCCTTTTTCGATCTATGAGTGCATATTAAACTCAAGTAAAAATGCGAAAATGAAGAATACAGAAAAAAATATAGTTATTTATTACCATAACTAAGAAAATTTTGAATAAATTAAAAACTTAGTACCTACCCGCTTTGAACATAATGTATGCCATTCTAGTTTAATGATAATTAATAAAGTTATATTTTCTTTTAATATTTCTTATATATCCACACTTGACATTAATGACGTAAAAATGGCTCACCCCTGCCGAGCTCTGCTCATCAATAATCAGACGTCAGACTCTATTTACTAGACATTTAAAGGGATAAGTTCATCTTTAAACATTCCTATTTTACATGACTGTATTGTATGTGATTTATATACTAGTCAGACGACTTTTTATTATTCATACGTCAGACTCGATCAGACTCTATTCACTAGTCAAACGTCAGACTCAAATTACTAGATAATTAATAAAAACTGTTTCCAGTGTCGTCGGAGTCAGCGCTGTCATCAGACGCGTCGGACTCGGACGGATCCCTGGGCATCGCGCTGCGCCTGCGCCCAACGCTGCCCAAGAAGCAGCGCGCCGTGCCTCGCTTCTCGCCTGCTGCTGCGTGGAGACAGCTCGCTAGTCTGGATGCTCATCTCGCTTCGGGTAAGGTTTAGAAATAGTGCAGGTGGGTGATGGTGATGATGATGATGTTTATGGTGATGATGATGATGATTATGGTGATGATGATGATAATGATGATGATGATTGGGAAACCCAGCAGGAGCAAGTGGGTGAGTGGGCTTTGGTGCTATCACCCCATATTCCCATTGGATGTGCCAAAGGTGTGACTGGATGTGCTGGCTTGGCGACACTTCCAAGCAGCATGTTCCCATGTTGTTGTTGATCCATTTTTTATATAACAACGTGTTTTTGACTTGTAATAAATGTTATCACTAAAAAAAACATTTTCATTTTTCGTTTTCTTGTTTTACAACAGAACAGAAGTGCGTCCTACAGGTTAATTTTACCGTGAATTCCTATCGACACTTTGTGTCCTCCGAATATGATTGTGTGGTCGCAGTGTCTACATGACACTATCCACCAAAAAAAATTACATTAACTATCATTCAATCAGCCGTGAACATTTATAGTAATACTTACTTAATAACGGTTAATGAATTCGCTTCTTAATGGGTTATTACTTTCATCAGAGACTCAACCGCTAGCAGTGGAGACGAAAGTGTCAGCCGACATATCCGCGGAATCATCGCCGCGATCAGAGCAGTCGGCAGACAAATCTGGCGACTCAGGCATCTCGGGTGATCACGCGCATAGTGACCAGAGGATCGAGTCGCCTTCGCGGAATGTAAGAATATTTAACAAATTGCAATCGAGATTATAGAAACGAACCAAAGCTCTAAGCTGCCCCACAACTCTATTGAAAAATAAAGTATAATATTCTGTTCTATTCACAAAACTCTATACTTAGTCGTAGCAAATTTGAAAGCGACTTTTTGCCAAGATATAAGTTACCTCAGGATCTATTAATTGAATTTCCTCAACCAATCCTATCTTCATCAGGCTACAGATACAACTCCTGCGTGGACACCTCAGCAGGATTTGGGTGACAGCAGTTCCGACGGCGTGGGTGGAGCCCTACACCTGCACAGCCCCATAGGTGTCGCCACGTACAGTCCGGGAGCGCAGCCCTTCAGCCTGTCCCTCCCGAGGGACGCTCAGGACAAGGTGGGTGGAGTGGGGTGTGGAGTGCGCGGGACGTTAGGTTTAGCATCCAAGATGGTCATGTTTCAGATGATGGTAATTTAATTGGTGCTATAAATGCTACGTGGGTTTTTGATGGCTTGGCATGAAATTGCCATCTAGATTGTCTTAAAAGGTTTGTCTTGTCTGATAACTTAACCATCATGGATATATTAAATGCTAAATTTTTCAAAATTGTCACTAACATTAACTATCCAAACTAATTTTTGGCCCCAATTTAACCTAAACTCCCGTGTGTCCTGCTGAGGAGGAGTAAAGGAATCTTTAACATTAACTTTTACTGTTTTTTAAGCACTACTAACTTTATCATTGTTATCAGCATTATTATCATTCGTTCACTACGTACTGATTCATTTCTCACCTTTATCTTTTCTACTCTAAACATCATGTTATCCTTTTTTCATCCTTTCAATGTCTTTTAAGGTAGATACAAATTCCTTATCGGATATGGATTCTTATAAATATCCTACTTATTTCATAACACTTCCTTCACAAGTTAACCTTTATTCCTCATCAGCTCATCATGCCATAGGAACAGCTCCAATCCCCCGTAGTTTAAAGGGATGTCGTGCTTCTACGAATGCTTTCAGGGTAAACAGCTGCAGCAAGGGTTCAACAGTCTCCAGAAACTTAGGAAATCAGTGTCCGGGGCACTAGGTGCTGCGCTGGGTTCTCGAAGGTTCGACTTGGAGCACGAGCCCATGCTGCAAGAGCCTGAACAGAACTGGTTCCTCACCAAGTCAGCTCCGAATTCGCTGAGCAATCCATTGTTGTACCAGCCGCCGCCGGCAAGAGCAAAGGCTTCTGAGGATGATATCAAAGAGGAGAATTCTACGCCTTCGGAAAAGGTAAGCTTCGGGACGACCAGACAGAACAGAAAGACAGACGCGGAAAACGACTTTGTTTTATACTATGTAAAGAAAGATAAAAAAATCACCATTGGTCTTTTTAATTGCCTAGCTATTTCATTTATTTTGCTTGAGTCCAGATTTATTGATCTTAACTGAACTGTTTCGCTGTTACAATACGGGTTAGGTTACAATGTAAAATATGATGACCAACCTGATTTGATGGCCCGTCCAGGACGAGTCAATCCCGTGGCGACCTGGCACATCATACTTGTCGTGGGGAGGGCACGTGATGTACCTGCCCCCCGCGCCCTCCGCGCCCTCGCAGCCGCTCTCCATCCTTGGACCCATCGATAGGCCTGTCAGGTAAGACCCTTTTTTCAATACCTTAACCCTGGAGAAATACTGGAAAAGGGCCGAATCTTAAGTACCCGAAAGCGACGTGCGATAAATTTGTCACGATCGTAGCAAGTGGAAAGAAGTGGTCTCTGCCTACCCCTCTGGGAAACAGGCGTGATTTAATGTATGTATGTAACCCTGCAATTCTGCTACTTGGACAGTTCCTTTGGAGAAAGTTAAATCCCGCGTGTTTGCGAAAGTCAGAATTCCCCGGCTGCAGAAAATAAAGCTATTTTTGTAATATATATTTATTCACAACAATTTAAACGCAAAATTATATTACATAGATACAAATGAGAACAAGACATAGATATGGTTGCGGAACGGTCCCAACTCAGCATTCGCTAGTCGTAAAGCCAGCACTGGTCTTCTGTCGGGGTTGGGACCGCTAGGATTTTAAACATCATCAATGTCAGACAAATTGACAAATATAGGATTGACGTAAGCTGATGACAGATCGCGTAGAACGCTCATGTCAACTCCATGCATTTCGAGTCGATAGAAAACAGAAAAGTTAACAGCGTTTGAATCTTGGCTACGCCTACTGCTCTTTTCAGACCTGTCATACAAAGACACATACAGTGCCCATGCACTGTACCCAAAAGTAGCCTCTCACATTGTGAAAGTTTCTTTTGAGAAATTCTCGGAAATTTCTAAGAATATTCTTAAACTTTGTACGGAAAGAGATCATTCTCAATGCTCTCAAATGTTTCCTTTAATATTCTCAGCAATTTCTTGAGAAGATTTCTTAACTTCTGAGAATGTTGTGCAACTTGTACATTGCTAAGCATACAACATTTGGAAAAATGTATCGTTTCCCAACCTTTTTTCTGTAACTGTAAATATTTCAGGATTTATTTCAGTACCATCGTCTCTACCTAGAACCCTATAGATTAGGCTTACCTAATAATAATATTATTATAAAAATCCTGAAATATTGACAGTTACAGAAAAAAAGCGGGTGGCTAATGAAACAGTTGGGAAACGATACATTTCGCCAAACATATTTTTACCAACCCTGAGAAGCCCCCATTTTCAGTATTTATGTATTTTTCCTTACAGTCATCCATTATAGTTACCTCAATCCATCCACCTAAAAAAAAGGATGCGAAAAGCACAAGACCGGTCTGAGTGGAGAGCCTTGGCGGAGGCCTATGTCCAGCAGTGGACGTCTTTCGGCTGACATGATGATGATGATGATGATGATCCACCTACTACTCTATACAGGCTGGTTATTTCACGATATGTTTTTCTACCAGGAGCAAATCCAGCGGCTCGCTGGAGGTAGCGGCGCGGGCTGCGCGCGCAGCGGCGCTAGCGAGCGAGATGCGCGAGCGAGAGCGCTCTGCGTCGCCGGAGGTTGCGCGCGCGCTGCCGGCCCGCGTGCAACCGGTACCTGAGGTTAGTGGATCATTTAACAAGTGTAAGATAAAACGAGCTTTGAAAACCCGGCTACTACTAATGTACCGACTACTACTACGGAACTATAGTCTGTGCCAATTGAAATTGGCTAAGATGTAAACATGCTTTTAAAGATCAAGTGAGGTCTTAGCAATGATTTACGCACATTCAAGTCAATTTTAAGAATAAATAAGTATTCATTTTGGGTGCGCTTCAATCAGTATAAAAACATATTGTATAATTTCATTCAACTAATCACGAAAAGCATAATGAACGTTTAGCATAAAAACAACACTCATTTTCTCAAACATGCTATGTAATGTCGGCGTTATATTAGTTATTTTAGGCTTCAAAGTGCCACGTTCCCGACGGAACAACTCGAGAGAACTGTAAAGAAATTTCATACAAAATTGAAGGCCTAGGCCGGGAAGTAATATTTTTTTAATTTTAAAATGGCCCTGACAGCTGGTTTTATGAACAGGCTGAATAGCTGAAAATTGTTTTGTTTTTGTATCTGTGTGGTTCGGACCAAAAATATCCGCGTTAATGCCTATTACACAAATGTTTTTTGAGTGATGTTTTTTTTTTTATTTCATTGCATATGTTTGAGAAAAGCACTATACATACCTCGCCGTGAAAAGGGGTTGCCAGCCTCGTAACTATCCGAGCTCGCTTCGCTCGGCCGTCTATATGAACTCGGCCTGCAACCACCTACTTCCCGGCGTCTGTAGTAATGTACTATTAATATAACTATAATTTTCTTGTTATTATGCATTTTAAGTAAATTTATTCTAACTACTTCGGACCGATTTTGATGAATCTTATGGCAATCGATTTGTCTTAATCTAGTGAGTGTCACTAAAGATATGACAGTAACTAAAATTAATATGGCGGCAGCCAGACGCCATATTGTAAAAAAGAAAAAGAAAAAAGTCGACGAACTGTGACAAATGGGGTATCATGGAATAGGTATTTAAAAATAATTTGTAGGTTTCTTTCATCATTTTTCATTTTGAACGATCATTTAGGATTTATAACGAACTTGAGTTGGTTAGCAACAACAGTCGGGTTTTTTAAAGCTTGCTTATTGTTGTTATTAAATTCCTTGGTCTTTTATATAGCATCTTCTTCTTCTTCTTCTTCTTCTTTTGCCCCCGCGGCGACTTGAACAGCTACTTACGCGGGGATATGGCGTTTCCACGTTAAGTGATTTCGCCAGTGTCAAGTATATATAAGTATAAATCAATATAGCAATAAAACAATCCAATCTTCTCTAGGAAGATTGGGGGCAACGTTGTACGGTTATTTGTAGGTCAGAGGTCAAGATAGTTTTAACCTCTGCACCACTGCGAGTCCACTTGAAACGAGAAGAAAGATGCCAGATACACGAAATAAGTCCAAGTCTTCAATCACTGTGCGACACAAAGGCATAAAAAGTACAAATCACTATCAGAAAAGAACTTTGAACACCTAATTACCCAATAATTAAAGTCTAAAACAAATTACACGACCGCCATCTTTTAACGTTGCAAATGGCCCCCTATATAGCATCAAACGGAATAATAAAATTTGACACAACATTCAATCGAAAACGTCATTAAATTGATGGACCCATAACATTTTTACGACGGCAAATAGAATACAAGCAACATATCTACATATTGATTAGATTACGATGGATACGGACGAGACTTATACTGTGGCAACTCCTACTTTCAGTGCCTATATCTCTTAAGCGATCCAACCTATTTCTACGAAACCTAGCTAAAACCATCCCTATTAAACATTCTCTTAAAAAACCACGTTCAAAACAGTAGTTATGCTTGGGAGCTAGGATACCACATACAGACATACACATGTTAAATTTATAACATATTATGGGTTTACCCTTGAAATATCGAACCTGATTTCATAGAACGATTCACTTCGCCGAATTTTCATTTCATCGACAGGCACTTCCGCGTGCGGGAGCTTTATTTTTATTGTGGTCACAAGTCTAACCTAACCTAACCTAACCCACGTAACAAATGCTTAAGATAACCTGAAAACTATAAGGTTTCAGCAGAAATTAGTTCACGATGAAATGAAATTCGGTGAAATGACACATTCTATGAAATATTTGTCGATATTTCAAGGGGATCCGCTTTTTATAACACCCCTCTAATTCTTGGAAGAGGCTACTCGTAAAGATGTGGTAGATCACTTGTTTGGCTGTTTACATACATACATACATATACTCACGCCTTCGTTCCCAGAGTGGGGTAGGCAGAGCTACAGAATTACCAAAAACTCTAAAAACTTGTTGATAATTCTGTAACCACATTTTGCACAATTATTATTGTTTGGCTGTTTAATGATATAGATTCAAGATCAACCAATCTTCCTTTTCTTCGACATCATTTACTTGACACAACTTTTCTATCGGAGTAGTTACAACTGAGGTATGAGTGTAGGTATGAGGTGCGGGCGTGAAATACGACAAATCGCTTAATATAGTCACCATTGTCATGGTAGGCATCCAACAATATGGAGTGACGACCTTGTAAAGATCGCGGGAACGCGGTGGATGCGAAAAGCACAAGACCGGTCTGAGTGGAGAGCCTTGGGGGAGGCCTATGTCCAGCAGTGGACATCTTTCGGCTGACATGATGATGATGATGAGTCACTGTTGCCCTCTCACCTCATGATCCCGGCCCCGGTCGTCAATTAACGTCGTACGCCTATAGTCTCATCCCATGCTTATACATCATTTCGCTAACGCTCCATTGAGTAACGATACAGAGCGTTACAAACGTTTAAAATGTGTCGTTGCCTAACTTCTTAATCGATTGATTAATACGCGCTGTTAATTCTTTTGTCCCTAGTGTCACGATCATCGATACAGTTGTTCAATCGGCTTTATTTGACGAGCTTTGGTTTTGTTTTCTCTTTTGCTGATATGATTTATATATTTCCATGTAGACTGAGTTGTGACATCAACTTTGTTTATTCTCCTTAATTTAAGTTTCTACACGTCATCATCATCATCATGTCAGTCGAAAGACGTCCACTGCTGGACATAGGCCTCCGCCAAGGCTCTCCACTCAGATCTGTCTTTTGTGCTTTTCGGATCCATCGCGTTCCCGCGATATTTACAAGGTCGTCCCTCCATATTGTTGGAGGCCTACCTGCAGCTCGTCTCCCGCTTAGCGGATGCCACTTAAGAACCTTCTGACCCCATCGGCCATCAGTCCTGCGAGCGATGTGCCCCTGATGTGTTTCTACACGAATAGGTACAAATATTTGTATTTCAAATTTCATCAATCAACTTTCTACAATTTCAACTGTGCAATTCATCAGTAGTTATTTCATTTATTAAATAGGACTAAACATTTTGCTACACAGATAGTTTATAGAAGCAGGTCCCGAGGGGAAATTAAAGTTATGATCGATTTCTACGCGGACGAAATCACTGCCAAAAACTAGTAAAAGTACTCTTATGGGGATAGCCAGTTCTATATTTAATTGTTCATTTGTTTTACACACCTACTTCATTCCGATTACCAACAAGATCGATGATGTACATGATAGAACTATGTCAAAAGGCTGCAGTAATTACAATTCTAAAAATATTCTGAAGATTTAATTGATTACGTCACTTTGACATAGTTGCATAGTGACCCAAAAATTCATTTGTTTGTAACTTGAATCTATCATTGTCATTCCGGGTAATTTCTAACAACATTTATTATCACTCTGAAATATCAATTACTAGGTCCTTATTATACTCATCAATCTCAAACCTCCCACAATTCAAGATTAATTACCAAAAAAACAAAGTTTAATTGCGGAAAACATTAAAACTTATGCGACACTGTATTTCCCACGTCTTACAATACATACATGAGTAGGTACATTTGAACGTTGCGGTTTAAGAGTGTAGTAGTAAAGGCATACAAGAATGATTCAAAACTTAATTGACACGCACACGTCACAGTTCCTCCAAGAAACACTAAATTTAAAACTTTGTATGCCCCATCCCATGACAACTTGACAAAACGATTTCTTGACCGAAAAACCCCTGTCCACAAGTTTCATCATACACGCGATTACGGACGAATAAAATAGTTAAGGATTTAGAGAAACGAGCACACAGGCCATCTGATGGTAAGTGGAAACTGTGACCCATAGACATTCGCATTCACAAGACAGATACAAAAGTACAAATGCACTGCCAACAGTGCCAACCCGTAGGACTAAGATGGAATGCCTCTATGCTAGTCATTTCACCTACTGTCTTATCCGCAAACCGGAACACAACAATGCGAACACTGCTGCGTGGCGGTAGGTTAATGGATAAGATGGTGTACCAACCCGGACGGCCTGCACAAGGTCCTCCCACAATTTGTTATCGTACTTGCTAACACTCATACCTACGTGTGTGTAAACTGGAGACTATAGCGACTTAATGTGTGAGCCTTCCGTGTGGGCTCGGGCGTTTTGGCTGTGAACAACCTTGGATAACGGATGTCTTGGAGATTGTATTAAATTCAGCCAAAGACGCTTAGAAGAGATCGCATTACACAAATTGCTACCTACTGTAAAAAATATTTTTCTGCAGGAATAGTGTATTCGATAAAATTCAAAATTCAAAATATTTATTCCGTAAATTGGCCACATGCGGGCTCTTTTACACGTCGGTAATGTACACTGCATCTACCAGCGCTTCGGACAAGACCATCATTGCGGAGATGAAGCGCCGCCGGAAACTCCAGCAGAAGTTCATTTTTTCAATCATAAAAAACATAATTATACTTAAAAGTAAGTTACATTAAGTAATAATAAAATAATAAGGTAATAAAGTAATAAACAATAGATACTTAAAACTAGCAAAAATAATATAATAGATAGATATGAACAAAAGACCAAGAGTCATTTGGAGTAAAAGCCCTCCCTACCCAAATATAATAACAGAATTTATTCTACGCATACAAAATGGCGGGCCAAAACTTTTCAAACCATCTCTAAAGCAATCGTGATAAGGGATAAGCGGTGGAAAGATCTAACTGGTTTCATCTCGATCGATACCAATATCTTTCCCTGTGGTAAGACAGCTGGAGAAACTACTAGCATAGAGGCGTTCCACCTCAGTCCTCTAGGTTGGCAAACCATTCACAATCTTCAGATTGCTACCCTACTGCTATATCAGGATTAACAAACGGAACATTACTTCTATCTCTCTTTGTATACCACGCTCACCTAACCTTACTTTTAATCCTCCTGCTGTTTGCGCTGGGGCATACGAAACTTCGCTTAAAATGTGAGAGTAAGTACTAGGTGTCTGTGCGTGTCTAGACCTTGACATTTTTATCACCTAATTGTATCACAGAATATTTAATATTACAAATCATTAGGCGCTTTTCCTCACATCACATAACATCAACTAACATCTTAGTCCTCAGGGTTGGCAACGCTTTTGGAGTCTTTGGATTATATTCCTTACAATTCATCATATCTCTACGGGTCCCGGATCCCATCAGGTGGTCTGACTGCCCGTGTACCTTCTCCTTGTCATAAAAGAACAGCGTTTGTGATGTTACCTAGGTCATACGTACCCTCTCTGTACTTCCCTTTGTTTCGCCCCAAGAGATGCAAACCGATGTACTTGTAGCTCTGCGCCTAAACTGTCGAGTGCTCTGGGCCTGGCTGGGCCTGTCTATACCAAGATCATAGATAGGTACGTAAGAGCAACCTCTTGGCAAATAATGCATACATCCATACATACCTTCGGACCTGATTCCCAATGGGGTAGTAGGCAAAGACTATGGAACGCCAGGTGCACCGGTCTTAAAATACAACTTTCGCTTCCTCTACATACAACCTCTTCAACCACGCACGTCGGTTTCGGGTGCTTTTGCAATTTGGCAAGGAATGCTGCCCAAAAAACCAATACAAACAGTTTCTTCCAATTAGTCAGATGTCCAAAATTTTAAACAGTAAACAATGCTATTGGTCACAATCGTCGTCCATTTGGAATCGATACCATTAGTCGGTCGATTAGTATTCCGGAGATGCCAGTCATTGTCATTGTCGGCCAGATTATGGCACTTGGTACAGCGTTATTGCTCAGGGGACGCGTATTATGGTGGAACTTGGAAAGGTCTGGTTCGGGACTTGAGCAAAACTTTTATTGAATCGTTGTTATAGTTATATGAGTATACTCGTAGTTGCAAGTTGGCTGTGAACAGGGGGGTTATTATGACATGTTTATGCATTTCATTTTACGGCGAGCGTAAAGGACAGAGCTATAGCAGCTATATAGCTCTGTCCTTTTCTCTCAGTGAATACTGAACTGAAAAACTTGGTCATAATAACAGGACTGAGATCTTGTTTCATGTTTTGTGATTTGTTTCCAAAATGTCACTTAGGTAAAAAATAAGTATTTCAATGATGAATGATTATAAAGCAAAATATTTTTCAAACGAGTAAAAAATTCGTCAAAGACTTTATTGCGTATTTCGGTGGTCAAACTAATTTAGATAAATAAATATCCACACAAATTCTAAACTCTGAGACAAAGATGTAAATACTTATACTGTATAGACAAAATAATCATTTCAATACTTTGAAAAAACCCACGATTCAGAAACAAATACTAAACGAAACTGGGCCATCACGCGATCCCGTCCCGAGCTTCGAAGGCAGGGTCACTAACTAGCAATTTAAACCATCAGTTCTTATAAACTGCAATTGCAAACGTGTTTCAACCTTGGCTACATTTCAAGACAGCGCCAATGTCGCAGGCACCTAACTTCACATAATACCAACGAGCGTGTCCGACTTATGATGTTTAAGTATACTCTGACGGTGCGTTAGAAATTAGTTAATGACGATTAAGTCGTTCCTAAGTGACGATACTCAAGTTTCAAAAAGGAACAAGTTAATTGTATCTGAAATGTATCTACGGTGGTGAGAGAATCAAACCCAGAAAATGTCCAGGGTGCTGTTTTTTTTAATTATATTTACATATTGGAAAACAAACAGCTTAAATATTACAAAAAATATAAAATAATACTCATAACACATGAGCCAAAACAGTTTTCACTACTAGATAGCACAATTTATGCTCAGGAGTAAAATATCTACTTAAATACATAGAACATCCAAAACTCAACAAACACTCATTTTACTATATATTTTTGACCTTCAACCGCTCGAAAGTTTCACTAGGAACTGAGCAAAATCTGTGAAATCGTAATTTTGAAATTTCGAGCGATAGAAAATTTAAAGACGAGTGGTCCACACCATTCGATTTCAATTCTACCGCTCGTATTTGAAATAACGGTTTCACAGATGTTGCTCATTTCCTAGTGAAACGTTCTAGCGCTCCAAATTCAAAAAGCGGCCCGCAGAATAGTCCCGCGCGCATGACTTAGTTTCATACCGTGGTCGTGACCTCGCGACTTGGCTTCACGTCAAAACGCGATATAGTCGGTGTGACGAGAATTCGCTAGATGATCTTTACGTGGACGACATCCTGGAATGTTTGGCAACGCAACTCGTAGCAAAACTAAACTAAACTAAGCAGGTTATTTGTTTTTTTATTAATGTACTATTAATAGATTTATATAATGCTAGACTAAGTAGTATCATTGTAATATTAAATACATTTAAAAAATGACTGACTGCTGAGTTTCTTGCGGCGTTTCTTCTCAGCAGTGGTCTCCTCTTGTGAAGCGCTGGTAGATTATTGACGTGTAAAAGTGCCCGTGTGGCCTACTTACTGAATAAATGTCTTTTTCTTTATCTTATCTTTAATTATTAATATGCCGGTCCGTACCAAGCAAATAATTCGTGTTTTGTGCTTAGTTTGAGGACTAGGTCTTTATGAGTAGTAAGATTAAATAAATAATAAATATCAGCGGTACAATCTCACACAGCTGACATCCCATGAAACATTGTAAGTTTTTATTATAAATACTAACTAGTGAAAAACATGTAGATAGGTAGGTACACGATATTTTATAAAGCTGACCTGAAGCTGAAAGTTTCACTTGTAGTAGGAAATCTAAATAGGAGACGACATTCACCCAGCTGTTTATTCGATAAAATTTTCGATTTATATTAAATTTAATATGGTAAGTCATATATGGCGAATAGGTTGGCTGAAAATTTTCAGCCCAGTATATAATAATAATAAAAAAAAACCACTTTAAATAAAAAAAATGCAATTGCTTGTTTAATAGACAAATTACATAGCCAAAGAAGTGTAAAAACCTTGAACAATTAATATCAAGCCTTTGTGACGTGAATTATAGTTATATCATATTAACATCGATGTTGAATAACGTTGTTTTTCGTGACAAACGACGTTAACGTTTCCTTATTATGTTGTTTTAATTATCCTCGGTCTAATAAATACTACTTAGTTCCTAGCGCATGCTACTTTGTATAATTGCTATAACTATCGTTGCCCGCGAATTCGTCTGCGATGAAATCAAAATACTTTCTGCGGCCTAATTTATCACATTTAAAATATCATACGAGGGTCGGTTATTACCCCATTGCGAATTGTAAGCTATCGGCGATCGGCGTTTATAATATAATTATCTAAAATAGTAGTGAAATTGTTATTTAGAAAAGCTATGCTATTTTCTTATTTACCAAATTTCAAAACCACTTATCATTTACAAAATGTATGCGCCGAGTAAATTATAGAATTACAATAATTAAAAGCTTTTAGAGTATACCTAATAAATAAATCAAATTACAAATTTAATATCAAATATTTACAACACAAAAAAAACTTTGTGTTTGCGTTCTTCAATGGAAATTTAATTGCCTGTAATTTTTTTATATTTATAAACTAATATACCATATCGTGGTTTAACGATGCGATGTTAAAACTATTAGTGACTTAATAAAAATACAATCAGTATATCAATTGAAAATGGCTAAATTCCATTCCATCCTAATCGAAAGGAACATTCCAAAATTAAAACGAAAGTACTTTACGTACGACTCCGTCTCTATTTACGGAGTTTTCCAATTTATACTAAAGTTTAGACGACGCGCTGGCCTAGTTGGTAGTGACCCTGCCTACGAAGCTAGCGGTCCTGGGTTCAAATCCCGGTAAGGGCAGATATTTGTGTGATGAGCGCGAATATTTGTTCCTGAGTCATGGATGTTTTCTATGTACTTATTAAAGTATAGATTTCTCTATATAAGTATTTATATCGTTGTCTAGTACCCATAGTACAAGCCTAGAGCTTAGTTTGGGACTAGGTCGATTGGTGTGACATAGTCCCCTGATATTTATTTATTTATTTAGTTCCTGTATCTACAAACCGGGTCATCGAGCACTATAAAATCCCCGATCGATCGTCAACACAATAAACGTTTATCCGTCGATAATGTCCAATGAAGGAATGATCATGACATCGAACGTCATGATACAAGACGCTGCAAAAACAATACAAAACCTCCGTGACCTACGTCTTGATTACGTAAGTGATTGCTATCAGCTGTCATTGCTATGAGAATCTTGATTTTTTTTTCGATATTAAATCGTGCGGCGTTGAGCTTTACCAACATATCGGGGCAGTTTTTATTTTAATATATTTTCTATTTGTATCAGCTGCGTATTTTTTTGAACTGGGAAGTTAGGTTAGGACTTTGCGGAATGTAATTTAAATTTCGTTTTCAACAAATCATTAATTGGCGAAACATACAAATAAAAACAAAGCTATCAATGTATTATTTTATGTTTCATTTAGACCAATGAACTTAGTTACCTACCTATTTTAATGGTACAAAGAGGTTAAATAGTGTTTAGGTTTGTATGGTGAAAGGGGTAATCTCTGGAACTAAGAATATTTTTTTCGATTTTTTTACTAATAAAAACCACACAATCCCTGACTCAAATAGCCATTATGATTTAAGTAGGTGTGCTACGGAAAAGTATAAGCGAAGCGAGGGGATCGCTAATATCGCTTAAACTCATGCTCGATTTTTACATAAAAAAATTTAAGCTAAATCTCTTGGATTCAAATAAAACATAAGTAATGCTTCACGCCTGTCTCCCAATGGGGTAGGCAGAGACTATGGAACACCAGGTGCATCTAAACATCCAGCTAATAAAAAACAATATTATAACTCTAAACAATAATAATATTATAATAAACAATCGCTATGACACGTAATAACCGGCTGGTGGGGAGCCGGCGCGTCTGCGCGCGCACGTGGCTCACCTGTCGCAGCTCCCGGCACTCACGCGCACGTTCATGTTCGGTTTACGCACGAGTTTGGACGTTTTGTTTGTAGCTGTGAGCGCGGTGAGTTTTTTTTGTTTTTGTTTTGAGAGTGTTGATGTAATTAGATGTGGTATGTTTTTGGTGGGCTTTTTTAAAGTGATTTGACTAATCTAAGTTTATTTATATCATTTGGAATTAAAAATACTTTTGATCTTCTTACATAGTATAAAACCAATTCGCTTTCCGCCATCTGTCCCTCTGAACTTTTAAATTATTATTTTTTTATTCAAGAGGAAGATTTTTTGGACGTAGGTATATTTAAGAAATTCTAGATTATTTACAGGTGTTACAGAAAACACTAGTTTTTTTAATAAATCACTCTATTTGATGCACAATTTAAATCTTTTTAAATCTTATCCAGTTTGATACTATCCTTGGGGACAAACCCGTAAATCATTGACGTTTTGACGTTTAGATAGGACAAACAAACTCCACTTTTTGTTTTTAAATATTAGTTTCGATTTAAATCATTAAGCTAATGTGTTTTTTATGCAAATCCTCGGTTCTGAAAATATACATGTAAACCTTGATTGTAAGGCCATATAAATACATGATACATAATTAAGATGAATAAATAAACAGCAATAAGATAAAGAAATAAATAACTACTAAAATTTTGCATCATGGAAGCTTGAAAGCGATCATGGTCGTTTAATTCAATTTTTTTCTTACTAGCCAATCCGACAGATGTGGTCCGGACTATTTTATAATTCCCTTTAAAACCTTATTCGGACTATAACGAAAAAAAAACGTTTTAAATAAGGTGTAATTTTGTACAATATAAAGGATATTCAATGTCATGTCACGGAATAAATTGAAAGATTTATTATTCTTGTATTTGACATTTGTTTGACCTTTAAGTTTTTAAAATCTTTGCATTGCAAGAACCTTGCCAGTCGTGTCTTGTTTTACCAATTACCTATTTACTAGAATTTAAACTTTAGTTATTGAGTGTTTATGAATAAGAGCGTTACAATTAAAGGTAATATTTTTTCAATATTTTCACAACACATTCATTATGTTTTAAACAACTTTAATTGATTTCATTAATTAAATCAAACTGCACCTCTATATTCTTATTATACACTGGCTACTAACAATTGATTTATATAATTTTATAAGTAAAAGTGAACCGCTACACTTTCGTAACTTTATGTTGTATGCTTATGTTAGTACTTAGGCGGAAAGACAATCACTTTCAAGTTTCAGCAGTCGAGTGCAACCAGCCGTGCATAATGCATACTGGCCTATATGCTAAATCACTGGTTTTTCTTGTTAGAGAAAAAAAAAGTGAAGCCAAATTTGGAACACGCCCGCTGAATTTCAAATTTCGAATTTAATTTTGGAACGCAAGACTCTCTGTTTAGGAATAATAGAGTTTGAGGTTTGTTTAAAATCATAGTTTTTAGATTGATATAAAATAAACAATAGGATTTTTTATTTATAATCACTAATCATTTAGTTTATAAATGTAATATAAATGAAATTAATACTGTGTTACTGTAGAAAGACGACGCGCTGGCCTAGTTGGCAGTGACCCTGCCTACGAATCTAGCGGTCCTGGGTTCAAATCCCGGTAAGGGCAGATATTTGTGTGATGAGCGCGAATATTTGTTCCTGAGTCATGGATGTTTACTATGTATTTAAGCATATATTTATCTATATAAGTATTTATATCGTTTTCTAGTACCCATAGTACAAGACTAGTTTGGGGCTAGGTCAATTGGTGTGAGATTGTCCGCTAAAAAAAACAAAAAGAAAACTGTAGGTACAAAGTTAAATAAAGTAATAAGTAGTTTTTCTAGGCTTCCGGTAACCGGGGAGGGAAGATGGCCAATTGAAAGATCTCCAGCTTTTACTTTTGATTTATTCTGTTTATCAAATTTCTTAAATAAGCTAGATTCTGATGTGAACGTCTGGATGATTTTTACTTGTTTTAAATTTATGTAGGTATGTTAAAACAGTAAAGTGACCTGTGTGGTCTCCGGGTTAGAATAGTGCCACTCCACGTCTTCTCGTGGATGTCGTAAGAGGCGACTAAGGGAATAATAAAGGTTTCTAGTACTCTTAGGCAATGGGCTTGTAACCTGTCACTAATACACTGGTAAACATCTTAGCCTGATTGTGCAAAACGTGGTTACAGAATTATCAACAACTTATTTAAGACTGCTTGGTAATTCTGTAGCTCTGCCTACCCCACTCTGGGAATGAAGGCGTGAGTTTATGTATATGTATGTTAGAACAGTAAAGCATGCTTAAGCTCGTGACAGACTTTTTTTTAGACATTGACATATTAATAGGCGGTCTAAAGTGGTATATTAACATAAAGTTAATATATTTGCGCGCCTTCTAATCCTTTGATTTATTTGGGATTTAAGATTTGGCCCGGTTCAGTGCCCAGCCTTCCTAATTTATTTTAATAATGGAGCCAATTTTTCTCAACACTGAATGTTAAGCAAAAACTCGTTTTCATAGTTGACATCCTATTAACCTCGACCTTTATATGTCTGTTGAAATACATTGGAATCTAGATTCCATGATAAATTAAGTAGTATATTTTTTACTGTAGATGTTATCGATGGTTTAAATATTTTGCGTTACTTGCCCAGCACAAGACACGATCTAAATTATAATCGAATAATGCGAATATTATCATGTACCTTACAAGTAAAAAAAAAATGCAGTGATTAATTATTATTATTTTCTACTCGCGTACTATACCTAAACCGCAAATATTGATATCTTTAACGGTATCAGAATACCACGTATAGCGTAACGAAAGCGCGAAAACAATTCTATAATGAGCGTTGCCATGGTAATAACAGTTCTATAATTATTATTATCAGACATGCCCGCAGTAGAATTTGAAATGCCGAAATCTTAACAAATAATAAGATCAAACATTGTTTTAACCTAGACAAAAATACAGTTTAAAATTTAAACATAATATGTATTTAAATTATATTGCCTTTAGCATGTTATTGTGTTGTCAATATTACGATAGCTCTTATTTACTTTACTTACAGTAATGGTGGCCGAGTAAATATGTACACCGTCAAAAGCTGTTTTACCCTGTAAAATAGAGGAGCCCCTGGGCATCTATTCAACGCGGTAAACCACGTTGATTTTGACATATTAATTGGGTCAATCAACTTTTATTTGTAGCTCGTTGCCATGGTGACGTCTCCTGGGTCACTCTTTGAAACTATGATTTTAAAGGATATAAGTCCACTAAAAATCAGATTAGTAATTACAAACCCTTTCCTTCATAGGTTTGCTCCCAAGTGTGCTAGTATTATAATTTATATTTTTTTTTACTATGAAACTCTAGCGTCATAGCGGACAGACAGGACAGTCGGTATTTACAGCACTGGGCTGGCCTGCACCGCATATTATGTACTTACTAACTAATCTAAACACTAATTTATTTTTAAGAAATATTGTTACTAACTGACTAACTGTAATATGGATGTAATAATTTGTCCTAGGGATGCAACGATACCGATACGATAATCGTATATCGGCGATTATCGTAAACCTTTACGATCATTCGTTATCATAAATATTACGATACGATATTTTTACGATACATTTATTAAAAAAAAAAAAAAAAATACTGTTTCGGTTGAAACGAAACGCATAACGCGTCAATTTCTGAACGCTTCGCATCCGTCACTTTTGGCATTGACAGTTTTAAGCAGGAGTGAGGTTAGGTTTAGGTTATGTTTATTTTCTCCACAGCAGGACTGATACACAGTGATGAAAGAAACCGACTTAAGGGAAAAAACTTACAAATGTTGTGTTTTCTGAATAAGAATTTGCCAGTAATAAATTACGACTACAATTAAAATTAATTAATAGTCAGTAAATGTAACAAATAGTAACAATTTAAAATATAAGTTAATGATGAAAATTGATAAAATTAATAAATATATTGATTAAAAATGCATAACTTTTTTTTATACTTTTATCTTACAATAATAACATGCAACAAAGCTTCCAATAAATCCATCAAAATGGTATTAAAGAAGTATCGTAATGCATTCGTATCGTAATTCGTTATCGTATTTGGCCATTACGATGTATTCGTCATTCGTATTGGTACCTATCGTAATAGCCGTATCGTTGCATCCCTAATTTGTCCGATTTTTTTATTTTTTTTTATCACTGTTGTCTCTTGGCTTACGGGACAGAATAACACCAACAAAAAGTTGATCCACCCATTTACTTGTAACTCTGCCGCCATTACTATGATGTAATTAAGAGCTGTCAAAACTTAGACAATATGGACACTCGTACGTAGAATATCAGCCCTGGGGGGTTACCATGACATACTAAAGCAGTTCAGTTTAAGCTGAGAGAAATGGACAGAGCTATATAACTGGGGTGTGTAATGTTTAGCATAAAAACAAAAGGTCTAATGATCATTTGACATAACACGAATTGCATAATTTCGATCTGTATAATAAACCATCGATATAATAGTCATGATGTATAAAACGAAATGCATAATTTCAAAAACTATAATGTTTATAATTATAATTTAGTTTTAAGTTGTTGTATTAGTCTTGTGTTTTCTAATAAGTTATTTACTAGTAGTAAGTTATTAAATTAATGTGAACTCTTTGAGCAAAATGATGTGTTAACTTTAGGTGGAAACTGTTTAGGCGTATGAATTACGCTCAGTTGTTATTCTAGGTGTAATATATCTGCTGTATGTTTCCCTTTGCAATAAATAAAAAAAAATAAAAAAAAATGCTAGCGGCTTTCTTTACTGTTTAGAAGAAATTGATTTAAATGCATAATAACAAGAAAAATATAGTTATACCTACTAAATGAGTGTTATGTTATTCGATCGTATGCCAGATAAAATTATACAATTGGTGTTTATGCCTTTCGGGGTGAGTTCAAAGAAAAAAAAAAAAAAAACTTATTGATGCGCACCCATATAACTGCTATAGCCCTCCTTTACGCTCGCTGTAAAATAAACTGCATAACTAGGTCATAATAACCCCCCTGGTCTTTTGAGTATTTCACAGCTTTAGCAAACTCAAACTAATCTAGAAGTTATACCTATGTAGGATTATTTGTATACATATTATTTATGCCAATGTGACACAGATTATAGACAACCTGAATAGCGCAGGCGCGGGCGACCTTGTACCTTGCCGTCATGTCACACGACTCAAGCGCATCTTCTATTCTATTTTACAACTACAATCATAGTTCAACTTTTAACTACGCGTAAAAGCAATATGTGTGATAATTGGGATTGTTCATAGTTTTACAATTACTGTAATTCGAAAACCATTTCTAGGAACAGGGTTTTTAAGCCGTTCTGCGTTATTTTTTTATCTATTCGGATATTTCGACAAAAGTATATTTGGGTCATTCTATTTTTCAGTGTACATTTTTGGTTATAGTCTGATAAAAAGTATACCATATTATGAATCCGCGTCTAAATAAATAACATAAACTTAGAATGTTTAAGTTTAACGGTTTCCAAAAAAACAACTCTTCAATTACTCAATGATCGTTAAATAATCTTGGTAACTCAGTGGTAAATTGCAGTCTTTCCATAGAAAAGGCGGGGACATCAACAGCCACTGCGTTATTGACATTATGGTTATTACAAATAACTTTTTATGTATTAGGACAATTCTAAATATAAGCTTATTTACGTCCCTCTTCGAGTTTCCAGTTAGAAAATGGTGCAATTCAACGTTTTTGAAATAAAAATTGTTTAGTGCGAATGTGACTAAAAATGTATGTACAACGAAAAGTAGAATGGCCCATTTAACCTTTGTTTGACATTCGATTTCGGCTTGAAGCCCTAGTAGTTGTATCTTACGGGTTAGGCGAAAACCGCTTGAAATAGTATGTTTTAATACACTATTACAATCACTTTTTATCATTAGATATCATTTAATGGTTGTGATTTCTTAGAAAATGCCAACCCAAGTTTAAAATAATCATGTCATCCTTAAAAAAATCGCTAAATAAATAAAGCTATTAAAACAAAACTATTGGGTCAAATACAAAATAAATGAAATTGGTCTCTTAAAATTACCTATTCTTTCGAATTAGAATGTAAAAATCATCAGTTATGTTTTTTGGTCTATCCCAATTGTTATGCTTTTGGCACGATAATAATTTTACCTACGTTAATATAATAAAAATAAAAAGTAGGATTCGGAAATTCGGATATTGTTGGCGTTTAGGTATTAAACCGTTATAAATTGGAATAAAGACCGATGTATTATACCTCTAATTGAAGCTGTTATAGTGTTTACTTGTGCATAGATTAATAAATATCTGTAAATACATTTGGTTAAGTAAAAATAATAATAACGTATACAGTGATCAATAAAACTGTTTCCTTAAAATAAACTTTTTGTACCAGAAACTAAGTATAGTATAAACGTCGTGTTTTTTTGTCACGCATTATTAATTAAATATTCAACTCATTAACTAATTTTTTTTTAGTTATTATGTTATGTTAGGAAGCTGTATCCGTAATCTTACCTACTGTTTAAAGAAAGACAAAATCTTGTATATTCGAATATTATTCAAATGTTTTTCATCTCGTGCTAATCTATGCTGTTTGCAACCGGTATTGCATAAAATTACTATTTAAAATACGTTACCTTGTACTGAAATTAAACAAAGTATTGCGGCTACACGAGTTAAACTCTGTTACGTATATTTAAAATAGGCATTTCTATGCCTAGTTGATGGAACACGTGAGTTTTTAGTATTTAGGACTAAAAAACTTTAATTATTAGCTATATACTAATGACAATAATAATAATGTTATGATAGGAAGTTTATTGCTATTTAACGCATTCCACAAAATAACGTAGTTGTGGATTTAGTTTGATAGGCATGGGAAAGTTAGCAGCAGTTAACTTAACTATCAGAATTATATATTATGGTATTTTTTTCCTTTTCTCTTTATATCTCTCTCGTAAGGTTTTGGTTTGTTTTCTTGCGGAAACTACGCAGGTTATTTGTTATATTTTTTAATTTAATATTTATTGATTTATATAATGCTAGACTAAGTATTACCATTGTAATATTACATTTATTTAAAAAAATGACTGACTGCTGAGTTTCTTTCGGCGTTTCTTCTCAGCAGTGGTCTCCTCTTGTGAAGCGCTCTGGTAGATTCTTGAACTTACTGAATAAATGGCTTTATTTTTCATCTTATCGTTATACGCAAAATAGCAAGTTAGGTATTCAATCAAATCACTTCTCAATTATACAGTAATCTTCAATGTGTTAACTTCAATCAAAAGTCAAAACACTAAGCAAGATAAATAAACAAAGCTCCAAAAGGCTATATTAGCCACCATTACATAAATGTGTGCTATGATTTCATAGCTAGTCGTGAGTGGAGATGATACTTGACACTATAAATAGTGGGGTTACGCAACCAACTTGTTAATTACTTTTGTAAAACCTTAAAAGGGCCTCTGGCGACATTATTTATTTGTGTTCGTGGTTTACCGTTATGATTGTTTGTAGTACCATCGGTATTGTGTAGTTTAATTTAGTATTTTTACTAATTTTACACCTTATTTCTTTATCAAAATTAGGTACCTAAAAGTTTTTTTTTTAATAATTGCTTACTCTCTAGAAGCCTTAATAATAATCTCGCCAAAACTAAATTAAATGCAATAAAATCATCAATAGTACTAACCTACTTAATTATAATTAACATCACCTCAAGCTATATTCAAAGGAAATAAAATCAAAATACCTTTATATTTTGTAAGTAACAAATTGTCTCGTAGGTTGGTATCACATTTACATAAACTCAACTTCTTTTCACAACATATTACCAAACGATGCATCACAAATAACGCACAGGCGTTTTTCCAAGCATCATCGAAAACGTCGACCATAAAATATATTTTTTCCCATCACAGTTAAATAACAATTTTATATTTGCAGCTGGCCACATACACATTTACCATCAACCTTTTGAACAAAGATTTAAGTCAACGGCAAAGGGAATTTGGTTCTCAATGACGAAATATAGCCAAAAGGTTTATTTATTGTGAGAGATATATCGTTTTATAGCCGTATCTTTGAAACGTTTTACTATGCTAATTATGTAGGTGAAATGTACCTCATTAAACCCCTACAGAATGGTGTCGATATCGACAAAAATAACTAGACCTCTTCCATAAATAAACTATCTAGATACTGAGGCTTTCGTTTGACTGGATCTTTTGAATTCACATTCAGCGCTCGTATACCTTTCTCACTTATCTATCGTGTGTGGAATCTAATTTATAAAGAAATGGTACGATTATTTATCATTGGCATTTTATAATTATATACAACCTTAATAGACTAGCTAAATACGTAGACAATTTTAAAAGATGCGAAGAGCGATCTGTCAGTTTGACAGTTTGTAATTTTTCCCGCGCGTTTTTTGGAATGTGGCGTAATTAACAATCTGAGATTCGTAAACTCAAAAAAAGAACAATAACCTTCAAGGGAACTTTATGGTATAAAGTATGCATAGCATAAACAGTTTTTTGTGTTTTTTGAGGTTATTTTAGGTTGATTTCGATTGTTTTTTAATCGATTAGAAGAACGATACTAACAAACTTCCCGTTATTAACAACTGCAAGATAACTGAAGTTAACTGCGTTTTAACCGACCGCGGCGAACGCGTTAATTGTTGCTATCGCGAGATTTCACGGCGTGATCCGTTTCAAACTAACTTATTAAGCTATTATGATGCGACAACAGTTTTTAACCGTTTTAGATTAACTATATTTCTTTATTGTTTAGTACAGGCACAACTGAACAGTTATAATGACAAACTTTGTGGAACAAGCGAGTTCATACATAGGTGTCGGTACACTTTAGTACCTTGTCCATTTAATGTCATGTATGAATTGTCACAGCGATTATAGTGACAAGGTACTAAGGTGTACACATGTTTATGAACTCGACTGTAATGTGATTCTATGTTTGTTTAAGGCAAACGAGCACACAGGCCATTGGATGGGTAAATGTGATCTAAGATCAGTAGACACTTGTAATCCCCAAAACTCTCAATGTTAAGATTGCAATCTTGAGATTGCAAATATGTTGCCAACCCTGAGGACTGAGTTGAAATGTCTCAATGCTAGTAGTTTTAGCGGTTGTCTTAACCTCACATCGAAACATAAGAATGCAAACACTGCTGGTTAACTTTTACGCCAACAGTAAAAAAAATACACTGGGTATTTACATACCAAATTAAGACACAAACACAGATAAATGGACAGGTTGACCAAAATAAATCACGTTAATCTAGTATTCAGATTAAAATAGAAAACCACTTTTTAAGCAAATAATGAACAAACTCGAATGCAAATATTAACACACCTTAAAGTAAAATATTTCTAACGGGTATCAAACCGTATGCTCCAAAAAAAAAACACCAACAATATTATATTGAAAACTCGACTCTGCTTCTTTGAAATAAGGTACACACTAATCAATTAATTTCAATGCCAAATACTCAATATTGTGCCTATTTTATATTGGATTTGGAAGGTTTAGTACTGAACGTGAGAAAAAACAAAGCTAGGTGATGCGCAAATACATTGCTTGCTCAGCTGTGCATCGATTTACTTACGACAAGTAAACATGGTATCAATGGCAAGGGACTTTAAAGCTTATGTGTACTGCATAAGGTTTAGGGAAACGGTCATGATGGTGTGACCTACGTTGCTTAAATATTGTATGTGCTTGGCACAGTTTTCAAAGTTTCCTAACACTGTTATGTTTAAGAATACTTTGACGAGAGATTGCGAGATATGAAGGGACTCTTCTGATAGATTTCGTCCACGTAAAACACGTTTGTGAAATTCCGTGGTTCCGAAATTCCATGTGAAAAGAAAAATCTAACTACCCTGTACCTACCCATATAAATTAGTTTACTTTTACATAGAATTGGTAATATATTTTTGGACATTGGCGAGTTTTTCATAAAAAACCCTATGTAGGGTCCGTTTTTGATAAAGTCGATGATCTAATGATTGATTAGCAATGCCATGGATGATGAAACAATTGTCTCTCTACTTTTTTTTAAAATAGCCAGCCATCTTGAAAATGCTATAAATGTAAGAAGATCGTCACTGAAATTTTATAATAATTTCTTAAAACAAGTAAAATTGTCAGCAACATTGAATTTTTACTCAAAAACTACTGGCTAATGTCGTGAATACCACTTAAGAAAATAGAAGTTTGTGTTCCAAGTGAAACTCTTTTGCCAAACTATAATATGTTGAAATCGTAGAAGGTAAACACCAAGTCCAAACAAACATAAATAGGTTAGTAATGTATGTATCCAATAGTATTATTGACGAGCCGAGCAAGGACATCCTTTTCGAAGTCGGACAATGGCTGCCATGGCCGGCCGTCCTGAATACGCAGTAACAATAATAATAAGCTGTATAGATATATTATAGGAAAACCGCTTCGAACCAGTTCCAACTGAAACTCTGTATCTCTTAAAATAAATAAATATCAGGGGACAATTTTGCAAACATTGACCTAGTCTCAAACTTAGCTCTGGGCTTGTTCGAAAGGAACTACGTCAACAATAATCATAAATACCTCCTATCTTTTATCGAATTTTAATTAAGCGATTCTATCATTTCATCGAACTTAATTTCATTGAACGCTATTTTCTGCCAAAACTAAGATGTTTTCAGGAAATCTTAAACATTAATTAATTACGTAGGTTAGGTTAGGTTAGACTTGAGACTGCCAAAAAAAATACTCATGCGGCTAGAAATGTCTTTCGATGAAAAGACAATTATACGTTAGTTAAATAAATAAATAAATAAATAGTTGAAAGTAATAGTTACATGCTCAAAAAATAAGGTTAGAAAACATTCAAGGAACAAATTACTTGCGCTTGTCAGTCCAGAGATCGGAATATGGGTGTCATTACTCTCAATAATGTGGACATGACTCGAAAGATTTTAATTAAACAAATTAAATTACATTCATTGATTACATACCCTAAAAATAATGCGTAGAATATTTAATTTTATTTAATAAAAAGAAACCGTGGTTAGTTTACTCCTTTTCAACGTTAAAATAAACTTACGAGGTGAAAAGCTTATTTTGCAATCCACGGATGTTAATGGAGCAAGCTTAAGTAGATTAACCTTTCGGTACCCGCCGGCTCCCAAAGGAGCCAGTAACAAAAAGTATTTTAATTCTAATTTAAGACATTAATGACTGTTTTGTTTTTTCGCTATATGTATCGGGTTTCGAAAGGTTAATAATAATGGTCACTCCTCACGTCTTTGTATTATTTATTTATTATTGACCTGTAAAGGATCAAGATTAAGGTTCAGGTAACAAATCAATTAATGTAATTTAATTTGTTTAATTAAAATCTTTGGAGTCATGTCCACATTATTGCGAGTAATGACACCCATTTGTCAGATCTCTGCTTATCACACAAATTAGCTTTGTAAGCAGGATCACTAACAACTAGGCCTACTACGTTATCTCGTTGATAAAGTCTCATAAATTCACATCTCTAACATGATCTTAAGATGACATATAATTTTTAGGATATTTTACCGCTGCCATATTCTTGTCCTTTGGGTGACAGCAATAATGGACACTTACTTCTTAATTCAAAGACCATAAGGTTAAGCATCTGCTGGAACAAGCGCAGTCGTAAATCGATTTAACACACATCGCCATACTTATCTGTTACGTTTCATATATTTATATTACGTATTTACGTATATTTATATTTTATTTATATTTTTTATTTTTTATACGGGTCCCGTATCGTGTATATATTTTACTTAAACAGTTTTTTTTGCAACGCTTTTTTTTCTTCGCACCGTTCTTCTTTTTCTGTTTCGCCTACTGGTTGACTGGTAGAGAATGCCATTGGGCATTAAGTCCGCCATTTGTACTTTATTGTATTTAGTGCAAATAAGTTTAAACAAATAAATAAGGTTACAAATTGCTCAAAAAAACTAATGCAACATGAAGTGTCAATCATTGGTCCTTATTAATTACTAGTTCCATTACTCTCCAAACATCCAAAACCTCTTAATTAGACATCCTCCACGTCACTTTCACAACGTTGGTTGCCCAAGCCGTTCCAGTTTAAATGACAGTGCCGTCAATGTTACATGTTACTTACATGTTGCGTTGGGCAATGTCACTAATGTTACGCTTCGATTTACGGCCATGCTTCGTCCGGGAAATGAACAGTGCCAAGGTTTTGGAATAGGAAATTTTATTGAGAGGGAGATAGAACTTTTTTTCTTGGCGAGTTTACTTTCTTGGTTCACTCTTGCGTCTGTCAAGTGAGTCTGTGAGTTTAAATTTAGTACACATATGTAAATTAATGACCCAAGCACAGTTGTGTTAAGTAAATAAATATATTTTTTAAATAAGGGTCATTTTCGGGGGACAAATTAGGAAATTGAAAAAAAAAGTTATGCAAACCTTACTGTGTCACATATCAAATGAAAGGGCTCGTTATGAGAATCTCAAATAGGTTTGATTTTATTGATGAAAGAAGAAGAAAGGTCCCCACCCCTGATCTACGAAACTATGGAGCCTACAATTTTGGAAAAACGACTCACGACCTACATACATACATACATACATAAACTCACGCCTTCATTCCCAGAGTGGGGTAGGCAGAGCTACAAAATTACCAACAACTCTAAAAACTTGTTGATAATTCTGTAACCACATTTTGCAAAATCAGGCTAAGATGTTTACCAGCGTACTAGTGACAGGTTGCAAGCCCATCGCCTAACATTACTACAAGCCTATATTCCCTTAGTCGCCTCTTACGACATCCACGGGAAGAAATGGAGTGGCACTATTCTAATACTTTACAATAGTATAAATAACGTATTAAATATTTACAAATGTAGTAAATTCGAAGTAAAGAATAAAGTAAGTAAATGGTTGCAAACTCTTAACTATGATGAAACAGAAAAACTTCTACCGAACAGCAAATGATCAAAACTCCTCCACACACACACACACACACACACACACACACACACACACACACACACACACACACACAAACACACTCACACAAACATACACACACGCACACACACACACACATACGTACGTATTTAGGCGTCAAGGTAGATGAACACTTTTCTTGGACGCATCATGTAGATTTTATTTATAGCAAACTTAAAGTTCTTTTGGGAAGATTTTATTACTTAAGATTTAAAGTGCCTTTGCATATACTAAAGTATTTATATGTATCCCTAGTGGAATCAATAATTGGTTATGCTCTTGATTGCTATGGGTTAACGACTAAAACTAATTTAAACAAACTAGAATGTATGCAAGTAAGATTTCTAAAACTGTTAGTTACTAATAAAATTAAAGATAAGAATAAAAAAGATTATAGAAATTTGTTCAAAATTTGTAATATTTTACCGGTGAGCCTTAAGCATAAATATTTATTAGTATTAAATAATCACGGCTGTCGAGAGCATACCCAATTACAATTACACCGTAATGATGCTTGTGATACCAGGTCGATGTCGGCTGGCAAGTTTGTTGTGCCGAGGGTCATTAATTACTACGGCGATAGGTGTCTCCAGAAACGCCTACCCTATATACTCAACAGCCTGCCCACTGACATCAGGCAGGAAGCCATTAAAGCAAAGATTGGTAGAATGCTGTATAGTTACCTTATTAAAAACATATAGTAATTTAGGATACTTTGTGCTTAGATTAATTATAGATTTATATTCTTAATAATAAGAGAGTAGAGACTGCTCGATCCCACAGTCAAACCGTGGAAACGGTTTTGTGGGACATATGTTCCTATATATAATGTAATTTCATCTTTTTTAATAAATAAATAATAAAAAAAAAAAAAAAAAAAAAAACACTACATACATTTTGTTCTTAATGAGTATTTTATTACCACGAAGTGCTTTCTTTTGATTGGTTCTAAACTATACTCAAATAGCTCTCACGTGTGGAACACTGGCTTTCCAAGATACAGGCCTTTGCCTAGTTTGGAGATCACGGTTTAACAATTAATTGTGCAATAGTTATTAGCAACCTACTTTAAGTGCTTATATTAATTTGACTTCGTGTACAATCCTTTTACTTAAAATAAATAAAAATTTATTTATTTTATTTATTATTATTTTATTCTATCCCAGTAACCACACGGGATATCACGACCTTTTTAATTATTATTTTATTAGCAAGGAACCAACAACTGTAACCTTGAATGTACCTATTCGTTAAACTTAATAGGTTAGTAACCAACAAAAAAGTTATGTCAGCTTAAGTTATGTTAGTTTAAGTTACATAAGGATTTTTTTTTTAGTTTTAAAATCTCCAATTTTCGAACATTTTAATGGACTAAGTACTCTTTAAGCTCCGCGGACCAACGGTTAGGAACTTCTGGGGGCCTAGACAAGAGGCAAACGCCGTTTTCGCTTTTCTGTTGAATCGCTGTCAAATGTATGAGATCACGAATTGGTCACGTGGTTTATCGAAGAGAATAGCTAAGTGGCTAGCCAAAGTACTTGTTTTCGTTTTTCTGCAATATTTCTAAACGAACAGAAAAACGAAAAGAGCTGTCACAATGACATAATCCATACAAATGGCTAGTCAAGTGGCCCTTTTGACGTGCATTCTGTTCTGTATTCTGCCGTACGATGTAGAAAACTATTCGCACGCCGAAGACTTGCAGAAAAGCGCTAAGCGTTTCGAGTAAACAATTCAAAATGGCTGATACTTCTGATCTTAAGAATGAACCAACTCCACCTGTCTGTGAACGGATACGGATTATCTTACCTACTTGTCTATCCTATCTTTGATCTGAAGCTACCCTTGGCCTCTGACAGTGGATCAGGGCCCTTATTGTCAAAACACGTGCATCTCGATAAGACACGCGAAAAAGTCATGACTGGGACGTGAGACGAACATTCTGACGGTTAAGATAAGAAAAATTTAAATTAAAGTAAAGTTTTTTTTAAGTGTGGATGGTTTAAAATTTTTGTTCGCCTAGGTTAGAGGACAATGTGCTAGAAGGAATAGGAATTCTTTATTGGTAAGCACATACAAAATGTCTGTGTCATATATGAAATTCTCGTGTCACTGTGTTTGTAATTAAACTCCTCCGAAATGGCTCGACCGATTTTCGTGAAATTTTGTGTGCATATCGGTTAGGTCTGCGAATCGGACAACATCTATTTTTCATCCCCCTAAATTTTACATACATGGCAAAACAACGTTTGCCGGGTCAGCTACTATCTTATAAAATAACAGAAAAAAATAAAGCAAGGAAGAAGAAAGAGATTCCGTAAAACCACACAACTATGGTCTTAGCGTTCAACAATTGACAAGATTTCATATTTTCAAGACTTTAATTTTATTCGTTTTATAGATACTGTTTGGAAGGAGGAAGACACAAATAGTTTTATTTTTTCCCTAGGATGTATAATTATTTTATTATTAATTTATTAAGATGTTCTTATTCTAAAAGGGCGTAACTTCATTTCTACGACACAATGGACATATTACGTTAGTCCAATCTGTATAAAAAAAAGTTTTTCTTTTTAATAATGGCGGTCAACCGATCTCAAGTATCTATCCATCTGTCAATAGTGTCAATGTCAAACTTGAAGTATGACAGCTTTTTTTCTCGTGAAAAAGGCAATGGTATTATATCTATTCAGGCATAGTATTGGTAAAACTCGTTTTTTTTTTTAACTTGTAATTTTGTCAATAAAGAAAAATAAATCTAGATAAATATTTTGCCGTGTTCAGGAGGCAAAACCCTTTCGATTCGTTTAGTAATTTGCAGGTGTCACCAAAATGAAATGTTGTCAATTAGTCCAATTTTCCTCATTACATTCTTAAAATATGATTTAATTTAAAATGCTAATTATCAGCCGCCATGTTTGGTATTTTAGTGATATCGTCGGTGAAACAGCAAATCTGCGTAAGTTACATTTTTAATAAGGAGCAAAATGCACCTTTTTACAAGGCATTAAGGTTTATTTTCCTCTATCACAAATTTGTTAGTTACGCGGTTTAGCAGTGTCACCGACGATATATTTAAGCGCTGATTTTCAGCCAATTACATTATTCTTACGATTTCGTTTCCTCTCTTCTTTTCTGTCTTGCGAAAGTTTTCGGTCATACTTTTACAAACATCTTATATTTGTCTCATGTTGAACCGGTACAAATCCATCGGCTACGCTATTTACTGTCACAACAACTGCATTTACAACTTCAAATTCACTATCGAACCATTTTATATTGCCCCCTGCATTCGTACAAAGAGTTTGAAGTAAGAGACCAAATTTTCCAGCTCACAACGCTAACCGGACTAAGCTAACATTTACCCTCGTACCGATCAATATTTGCTATCGTAGGACCAATAATATTGTTTTGAACTAAATAACTGAGACCGTCGACAATGATTTGACATTATAAAACAGAGGTCGTTATGAGCTGTTAGAAGCTGACACTGACAAGACCTAGGCAGTGGAAGAGACAGATATATATGTTCTATGGCTTTATCCCTTTCATCATCATCATCATTTAAACCGAAAGACGTCTACTGCTGGACATAGGCCTCCTCCAAGAGCTTTCCATTCCTTTTACTAATTGGCTATTCATGATTATTCATGAATATAGCCAAATTAATAGCTAATATTCTTAAATTTTGTATATTAAATGTTTCCTGTAATATTAATAATCAGTAATTTCTTGGGAAGATTTCTTAACTTCTGAGAATATTCTGCAACTTGTACATTGCTACTAGGTAAATTGGATTCAATCGGCTCAGACTAATATAGCTACATAATATACAATAATTATCCAATTTTATATGAAACAAAAACATGGTAATGACTCCGCCATCATTAATATAGCAGAGGAAAGACAAAGGTCGAATTGCATCACCGCGGATGCACTGATTATAATCAGATTAGCAAATATTACGTCCTGTCGTTATCTATTATGTTGTTTCCTTTTGATAACTTCAAAATATAACGTTTCCGTTTCATTTAACGTCAAAAACGATCATGGCGTCGGACTGACAACCTTTTTTGAGTTCATGGGCGATTTTTACTTCCCATCGGGCAACCCTAAAGCGGGTTTAGACTGGCAATATTTTTTTGCGTAAAATATATTTTTTATACCTTAACTTTAGTTCTCGAGCAAGAAGCACAATTCAGTTGTCTTTTTCTAACTTAAAATTTCGAGTAAGATATTTGTCAACTTCTGCAATTTTTAACCCGCGACGCAAAAAGAGGAGTGTTGTAAGTTTAAAAAATCAAGCTTTTATTTTACCACTTTGTTGGCGTGACTCATATGTATATTTATGCCAAATTACAGCTTTCTAGTGCTAAGACCCTCTGAGCTAGGCTGCGGACGGACAGACGGACGGGCGGGCATGGCAAAACTATAACAAGAACACAGTACCAGTAATAAGTCCATCAATATTATCGGTTATCACGCGATAAATGCATATCGCGATACGTATCACAGACATATTGACGCGTAGGTATCACAATATCATGAGAGTTATCCGTATATTTGAAATTCGTAATGATATTGACGTATCAGTATAGCATCGGGCCGCATATATGATTGCTGGTTGTTTTTATTTTTTATAATTCAAAACTATTCCAAATTTAAAAACGTTCCTAATTTAAAAGTCAGGCAGGCATTGTCAACTATTTGTTAACAAAATAACAAAGGCTAAGGTCGCAAGATTTTCAACGTCATTCGTGTTACGGTATTGAGTATTTATTCCAAAAGCATTTTGAGGTAAATTCGCCTCGCTCGTTGCTATGAGTCCGTTAGCTATAACCAGATCAGATGCGATTCGGATAGACGTTAACTATTACCTTACTGGGTGATTCACACCTGAGTTACGAGTCGTTTTCGACGCCGGCTGCCATACGACTTATTTGTTTTTACCCGATCAAAGTAGGGTTATGTGTTTCAAGGTTTGGGGCAGTATAGTAGGTACTTAAACAAATAATGTACGTATACAGTCGGACAGAGTATGGATGGTTGGTATGTGGATATAATACACATTCTCTTTCTTTGTGAACTCATGAAAAATAAACAATTGGTCTTTATCCAAAGATATTTACACCTCATAGGCTAGCCCCCTTATTCATAACACGATGAACCTATTTTAGTTAAAAGTATTCTTTGTCCCTTTCGGTCTACTGCAAATTTCATAATGACAGACAAGGACAAATCATATGCTAAGCGCAGTTTAGTTTAGCTATTGCACTTTTATAAATAAGAGGGTATAATTTTAACCTTCTATCTTTAAAATTCTGATGCTTTAGTAGTACTGCATGTAATTACAACAGAGGTATAAGGGTTTATTTTTTTCATTTTATTTTTGAGGATAACAAACAAAGATATTGCGTTTGGTTGGACTTGCTTGCCAAATTATCATGGCAATAATTATTGTGATTGTCTTTAAAACATTTAACAAATTTGTATATCGTTTCATCGACCAACAAATCCTTAGGTATGGTATGAACATCCTTGATTAAAAAGAATTATCACACAATTAAAAAGAAACCAAGCGTTTCTGTGAGACAGCGGCCAGCCTAAACATTAAGGCAACCCACATACGTCCGATAACAATGAAAGCAAAAGCCAGTGGTTCCAAACATTTCTTTGTGCGCAACCGCATTCGGATTCAGAGCGTGAGAGCCGAGATGAGGCGATAGCCAACCGCTGGTCTAGTGTTATTCGCAAACAGTGAGGCAATGCTGGTAATGTGTGAAAAAGTTCAAATTTAGAATTTGCGGTCATAGATAATGGATTTTGATTTTTGGAATTGAGGTGGGAAAAGATTCTAGGCTTCAGTAAAAGTCGTTAGATTAGTGCGGTGCTGTAACAATATTTGAATTTAGAATGTATGTTGCGCGATTGTTGAGCTTCCTTATGATGTATATCATTATTAAGAGTATCTTTCTGGTTGGAGTTGTATAAAACATTTTTTTGTTTATTAATGACCTGTGATTATTCCTTGTCAAACAAGACTCGTTAAATGATTCTAAGATTAACAATAGGTGTATATCAAATGAATTCCCGCCTTGAATGTACATAAGCTAGCTTCTACGAGTATAAGAAATACAGATATTAAAGTGCTAATTTGCTCCATATTTACGTAGACAATTTTATTAGGGCTATCCTAATTTGCCTCAATATCTAAAAGAAACCTCGTTACAGCGTAACGTCAACCGCAACCGAGGCAAGCGGTTCACCTTCCAGTCTACAGTCAGGCAGCTCGAGCGACGACGGCTGGCTGAGAAGCTGTCCAAGGAGGCAGATCTGAAGGAGCAACAGAGACGCACAGAGCTGGAGGCCATGAGGAGGTAGGTCATCCAACTTTGGCACAGGACGCCTATCGAGGACTATTTTCATCTGACAGCCATAATACCAAAAAAGGCGTCTTACTGCATAGTAATATAGTTTAAGCATTTTAATGAGGTTACCAATAGAGTAAAGTTTTATTTTTTTCCGAAATCTACATATGTTATGCTGGACCTACTTTTGATTTAATGCATAATTCAATTGCTATATATACGTAGGTTAGGCTTATTTTTTAAGCATTTGGAATTATTAAAATTCGGGATTTTAATGAATTCGGAACTATGACTCTTCGGAATTATGCTATGCCTTCTCTGTTTTTTTTTATGGCATAGGAAGGCAAACGAGCACACAGGCCACCTGATGGTAAGTGGAAACTGTGACCCACAGACATTCGCATTCACAAGACTGCAAATGCACTGCCAACCCTGAGGACTAAGATGGAATGCCTCTATGCTAGTCATTTCACCGGCTGTCTTATCCCGAAACGGGAACACAATGCAGCACTAGCATAGAGATGCTAGTCATTACATTACATTACATTACATTAGTGCTGGTCATTACATTACATTACATTAGTGCTAGTCATTACATTAGTGTCACCGCCCGCACACTTAGTTCTAATACATAAAGTTCAAGAGTTAACACCCTGGTTTCATGATTTGGGTATTGGGTGACTATTACCACTTTTTCAGACTTGCTGAAACTGGACGAAACTCAACAGCTTCGCCCTGATAATTGAATAAGCAATTTTTCTCTCCAAATTCTAAGAAACAAATGACAAAGTACTGTCAATCGGTAATAATTGTATTACACCTTTCAACGGACTTATAATACCTTCATCACGAACACGTATAATGCGCAGAATTTTCATCTCATCTTAAGGCATTCCTCGCCGGATGAGTTAATTATTTTCTGCAAGTCACAAGTCTAACCTAACATAATTAATGGTTAAGATATAATGAAATCATGTTCAAATCAAATTATCATGTTTTCAGATGAAAATTGCGTTCGAGGAAATGGAATTCGATAAAATGCTGGGTTACCACAGCCAAGTGTCAATTGTCGTAAAAACCAGCCTGAAAGTTAATATGTTTTGTTTATTGCAGAGTCGAGGAGGAGTTCCAGAGGAAGCGTGCGAGGGAAAAAGCAAGCATACGCCAGCAGCTGCGGTTAGTCAGCAGTGGTGCCGCCAGCATGCCACTCTCCACCCACCACGGGAAGGTAAGGACCTTGGTTTGGTTACGGTTGGGATACCAGGAACTCAGAACGTGTATGGAACAATTTCTAAAGGAACCTTGTGCCAGCACTTTATATTATATCATACCACCCCTGTTTTTTTTTCCAATAAACAACGCTGTTCATTTCTTATCGAATTTTATCAATTAGATTGTCAACAAGCGGGCCTATTATGGCCGTGTTTATCGATGTAGATAAACTTGGATAAAATATCTGTGACTTACTGACCAGTATGTACAGAGGGGACATTCGCGGTCGTCCACTTAAGAAAATTTTGGCTTGTTCGTTGCTGCTAGCTAATCCTACAGCGCTCAGGTCGTTACGTGTCGAACGCGCAAACGAATATCACCCTAGAGGTGGTCGACCGAGACTGCCCCTGACTGTACATAAGTGCTAGGGTGACGGATGCTTGACAAAAGCGACCTTAATTACGGGTCAAGGTGTATTTAGCCAATTTCGAGTTTTAGACAATCACCATGAACTTATCAGGGAAAATAGTCCATGGATGGAAGTATTTACGGCCCTATTGAAAACAATCTGAAGCCGGTTTATGAACCGTCAAATCATATATTTCCATATCGTCGGTGAAACTGCAAAACCACGTAAGCAACATTTTTAATAAGGAGCAAAATGCACCTTTTTAATATCACAGTAAGGTTTATTTTGCTCTATCATCAATGTATTAGTTACGCGTAACTCAGTTAACTTTCAGTATCACCGACGATATGACAATACTCGTAAGAGTCATATATTTGAATATTGCTCTTTTAAACCTTATATTAAGTAGAAACAATATGTTTTTGCAGGCCCGGGATGAACCAGATGGTTCGTGCCGGGCGTCGCCGGCGCCGGAGAGACCACGAGACCGGCAGAGGCACAGCAACGCCTCTTCGGAGATCAGCGCCAGGAGCAAGAGCACCACACCGGTTAGTGACCCATGGGTGTAACTGTGAAAGAACCTGCTCCTCTATTCTAGGCGGTAGAAACCATATCGTCTTTGACCTGTTATTGTATTGTTAATTCGGCGGCCATTACTGTCAAATAAATAAAAGCTATCAAAATGTTGGCAATACGATAACAGGTCAAAGACGATATGGTTTTGGCCCTGGTTGATTTTAGTACTTATCACTAAGGTTCGACATACACAGTATCGTAGAGCAGGCCAGTTTGCATACAAAATGTATACAGTTTATTCCAATAATGTCTAAGATTCAACGTAAAAGCGAGAGGTCTAGACAGTAAGGTATATTTATTCAGCATAATAACTTGGTAAAGAAGGCTTTGGCAAAAATAAGGCCACTTCTTGAAGTGAAATTGGCAACATGATCCAATTTTTACCAAACTCGTATTTACTGTGGTGGTTGCTACCTACTTGAGAAAATTTAATTTTATCTCCATATTTGTCATTTTGATTACACTTTAAAATACTCTCTTTTTTGCCGTGTTGTTGCCGGCTTAGAATTGTGCCACTCCATGTCTTCCCGCGGAAGTCGTAAGAGGCGACTAAGGGAATAAAGGCTTGTAGTACTGTTAGGCGATGGGCTTGCTACCTGTCACTAATATACATTGTTATACATCCTAGCCTAATTGTGCAAATTGTGGTTACAGAGTTATCAACGAGGTTTTAGAGTTGTTAGTAATTCTGTAGCTCTGCCTACCCCACTCTGGGAATGAAGGCGTGAAAGTATGTATGTATGTTGTCTGACTTTTGCCTAATTATGTTGGTCCCCCAGGTGCGTTGCGTGGAGCTGTCGGAGTGGCGCACGGAGAGCGCGGCGCGCGTGTACCGCGACTGGGGCGGCGCGGGCGCAGCGCTGCCGGCGCATGCGCATCCGCCCGCCTGCGCGCGCATGCCTATTGCGCATGGAGGTAAATACACTACTCATAATAATTTAATGTACAGAGTAAGATAAATAATCTACGCTCTCTATATTGCCATTGGATATGGGTGAACCTACTGCGTTTTTATACTGAAACTACTCATTGGCAAGACTATTTTTGCAAATCTATTGGTGACGGTGACTTTTAATAAATGAACCGTTTATCGCGCTGTCAATTTCACTCCGAACAGCGCCCTCAATCTTTCTCCAAAAAGTTTAGGGGCAACATTTGGTAACTAGAGACCTCTAAATAGTCTGAATCCGTTTGCGAGTGATTTACCCAGTGCTGGTGGTGACTCAAGGCCATAGGCTATTATTATTGTTTTGTTTTTAATATAAAAAATCGTATTAAAAAATTGTATAAGTTTAAACTCTAGTAAATCTGTATGTTCTTAGGATTGCGGTCTTGTGAATTTGAATGTCTATGGGTATACATCGGTATCAACGTTCAAATTTCATGGCACTCGGTAAGGGTAGTAAAATAAATAAATACATTTGAATATTTGAATAATAACGTTTAATTATTTTTTTTGTTTTTACACTCATACACTGCGGTAAACTGTAAATATACTAAAAGAGGTTGATATTCTAAATACGTCATAAAACCTCAATACTCATTACGCATTCGAAAAATAAAACAATATGTTAAATTTCCCAACGAATGTCAATTTAACTGTCATGCAAAATAATCTGTAAAGTCAAATAATAGTTTTTTATACTCGTCGATTAAAATCTGTGTATTAAGATTTCATAGAGAATACTGTAACGTCACTCTTTTCATCGATGTTCCTTCCGAAACAACCGAAATAACTATTTCGATACGCTCTAGACAACCGAAAAAAATTTGAAAATAGAACTTCGGATTTCCATGTGTGTCCTTGTTTAAGGAGACTCGATCCGATACAAAATTGCCAATCTGTGGCGTTTAGGAACGTAGCAGCGTCGCGTCATCTGTCAAAAATCTACTTTTCAATTATCTTGTGTCAAAAAAGTCGGATAGTAGAACACTTACAATATTTAGTTTTCTTATATACTCGTATTAATGACTTAAATTATTAATTTTAATGAACTCGTACAAAAAGTATTGTTCACAATAGTGTCATAATTAAGCTTTTTAATCTCGTACCTTACTTAGGCCACTCAGCAAGCTTCGTGGCCTAAACACGGTACTCGACTAAAAAGCTCTCTATTATAACACGATTGTGAAAAATACTATATCGAAACATTCATAATTCATAAGTTTCATAACTGAAAATTAGCTTTAATGACAAATGCCCAATCAAACTCCGTGTTAGACTGAGATAATGGACTCAACACAATATCCTGATTTTATATTTATTTACATTTTTAGTTCTTTTTTACTTATACAACATAAAGGTTTAAAATACTAAGTGTATTTGTTTGTATTTGTTTTTCTGCCGACCATACATTGCCATGAAATTTGAACGTTGATACCGATGTCTATCTATGGGTCACAAATTCCACTTACCATCAGGTGGCTGTGTGCTCGTTTGCCTTCCTATGCCATAAAAAAAAACTATATTTCCTATAACTTAAGTATGTGTGGCATGGCATGACTATAAATATAAGGTCGTTAATAAATAAATATACCATGTAGCTTTACATCACCCTATACCTTCTAATAATTTGGACCATGCCTTGTACAGCCCAGGAGATAGAAGCCTTCTCTGGCAGCCCGCGCTCGGACAACTACCGCCTGGAGTTCGCGCGCGGGCGCTCCCCCCGCTCGCCGCACTCCCCGCGCACGCCCCGCGCGCCGCGCCTGCTCTCCGCCACCCGCTCCCCCTCCACCTCCGGCTCAGAGCTGTCTCTGCGACAGCCTATAAAGATCAGGTGAGACCAGGTTGACTTGGCTTGAGGGCCTTCCAACCCCGCGTCCTTAGTCGAGCGAGAACGAACCTGAAGATTGTGGTTTGCGACAAGCCTGTCAAGGTCGCGCCGTCGGAGGCTTGTTGGCGACCATCTAGCGAGGCAGACCCGGTGGGAAGCTATAAGTACATCGGTTTGCATCTCACTGACTTTTGCGTGTGCTAAGCTCCGTGCGATTGAATATAAATTGTGATAGAAATTAAGGGCAAAGAAAAGGCACGTTGTACAGTCAGAGTCAGTTTGAAAATCGAAGTTCGAAATTACGTTAGCTCTATCTCTGTCACTCGTTATTGGAGTCAAAATTGAGAGAAAAGGATGGAGCTGACGTAACTTCGAATATTCATTTTCAAAGTACGGATTCAGGGCATTCCCTGTCCACCACCTCTACGGCGATATTCGTTTGTGCGTTCGACGCTTAACTTACTGAATGCTGTTGGTTAGGTAGCTGCAACGAACAAGGGTTTTTTTTTATTAATTGGAGGACCATGAATATCCAAGACTGTACCTACCTAAATGCTGCTGTGTTTTTAGGATGAACGCCTTCTATACTATACTTCTACTATTATACATTCTACAGAATGATAAATTGGGCTCGCTTCTATCATACGAGCGAGCGAGCTGGCTGGGGCTGGTTCTTGCGGTTCCCATGGACCTCTAACATCGATAGTCTGCACGCAAATATTAAATCGATATTATTTCGTTGGAATCGGAATTAGTTCTACTTAACAGGTATACGCCCAACGGGAAGACCAGCAACATGCTGAGCTGGGACCTTTTCACGTCATCTGACATTAGGTCAGCCGCATGCACTAACTTTTCCGACCAAAAACGATGTCGTATGTTTATTGGCTACTACTGTCACGAGATGCCTAGGACCTTGTGCAGTACAGTATCCGCTCAGCTGGATCACTACTACCATCATATCATACCTACTGCTATAATCCGCTAACCTTCCGCAAAAGAGCCAGTAGAATTACAAGCGTAGAGGCATTTTGGTCCTCAGGGTTGACATCGCATTTATAATGTTAACCCTGCAAACGACCATATGGCACTTTGAACTCGATTACCATCGCCATAGCTAAAATGACAATGCCATTCAAAACGCAGTATCAAGTAGGTAGATTAGCTGGCTTAGCTCGCTCGTGTATGATATGCATTTTTTTTTTGTAAAATTGTTTATTGATGGTAAAGATATGATGGTTTCCTTTATTTACAGCCGTAGATTTACAATTATTGTGATGTTTACGTTCTGTGCATGTTCAGAAGTTAGTTTGCTTTGCTGTGTGTGTGTGTTAGTGATTATGATAGAAATTGTTGGTTTTTTCTAACCCCCCTCTTAAATAAGTGTTTAAATGCCTAGATTTTAATTTTGGTAATGTAATATTTTTGTAAATAGAATGAAAAACCAAACGCACAGTAGATATTGTGTTTGGTCTACTCCTGACCTAAATATCGTATTGGCCTACATATTAAATATTACAAAGCCATTGTGGTCAGGTTGACATTTGTAATGGATTGTCGTGGTTAACCCACAATAATACAATTATGAACCAGAGTTAATTAAACCCCTAACCTAATTAGGCGTTAGCACGCTAAAGTCGACATGGAAGTGTAATGCTGCTCTTTTGAATATTAGTTATACCAATATATATTTTATTGACATTATACAATATTTTACAAAACGAAACTTGATACTAGATATGCGACCATTTATAAATGAACTAACTCAATTCTCAATTATTATTTTTTTGTTTTTACCAAATTGTATTATTGTCAAGTGAATACGAGCTATCATAACATTAACCAACATGATTACGATGACTACGATATAAATGTAAGATGGCGTAGTTTAAAGTGGAATAGATACCCTTATCAATTATACTAAAATGGTAACTACAAAATCTTATTGCGATTTGCAATAGCCCGTACCCTCAATATACCTAACATCTAAAAACTGTCATCAAAATAGGGGTGTTATTCTGAAATATCTTTTCGGCGTTTGCCATATATCTTCACGGTTTTTTTGGTGATCCTTCCTTATTGTGATGTCGTTCTGGGACCGAATTTAGTAGATATAAACCTAATACCTAAGTAAATTGAACTTAAAGAATGTTAAAGAAGTAAGAGAGCATGATGGACATTGATGGTAATTTGATATTAACTTGGAATTTGTCCAAAGGTGGTGACCGCCGAGGCTTGTAGAGCGCTTTAACTATAACCGTCAGGTGAGTGCTTGTAATGCTTTGTCTTGTACATAGTTTGCTCAGTTATATTATATCTAGAGTAAGAATTAAGTAATGGTGGGTTTAACTGGGATCTCCTTTTTTATACCGACACTCATTTGATCGAATGTATCGTTTCATCGAATTTAATTTCATCGAAAGCTAATTTCAACTGAAATCTTATTGTTTTTAGGTTATCTTAAAAAAAACTCCTACGTATTATGACGTATCTGCGCAATTCATTTTACGCTGAGAGAAAAGGACAGAGCTATGCTCTGTCCTTTACACTCACCGTAAAATGAACTGCATAATAAATAACCCACCCTCCCGCACGTGTAAACGCCTATCGATGAAATAATAATCCCACCAAAAACATAAATGTAAAAAAGGAGAGCCAACGTCAATACAAAAATTATTCTCTGCTGTGGGCTTCGCCGCAAAAAGAATGGAGATCTGAGATTGAGTGCCAAGTTCTATGCAAAATCCAAATATGTAGTCTAAGGGCTCACTTGGCTGGTTTTCCCATACTAATTATATAGCCTTCGCATGTTCTAAACCTGTTACCTTTCGGTTCTTATTTTATTATTCCGAAAATTTGGCTTGCTGGTAGAAACTACCCATCGAACATAAGGCTCTCCCATGACTGTGTAAAAGTAGGTACTTAATAATAATTCGTATGGAAAAACCAGCCAAGTCAGCCCTTAGACTACATATTTGGATTTTGCATAGAACTTGGCACTCAATCTCAGATCTCCATTCTTTTTGCGGCGAAGCCCACAGCAGAGAATAATTTTTGTATTGAACTTGGCTCTCCTTTTTTACATTTATGTTTTTGGTGGGATTTTATTTTACTACCTTAGCATAAAATGAATTGTTGTCAATTTAACTAGTAAATGGATTTCGATGCTGAAAATCTAAATGCCTATTATTTTATCATTATTTATGAGTAGGTAATGATTTTACACTATTGATGTGCGCTAAATATAAAAATAATAATTAATCCCAGTTAATAACGTAGGTAACCTAAGTAATATTAGGTATTTATGTTAAGCGTTCATAATAGAATCTAATTATTTAAAAATTGACAGTTTTTTATTTATTCCTTTGTATTCATCTAATTACCTATCTGCATACCAAATTTTAACTCTCTAGGTCATCTGGAACTGGGTTAGAGTTTTGGTCTATAGGTCAGTCAATGATAAAAATGAGGAATTTTGGACATTAATATCTAAATAACCGTTTGAGATAAGCTAATGAAATTTAGAACACATATGTATCTCGCAAGTCTCAATATATGAGCAAAATTTGATACGTTTATGTAAAATAGTTTTTGATTTATGAGGGGGTCAAAAGTGGCTCCAAATGGTTCGTGTAATATTACACACGGTGCGCCTCGCCAGTTCTGTTTCTTGAACTTGGCTTGACACGCTCCCGCGTGTCTAGATAATTCGGAGAAGTAGAATTCTATGAAATGGGTGTCGGGGATTCGAGGATAAACCGGGTTTAACTGTCTTTTATACTGCCTGTTGGGTAATTAAAATAATTTTAAACCTTATAACTGATTAGTAGTTTTATTATAAGTGCGTAGCGTCGTTTATATGCAGCCGCAGTAAGCAGGAAAGTGGGTAGAAAATATAAATAGCATGAGTATGCGAACAGGGTTACTTCTCATGTCCTGCCGCCGCTGCCACTTGCGCTGCCCGGCGCTCCCCGAATTGGCCAAAGGGGGTTTATTATGATATAGATATGCAGTTCATTTTAAGGCGAGCGTAAAGGACAGAGCTATAGCAGTTATATAGCTATATCCTTTTCTCTCAGTAAAAATGAGCTGAGCTATTTCATAATAAACCCTACGATCTTTTTTAAAAGGTGTACTGAAAAAAAACATTCTTATGGAGGATTGTCATAAAAAAAAATGTTTTTTATTTTACATTTATTTACTGAGAAAAATATTTGGAAAGTTTTTGATTGTCCTGCATGATAGTATGCTTCGTAGGAATGCTTTAAAGTAAATAACCTTATTTTTATAATAATAAATCTTAAGTTAAGTAGCAGTAGGTATGCAAATATCATTACTACGCATCGGAGTTTTTGTCGCACGGTAAGACTAATAGCAAGCTAGTGGCGAATTGTATGTTAAAATAGTACAAGTTATGAATTTATAATCTAATAGATTTTTTTATTTATATAACTTGGCCTAGATAAATTATACACGACCGACCGCTATAGAGGCATTTTAAGATAAATTAAATAAATGAGTATGAATATGAATAAGAGTTTAGATTTATGGCAAATGACGACTCCATAGCTTGCTATTAGTCTTACCGTGCGACAAAAACTCCGATGCCTAATCATTACTACTTTAGAAAAAACTCTTATCAGATATTGTGAGATGTATGAGTTTGAACTTAATTCTCTTCATGATTAAGATTAAAACCGTACGTCTCGAAATATGAGATACGAGGTTTTTTCAAAGTAATGACGATATGTACATGTAACTGTAATAACTGACACATAAAGGCCGGTACAGACGAACTGCAAATTGGCAGTTCGAGTGCAGTTCTGATGCAGTTGACGTAACTACATCAGTGCGTAATGTGCGTACATCAACTGCGCTCGAACTGCCATTTTGCAGCTGGGTTGCAGTTCAAATACTGTCCGTCTGTACCGCTCCTTACATGTGTAGAGTTAAGTTCCCACTTTTTAGTTAGAACCAACTTCCTTCTTGAGAATTTAGAAAATTTACGTTTGGTAAATTACACATTAACAGACAAGTGCAAAAATATGTGTCGACAGAATCCTCTCGTAAAATAAGTTACGATGTTATTACACTGGAATAGCGCAGATCAGGCACTTTTCAAATAGTCCATTGGAACTTGGAACATATTGCTGTTGCTTCCTCCTATGTTTTTACACTTGACTGTACCGCCGTACTCAGACACAATTTAGAGGCAGTAATATCGTTTCGTTCTAAAAAATTGTGTATGAAAAAACATCACTAAGGTGCGAAATCATCATTAACTGACTCTAAGTGTGGTCCTTAATAGTTACTACGAATCTCTTAGTTCGAAATTTCAAATGCCCAATCCCTTTCAATCTTTAGTAGGTACATACATTATTATTTGTGACGTGATTAAAGTAACATAATTTTCAAAAATTACTCCTAAAATATATTAGAATAAGGACTAACTTTCTGTACATACTTTAGGGACACCAAGGATGAATCAGCGGAACCAGCCATAGTGCCAACTCTTCGGCCTGGCCCTGCGCGCGCAGCCTTCGCCATCCGGTGAAACACCAAGGCCTACAATACTGAGCTTCGACAAAACTCGGAAAACACGATCGCCCCTTATTGGCCTCCATTTTGTAACCGAGCCAATAGCGTATTTGGAAGTGGCGCGAAAATTAACGATTGCTATTGGTTGTTCATTCTGACATCTGTCACTTTCAAATAGTGACGTCCGGGACTAAATGTCTTAAGTATTTAAATGGAACTTATAAATAAATTTTGTTGCGTTAAGAAATTAAAGTGGACTTAATAGTTTTCTGCACTGACAAAAAAGGAGTGTAATATTTTAAAGTATCTATTAAAAGCAAATTATGAAATATATTGTGACATGTTTATTAAGAATTACCTATGCCAGTCAGTCGTTAAATATAATTGGATTTTAAGTAATTAGTAGTAGTTGTAGTACTAACCTATATCAAAATTATTTTATTTTATTTTAGCTAGATTGTATTATATCCAGCTAGACTCTGGCCAATTATTAAAAAACCGCGTCTATAATTTTCAAACGTTTACTTTAATTTGCAAAACTTGAATATTTTGACATTGACCATAAAGCTTGCCACGCACAAAACTGAACTATTTAAGTCCATAAAAAGTGTAAGTGACTTACGTGGCGTTAACGATTGTTTAGTTAAGGTGTGGCCACACCGAGCGATTCAGGTCAAACACACCCAACGGTTCGTTTTGTTCGCATTACGTTAAAAGAGTTTCGTTATTCCCAAATTGAAATTGATTATATTTTTGGTCAGTAAGAGCAGTGTTTGGTAACATGATACAAAATTCGGACGATTTTTTTTTAAACTGTGTTACTTCCCGTATCTGTTGTAATGTATCAATTAAGTAGTTCTTATTTATGTATTGTAACTGTCTTCCATTGTAAGCGAATACTGAAGCTTTAATACTTTAGAATAAACTGTATAAACTTAGTCTTAACTTATTTTTAAGATCAGGTGCTAATATTTCCAATCTTTTACTGTTGTTATAATTTAATTTCTTATAGTTTTGTTTATTAAACATTATATTATGAACTTTGTGCGTATCAAAATTAACCGGTCAGAGGGTTTTATAAAGTCAATTGTCACTGTCTCAGAATAATAATTTATCAACATGGTTTGACAATAAACATGTAAGTAAGCAAAGGTTCCCAAACTGTGAGGCCTTGAATTATCGCGAGACTTTAATACACCTGTACAACTTTTTTTAGGCAATCACTCAATGCGTTCGTTATCACTACATAGTATAAAACAAAGTCGCTTGCGCTGTCTGTCCCTATGTATGCTTAAATCTTTAAAACTACGCAACGGATTTTGATGCGGTTTTTTTTAATAGATAGAGTGATTCTTAAGGAAGGTTTATATGTATAATACATTCCACGCGGGCGAAGCCGCGGGCGGGTCGCTAGTAACTTATATTATATAGCCTACTTTAGGAAAAGCATAAACTGCAAGCATGTTGCTCGCAGCTTAGTAGGCCATTCTGCGATCGTTGACGACTGCAGAAGTCAAAGAAAATGTAAACTTGTCATGCATTTACCGATGTAACTTCCATACATTTTGTTTGCAGAATGCGACTAGGCTAGCTAGTTACATAAGACATAACATAAAATACATATCTCTTACCTCTGGGCATATCCATTGTGACATTTGTGGCTTGCTAAATGAATTCAAAAAATAAAAAATTGGGTACCGTTTGTTAAAGAACAATGCTATACGAAATGTCTTTGTTCCCTCTCTGACCTTTACCGCATCATCAATCATAGCAGCCGCTACTAAAACCACCCACTGAAGTAAATTGTTACAAAGCGACACTTTATAGGGCGAGGAACTCTACTATTCATGCAGAATACAGTAAAAACTACTAGTTTATTAATACATACATACATACATAAACTCACGCCTTCATTCCCAGGGTGGGGTAGGCAGAGCTAAAGAATTACCAACAAGTCTTAAAACTTGTTGATAATTCTGTAACCACTTTTTGCACAAGTAGGCTAAGATGTTTCCCAGTGTATTAGTGACAGGTGGCAAGCCCATCGCCTAACAGTACTGCAAGCCTTTATTCCCTTAGTCGCCTCTTACGCCATCCACGGGAAGACATGGAGTGGCACTATTCTAACCCGGCAACCACACGGGAATAGTTTATTAATAACGATCGACAATCTTAATAATTAGACGTTTTTGACAAATATAAGGTTCATTGTATCTTACATGACTCATTTAGCAAACACGCATATCCTCAAAATGCTAATGTTTCGCCTAAAATAACAGTTTCCCCACATTATAAGTAAAATCTGGAAAATGATGTGCAAAATGTGGGTTCTATTTGCTTTATTACCTACCTAGAAAACGGCCGGTTTTAGGAGAAAAAAGATGCATTTTGAGGTTATAAAATTGTTTACTATCAAGACAAGTAAGATGGAATGGACTTTACTGTCAGTTGCGAGTGCAAGCGGGACAGCGATAGTCAATCTAACGCTATTAGGAAATTGGAAGTACCATGTACACAACGAAGTCAAAAAAAGTTCCGTTGTGCGACGAAAAGTATCCCTACATGGCTAATTTTCGTGTCACATTGGAAAAGTTTCATAAACAATTTAATTAATTGAGCTGCCGTGGCCAACATTTTTATCCTTACCCATTTGCTATATCTGATATTACAAACCTGATAACATCAGCAAGTATACTTACCTACTTAATTCGGCAGACCACGCCTTTAGCTCGACCGATTCGAAAAAGGCACTTTGTTCATACAAACTTCATACTCCTATACTGTCTTTTTATTTTCAACGGTGAAATAAAGTCCACGAGGTGTGCCCAAACTGGGTTAACGTGGTTCAGCTGATCAATATATATAACTAGGGTTGGGACTTTTGGATGCTCGCCGTGGTTCTAGAATCCACGGAGGTGCCATATGTTAAAATAAGATTTTTTCATCAAAGTATATAATTATAATAAAACACTCTACTATTAGTAAACAAACAAACTAAAACAATATTTAAAGTTACAAAAACAAAAATGTCTTCTTCAATTTAACCGGAAAAACGGGTCTGGTTCTAAATCTCACTTTGGAATCAGTGCATCATAATCATCATCTATTACAATTTCATGTTCATCATTTAAATGGTAGTAAGAATGGATAATTTTTTTTCTATATTTAAAAACTCTTTTGTGTGTTGAGAACGACCTTTTCACGTCCACAGAAGTTAAAGTTATATTATTGTGGTACGTTGTCATACGAGTTTATTACCGATATAATCGCATAAATCATTACATCTAATATAACGTTTTATCACTTTGACTTTGACTTCGAAAAAAAAAATTAACATTCTCCGACTCCGTGGATTCTAGTACCACGGCGAGCATCCAAACGTCCCAAGCCTATACATAACAACACTCCTTTTCCGAACGATAAAGTCTATTTCCTGTGACATCTGATAATATAGGCGATGACAGGTCGTTTTTCGTTGAATAAAGTAGCTGATGGTATTAAGCGTTTTTTGAAGGCTTCATAGATGGCGAACCTTTGCTTTGCTTATAAAATACCTAGGTATCGTTTGAGAAGACTGGTGGCAATTGTTTTTTTTTTAAAGATGGGTGTTAAATTAGTCTCTGGATTTTTGTATAAAGCAGTGAATATATCTTTACTGTGATATTTTGTAATGATACATTTGAATAGAACTACTTATTTGGAATTGATTTTATCAACTGCAGAGTTATAGGTAGATATAGAAAGTGTTCATTTTCAATAAATAAGCCGATATTTAACAATAGTTCTTAAGAAATACTACGGTGCAATATACAATACAGTTATTAATAATCGCTCAATTTACATATATATATAATAAGATTGTATATAATCCAAGATAATGTACTTAGTGATCATATTTTATGTAAAAAAATACCTGCCATTTTAATTCAAAATTGTATTTTTTTAATAAAATACTATTTTTATGTTGAAAAATGACGCATTCAAAGCAAACAAGTCCTGTTTGCGTATGCAATATAATTAAATTTAACTAATAATTATTTCATGAAATAATGTTGTATGATAAAAGTTCAGTTTTGACCAGGCGGTATCTTGTTAAACTCTGTAAATTATAATATATACTCACTTAATATAAGCCTGTATATACCATATGTAACGATGGTGCATGTATATACGTAAGATGTACTTAATTAGATAAATAAACATTTGTATTTAAATAATTCAGCGTTTTTAATTTGCCTTACCTAAGAAAAAATCATCAATTTTAATTGTTCAGCCCCTATACCCTGTCTCACAAAGCTAATGATTAATAAGACATTGTTTTTTTCTCCTGTTCACGATTTTTATTTTGAGAATATTCTAGGTGGCACAACAATTAAAGTTGTTGCGTACTCATCATCATCTTCATGACGTAAAAATCCATTCATAAAAGACTACGTAACAAAAAACAAATGGCTGGCTAGGACAGGGTTAAAAAACAAATCGTCAAAACAATTAAATTGGTTTTTATGGCATAGCGAAGGCAAAGGATGATGGTAAGTGTAAACAAGACTTCACAAGACTGCAAATGCACTGCGAACCCTGTGGACTCTCTTCACTCGCTTTTAAACATAATAAAATAATAACATAATAAATAAATAGCCGACGTCCATCTGAAATCATAAACTGCACAGATAGATTTTTTCAAATATAACTAGGTGCAGCGCTTCCATAGAACTATGTATTAACTAAGTAACAAAATACGCTCTTTCTTAATAATATCATTATAAACTTATACTTATCATAATAGTACGACTATAATATTATAAAGTATTTATAGGAAAGTCAAACGCCATTTGTTACAAGACTAGTCTACACCGTGTTTTTTTTGATTTACGATAACTTCGGCATATTACTAGGTACATCCATAGAAACGAAGTGCTAGATTAGATTTTTAAATATTGCAAAAAAAAAAAACTGTTTAGTACAAAGTTATTAAATGTTGTATCTTTGGTCATTCTATACGGGCCTTTAGAGTTAACTCATAGTCAGTGTCAAATACGTCAATGTTGGCGTGACATACACAGACGGTTAGAGCCTTTTAGACCAGTTAAACGTGATTAACTGATTATATTTAAAAATTAAATATCTTTAAAACCATAACAGTTATCATTTGTCTGTCTTCGGGAAATTAACTTTATTTGACCTAAAGAACGTTCCCTTAAAGTTATCGTAAATCAAAAAAAACACGGTGTATAACAAAATAATGAAGACAAAGTTATTTTCCATTATCAAATTCAAAACGTCATGAGAAAGGAAAGCGCCCAATGCGGTCAAACGACCGTTACCACCGATTATATTCAAGTTAACTTACTTTTATTAGTAATATGAATGCTGAATAAACCTCGTTTAGATCGCATAGGTACCATAACCTTTTAGCCATTAGAAAAATGCCGGCCACTGCCCTTAAAACAATAAATAATAAACAAAACGACTAATTTTCATAACGTCCTGTCCAACGAAGCTTTTTCAAACACGGCTAGACAAAACAGTCGTTTATAAACCTCAATGAATGGTTGGAAGCAAAATAGCCGCTGATAAATGACTTCAGACATGCGCAAAAGACATTAGGAAAAACCTTTTGGAGGGAATTCAGTTTCAGTTGTGACATTCAGTGGAATATACATCCATGTGTTTGAAGTGTCCGTTTAACTTTATTTACTGATCAAACAACGACATAAAATCGTTAAAAATAAAAAGTAAAAACAAAATCATAATAGTAAAAAAATAAGAAAGATTCTGACTATTGAATTTGACAAATATCGCAGCCCGCCATTTTTAAACAACTTTTTTAAATCTAAAAGCGCACAGGGCGTGAAACATTAAGCCGGCTTCACAATTTCACATTCACCGTGGCAATTGACGAAGTCCCTACTAGCAGCGGGCCCTGCTTGCTGCAAACTTCGTCGAGTGTCCGGCAGTGTGTAGCATGCGCCCATAGAGCCAAGCTGAGAAAAACCGGTACCGCACCGGCTGAAATAAACCTAAATCCTTCTGTGTTAGAAAAACAACCAGAAAATAATACTTGGTCGAATTGGCCAGAGCCTGAGAAGCCACCGGCAGTGTTGGAACTGTTGGAAGCCCAGTGCCAGACAAGTTGGTCGGATAGTCCGGTTGAGATAATAAGGCCAGGGTCCGGACGGCCGGACGCGGCCAAACTGACGGACATGTCGGTTGTGAAGATAGAGGACGCCCGGGAGACGTTGGAAGATCGGGACCCGAATAATTTAAATCAGCATGTACAGGTGAGTTTGAGCTATGCACAAAGTAACTTGTTTGTATTAATATAGGACATTCTTCTCCGTCTAGGCTAGTTCGTTAGTGATATATATGCAACTAACTGCTTTTTGCGCTAGGAGTCTAGGAGATTTCAAATCTCGCTAAGTGCCTACTGCAACTGAGTTGTAGAGATAGGTTCCATATTATTACGAGGAATTATCTCAAAAATAGTTTTGTGTTCTGGTGTAGGGGTGAGATTGCGAACGAAATGACTAGAATAGAGGCATTCTCTCTTGAGATCTCTATTTATTCTTGAAATAACAAATGTCTATAATGGGCTGGGAATGGGTTTCCAAACTAATATATGATCATTAAATATAAAGTGTTCGTATACAAATACGTCCCCCAAAAATGAATCGACACATTGATTGTCATGACTTTATAATGAAACTACTCTCAATGGGCGAAATAAGTAGCTGCAAACTTTAGTGCTTTATCACTTTAACGTCATGTTTGAACCGCTGCTATATACTGTCAAAGGCGTTAAAGCGATAAGGTACGAAAATATGCAGGTACTTAAAAAGTCGACTGTACTATTTCTTAACAACTTAATTGCAGCCTTCAAGCGTTAAAAAACAATAAATTTCACCACGTAGGAAATTCAGGAAGTCTTCCACTTTCACTTGAAACTATGAATTATTAAACAGTATGTAAATACGAGTACGACCCTTAAAATAGATCCTAACGATAGTCGCGTGTAGAAAACGAGCCAAGTTATTCGTATGCCGTTTTTTAATGTGGCTCAACTTTTACTTTAACGTGGTTATTTGGTCAGTACAAAATAATATTAATGATCCAGAAACCATAAGGTATTAAGAGTTATAGCGAATCACACTAAATATAAATCTTATAAAATAGATAAAACCTACTTTTAGAGCTGATATTGCTTAAACGGTTTAACCGATTTCTATGAAACATAGATAAGAACTATTCCGATTAACTTATCTTTCTTCGGGAACTTTAAACGGGATGGCTAGTTGAAGCTTTTCTATTACCTATTCCTACTTTTAATCATATTTCTGCAGCTTCCATCAGATCTTTGATCCTTTTCTACATTAAATCCCGGCAGGCGTCATAAAATCTTAGCACATTTATTGATTTCTAAAAGTTTACGCCTGTCATATTTCGTCGGTGATACTGCAAAACCACGTAACTAACAAATTTACGATAGAGCAAAATAAACCTTACCGTCTTATTAAAAAGGTGTATTTCCTTATTTAAAATGTTACTTACGCGGTTTTGCAGTTTCACCGACGATTTATAGATGTGGCGTTCGAACAGCAATGTTATGCATTGCCGTGTCCCGGTATTTGGATGACGCTAGTGAAATATCTAAAATGCAAGTCTATGGGGTTTAAAGCCCACTCTTATCCTGTTCATAGAATAGAAAAAACAAGGACGGAGCAGCGATAAGGAGATTATTAAATCATTCCAAATTTTCAGCAAAGCTCATCTCTAGCCACAATTATATTGATGACCATGTATCATATCGCATAAAAGCACTTGGCTGGCACTCTACCTGGTCCTCTTTTTCGGCAAAGCAATTAATTTACATCCAGTGCTTTACAAAGGTTGTACAAAGGTCGGCGAGGGGAAGGTCAGACTATTAATGTATGCGCGTTCCTTATTATTACGCTTTACTTGCAGTAGTACTAGTACATTATACTCGTACTGTTTAAATTTATTATAAATGTACATTTACGTAGCTAAGTATTAGTTGAGAACGTTAAGTTTAAAATTAAAAGTAAAGGTTAAATCAATTGGTTACAATATTGGTCAGTTAGTTACAAGCTTAATTACATCTGCGTATACTTATAGCTCTTTAAGCGTGGCAAAACAGGTGACCATAAAGCTATTAGGTGAGGAAATGCAGCCAGAGCAGCACATCTTTAGCTCTATAACATGTAGCATTTTGAGATTTAATTTAGTATGTTTTTTTCTATAGTTAGAACTTTTGTACAATAAATTCATAGACATTTCATTCAGAAACATAATTTGGTATCCTACACTATTATTATATTGAACAATACTGCAAGCCTTGCGTCGAAAATACAAAGAATAGCTATCACAACTTAAGTAAAATGCCCCCTTTTGTAAATTAAACACTACCACCACGAGATAAAGGTTAAAATTATATAGCATTAAGTTAACTTAGGCTTCTTTATTTTTAGACCAACGTATTTTCCCTCGACTTGACCGAGTAAAAGAATTCCCTTGCTTCCACATTAACAACTAGCCAATTACTGGCGCGCAAAAATGAAGAATAGCCATTGAAAATAAAAGGAAAAAAGCTAAACACGAACTAGGAAAGGTTTTACTGACTGCTGACTGTACTGAACAAATGTAGGGTAGCAGTTAGATTAGGTATATCGACCCTGATGCAATGCTGTCATTGAAAGTAAACACGCGTGATCGATTTTGGTAGTAGTTTTCGTCCAACTGCAACTGCGTTATGCAATAGTAATCAGTGGCTTATTCCAACGGTTTTCGATTCTTCGGCTTTTGTAACCATAGCGGGCCTGTGTTTAGGGTACTCATTATTTTATCGATACATCGAAATGAATTCAACGAAATGATACTATCGATGAAATGAGATTCGATAAAATGATGGGTGATTGTTAAATATATTTACCCCTAATGCTACCTCAGTAGGTTAGGAGGACTGTTAATATTATGTTTGTCATGTCAAACGTGAGCACTGTTTGTCTTTGATGAATTTGTACTTGATAATAGTTTCTAAGAAAATATGTAAATTATGTTTATTATGTTTGTGTGTGTTCCAATGAATAAATAAATAACTATTACAAGTAAGTACTTAAATGGTAACATGTCAATGTTTCGAAGAACTTTTGTCCGCTGTTTCATTTGTCCGAAAGCCATTTTTCTATGAACCCATTATCCTTTTATTATTTTTACAGAGATATACCTACATAACCTGTAGGTTAGGTTAGGTTAGTTTTATAACAATCCAGGAAAGTGAAACGGTTTCAGAGAAAAATGATTTTCGGGAAAATGGCCAAAAAGGACAAAAATTCGGATAAACGAAACAGCGGACAAAAGTTTTTCGAACTCAAGATACGTATCCCAAGTAAATGGATAACAACCCCCAATGTATTGGCGACCCCCTACTTTCAGAGTAGATATCTCTTAAACGAACCAAACAAATTTTATGAAACTTAGCCAGTAACCATCCTAATTAAGCTAGTTTTTTATTGGACTCATAGTTGCCACGTCCTTCTTTACTATTGTTAAGAGTAGCGTTGCCAGGAGTCCGGGTAAAGCCGGAAAATATTGACAATCTTTTTATTTTTCATGTGTAATAAAGAAGACTGTTTTTTTTTACGTTAAATGATAAAAGAACTTAACATACTTTAAAAAAAGAATGTATTGTAAGACGAAAAGATAAGGGTGTCCAGCCTTTTTTCCAAGCGTCCGGCTAGACTAGCTGGTCAGTCCCGCTTTTCGATTTTAAGAGTCAATGCCCGATAAAGCAATCATATTTTGTACAACTTTCGTGCTGGAACATGAGTGGTCGCGTGACGAAAAGGCAGCGAGCAGTGTTTTGCCTAGGGAATGTAAATAACCGGTTATTACCGGTTTTAACCGGATATTTTCATACAAAAACGGTTAATAACCGGTTAAATTACATTCCCTAGTTCTGCCCTCCTAAGCAAATAAGCAGTATCCCAGAATATATAACCAAAGCACTTTTAGCTCTCTTCCCTTAGTAATAAGGTTGATATTGCTACAGGAGTTTTATCTGACTTACTGCGTATTAGCTTAGGAAGGCAGTGTTGTAAACCTGCCTTATTTCTAAAGGGTCATCCTAGTGAAAGCACGTAAAAATATAACCAATGTAACCCCCCCTTCAATACCCCTTCAATTCGGTCTAGTAGGTAAGAAGCTAAATACATACGCATACATACATAAACTCACGCCTTCATTCCCAGAGTGGGGTAGGCAGAGCTACAGAATTACCAAAAACTCTAAAAACTTGTTGATAACTCTGTAATCACAATTTGCACAATTAGGCTAAGATGTTTAACAGTGTATATTAGTGACAGGTAGCAAGCCCATCGCCTAACAGTACTACAAGCCTTTATTCCCTTAGTCGCCTCTTACGACATCCACGGGAAGACATGGAGTGGCACAATTCTAAGCCGGCAACCACACGGCATAAATACATACACATACATACATAAACTCACGCCTTCATTCCCAGAGTGGGGTAGGCAGAGCTAAAGAATTACCAACAAGTCTTAAAACTTATTGATAATTCTGTAACCACATTTTGCACAAGTAGGCTAAGATGTTTCCCAGTCATCATCATCATCATGTCAGCCGAAAGACGTCCACTGCTGGACATAGGCCTCCCCCAAGGCTCTCCACTCAGACCGGTCTTGTGCTTTTCGCATCCACCGCGTTCCCGCGATCCTTACAAGGTCGTCACTCCATCTTGTTGGAGGGGTTCACTAATGTTTCACCGAAATACGTTTGGCCGAATGAGTCGTTTGGCAACTGTTTCATTTCCTAACCCGCTTATATTGCTGTAACTGTAAATATTTCAGATTTTTTAAAAAAAAGCTAACCTAACCTATAGTCTACACAATGGTACAAAAATAAATCCTGAAATATTCACAGTTACAGAAATATATGCGGGTTGGGAAATGAAACAGTTGCCAAACGACTCATTCGGCCAAACGTATTTCGGTCAAATGAACGGACCCGGACGGTGGCCTACAGTGTATTGGTGTGTTTCCCAGTGTATTAGTGATAGGTGGCAACTGGCAAGCCCATCGCCAAACAGTACTACAAGCTACAAGCCTTTATTCCCTTAGTCGCCTCTTAAGACATCCACGGGAAGACATGGAGCGGCACTATTCTAACCCGACCACCACCAGGTAAATACATCCGATTGTTTATCGCGTATCGTATATTTATTGGGTGTAGACCGTGTAGAATATTAATATCTTCAGTGTTAATCGATACCGCCGCAGCAGGCCTAGTATGGTTACATTATCGCGTGAGAAAATGTGGATAACGCATCCATCACTCTTGTACCTATACGGGTTAGAAAGTGACGGATGTTTTATCTAATTTTGTCGCGCGACAAACACAACCATGACGCCCCGGTTAGTTAAGGACTATTAAGTCGTTCCTTTTTGTTTTATATAGAATTTTAGAATGACAACCAAAATCTATTTAAGTATTTGACTATTTGACCACTTTGTAATAACGTCAAAAAACTTTTAAAAATTAAATTATTTTACCATTGGTGGAGAACTGTCACTATCTAAAATTTAACTCTGAAATATATAGAAAATAACGTACTTTTTCACGGCATGTAATTTAATTTATGAATGCGAGAAATAAAAGGCTTTTTTTATTTTTATTAATTTATTTTAAATAAGTCATTCCTTAGTGACGATTTTTATACACAAGTTTGAGAAAAGAAGGAGTTACTCGTAACACTCTAAAATTGAAATTAAATAGCCTACTCTAGTCTTTGTATCATATGATTTTTAGGGTGTCGTACCCAAAGGGTGCTAACGGGACCCTATTACGGAGCTTCCACTTTCCATCCGATTGTCTGTCTGTCAGCGGGCTGTACCTCATGAACCTTAATGGTTAGACAGTTTGAAATTTTCAAAGGGTATTTCTATTGTCGATATAAGAAAAAACATGTTTGCACCTCGGCTAATTAGAAAAAGATAGAAGGAGGACGTTAGTGCTAATGAGCGTTTTTGTAGCTGGTTACGAAATATAGCTATTGCAAATAAAACGTTTTAAATACCAATGATGATGATGCCTGTTTCCACGCCCAGGTTAAGTTACCACAGTTTACACTATTTTAGACAAGACAAGAATCAAATAAAAAATCTTAAATATCCAGATTTTTACACAACATAATGTAAATAATAAATATCAAGGGACCATCACACACAAATTGACTTACTCCCAAACTAAGCTCTAGGCTTGTACTATGGGTACTAAACAGCTATATAAATACATATATACTCATCACACGAATATTTTCCCATATCGGGAATCGAACCCAGGATCGCTAGCTTCGTAAAAACCAACTAAAAAATAAAAATATATTCGAGGATACAGTCACTAGCAAATATAATAGAGACATGTTGTAATTCTCGTTCGCAAGTGTAATGTAGATAGAAATTTATCGTTCAATCAAGAAATGTGACGTGAAACTGAATCTCCGTCCTTGACACAATAATCCGAAAATAACTAGTTTTCATTACTCGTAGGACGATTGGTTATTTAATGCTACCTTGAAAAACCAATCAAATATGTTTCGACAATGAGACTCCGTAGCGGTTTAGGAAATAGCATGTTTTATTGAAAAGTAATTAATTCATATTTTAGACTAGCTTTTGCTCTCAACTCCGTCTGAGTAGAAGTTGTATCGCTATTCCCTCTGGAACGGTCCTATTTTCGGAATAAAAGTATCAGGATCTGAAGTTATCTCCATACCAAATTTCTTCCCAATCAGATGAACAGTAGTACAGCAGAGTATAAAATAGGTATATAAAAAATATAATATTATAAAATATTTAATATTGTAAAATATGTATATTAGAAATATTATTAGTAAGCAATAAAGGCGGGTAGGAAGGTAGTTAATATTAAGGATCTTGATTGACGTCTATTTATAGGTGTTTTTTTTTATATACTCGTCTTCTTTAGTTAGCTGCTGATTACTGCGAAAAAAACTGGTCTCAATATTATTTACATACATAGAAATATCAATTTACTAAATCAGCCTCGTAAACTTTTATGAAATTTACAGCACAAATTAATAATACATTACATATATTACAGATAGTGTGGGACGATATAATCGGCGAGCCAGAAGGCGCGCGCAGCCCTGAGTGCGCATGGCGCTTAAGCAACGTGTGCTTCAAGCATGCGCGCAACTGGTGCTACACTGTGCTGGCCGTGCTTATCGCGCCGCCGTGCGCTCTCCTGCTCGGCTGTGGCTTCGCTTGCTTGGCATTTGAGGTTGGTATACATGTAGCACGATATAATCGGCGAGCCAGAAGGCGCGCGCAGCCCTGAGTGCGCATGGCGCATGAGCAATGTGTGCTTCAAGCATGCGCACAACTGGTGTTACACGGGGCTGGCCGTGCTTATCGCGCCGCCGTGCGCGCTCCTGCTCGGCTGTGGCTTCGCTTGCTTGGCATTTGAGGTTGGTATACATGTAGCTAGATATAATCGGCGTGCCAGAAGGCGCGCGCAGCCCTGAGTGCGCATAGCGCATGGGCAATGTGTGCTTCAAGCATGCGCACAACTGGTGCTATACCGTGCTGGCCGTGCTCATCGCGCCGCCGTGCGCGTTCCTGCTCGGCTGTGGCTTCGCTTGCTTGGCATTTGAGGTTGGTATACATGTAGCTCGATATAATCGGCGAGCCAGAAGGCGCGCGCAGCCCTGAGTGCGCATGGCGCTTGAGCAACGTGTGCTTCAAGCATGGTGCAACACCTTGCTGGCCGTGCGCAGGTTTTGACATTCTAATTCGAAAGAATAGGTTATTTTAAAAAACCAATTTCATTAATTTTGTATTTGTTTTAATATCTTTATTAATTTAGGAGACATTTTATTAATGACATTATTGTTGTAAATTTGAGTTGAAATTTTCTAATAAATTACAACAATTACATGATATCTAATGATAAAAACTGGTTGTAATAATGTATTAAAACGTACCTACTATTTCAAGCGATTTTCGCCTAACCCGTAAGATATACCTAGGAGAGCTTCAAGACGAAAACGAAAGTCAAACTAAGGTTAAATGTACTTTTTTCAAAATATCAGAAATAGATAAATATTTCAAACATTTAATAATTAGAACGGCTTTGAAACCCTATTCCTCGAAATGGTTTTCGAATTAGATTACCTAATTGTAAGAACATGAACAATCCCAATTAAGTTAACTGTAATTTTCAGCAAATCTGGTGCACTGCACCATGTCTACGCTGCGTCAAGATCTACTTCGCGTCTCTCCGTACCATGGTTTCGTCCTGCATGGCGGCGACAGTGGTGCCAACCGCAGAGGCCATCGGGCACGTTTGTCGCCACATTCGCGTCAACCTGCGACGGGACGCGGCGGAAGAACGCGATATGCTGGTCGTGTAGTGTGAACACGGCTTTATAGACTGAGTGTTTTATAATGCCATAAGTGCCTTTGCCTTCGTATTTCAAAGTTTGTAATTAAATTTTTAAAATAAAATATAATAATTGTTGTAATTTAAAGTTAATTAATAAATAATACTTAATAAATGTACTTACCTATAATTAACCCGAGAATTAACTAAACTTATAAGTAAATTTTTAAGAGGCCTATTTATAAAGAACCTATTGTAAAGTAATCAATAAACTTTCACATAACATAACTCGTATAATTTATTTGGTAAACATGGCAATGTTGTAAATATACATTTATCACTACTACCTACACCGTAAACCTATACGTTCATCTATCCGGCCCAGCCGCAGCACAATTTTTATTTCTACTAAAAAACCTAATCGCTAAATTCCCGCGTCTACCTTTCAGGATTGTTATCTCAATAAACGTAACCGCAAACTTAATGGCAGGTTCAAGTAGACGCTGTTTAGATACACGCTAATCTGTCAGGTGAAAAGGTCATTAACCGTATAAAAGGGTAAGCGGCGGCAAAACACGCGACTGTATTTATTTTAATTACTTTGTTGTAGCTTACACCGACTTTTTTACACCGTGATACGAGTCAACATGTTTTAAAAATAAAAAGGTTTTAAAAGCTTAAATAGGTCAGTGTGTTTTGTTATGATAGATAAAGGCATGTCACGCGCCGTCAGTAAACTATAAAGTGTGTAAATATAGTGAATAAACGCATGATATCGTTTTGGTCAAAGGTTTTAGTATTAATAAGCTAGTTGAGAGAATGCAACATGAATCATGTCGTATGATTACCTATGCACTACGTCTGTACTTACCAAAAAAAAAAACAACGACCTAACGCGGAAAGTGTATGAAAACCACCCATTCCGATTCACAAAACACAGATAAAATAAGTTTTTGTTTTTTTTCGGAGATCGAACGATTTGATGCCTACTCGAACGTTTCACACTGGCCAGTAAGAATAACAACGCGCCGCAATTTATGACCTTTCAATAAAAAACAATCATACGTTACAGTTGGCGGGAAACGCAATTTATAAAATAATTCTAACCTAATTTTATGAAGTGACTCGTTCCCAAAAGTAAGTGAGTCTTTTGTGTTGTGAAAATGATTAATGGAAGTTCTGAAAGTGCTTCAGTGACTGTGGCACGTCCGGGCAGTGATGGTACCAATCAAACGGACCTATTTGTTATTTCGAGGTGTCGGAGGTATGAAAACATTTTATGAAACTAGGTATCTCAATTTACAATAATCGTGAATCATTTGCTTATATTTTAATAAGTATGCCTACGGATGGCGTCAAAACTAGAAGCTTGTTAAGAGTAAAATTCAATGGTATCTTGTGGTTTTTGTTGCTAAACTATTTTATAATCGTATAATAATTGTCTACTATTTAAAATTCTGTCGTTTTATACCATAGAAATACTGAAGTAACTGCCGATCAGAATGACGAGAATAATGATTCCAGTGAAGAATCAGACTTGGAAGAAGTAAGTACCTACATTATTAGTTACCTACATGTCCTACCAAAAATTAATACTATTATTAGACAAAAGAAAGAATATATCCACTTGATAAAATTTTAGTTTTCATAATTATTTTTATGAGCTCAACTGCTACGGATTTGTTAGCGTCACGGCGTAGATTAACGTAGGTACACATAGCGGGCGCTACGCAATGAGCTATAAATAAAATATGTAGGGTCGAGTGTTCAACAATGAAACAGTCGTACATAATGAAACAGCGTCCTATTTCTGTAATGCAAAGTTGCCAGAGAGTGCAGTACGCCTTGTCCTAAAGGCCTCGTACACCCCCCGCTCCTCCCCAGTTTTCGTGCTCGCCGCTTGTGAAAGGACGTGTCTGCGGAGCTTTTTCGGTTTTTTGGTCAAAAAAGTAGGTTTTTTTCTCAGTTTTATTGGTTTTTTCACGTAAATACTATAGTGATATTCATTTCCCTCAGTATTAAGTTGCTATGTACATGCGTCATAGATTCACGTGGACTAGATTACCTATTAAATTGTTCGATTTTAGTAGGTTATATTTCAAGGTTATTCTAAAATACCCTCGGTGTCCAACAATGACACAATTCATAGGAGGACACAATGAAACACTGTTTCATTGTGTACTACTTTATTTGTTGTATACCGTGTCGTGTCATATCAATGTGGTTTGTTCATTAGGTACTGTAATGCATGATTTTACTTAAGTGAACATTTATTATAGGTATAAATAACATTTTTTTTGAATACACTGACAAAAATGGACATGATTTTTTTTAAGATGGCGCGTACGAAAACTTTAGTAAGAAAAAAAGGCAGCCATTCTTCTGAAGATGACTCCAGTCCAGAGAGAAGGAATGAGCTTACGAAAAGCCGCAAAAGATCAGCAATGGTCGAAATGGCTCACAAGGCCCATCTCAACCCCCCCAAAAGAGTGTAACTTGGCTTATCCTACACTGTTCCGGTAAATCAAAAAACATAAAAATGTTAATGATGCATCATTGGAAGGTCAAAAATTAACACCTAACTACGAAGTTAACAAAACGTTTACAGACGAACAGTCTACAATCATAACCCGTTTCATTGTTGGACTCGGTTGATTCAGGTAACGAGTCGTATTACCTCGTGTTTGTGATTTTTGTAGTTTTGAGACTGATTAAACTTTAAGTCAGTATGTTTCTAAAGAATTGCCTAAAATATGGGTAACTGTTGACTGTAAATCGTTATTTCTTGTTATAAGTAACTAGATTTTTGTTGTTTTGCGACTGATAAAACTTTAATATAGAAAAAAAAATACAAGACATTATTGATGATAACATACGAAATTTCGTTGATTGCAAGACGTTATTGCCTGTTAAATTACCTAATGCCTATTTATGATTTTTGTATTTTTACCAATATAAGTGAATATTAATAACCGCGTTTCATTGTTGGACACAAGGCGTGTCATTGTGTACATATGGGTGTACACAATGAAACAATTCTCATTTTTTTTTAAATCCTTATTATTGGTAATATGTCTGCGTTTTTAAGGAAACAATAAATGTCACATTATACCTACTTAAATAGACTACCTGCCTCTGAAAAACGGAATCAATGTTTGCAAAACTGAGAGAAATACGAGACTCTGAATTTTTGGTGTTCCATTGTTGAACACTGCACCCTATGTGTAACAACACCCTCTACTGCTGATGTAAATAACGACACGAACCTTGGATTTCACCAAACAATGGACTGATAAAACTTCAATGTCATGTTCCTGACCAAAAAATATTGAAATTTAAATCGCTCTGTTACTATGTTTGTTTCTTTGTTTGTATTTTACGTTTTCATAACTCAAACGCCAAAATATTTTAATGAGATTGCTTGTGCAGACAGCTTTGCATTATTTCCCACAGTTGGTTTGATCATAATCTCTTTATTGACATAATTCTTATATCGCTGGAAGCGTTAACTTTTCAGAACTTCTAAAATATCTAACGTTTAGATTACGGTTAGGTTTAACTTAACTAATAATACTTTTTCACATAAAAAGTGGCTATTATGGACCCGTTGCATATATTAAGGTTATTTTTATTCCGTAAAATTTGACGGTTCCCGAGGAAACTATTAAGATAAAATATAGCAATTGTACAATATCGTAATTATTCAATAGTTACATTTATCCAGAAATTACTGACGGTGTATTGTCGATCGGGAAAGCTGGGAGCCGCGTACTACACTATACAAACGGGAGAGGTAAGTACAAATGAAATTTTCTACTCTAATATTATTAAGAGGAAATATTTAATTGTTTGTTTGTTTGCATTAAATAGGCTACGAAAGCATTGGAACGATTTGAAAAATTCTTTCACCATTAGAATCCTATTATCCCTGATGAACATAGGGTATGGGCACCAAAAGATGAACACACCCCAATAAATGAACGATCGAACGAAATAAGTAAATAATTAAATGGTGACAAATATTCCATAGTCGGGGATTTTTTTTTCTTAAACAGCAACACTATGCCTACGCCGCCATTAAAACTCACTGACAGTTACGCGTCTACCGCGGCGGGAATCGGTCGTTGTTCTGTGGTGTGTCGTCAAAAACGTCGCTAGTATGGGAATATAGATAAGGTAAGTGTACTTCAAATTTAAGCTTTTTATTACGTATAAAATTCAATAACTTACTTTCTTGTAAGGGTTTCTTAGTATGAATTCTTGACTAATCCCTCTTTTAATGTATTTATACGTTATTTTATTATCTTTGTTAATTTAAGAGCAATAAGCCGTTCAAGTTATGGTCCTAAAAATATGTACCGAAACTAAAAGCTGAACGATGTTCAACTACTAGGTAGGGCATACATTTTTAAAAGCTTTGTAATAAATCGTACTGAACCGGCATATAGAAACTTTATAGCGTAAACTGATCATTTATTGCTTCCGATTTTTTTAACTAAAACATGAACGCAACTTTTGGTTATTTTGAAGTTTCTTTTAGTATGAAAACTAAATACTGTTCAACAATGAAATATGTGCCTAATACTTGAACTAATTAAATTTACTAGTTCAAGTTTTGGGTTCCATGTCAATAGTTGAATTCTTAATTAAATTTACTGGTTCAAACTTTGGGTTCTATTCTAATAGTTGAATTTTTAATTGATTTTGTTCGTTCATTTCATTAATTCTGTATCCGAAAGCTGAACCAAGTAAACTCAGTCGTTCATGTTTTAGGTAAAGTTTTGTAATATGAACACTAGCTATTTATTTTTGTAAAGCCCAAGCTATTTTTAGCACGTATTTTTACTAACGACCCAGCAGCTAAATTAAAATTATTATTAAAATAATATTATTAAAATAATATTACTAAACTATAAATTTCAGGCAAATAGTTGTAAAAGAAGAAAAGAAAATTTAACTTTAGTTATTAAGTTATTTTTTTATTGAATATCAATGATTGTGATACCAATATTCTCTTATAAACAATTAAAAAAAGACTGATTTGATTAACGTGCCTATTATTTATTTTGAAAACCATTTAATAACTTTATTTATTTATTTAGAGCATTATACAAAATACTCATAATTAAAAAATCAATAATGGCAATTAGTCATATAGATTTTTTAATGATTTGAGTTCAACTATTGGGGTCAATCCGTTCAGATTTAGGGCACATTAGATTGATTTTATTATATTAGTTCAACTATTGGAGTAAAATCGTTCAGAGTTAGGGTATCACTGTTCATGTATTGGGTAAATTGGTACATTTTTGGTTTCAAAGATTTTTAGAAAAATAATGTGTTATAATAATGAACTTTATAATATTTATTTCCAATCTAGAGTATATACTTTAGCGTATAAAATAAAGTAATTGGGTGAAATTCGTTTAATTCACTGAGAAAAAAATGTCCAAAGTTGGTGTAGTCGCTTAATCGTTCATTTATTGGTGCCCCTACCCTAGGCTATGTTTTGTTTTTTTCGCGGACAGAGTCGCAGGTAATAGCTATCTATTATATATTTAACGAAGCATTAGAGCTTTGCAAATGATTGCATTGTAGTGTGAAGGTATATTTAACTTTACCTTCAGTTTCTAAAAAACAAATCACTCTTAAATTTATGATTGACATTTAAATAGAAATAGTCGCAATTTTGCATTAACAATGTGGCACTGGAAAATGTTGGAACATTGTAAACACTAAATTAAACAAGTAACTCGTAATTCTAAAGACAATTGATTTAGTAAGAGAATAACATTACATACAAGAGAATACATAGGTACATTCAGTTTTAAGAACAATGTCCTGTTAGAAATCCTTTTGATGAATAATATCATCCACATACACACACACTCATTTTGCACAATTAGGCTAAGATCTGTGCTAGACGCACCAGTGTATTAGTGCCAGGTTGCGAGCCCATCGCCTAACTGTACTACAATCCTTTATTCCCTTAGGATATCCACGGGAAGATATTGACGTTGCCCGGTTGCATTAAGTAATATGCAGCACGAAGTTGCTGTATTCACTGTTTATACTAGCCATAGCAATCGGATCTGTGTAGTTACACTAAAAAGCACTTTGCTGCCATATTTATCAGATCTGTGCACATTTTTACCTGTCCGGGTAGGGCGGATTGATTTTCGAGTGAATGTAGGTATATGTTTGTATGTAAGCCTTCTGCCACAAGTATATTCCTATGCTATTCGCCTGCGGTATTTCCGGACCGTTACGACCTTCAAAACTTCAAGAAAAGAGCGTACCCTCATCTGACAGGCCGTCAACGCACCTGTGACTCCTCTGGTGCTGCAGGTGTATATGGGTGACGGTAATCGCTTACCATCAGCCGATCCGTCTGCTCGCTTGCCTCATATACCAAAAAAAAAAAACTAGAAGGACCCAATCTTTGTATTGTTTTAAAAAAAAATGTTATAGCCAATAAATCTTTTTTCATTTTCATTTTTCATTTTCATGTCTATTTCTGTGGCACGCTCTGAATTCTCATCGGCTTGATGGATTTCAACATGAGAATAAAAAACGCTATAATGTTTTAATCACAGCAATGAGAGGAGAGGGGTCATTTTTTAATAACGTTAAATATATATTATATAGACGACAATATCAAAAAATGCAGTCGGATTTTTTAAATCTTCATTAAGCTTATGGTAATGACACATTGGTGCCCTTACATTAAATTAATCGAGGGGTGCGACTTCATGACTTGAAAAAACTATAGCTATAACGTTACACCCTGACACAAGTCCCATCATATTCTTCTACTCCTTTGATCTCCAGCTGTTCATCCTAGACGAGATTCCAGACCGCGCGCCAGAATTCCTCATATTCCAAACACTGTTCCGGCAAGTGGACCCAGTCAGGGTGATCCTCGATGGAAGGACACAAAACGCCTTCGTCAGCAAGGTGAAGAGCACCGTGTTTGACGAGGAGAGGTGTAAACTAGTGTTCTTGGCTTCGAAGGAGTATAGTAAGTTCAAGTTCTAGAATTTTTTAACCATTTGAAACTGGTTAAAAGTGTAACCTTAATTAGTTATGTTCAGAATATAATCGAAAGCAGTAACATCAATATTGTAAGAAGGTAATTCCGGATAGGACGCTTGTTATATGTTTTCATAAGTAACTACATGCATTTTCCATTTATTATTTATTTTAGAAAATATTGACATCATATCAGTACCTAATGAGATTTTGGATGAGGTACGACCTCATGCAGTCTTAGAATGATTATTGTGGGTGTGTCAGATATAAAAACGATCAATTATTGTTTATGTATTGTATCGTAATTATGTATTGAGTCCAATGTAAATATGTCTGGATCCCACAGGACGTCTCGACCCGAATCCTACACTTGGAATTGTTCATATTTTAACAATTACTCTAATTCCAATACATTTCGATGAACAGGATTTTAAAGCCGCTCTGCATCAATATTTTTTTGAAATATCTAGGTATTTCGGATATTTAAACAAGTACCTTTGTAGGCTTACGTTTTTGGCTTAAAGCCCTCCTAGGTGTATCTTACGGGTTCGGCGAAAACCGCTTCAAATTGTATGTTTTAATACACTATTACAATGATTTTTTATCATTCGATATCATATAATTGTTGTAATTTATTAGAAAAAAAAACCAAATTTTTAAAATAATCATGTCATCCATAAAATGTCTGCTAAATTAATAAAGATATTAAAACAAAACTATTGGGTCGATTACAAAATTAGTGAAATTGGAATCTTAAAATTACCTATTCTTTCGAACTAGAATGTAAAAACCGGGAGTTTTTTTTGGACAATCCCAATTACTATTTTAAAGTCCTCGAAACTCAAATGCAGCATTGAACCCTGCAAAATTGCGCGATAGAACTGACTTATAACATTTATTTCGAGTTTACTTTCCGTGCTGTTATAGTAAGTGTTCAATTAAAACAGCATAAGTTTTGTTTTGATCAGGCTTCGAAGCCTGCAAGCGCCGCATATACTCCCTATCCCTCCCCAATGAACCCGTCGACTGCACAGACAACGAGCGGACAGTCTTCCTGAGAACTGTGGTGGACTTCAACCAGATCCAGACAGTGCATGCGTTGGGCGCTCTGCTGAGGTATTTAGACCTGAACTGGTCTAATCTGAACCTGGATTTGCAAAGCAATCCGCAGTTTTTGAGCTTGAGGAGGATTACTTTGTGAGTATGGCGTTGTATTTGAAATATTAACCTCAATTCTATAGCTAATATGCTTCAAAAATCGATTGTTAGGTACTAGTCAAGTTTTTAGAAAATACCTAGGTATATTGTATAAGTCCAAAAGAGGGTTGAAAGTAGTTAATTTCTGATTATTATTTTATTATGTTTTGCTTCTTGTTTTTTCTTTTTAGCACCTAATACCTAGTGATTTATTTTCTATTCTGTTTGGTATCACTTGAATCGCTAAGCTCAGTTTTATTTTACTTTAGAAAATTAAAATAAGACTATATGGCTACTACGTAATATTACGCTACGTTTTTTCTCATTTTACGAATCTTCTAGCAGATGTTTTACTTATTTTCCCCTCAATCCTCTAGAAAAGACATAGTAACAATAGACGAAGACACGTACCGTGGTCTCCAGATCTTCAGCACCATATCCCACCCCAGTAACTTCAAGAAGGGGGTACAAGGGAGCAATAAGGAAGGGCTAAGTCTCTTCCACGTGTTCAGCAAGTGTTCCAGCAAAGTGGGGCAGAACATGATGAGGTAGCCATGTTTGAATATACTACTTAGGTTTTTATTAAAAATGCTCCAGATATTTTCGCCATTATTTTTATACATCATCATCATCATCATGTCAGCCGAAAGACGTCCACTGCTGGACATAGGCCTCCCCCAAGGCTCTCCACTCAGACTGGTCTTGTGCTTTTCGCATCCACCGCGTTCCCGCGATCCTTACAAGGTCGTCACTCCATCTTGATGGAGGCCTACCAACAGCTCCATCCATTTTTATACGTAGAACGAGTACAACAAAATTACCTAGAAGTCAAATCGTTATTTAGATACATTTGATCAGTGATACTAGTATAGAAGCATTCTACCTTAGTCCCCAGGGTTGGTAATGGAACTTGATAGCCAACTTACTTAGATGATTCGGTGTAATCTGCATTCTCCATATACCTTAAAAAAATGTCATTCACATAAATTCCATTTTCTTCCTTTGCTCTTACTCCGTATTACTTTTTACTTATTGTGTAAAGGCTAAAGATCTCTGACGTTGTGAAAAATCCTTACATAAACAGTACAGTGACAAAATATATTATTTTACGAAATTAAATTATTAATGCAAAGATCTTAGCCTACTGGTTCAAAATGTGGTTACAGAATTATCAACCAGTTTTTGGGGTATTTGGTAATTCTGTAGCTGCCTACCCAACTCTGGGAATGAAGGCGTTAGTTTATGTATCTAATTGATGAATTGACTAATAAAATAATAATATTCTAATATCGTTTCTACCTTTGACGAGTCATAACTTGTTTCTGTTTAACATGTCCTGTATATTTTGTACTGATGTGATAAATGTGTAATACATACATACATACATACATAAACTCACGCCTTCATTCCCAGAGTGGGGTAGGCAGAGCTAAAGAATTACCAACAAGTCTTAAAACTTCTTGATAATTCTGTAACCACATTTTGCACAAGTAGGCTAAGATGTTTCCAAGTGTGTGTGTAAATGTGTAATAGTTAACAAATAAAAAAAAATGAATCTGATTCTAAAAACAATTACTGAAATTGCTCAGGGTATTAATGCAACAACCGACGACCGACTTCCAAACGCTGAAGCGTCGTCAGGACGCGGTGGAGTTGTTCTTGACGCCGCAGAACGAGTCGCTCGTCAGGAACCTGTGCGCTTCGCTGCGATTCATCAAGAACGTCAATGTAAGATCAACCTCTTAAACGGATCATCACAAACATAATTTGCCTTTGTTGATATCATCGATATGTCAAAACGAAACAAACAATCACAAAAGTTTGAATAGTATCTATAAACGAAGTTAACTGCACCAATCCGGATTCCAAAATATTTTTCCGGTTGTAATAAATGCGGAAAATCTTTATTTTGACGATATTAAGTTTTAAAGTATTCGACTGTATCGTTTCCGGTCTTGACGATAAAAATAAGATGGCAGGTATATTTTGTGACTTATCCAAAGCCTTTGACGTAATAAACCACGAACTGCTTTTGGATAAGTTGCACTATTACGGTATACAGGACACCTCCCACCGTCTACTTACGTCATTTCTGTGCGACCGGAAACAAGTAGTTAAATTGTCTGCGGGCGGCAAGAGACTCGAATCTGATGTTGGTACCGTGAGAATAGGGATCCCCCAAGGATCCGCCTTAGGAAATACCCTATTTCTGGCTTACGTCAATGATCTGCCGACCAGCATCACAGCCGGTGTTTCTGTGCAGTTCGCAGACGACACGACGGTCATAGTTGGCGCGCGCACGTATGAACGGCTCGCTGAGAAAATTCATGACGCATGTGATCAACTGCAGAAGTGGTTTAAGTGTAACGGTTTGCTCCTAAATATTACAAAATCAAGCGTCATGATTTTCTCGGGGCGTAGTGTTCCTGTTCCTCCGTGCGTCGCAAACAGTCCGATGCCTGTGTGCGATCAGTGTAGGTTTCTCGGATTCACTCTGGACTCGAATCTTAATTGGAAGTGCCATGTTGACCTATTGTGTGGAAGATTGAGTAGTGCGGTGTTTGCGTTGCGTAAGCTGAAATTGCTTATATCTGACGATGCTCTAAGACGGGTCTATTATGCACATTTTCACTCACTGATGTCGTACGGCACACTCTTATGGGGAAACTCTACGGATGCCAACAGGGTAATGCTGATGCAGAAACGTGCCGTACGTACGCTGGTCGGGGCGAAGCCAAGACATACTTGTCGGGGCATTTTCACAACGCAACGCATAATGACGCACTATTCACTTTACATATTCGAAATTATTATGTTTGTCCGATCGAATATATCTTCGTTTCCAACAGTAAACGTCGTCGGCAAACAACTCCGCCACACAGGGCGTTTGAGAACTGTTCCTCGTCGCATGGCACTTGCAGGTAAGAACCCGCGCGTCATCGGTCCCACCTACTACGAGCGTCTACCCGCCGAATTCAAACGCGAACCATCTGACGACATGTTTAGGCGCCGGCTTAAGAATCTTTTGTTGGATAACCCAGTCTATTCCGTGAATGAGTATATGGAACTTGACTTATAAATAGGATTGACTTTTAATTTTTTTTAATTTTTTATTATTATTATTTTTAATGTACTCTGTATTTGTGTTGACTTTCTATTATTATCATTTAATTCTATTTCTGACGACCTCAATGTAACTGCATATAATTTGACATGCCATGTAATTTATACTGTGTTATATTGAGTAATAAAATCTGAAAATCTGAAAATCTAAAGCTGGGCTGGCAGATTTGAGAAAGAGCCGTTATCTACCTATAGAAAACATCAAATAAGTAAAAATATAGGTATTTATTTACCGAAAAACAAACATGATAACAATGCCTAACGTAAATCAAATCTCAATCGCTTATTAAAGATGGAGGCAGCAAAATGCCTCTGTCTTTAACATTTTAGCGAAATTTTCTTATAGAATAGTTACATATCGTTTCCGATTTTCGTAAGCTTCTTTATGAAAGTTAGTTTTTTAATTACTTTCCATCACAATGCATTAATAATGGTTCTTTTTCAGGGTATCCTGGCTAAAATAAAGGCATTGTCCGCAAAACCTTATCAATGGAAATCACTCTACAATGTTAGTAGCTTTGAACATGTAAATATTCATCTATCATTTTTGTATAGTCACGGTTTGGTTTTAGTCACCTTTCGATCTTAATAGCATTGAAATAGTCGAAAAGTGACGAACCTTTTCATACCGTAAGGGTACGTTCAGATGACAAGCTCTCAACGCGCGTTGAACGCGCGCTAAATTTTTGTATAGTGTTCACATGACACGCGCTTGCCAGGCGTTGAACGCGCGTTGCCGCGACCGCCATGGTTCTTTCGTTCATGGTTGGTTCAGTCAGTAGAGTTCTTACATTAATTGTCGAAGATGGACGTAGAAACAGTTTAAGCCCGTCTCTTTAAATTCCTATCTGAATAATCGCTACTTGTCATGTCCCATATCGCAGGACGTTTCTCTATTTCGTCTATAAATAATTCCGTATTAAAAGCTTCGTTTTCCATTTCGGACGATTTCTGGACGACCCGATGAACCCTAATATACGTCCATCCGCGTCGAAAGCGCGCGCTCAACTGAACGGAAACATGGAAAACCAATGATCTCAAAGCGCGCGTTGACGCACGCTGACAATAGTCGAGCGCTAGCGCAGCGTTCAACGCGCGTATTAATAAAACGCGCGTTAGCATGTGTACGGCCTGAATAAGTTGTTATGTAGTTGTAAACGCGCGTTACCACAACGCGCGTTGAGCGCTTGTCATCTGAACGTACCCTAACTGTACCTCAAATAAGAAAGTTAAAGCATTATAATTACAACAAATGTGCCTAGCCTATTAGGTACGGATGTTTTTTTTTTCTAAAAAGGTAACCTATTCTGTTCCCAGACCCTGTACAACGCTGTTCTCATTTGTGAAATGTGTGAAAATGCAAGATCTAGCGAATTCCTGGAACAGCTTGCATCTTTTGACAATAACAAACTTTACGAAGTAAGAATTACTGGTTTTTTATATCATAGTAATTCATTAGTATTCATATTTTAGTTAATTCTTGTTTTTAGATGGCATTGTACATGAACAGGATAATCGATTTCGATCTGTCTAAAACAGAGCGCAAATTTACAGTGAAGGCGGGAGTCGATCAGGAACTTGACATGAGTAAGTATTGAGTATCGATAAGCACACAGAAAGTTACGAAATACAGATGAGCATACCTGTGCTAACTCGGGGCACCTACACTAAAGTGATGTATGATCTTAAGAGGCTCGATATCAGATATGACATCGAACCTTTTTATAGTAATCGAGAATTTTCAATGAGCACATGTATACATAACGACATCTTATTTATCGATATCAAATCCCTATAAACGTGCCCCGAGTTAGCACAGGTATGCTGATGAGCAAATTTGTATGTATATTTTGTACATATATTTCTTTGACTTCGGTGAAAAAATGATATTTGACATAGTAGCAAGTAGCAACGCAGAAGGCAACTTGTTTGAAAACCATTTTCAATTCAAGTTAGTCAATAAAAAACCAGTAAGACTAGGTACTTAACGAAACAGTTAAAAACATCTCTCTATGATACACACTTATTTATCTATTACAAAACAGAAAAGCAAACCATGGCAAGCCTCCACGGGCTCATGTCCGAAACAGCCAAAGTGGAACTGGAGCGCCTTCCTCCGTTCGTGCAAGAATGCACCATGCTGTACATGCCTCACCTAGGGTACCTTCTGGGGGTCAAGACCTGGGCCGAAGGGCTTACCATGGAGGATAAGCAGCTGCCAGATATGAAGTTTATGGTAATTGTATTATACTATCCGCAAAATTAAGTGACGATTTGGGTCATAAATCATCGGAATCATGGCCTTATGGAGCGGGCCGCCTTCGTCCTACGCGACAGAATTTCCTCCACTATCATTTAGATGGTTGGCAGTCCACAACTGTGCGTTTCACCCGGAATTTCCTGACTCGCACAACTAAACTGTGGAATGGTCTGTCGCCTGCGGTATTTCTGGACCGTTACGACCTTCAACCCTTCAAGAAAAGAGCGTACTCTCATCTGAAAGGCCGGCAACGCACCTGTCACTCCTCTGGTGCTGCAGGTGTCTATGGGTGACGGTATTCGCTTACCATCAGGCGATCCGCCTGCCCATTTGCCTCCTATACCATAAAAAAAGCGGTAGGCACAAAAAGGAAGGTAACTGACGTTTGTTGGCCGATTCGTCACTTAATTTTGCGGATAGTCTAGTTGCTCTATAGACGGATGTCTATTTCTTTGATGCAATATTGATATTCCAATTTATTTCATAGTTTCAGAATAACGACTACATTCACTACAAAAGCAAAGGATGCGAAGGTAATTAATGGACACACTCATGTTTACTACACCTACTTTTTATAATGCTTTTTTCATTTTTGTTTCGCAAAGATAGCAGTGGTGTTTCCCAACTTTTTTTACCGTTGTACACTCAGACCCTCCAAAAGGATATCCAAGTAAAACTAGGGAACGGGCGGAAGTGAAGTCATTGTATTTTAATTTTATTTGCAGACCCATGCAGGGTTTCCAATGGGTTCCGGGAAAATCAAAAAAAAAAATCGACACCTTTAGTCTACCAAAAGACAATTAGTTCAATTCCCTTTATCTTCAGAACTCGATGTGATGATAGGCGACACATATCCCGAGATAGTGGCGCACGAGACACGCATAATGATGCGACTGACAGCTGTCATACTGGACAACCTGCAAGCTTTAGCGGCTTGCGTCGATGCGTGTGCGCAGCTTGACTGGTTAGTAAAAATACCCTCTACCAATTCCAATAAGACTATGTTCGGTAGGTACCTGCAATTTTTCCTTCCCCTTAATACCAAAATTCTATTACGGTATCTTGAAAATACGTCTAAAATGGTCAAAACGGGCTACAGAAGGCCATTTTTTTGGGAAATTGAGATCATCTCCGTTAACACGAGTATGTGGAATAGTTTAGACACGTTGAGAATCGCGAATTAAAATTAAGAAAATAAATATCAAGGGACAATGTTACACCAATTGACCTAGACCCAAACTAAGCTCTAGGCTTATACTATGGGTACTAGACAACAATATAAATACTTATACATACATACATACATACCTTCACGCCTTCATTCCCAGAGTGGGGTAGGCAGAGCTACAGAATTACCAACAACTCTAAAAAACTTGTTGATAACTCTGTAACCACAATTTGCACAATTAGGCTAAGATGTTTACCAGCGTATTAGTGACAGGTTGCAAGCCCATCGCCTAACAGTACTACAAGCCTATATTCCCTTAGTCGCCTCTTACGACATCCACGGGAAGACATGGAGTGGCACTATTCTAACCCGGCAACCACACGGGGCCGAATCTCAAGTACCCGAAACCGACGTGCGTGCATGTCTCGATGTATGAATGTGGAAGAAGCGAAAGGAATTTGTCAAGAACGTAGCAAGTGGAAAGAAGTGGTCTCTGCCTACCCCTCTGGGAAACAGGCGTGATTTAATGTATGTATGTATGTAAATACATAGAAAACATACATGACTCAGAAACAAATATTTGCGCTCACCACTCAAATATCTGCCCTTACCGACATTTGAACCCAGGTCCGCTAGCTTCGTTGGCAGGGTCACCAACTAGACCAGCGCGTCATCAAAATGACCTTTTACTTTAAGCAACTAAAATGAACATAAATTATCTCCCTTATTCTTCTCAGCCTTATAGCCTTCTCTAAAGTCTCTAAAGAGCTGAACTTCGTCCGACCCACCATGACCACAGACAAGATCATCAGCATCAAGGAAGGGCGGCACCCGCTGCACATCCTCACGTGTGACAACTTCGTGCCGAATGACACGGAGTCGAGCGCGGCTGAGGGCTGTGTGAAGATCCTTACGGGACCTAATTCCAGCGGGAAGTCGGTTTATATGAAGCAGATTGGTAAGATCTTGGCCAACAGCCATTAGATAAGAGGCGAAGGAGCTCACCTTATGGTAACCCTTTAAGAGCCATTGGTAACCTTAAGGACTAGAATAAAGGCCTCTACGTAAAAAAGGAGAAGGTTCTCAATTTGTCGAATTTACATACTGTACATACATTAAATTACGCCTGTTTCCCAGGGTAGGCAGAGACCACTTCTTTCCACTTGCTACGATCTTGACATTTCTTTCGCTTCTTCCACATTCATACATCGAGACATGCACGCACGTCGGTTTCGGGTACTTGAGATTCGGCCCTTTTCCAGTATTTCTCCGATTTGATTCGAAAAAGTACGCCTAGGGGGCCCTTTCCGACCCTTCCACTCACTTTCGATCTGTAAATCTCTTTCGTTAATCTTCTTTCATCCATCCTTTCCAAATGACCGAACCATCGAAGCATGCCCTTTTCAATCTTAGTCACTACATCTTCTTTTATTCCACATTTCTCTCTGACTTTTTCATTTCTTACTCTATCAATCAGATTCACACCACACATATAACCTACGCAAAGAGCGAATTTCAACTGCATTTACACGACTTACATGCTTGTCCTGCCACACCCCACATTCACTACCATACACATACATCAGGGTAGGAGCCAGCACTCCATTGTGAACAGCCATTGTCGAATTTAATATTTATTCAATTGTAAAGAAAACACATCAAATGTCAAATGGCATGTGATGGTTTGTAAGCTCGCCAAGAAAACATAAAAAGCAAATAGTAAGGTGACAACTATAATATCTAGAAGAATTGTTTCTAATTGAATACATAATTACTGCTAGATGACAGGTATGCAGTCGTTGACGTTTGCAGCATGCAACTTCTCTAATTTTGATATTATAGACTTATTATAGTTGGTTGGTAAACATCTTAGCCTAATTGTGCAAATTGTGGTTACAGACAAGTTTTTTAGAGTTGTTGGTAATTCTGTAGCTCTGCCTACCCCACTCTGGGAATGAAGGCGTGAAGGTATGTATGTATGTATAGTTGGTTTAAAAAAAATAATGAGAATGTAAGTATTTATCGTATAGTAAGAAAGGGCCAGGTCAGGAGCACGTGTAAACCGACGCACGTGTATGATGCGACTTATGAGCGTGGAGGAAGCGAGGGACGAGTCTGGATCGTAGCATGTGGAAGGAAGCGGTCTCTGCCTACCCCTGCGGGAAAAAGGCGTGATTGTATGTATGTATGTAATTAAAAATAAGCACAAAAAAAAAAGTCGTAAATGGATTCAACACACATCGCTATATCTGTTTATTTATATATTTTATAAGTATTATTATATTTATATTATGTATTTACGTATATTTATATTTTATATACCCGTATCTTGTATATATTTTATTTAAACAGTTTTTTTTTAAACGCTTTGTTTTCTTTGCACCGATCTTCTTTTTCTGTTTCGCCTACTGGTTGACTGGTAGAGAATGCCATTGGGCATTAAGTCCGCCATTTGTACTTTATTGTATTTAGTGCAAAGAAGTTTAAGTAAATAAATAAATAAATAATAATAAATAAGAATCACCATTTATCTAATATTTAGAAATTATTTACAGCTTCTAAATCTCTATCCAAATGAACGTCTCCCTCCAGGTCTAATAGTGTACCTAGCCCACATCGGCAGCTTCGTCCCGGCGCGCGCCGCCACGGTCGGCATCACGAGCCACATGCGCTCGCGCCTGCAGGCCGCGGAGTGCGTCGCCGCCCACATGTCCGCCTTCCTCATCGATCTTAAACAGGTATCGGGTCATCACACGACCATCATACCTTGACAATGACAAGTCTTGGGAAAGGCTGACGTGTTTTACGAGCAGATCCGGAAAGGAGGAGCGCCAATGTTTTTTTTGGCAAATGGAAGGCTAACGTGCGCACAGGACATCTGATGGTAGAGTCCGACCAGCCGAGCGAGTGACATAAACGTTTATGTCAAATACTTTATATGGCAACAATTTTACCTATTCAGTCGCTATGCATTTCGTGTTACCAGCTAGTGATATTCTGAATTTACCGCCTATTTGTATCACAACTCGCTGGTCGGACTTCAAGTGGGCTCTGAGACCCATAGACACTTGCATTTTCCAGACTGTAAATGCTTTGCCAACCATTAGGAGTGAGCTAGATGAAATTCCTCTATGCTAGTCATATCACCGGTTGCTATATTCACACAACGGAATATAACTCGAATCCTGCGGGTGAAAATACAATAAATCTCAAAGGAGCAATTTTTGGATTAAATATTGCACCATGGGCTTATACCTATCACACACAGCGCCCTTCTTATTTTATCCTTACTTTAACGCATCGCTGTGAGCACAAAGTCCAAATCTCTGTCAGATGGAGCTAACCCTTCAAGAATCCACCTCCAACTCCCTGATCCTGATCGACGAGTTCGGCAAGGGCACGTCGGAGGTGGACGGCCTGTCGCTGCTGGCAGCGTGTCTCAACACGTTCCTGTTCCAAGGAGAAGCGTGTCCACACGTCTTCCTGTCCACACATTTCCTGAACATCAAGCAGTACATCGTCGAAACGCCGCTCGTCAGGTTTCTGGTAAGTTTATGCGGTTGTAAGGGCTAAGATAATTCGGGTCGAGGGACCAATTGCCTGGGATTTTTTTCATGGTCCATTCGATTTTATAAGCAATAGAGAGCACTTTTAAAAAATAATATGGACATAATTTCCTTAAAAAAAGAGTCCAGTGACGAAACATTCAAGCGTCGATTGAAAAACCTTTTGTTAGATAATGCATTTTACTCTGTAAGTGAATTTATTGACACTGAATTTTGACTTTAAAATACCTATATAATATATAATTTTGACATTGTTTATTGTACTACCATTTATATATTTAACTTTGTGACTCGTTTTATTATTATTTGTGTTTTATAATCCATTCATTTTTGACATTGGTTTTTGCTACATTACTTTTTTTTTTTTACTTCTTTGACGATCATAACATGAATTCTGTATAATTGACGTGTGCAATATAACTGTATCTTATATTATGAAATAAATAAATCTAAATCTAAATCATGGACGGAAAGTGTTTTCATACGGTTTTTTACTCCTAGGAGTAAAATGAGGCACTTACCGTCCTTGTGTTTCAATCGGAAAACCATTTTTTCCGAGCGAGAAAATACCTTTATTCCCTTAAGAGGTAATGGAAATGACCTAACTTTACAAAAATACCAATACCCTCACGTACCTACACCTATGCAGAGTCACCAGACACTCGGCATAGTCTGGTTGGTGGTCGGATATATTTTCGGCGTCGGCAATTGCTGTCAAACTTTATACGCCGCAAAGTGGCGTCTGAGACACGTCGTTTTACTTTGCTACTTGGCGTTCAAAAGTTCATTTTCTCAAACATGCTCGGAAAAAACGGTTTTCCGATTGAAACACAAGGACGGAAAGAGCCTCATTTTACTCCTAGGAGTAAAAAAACCATATGAAAACACTTTCCGTCCATGTCCATATATTTCTTGAAAATGCTGTCAATTTGCATACAAAATCAAAAGGACCAAGACATAAATTCCAAACAGCCAAGGTAACTGCTCGCTTTTTTAGCACAGTGCGTGTGTTTCTTTTTGAATTTGCATTCCAATGTCTATGGTTAGTATTTAAAAACAATTGACAGTCGGTAACATTCGTTCATTCTGCATAATATAATTGTGAAACCGAATATTAAACTATTTGTTGTGTGAAATACTATAAAAAATGAGCTCAAGCGACGAAATAGGTACCACTCCGCCTATATTAAAATCTGAAGCTGCCTCGGTTAGGCAAAACCTGCTTCCCGCTAAATCTAAGGAAAAATATAACCGAACTTATGACCAATTTATGCTGTGGAGGGCAAACAAAAATGTAAATTAAATTACTTGCTTTTTAGAAATGTATTTGTATTATTTCCTCACATGTTTGAGAAAATCATTATGTATGCCTCGGCGGAAACGAGGATTTCCTGACTCGTGTTTTAGCAGGCCTCGCTGTTGCTCGGCCTGCTAACCACCTCGTCAGGAAAACCCTTACTTTCCGCGCTTAGGCAACAATGTACTATTACGCATTTAGTAAGTAGTAACGCAGTTTCATTCATATGAATGATTTATCAGCTTCATTGATCTTCCTCGATTTATACCAGGGATGTTACGGAGCTTCGACTCCGGTTCCGTTAAGTCGGAACTTCCGATTATTATTTATTACACCTTCAGTTCCGACTTCGGCTCCGAGTGCTCCGACACTTTTAAATCGAAGGTTTTAATCGGAGGTTTAATTGGAACTGTGCCAATTTTTATTGCATTGTTTATATTTTATTTTATAATTGAAAATTGAAATGAAAAAAAAATTGACTAAATAATGTTTTATTTGTCCTTAAATAAAAATTCTCTCTCATGCCACCACTTCTGACCCTGCCTCCAACTCCGATTCCGACTCCGATAAAGCAAATTTCAAAACTCCGACTCCGCCTTCGGTTCCGATAAAACTACCTCCGTTGCATCCCTGATTTATACTATCTTCTTGATCCCTGGTACAATAATCACCACCGCCGCCAGCGCTTCGAGCACGTCATGGACGGCGACGCGCCCGTGTTCCTGTTCCGCGTCGCGGAGGGCGCCGCGGAGTCCAGCTTCGCGCTGCAGGTGGCGCGCGCCAGCGGGCTCGGCGCGGGCGTGACCCGGCGCGCCGGCGAGGTCGCGGCGTGCATGCAGGTATTCGGGTCGAAGGACCAAGGTCAACATATTGAAGGTCGCTCGGTCTCTACAAATCGTTTAACTCTTTAACCTTTTGAACGCCGTACGTCAAATTCAAAATGCGTCACTCCCACGCCAAACATGTTTGCTACACGAAACAAAGTCTCTTTTGATCTCTAACTTGTGTCGGCTGTGGCCGTCGGTGGCCTCAGTGGCCCGACTTTCAGTTGTCGGCCAGAGCCGACTGTGGCGTTCAAAAGGTTAAAAGTTATCAAATACCAGCGGCTTCGCCCCGCTGCAATTTTTTTTTCTTTCATACAAACCTTGTCCTGACAATGACGAACACAACAAAAAAGAAATCAACCAAATCGGTCCAGCCGTTCTCGAGTTTTGCGCTTAGCAACACATTTAGCGATTCATTTTTATTATACTTCGTAAAACCAAAGTTAACTGTCATGTAGTAGTCAAAGCATTATGTACTCTATTGGTGCTAATACTATTACTCTGCAGTAAGCCGCCTTCTTTGGTATGACGGCACTATACAGGTGTAAGGGACGGCTCACCGAAAACTGAAACCAACGAGAAAAATTTAGTTTTCCCGGGAAAATTTCCACTGGATTTCAGTTCAGTACAGTATGGTCTGAAGCTATGGTTTCAGTTTTCGGTGAGCCGTCCCTTACACCCTGTATAGATAATAAAAGGCATTGGATGCGAGTAGCATAAAACCGACTACCGTCGTGGAGATACTGAAGGCATAGAAGGTTGCTTTTAAATTCTCACAACCCGTAAATCTTATGGATACTATAAATTATTTAAGACTGCGCCGAGCGTACGCCGGATGTACAGTGGCGCCCTCATTACTGTTATTGAGTTTTCTAATAAAGTATTTTCTTGAAATCGGATGGTGCTTTTATGTACTACAAATGAAAACACAACTTGTAGGATATATCACATAGAAAAAAGTGGCCACCTTTTCCCGTTAAGGCGAAGGGTAGGGCAAAATTACGAAATCGAGGTGTTTTTGGATAAATTTTTTGGGAAAAATATAGGAAGTGGCAGTTTTAAATGATGATAATTTGAAGACATATATCCTCAAGTCTTGCTCTGACTCATTAATATAGTTATCTAACTGATAGTAAGCTCTATATACCACTTTAAATGAACCGTTTTTAAAAAGTTCGTATTCGTTTTATTCCGGCTGGGCGATTTAGTTTGCAGCCAAACTTTCCACACTTCTTTTTACGGATTTAATGTGTTGCGTGAACTTGAATATATTAGCTTTAATAAGAATTTACCTATGTGCTATTTGCCTAGTGAAACAATGAACTAAATGTTTGCTCTTAAATTATGACTAGGCGTTTTGAAGCTTTTTGTTGAATGTGGCCAAAAAAATATACACAAACTAAAATAAGAATTTAAAATACTCAAAAATAAACAAAACTATTTATAGAAAAAAAACAAATTGTTTCGAATAAAAGTTGATTTTAGTGTTAGATAATGGATTTGAACTTGCATTCACGTTGGATCAGTAAAAAATCATAAAAGTTGTGTAGTTATAACTAGGTAGGTACTCAAAACTACAGAGCGATGAAAGCGACGCGACGTTGCGTGCTCGGTTTGGGTTTTGGCGTGTGGCGGCCGACCGCGGCGTTGCCAGACCGTTGGGTTGGTTTGGTTGATAGTTCGAATGTTTCGAACTTTGTTTTGACTCCCACCCAACGGTCAGTCACTGTCATTTCAGTTGAATTGAATCAGTTGCGTTTCTACTATTCCGTGCGAACAAGTAACTACCTACTGCAGTTGTTTTATAATTCGGCCTTGGCGTTGTTGTTTTGTTTCTGTTGTGTTAATTATTTGTTTTGTTATTATAATATCCTGTTACCTATTGTTATTGACATTGAACTTCGTGTTTTATGCGGTGAGATACGGTTATAAATACGGTTATACGAGTATAGCAAAGGGGGCGCAACTATATATAAGTATTTGGGGGGGAGGGGTGAGGGGGGAGGGGGTGTTGGGGGTGATACACCTGGCGGGTGGTTTCGAGAGGGTAAAAAAAATTTTTTTTTTCACTGGGACTTAGAAAATTTTCGGTGTCGCGAAATTTAGGTCAATATAACACTAAGTACATTTTTATGAATGAATCCAGTAAATCATGCTAAAAACATATTTTGCTCTTTCACTTTTTTTCCTACGATCCATATTTTCCGTATATCCGGCTCTATAAAAACACTAGGGCGCGCAGTGTCGGCACGCGTCCTAACCAGCGAGAGCCCTAAATTCGGACTTGTGTGGAAATGTCCATTTAGGTTAGGAGCCAATATCTCGGTAATGATCAATATTTTTGCGTCCTCTATACGATAGCATCATAAAAACTTCGTGTTATAATAAGACCACTTCACTCAAACCCCAATATCTTGGTAAATATTGGTCGGAGAAAAAAAGTTTATATAACAAAAAAAACATGCTTATTTTACCATGTTTTATAGGATTTATTAACAAAAATGAGGGGTTATATTGACAACAATTACACGACTCCAAAATTTTAGCCCTTCAAAATTACTGACCTTTGAACCCCAATATCTCGGTAAATATTGGTCGGAGAAAAAAGTTTATAGAACAAAACATGCTTATTTTACCATGTTTTATAGGGATTTATTAACAAAAATGAAGGTTCAACCTATTGACATCAATTTCACTACTCCAAAAATTTTTTAAGTCCCAGATCACTTCAAAATGACTGACATTTGAACCCCTAATATCTCGGTAAATATCAAGTTTAGAGAAAAGTTGCCTATACAAAACACGCTTATTTAAGCGTCTTCTATACGATAGCATCATAAAAAATAGGTGTTATAATGACACCACTTCCATCAAAACAAAATTAGTCTTGCGCCCCCTTTGCTAACTATACCCCAACCCGATATTCTCGATTAATCGCCGCCTTGTCGTAGACCACGTCAAAATTTAATAAGTACATTTAAAGTGGTATTATTGAAACAATTTAATCCCTATGCTTTATTATTAATTAAATTTTTGGTTCGAAATATAAACTGTAACTGATAGCACTCACACAATCCTAGTAGACCAAAGTTTTCATTGATCTATTCGTGCCAGCTATTCATGAAAAAACCTTTACGTGTTAAATAATTAACTATTTATGTATTTACTTATTTGTTTAAAAGCTATTTTGGACATTCGTTACTGAATTTGAGATAGTATTTAGAAAAACACAAGTGTATCATATTGGTCAATCAAATCAAGCGCCATCTAACGGTAAATGCATGCCTGACTGTTTGACAAACAGCATTATGCGGTCGATCGCAGAGCTTACTTGTTAGATGGCGCGCGAATTAAAACTTTACTCGTCTGGCCGAATGAGCAAGGTCAATTGCCCGCCCCGTCGCCTTAAGCTGACTTCTCAAAGTGTAACTGTTATTAAAGTTTGTTACGTTTTCCATAACCTGTGTTTTTACTTGCGCTACAAAATAGCATCGTCCAATTCCAAGTGAATTGTTTAGTTAATTAAAAAACATAATAATGCACTAGTACAGTTAATACTCACTGTGAATCCTGCCGGCACATTTCATCTGTCAAACTTAACCTATAAGACACTGACTTGCTACTTAAGTATGGCCAATGTCATGGATATTGCTGAGGCACAAAAATCTCTGGAGGCTGCCATAATTAAAAGATTCTCCGAGCTTGAGATGAAGCTGAATAGCTCCCCTTCAGCAAAGGCATCTACCACTCTCCTATACGATGAAGTTGCAGCTTTCAAGGAACAAACTCTGGCACTGTTTAAGTTACTCCGGGAACAAATTCAGGCCCTCAGTAAGACTCAAGACATCATGGAGATGAGACATCGCAGGAAATTCCTCCTATTTTCTGGCCTGCCTGAAGCTAGCGGCGAGGACGTAAGTTGTGCGATCTCATCCATTATTTTAGACCAGCTGCAAATTCCAAATGTCTCGGCGGCATCCTTCAAGGCTTGTCACAGATTGGGCAAGATCTCAGAAGGCAGAGACCGCCCCATCTTAGTCCGCTTTGTTGACCCTTCCATAAAATCATCTGTGTGGAAAAAGAAAGCCGCACTAAAGGGATCCAATGTTGTCATCTCTGAGTTCCTCACTCGACATCGCCAGGCGTTGTTTGTAAGCGGGCGTAAACAATTTGGGATGCAGAATTGTTGGTCCCTTGACGGTAACATCTTCGTTAAGCTGCCCAGCGGCAAGCGCGTGCGCATTGAGTCAGAAGAGGACATTGGGCGCTTTGCAGCGGGCTCGGGTAAGCGGCTACCTCAAGCGGCGACGGTGTCGGCGATTTCCACGAAGGTTGCTGAGCCCGGCCCCGTGCCTTATCTCAGCACTGGCAGTCAGCCCCGGCCCGGGCGTGCGGCGAAGGCCGCAGCGAAGTCCAATATAGCTCAATCGTAAATGCCCCCTCTTATCTAGCCATTACTTTCGTTTTTGTCACCCCTTATCTTGGTTCCCTACTGTAATACCGTAATACGGCTTGACTGTGATATAATAGTAGTTATACATTTCTAGTAGTTTATATAAATGTAGTTTTACCCACTTTTCTGCAATTATTGTTTCACTTCAATGACTTTTGTTCTGTCATGTCACTGTAACTACTGTCAGTCAGACAGGGGTGTTCGAGCGTTTGGTTACAACGTGCGTATTTACACTTCTTCTTTTTTTTTTTGTTTCTTAGAGTATGCGGGTTTGTTCCTTGTGAGTTTGTAATAATTGTATTTTGTAACAATTATTTTATTAGTTTTGTATGGTTCTGTTAACTTTATTTTGTTACCCGGCAGGATGAGCACGTTTGTGAGTTGTCCTGTGCATTTTTCTAATATATATATATTTTTTTATACTTTTACAATAATAGATCATTTATAAATTTTATTATCTCTTTATATCGACTATAATATATATATACATATTTTATTTATTTATGTTGTAAGTTTATACATATTTTATGTCAGATGATGATACTTTTTATTCTGCAGATGATGACAATTCTGCCTTTTTATCTATTAATTCTCTCAACTCTTCTAGTGATTTGAATTCGCTGCTATCTCGGGAATTACCGGATTCTAATAATTTGAACGTATGCCATATCAACGCCCAAAGTATTCCGTCTCATTTTAGCGATCTTTTAGATACTTTTCAATCAGATTCCATCCACGCTGTCTTGGTGTCAGAAAGTTGGTTGAAACCTACTTTACCCTCGACATCTTATTCTCTTCCTGGGTTTGTTCTGGTTCGGAATGACCGCACTGGAAAGGGTGGTGGTGGTGTGGCTATTTACCTAAGAAGTAACATTCCGTATAAAATTATTGATGCCTCCCCTTCTCTCTACTCAGGCGCTGCAGAATTTATATTCCTTGAGGTGAATGTCAGAGGGGTCAAGGCCGTTCTTGGTGTAGTGTACTGTCCTCCTTCGATCGATTATTTCTCTTCACTTGAACAAAAATTGGAGTCGCTTAGTTCGGATTACGCTCATCATTTAATCATGGGCGACTTTAATACTGATCTTTACAAAAAATCTCCCCGTAGTCTAAAATTTACTAATATTATTCAATCTGTAGATTTTTCAATTCTTCAGTTAGACCCAACCCACCATTCTTCATCTTCCGATACCTGGCTAGATATTATCCTTACTTCATCTCCTACTCATATCATAACGCACGGTCAGGTTCCAGCTCCAGGGTTTTCACATCACGACCTTATTTTTGCCTCATATCGAATCAAGCCACCTAAAGTTAGGCCTACCGTGGTCCAGATGCGCAGTTTTGCAAAAATTAATACCGCCGCTCTATTGAATGACACTGCTAATATTGATTGGTCTCCTGTGACAGAAGCAACGACTGCTGACAGTATGGTGTCTGCGTTTAACAATACAATTTTGCAAGTATTCAATAAACATGCTCCCTTGCGCTCAGTCCGAGTCCGAAGACCACCTGCACCGTGGATTACTAGCGGCGTTCGGATGGCGATGAGGAGGAGAGACCGGGCATTCAAACTGTATAAACGCGACCGTACTGACGATAATTGGAAGCTGTTTAAGACTGCTCGGAACCGATGTAATCAGATGGTGCGGGCAGCCAAGCGACGATATATACACGATAATGTGACCTCTAGTTCCATGGCTGATGTCTGGAAATTTCTTAAAACACTGGGCATTGGTAAATCTGCAAATCCCTTTAGTTCCCCGTCGTTTTCTCTTAATGATCTGAATAGGCATTTTTCCTCTGCTCTCTGTGTTGACCCAAACACTAAAATTATCACCCTTTCAGAATTATATTCACTTCCTCCTTCTTTATATAAGACCTTTTCTTTTTCCACCGTTTCTCAAGAAGACGTAAAGAAAATTATCTCTGCCATCAAATCCAAGGCAGTGGGGTGTGATGATGTGAGTCGTGTCATGGTCGTGATGGTCCTCGACTGTGTACTCCCAATAATTACTCACATTATCAACTTTTCCCTTATCAGCGGAGAATTTCCTTTGCTCTGGCGTAAAGCCTTCGTACTTCCCCTACCCAAAATTAGTAATCCCACGTCCCTTAACAATTTCAGGCCAATTTCTATTTTACCATTTGTATCTAAAATTGCGGAAGCGGTTGTACATAAACAACTGTCTGGTTTTATCCATTCCCAGAATATTCTTAGTGCCTATCAATCTGGTTTTCGTCCTAGCCACAGTACCTGTACAGCGTTGCTCAAGGTTACAGAGGATGTTAGACAGAGCATGGAGGATGGTATGGTAACAGTTCTCATTCTTATTGACTTCTCCAATGCATTTAATTCAGTTGACCACGACATTCTCCTAGCACTTCTTAAGTATCTTAATGTTTCACCTCTTGTTCTTACTTGGTTTTCTTCTTATCTCCGGGGGCGTCAGCAGGCGGTTCGAGTCGATCGGTCCTTTTCCGATTGGTGTGACTTAGCTGCTGGCGTGCCACAAGGAGGTATTCTCTCTCCTTTGCTATTCTCCACCTTCATTAACTTCATCACACCCGATCTTGGCTGTTCCCACCATCTGTATGCCGACGACCTCCAACTGTATGACTGTTGTAAAGTGACCGACTTACAATCTACCATCGACAAGATTAATGACGATCTCCGACATATATTGCAGTGGTCCGAAAAGTTTGGCTTGTTCGTTAACCCTACCAAGTGTCAGGCTATTATCATTGGCAGTTCCGGCCAGCTGAATAAAATTAACCTCGATGCTGTTCAGCCACCAAATTTTAATGGCATTGATATCCCATTTAGCTCCAGCGTCAAGGATCTCGGTATTTACATCGACAACTCCTTCAGCTGGAGAACACATGTCGCCGAAGTAAGTCGTAAGGTCATGGGCTCTCTTCATTGTCTTAATAAATTAAAACACTTTTTGCCTATTAAGACCAAGGTATCCCTTGTGCAGTCCCTAATTTTCCCCATCATTGACTACGGTGACGTGTGCTATCCGGACCTGAGCGAGGGACAACTGGATAAGTTGGATCGCCTTCTTAATAATTGTATTCGTTTTGTTTTCTGTCTTCGTAAATATGATCATGTGTCTTCCTTCCGCTCTCAACTTAAATGGCTTCCTATTCGTCAACGTCGCAAAATGCGATTACTTTGTTTCCTATATAACATCCTGTACGATCCTAAATCTCCTGATTATCTAAAATATTTTTTTAAATTTCTTGGTTCCACCCACCTCCGTCAGCTACGATCCTCTGGCAATCTCACACTATCCATCCCTCTTCACCGCACAGGCTTCATGTCCAGCTCTTTCGCACTTCAAGCAGCACGACTTTGGAACGACCTTCCCCTTGATATCAAGCAAGCTCCGAACAAGTTTGCTTTTAAAAAGAAAGTTCGCGATTTTTTTTCATTTTGTAGGTAGAATAGTCATCATCTTGTTTCTCTGATGGTGTTATCTGTAATGTTTTGTGCTTATCCTCATTTTTATATATTTTTTTATATTATGTATTTATATTTATTTTAATATATTGGTATGTAGGTATATATTATTACGTTTAAGCAACATATATGTTAGACCCTATGTTGCACCGCCACCACAATCTCTGCTTTGCCCAAAGGTTAACTGGTAGAGAATGCCTTACGGCATTAAGTTCGCCTTTTGTATACAAAGTGTATTCTTTTGTGCAATAAAGATTAAATAAAATAAAAATACTAATATTAATGAGGGGGCCACTGGACGCTCGACGTTTGGTCAAACAATTAATTGACAAAACCCTCATGTCAATCATTCCACAGGTTAAAGATATTCGGTTCAAAGGACCAAGGCCAAAGTAGATGTCCCATTATTACTAAATAAACTTATTTCTTATTAGGAAAGACTTGACTTTGCTATTTATTTAACTTTATATATTTTCAGAACAATGCTCTACCTCCGCCGAATAGAAGAATATTAGCAAAGCTGAAGACTTTCACCGAAATAATAAAAACAGATCTCGCAGAGGACATTTATTAATAATGAAAATTTGCTTAATACAAACAGTGATATTTATCGTAGCTTAGCTAACAACAATATTCATATAAAATCTCGAATATCAAAATAAATATAATAACTTATCAATAGAGTTAGGACTTTCGGTGGCAAATCGTGGTTCTAGAATCCATGGAGTCGCTGTTTCCTATTTATTAAAATACATATCACTTTGATTTGGACCTTCAGTATTTAAATATTTCAAAATTAATTTAAAATTAAACCGCTAAACCAATTTAAATTTTGTAATGGAGGATATCTCTGTTGTAAAAGCGTTAAAAACAAGAAAATATTAGTGGGTATGAAATAACCGAACTAAAAATGAATTTAGTTCATTTTGAAATATAACCATACTGAAGGTCAAAATCAAAGTGTCATGTATTACAATAATTAGGAAATAGCGACTCTATGGATTCTAAAACCACGATATGCCACCAAAATCCTGACTCTACTTATCAAACTGCCTACTTTGCATAGGCCGCACTTATTATTTATTAACACAAATAGACACGCTACCAAATCCGTACATTTAAGTCATTAAATGTCAATTTTTATCGACTTAAGTAACTAACATTTGAACATCAATTTTATAAATTAAATACATCGAGTTGGAATGCATTACATTAGTTAAAAATAAAATTTGTTTTTCTTGTTTCAAACTATTTAGACTATGAAGGGTAAACTTTGTAAGTTAGTGTTCCAATATCACTTTAGACACGTAACATATTATTCTATTTTAGTGAGTCATTTACAGATTTTAGGTTAGAACGTTTTAGCAATATGGTGTATAATTTATACAAAGCTTAATTCTTAGCCTAAATACTAGATTGGCATATGACAGCTCATTTAGAGATACGTTTGTTACTCCTTGTGTACAATTAATATGGCGCGTCGTGAATTTATCTGAACACGAAATAATGCAGCGACTTTTTCGACACCAAGTTTAGTGCCATAGCTCTTATTAAGTCTAACCCATTCATTGCCAATGACGCCGAGCTGCATCTTCCTGTGCCGTAACAGAATGCCGTGGACGCCGATCGGCGTCATATTTCTTAAATTAATATCGTATATTGAAATTATATCCTTATCCTTATCCTTATTATCCTTAGCCTAGAGCTTAGTTTGGGACTAGGTCAATTGGTGTGAGATTGTCCCCTGATATTTATTATTATTTATTATATAGCCTTTAAATCTTATTTATTTATTAATTTTATGGCATAGGAAGGCAATCGAGCAAACAGGCCACCTGATGGTAAGTGGAAACTGTGACCCATAGACAACGCATTCACAAGACTGCAAATGCACTGTCAACCCTCAGGAGTAAGATGGAATGCCTCTACGCTAGTCATTTCACCGGCTGCCTTATCCCCAAACCGGAACACAACAATGCGAACACTGTTGTTTGGCGGTAGGTTAATGGATAAGATGGTGGTACCAACCCGGACGGACCCTGCACAAGGTCCTCCCACAAGTAAACTACTCCACAACTACTGGTTGTAGACGGTTTTACGGATAAGATACATACTTTGTTATTACTAAAACTCAATCTCGGATGCCGGTGACGGTGATTGGCATCACATTTGGCACTAGCTGGGCGCCGCTGACGCTGATCGGCGTCACGATTTAAAGGAACCTTCTCAGATGCCGCGGCCTTAATCTTAGATTAAGCCTAGCCTGAATACCGCAGACGCCCATTGGCGTCGTGCTTTTACAAGCGTTGGCATCGCAGCATAGTGTTGTTGAGGACGCTTGGCAATGAAAAGGTTGACTGGTTAGACTAGCATAAAAGCGTATGAGACCGAGGGAAAGAGAAGGCATAATGCCATTTTTAAATAAATCATCTGTATACTTGAAAATAATGAAACGGAATGCCATACGAATTGTACACTTCACATTGAGCATTTGTGACTGCACGCGAAGCATCATCTCCATCCAGGTCCAGTAAAACCAGGTCAGTGGTCTAGATGGTCTTCATCTGCTGCATGAGGTCCTCCAGGGACAGCTCGGAGGCGGCCACGGCGCCGCCCGTGCTGGACTCCGGCGTGCTGTTGTCCACAGGTATGCTGTATGCCACCTGGAAACGTAATAACATTGACGTTTATTTTAAGACAATTTCGTCGGTGTTAATGCAAAACCGCGTAACTAACAAATTTACGATAGAGCAAAATAAACCTTAGTCTTATTAAAAAGGTGCATTTTGCTCCTTACTAAAAAAAATACTTACGCGGTTTTGCAGTTTTACCGACGATTTTTATTTGCTGGTTGTTTTTTGCAGTCATCCGCTGATCAAACTAACGAGTCCCAACTCGGTGGGTCCACGTTAACTATAGCGGAGATCCTGTTGCCAACTTTCGACTCTATCATATCAGCTCTTAGATACTATAATATTGCATTGCTTTACGAAAACTGGTTAAAAATTGACTTGCAAGATTTGACCCAAACAACCCTTTTTCAACATAATGTTTAATTAAATAAAAATTCAAAAAATTCAAAACACTATACTCCGTACCATCCATATTACGTTATTTAGTAAACAAATATTATAACCTCATAATGCTGCCTTTTCGCCAAATATGACCATTTTGTCATAAAAAAAACCATAAGTACATGTAAAATCAGGAAAATAGCGTGCATAACATGGTCTCTAGTAGCCAAAAACTATGCATTTTGAGTTTATAAGTGTTTACGAAGTAAGACAAGTCAGTCGGTGTTTGCGCGGTGCATGTATCAATCAAAAACTTTTTAACACGTAGGTAAAATCAGCATATAAATATGAGGGTATAAAGTTTACTTTCATAAGAGGGGTTTTGTTATTAGTGGCCGTGGCCAGAATAGCGTTAAAAACAAGTCTAACTCTTGTCTATAAATATCTCACCTCGACACCTTCTACTAATTTCAAATTGGACGTATCGTCGTCCTCGGGGCAGTTCTCGTCCACCAAGCTGATACCTGTAACAATTAAAAAAATATTATTCTGGGCTAATAGATTAACCGGTATTGTTGGCATGTTATATTGGTATTGGGGTAATGGGTAGTTTTTTTATGGCATAGGGAAGACAAACGAGCACACAGGCCACCTGATGGTAAGTGGAAACTGTGACCCATAGACATTCGCATTCACATGACTACAATGCAATCCTGCAAATGCACTGTCAACCCTCAGGACTAAGATGGAATGACTCTATGCTAGTCATTTCACCGGCTGTCTTATCCCCAAACCGGAACACAACAAGCGAACACTGCTGCTTGGCGGTAGGTTAATGGATAAGATGGTGGTAGCGATCCGGACGGACCCTGCCCAAGGTCCTCCCACAAGTAAATGATCACCACATGATCGGCGATATAACTTGCTCACCTTCCGCCAAGAAGCAGTGATCTCTGGGATGTGCCAGCGATCCGTGTGGTACCTACAAAAGTGGTGAGCACGTTGTGACGGTGGTGCGACTCACCCCAGTGGTTGTCCTCGTGCAGGGGCGCGGCGTCCTCGGTGGCCTCGGCGGCCAGCTCCACGGCCGGGCGCGCGCGCGCCTCCGCCTGCCGCGCGCGGCAGTGGTGGTCGTCGCACTGGGTGTTCGGCTATAACAATACTTATTACCTTATAGCAGAGCAGACAGACCGATGTTTTATTTGTACTGATTTAACCTGTCACTAATATGCTGGTAAACATCTTAGCCTATTTGTGCAAATTGTGATTACTGAATAATCAACAACTTTTTTCAAGTAGTAATTCTGTAGCTCTGCCTAGCCCACTCTGGGATTACAGGCGTGAAGGTATGTATGTATGTATGATTTAACCAAGACATTTTTTGTGGCTACACCAACCTCACTATGACATGATATATCGTCGGTGATACAACAAAACCACGTAGCTAACAAATTTATGATAGAGCTAAATGAACCTTACTGCCTTATTAAAAAGGTACATTTTGCTCCTTGTTTAAGATGTTACTTACGCGGTTTTGCAGTTTCACCGACGATATCCTATCTCCTGTGAATACATGTGAAGACAGATAAACACGGCGAAAATAAATAGGAGTTATTTTGCTACGAGCAGCAGAGAAAGAAGTAATGACTAATAGACCGACTGAACTGTTAACATTACAAGTTATGACTTTCGTTTTTGTCATCTTTACGGTTTAAATTTGCCTCTACCGATCAATGTGTGTTTTGGTAGGTAATGTAATTATTATTTGGTAGGTAATGTAATAAATATTTGGTAGGTAACTAATAAAATAATTGGTAGGTGTTGTAGGTATAGTTTTAAAGCCCAAAACAGACATATATGTATCTACAAAGGTACACACATAAACTCACACCTTCATTCCCAAATGGCAAACTAAAAAATTGCTGATAATTCTGCAACTACACTTTGCACAATCAGGCTAAGATGTTTAATGACAGGTTGCAAGCCCATCGCCTAACAGTACTACAAGCGTATAGTTCCCTTAGTCGGCTCTTAACAATTCCCAAAAGAATAGCTCTGATGAACTTCTGCACAGATATTTAATAATATAATAATAATAAAAATCTACGGACTAAGCCTAATCCATAATATTAGTTAGTTCATAAATAATCTCACCTTCAAACTCATCATGGGGAAGAAATCTGTCAAAGCGCTGTAGCCCAGATAATGGCTGACCGTCCCAAACCCAAGCAGGTACTTAAGTGTGTTTTGAACTGGAACGAGAGAACAATGTTATAAACAGAGGCTGGAATTATCGTAGCACTTTTGAGCTGTTATAGGGACTTCACGTTTATCGACTTCGGACAAACATATTTTATCGATACATTATAGAACACAACATGTTAAAGAAGATTAAATCGGCTCGGGGGAAATCAGAGAAAACTAAATTAAGCGCGGTGAGGGATGAGTCTGGAAACTTAATATGTGAGGAAGAAAAAATGCTTGATAGATGGAAAACTTATTTTGAAAGCTTGTTTGAATGCGAAGATATTTCTCGTGAGCCAGAAAGCATGAGTAAAGGTGCAAGTAGCGAAGATGAAAGTGTGATTAGTATGAGTGAAATCATGAAAGCATTAAAAAGTATGAAAGCGGGAAAATCAGCAGGTTGTGATAGAGTGTCGATAGAAATGCTGAGGAGAGGAGATGGCCTGGTGGGTAGTCTGTTGTACCGCCTTTTCAATGCATGTTGGAGAAGCGGCCGAGTCCCGGAAGATTGGGTCAAGGCCGTTATCGTCCCACTGTATAAAGGAAAGGGGTCACAGCAAGACTGCAAAAACTACCGCGGTATCAGCCTCCTTAGTGTTGTCGGCAAAGTATATGCGAAGATTTTAATTGAAAGGGTATTGAATGTTACGAATGACAAAATCTGGGATGTACAAGCGGGATTTCGAAAGGGAATGGGATGTACGGATCAGGTCTTTTCACTACGGTCCATCACAGAAAAGTTCTTGGCTGTCAACCAAAAGGTTTTCTGTGCTTTTGTGGACCTGGAAAAGGCCTATGATAGGGTAGATAGAAAGGAGTTGTGGACGGTGTTGTCTATGTATGGAGTGAGCAGCAACCTGGTGCAGGCTTTGAGGTCCCTTTATGAGGGCTCCAGAGCCTGTGTCAGGATCAATGGGGCATACTCGGCCTGGTTTAACATCTCTAAAGGTGTTAGACAGGGCTGTGTTGCCTCACCATGGCTGTTCAATCTATTCATGGACAGTTGTATGAGGGATTTGAAAGAGTATGATAAGGGTTTGCGTGTGCAAGAGTTGCTAATCAAATGCCTCTTATATGCCGATGATCAAGTTATACTTGCCCCATCGGTACTTGAGTTGCAGGAGATGTTGACAGTGATGAATGAGGGATTTAAGCAAAAGGGGATGAAAGTAAATGTTGCCAAGACCAAGGTCATGGTGATAGAGAAGGATGAAGAGATGACTGAGTGCGTGATAAATGTAAATGGCGAATTAGTAGAACAAGTGAGCGAATTTGTGTACCTGGGAAGTGTGTTTACAAGAGATGGTAAGTGTGAGAAGGATATCGAGAGGAGGGTAAATGCGGGGAATCAAATTAATGGGGCACTGTACTCCTTTGTGAGCAGACAGGGCGTTTCACAAAAAGCCCGGCTGGCTGTTCACAATGGAGTGCTGGCCCCTACCCTGATGTATGGTAGTGAATGTTGGGTGTGGCAGGACAAGCATGTAAGTCGTGTACGAGTAAATGCAGTTGAAATGCGCTCTTTGCGTAGTATGTGTGGTGTGAAACTGATTGATAGAGTTAGAAATGAAAAAATCAGAGAGAAGTGTGGAATAAAAGAAGATGTAGTGACTAAGATTGAAAAGGGCATGCTTCGATGGTTCGGTCATTTGGAAAGGATGGATGAGGGAAGATTGACGAAAGAGATATACAGATCGAAAGTGTGTGGAAGGGTCGGAAGGGGCCGCCCTAGGCGTACTTTTTCGAATCAAATCGGAGAAATACTGGAAAAGGGCCGAATCTTAAGTACCCGAAACCGACGTGCGTGCATGACTCGATGTATGAATGTTGAAGAAGCGAAGGAAATTTGTCAGGATCGTAGCAAGTGGAAAGAAGTGGTCTCTGCCTACCCCTCTGGGAAACAGGCGTGATTTAATGTATGTATGTATGTAAAAGAAGAGGTAAACTGTAACACCCGTTTTTTTTATAAGCTTTTTCATATAGCAATACTACCGCTGGTGGGCTTCTGCACCAAAATCGAGGAACGAATACACCTAGTGTTGTCCTTTTCTCTCGCTTTGGTTATGAATGGAGTGAGACGGAGCCTTTCAATAATTCGGTCAAGCGTGAGCGTGCGTTACGTTTCACTGCGCCTGCGCTTCGACCTATGGACTAAGACTCGGATCCTTCGATACTTTTCGGCATGTCAAGTTACATTGTTTCAGGATTCATGGAATATCTTTAGAATAATCTTTTGGAGTGTTTTAGATTGGTTTTGATTTCTGAATTGTTAAAACAGTGTACGAGCGTTGCCAGCGTTTAAGAGTGAAATGAGTCTCGCGTCCATAGTGACGTAGAAGATTAGCCACATCATCTATGTTCGCTCTATGCTCTCTGATTCGGATTTGGCTTGAGGAAGAGGCAGCATTGCCTTCGTCGTATTATTTTAATATCCTTTGCAAATGGACAATTAGCGGCAAATTATACGATGACAACTTGATGCATCGTGGCAGTGCTTATTTATGTCTGCATGCTATTAAACAAATGGACTTACTCTCAGGCCTATGAACCCTCTGGCCCTCTTAGCGTCTCATGCCTGTTTGCCGATTGAGGATGTTTCAAACAACAGACGGTATTATCGCTGAAGAGCGATTTCTTTCAGATAACTTTCGAGTTATTGAAAATGTGAAATAGAGATTTGTAATGAAAACAATGTTAAGTTAATAGTTAACATTTTAATCAGTTCAATTCAGTGTTTTATCATTTATGAATTTCATGTTGTCTGTTTTAGTGCAAACAAGACTAAGTGTTTCTTCATTAGTCTTTCTATAAAAGAAATAGATTGTCATTATCTGAAAGAGATCGCTCTTTAGGGATAAGACCGCCTGTCGTTTACCTCTACTTTTAATCTTCTTTAATATGTTGTGTTCTATAATATATAAATATAAATATATATAAATATCAGGGGACAATGTCACACCAATTGACCTAGTCCCAATAATAATGTATCGATAAAATATGTATATCCGAAGTCGATAAACGAGTAGTCCCTGTGACAGCTCAAAAGTGCTACAAAAATTCCGGCCTCTGGTTATAAAATATCAAAATAAATATAAACGAGCGCGGAGCAAGCAGTAGTGATGGCGATTGTCATATCAAAAGGTGAAGAAGTAGTACAATGAAGAAGGTACCTAGGAAGCCGGCGACAATGCCCATGGTAGTGGGCAGACTAGCTGCGCATACGCCCTCTCTCTTCAGCGTGCGCTCATCGATCTTAGAGGCAACCACCAGCGGGGGCGCGCACTGCAAGAGAAAATTCAAAAAATCAGGGAACAATCTCAGTCCAAATTAAGCTCTAGCCTCGTGATAATCATCATCATCATCATGTCAGCCGAAAGACGTCCACTGCTGGACATAGGCCTCCCCCAAGGCTCTCCACTCAGACCGGTCTTGTGCTTTTCGCATCCACCGCTTTCCCGCGATCCTTACAAGGTCGTCGTAATGAATTTTGTAATATTAAAATACTAAAAATCAAAATCAAAATGGTATGTATGAATGTCTTTAAAAACTTCCTTAGTTCATAGTGATTGTAATCAAGCAAGAAAACACTGAAAAAAACAAAATATGCATGAATTTAGGGGTTTTTCGTAACACGGACTAAGGAAAGAAAGAAAATGTACAAAAATCCGATTAAAATTATCAATATCTCGGAAACTAGTAACAATTGCTGAACATACATGGGGGTTAAATCGACATCCTCCTAAATTGGCTTTGTGAGTACAGATTTAGTTTAGGCCCGTCATGGGCCAACGTATGGGACGCATTTACACGTTAGGGCGAGCAACATATTCTTGCATCTCAGTCTTACGCATTACTCCGTCCCTATGCTGGGCCATGAAGGGCCAATGTGTAGAGCGGCCATAATAAACATACAACATTGTATTTTGTCAGATATATGTATGCTTTCACCATTGGGATATTGTTCCCACATAGCTGCAAGTTTACTTATATTGCTAGTCCCACTACACTTGATTTTAATATAAGGGAAAATAATATTTACCTACATTCATGATGTAAAAAACGTTAAGCGAAGTTGGCTACTTAAAAAGGTCAATAAAAACGACATTCTATTAAATAAATATATTGATTTATCAACATATGTTTACACAGCCTTTAGTAAAAATATATTATCCAACATTGCACTAAAAAGAATCTGACACACTAACCACCATAATCAGACAGTTTAGAGACTATAAACTAGTTTCCTTTTTCAAACTTTTGTACAATAGATTGACAGGAACGACTAAGCGGCTTTCACTGACTTGACTGGGGCCGAAATACAGCAAACGCATCTAACAATAAATTAATTACTATGCAATCTCCTTGCTACCTGTACTTGTATAAATAAAAATATATTTTATCTTATCTTATGTTAAAGTCATGTCAGATTTTTTTCAGCCTATTGTTGTCTAAAATATTTATGCTGGTCACTTTATTAGTATTATAATTACACTGATCAGATGCTTTATTTATCTGAACAGAATTCTTGTTCAGCAAACCTAGCTGCCCTTCCATTAGTATATCGGAGATAGCTTTCTTTGCAAATATCTGCTGCGTTGGCTCCATCTTCCTCAGTTCCATAGCCACCACCTTCCCCCACAAGTCAAATTCATCCCCACCGCTTGCTCGTGGTGATTGCTTCTCTTCCTCATCAAAATCTTTACATATTAGGTGGGATTCCTTGTATTTCGGGGAAGAATGTCCTACTTTTGAAGTATCTTTCCAGTTATTAAATTCTACTTCATGCTTGTCCTCTTGCACAGTGAAATATTCTGGGTTTTCTGATGAATTTTCCTGGAAAAAAATTAAAAATGTATTAAACACAAGGTAGCTCAAGTTTTATGATACTAATTTCTTTTTTCATATTTTTCTCTTTTGTCCCACACATATGAGTTTAATGAGTTTTATACTGACCAAGGTTAGAATTAATAAATGTCAGGGGACAATCTCACACAAATACCCTAGCCCCAAACTAAGTTCTAGCCTTGTAATATGGGTACTAGGCAAATATATACTTATATAGATAAATATATAGAAAATACCCAAGACTTGGGAACGTTATTCTATTCTATTCTATTAACAAATACTTGTGCTGAACACACAAATATTTGCCCCTACTGTGGATCGAACCTGGGAATGCTAGCTTCATAGGCAGGATCACTACCGACTAGTCTGTCACGTTGTCAATAATTAATAGATACTATTATTAAAAGTAATAGTAACAAATATAACGGTAATTTGATGTAACAATCAAGTACTACCTAGTTAAGACATGTTAACACCTATATCAGGCCGATTCGACCCAATACTGTAGTGTGAGCGTAAGTGTTAACAAACTAAAATCCTTAACTCTGCAGACTAGTGATCACAAATGTTTCCACAAGTAGGTACCCATGTAGTGCTCTTAATACCAATATTAATAGTTGGATTTTAGTTTAGGAGTAACAAAAGATTTGTCTACAAATGAATTTTAACAATAAAGAAGAACTTACCGCATCATTGCTTGTATCAAATGTTTCCATCATATTTACTTCATACAAAGGATTTGATTCAAGCTCCAAATAGCTAGCTTCAACATCAATCTCCGTATATTCCGGCTCGTCACTAACAATAAAATTCATTTCATTAAACCAAAATACTGTAGCTGCTTGCCCGTTCTTAGCCCTGTGATGATAGCGGCGAAAATTCGACCGCAACGAATTAATCTTCCTTTTCACATCAGACAAAGTCGCAGTAGGATACATCTCTCGAAAATGATTCAGTAGTAACATAAATGATTTCTTTTTTATCAGCTTGTCTCTGTATTCCGGGCATTTCGGGTTCCATAAAGACGGCAAACTTTTATAGTATCTTATGAAACTTAGCAAAAAGTCTCGGTCTTTCTGCATTATTAAACTCATTAATTTCACAAAATAAAGTTCGTAATTTGTCCGTGGCGACGACAAGTTGAAATTGTAGCGCGTAACCGAAGCACAGGTAAACACAACATTAATAATCTTCCGACGACTTGATTGATGTGATGATCAGTTTTTAATTAAAAATGAGAAGTCACAAAATGGCGAACACGTATCTGACGTATAATGCGCTGCCTTTCACCTTCAATATGTATAGTAAGTTACGTTTGTTCACCATCAAATTAACAACGAAACTTTAAATTACCAGTTTATTATTGCTTTCAATTGCAATGATTGAGTTAACACATAATGACAATCATTATTTATCGTGTAACAAACAACAATCATTCTAGGTTACTTGACGTCTATACGCCCGGTGTTGCCACTTGTTAGCTTTAAAAATGTACCAAAAAATAATTTTTGCTGACTTTTACAGTGGAATAAAGTTCAAAATGGCAACAAAAAAACGTCCGGTGGTAACAAATGGGAATAATTGCAATGGACACCGGGTCAAGCAGAAACTGCTATTTACATCGACCCTTGTGTATGTTGTTACAGAATTATCAACCAATTTTTAGAGTTGTTGGTAATTCTGTAGCTCTGCCTACCCCACTCTGGGAATGAAGGCGTGAGTTTATGTATGTATGTATGTTGTATGTATAATAAGGCGTGTCTGAAATGTACAACACATTTCTATTCCGCTATTGAATTAAAATGAACATCTGAAAATAATAAAAGAAAATAAAAAAAGTTTGAAAGAATTATTATGATCGAATTTTTACCATACCTTCGAAATATTCCTCTGTCACCCCCTTTTTAGAGAACTCTATTAATATGCCTATGATGTCAGTCCGTCCGTCCGTACTAACTTTACTTTTCGACAGCAGGTTGTTTTTTTTTCAGAACATGTGTTACGGCGGAATTGATAACATTTTTTTTTTAAAGAAAGTGAAATAATAAAAAAAAATTAAATAAAAGGAATGGGAAAAAACGTTTATTTACAACCTATTTTTTTTGTTGTATCATAAAAACGGTCATACATACAAGGTTCAAATTTTGGTATGATTGTACTAAGAACCCTGAATAAAAACAACTGATACTAAGAAATGGTCAAGTGTAAGTTGGGCTTGCGATGATGATGATCAAAATGGAATATAATAATTAATAACACCTATTGTGGCAGTACAGAACCCTGAGTACGCAAGCTGGACTCGCACTTAAATAAATTAATCTTCTTCTTCTCTCGGTCCCTCACTAAATTAATATAAGTTTAAAAAGTAATACTCACAGCAAAGCAAGCCGTAACTCCAGGCACAATGAACTGGATGTGTCCGGAGACAGCGTTCTCGCTGACACCGCTCTCGAACCACTTCTGGTTGAGCTCATTGCAGGCGGTGTTGATAGCCATGCGGGCCTCGAAGTTGTCCACGCAACTCAGTACTAGGTCTACACGGCCTCCGGTCAGGCTGCCGGTGCTGAATTGAAATAAAATTATAAGATATTTTTAATGAAACAGGAAATGAGGCCCGTGTCCACAATCCACATGATGGTAATAAAGTGGTCTTTGAGGCTATTGGACATTTACAAGACTTAAGATTTTGCCTATATTTAAATTATTCAAAACCACAATTTTGGCCGTCTCTGGGGTTTGAAAAATTGGCCTTGGTATCAGAATAAAAAATGAAAATATTTTTTTGACAATTTAACAGATGAATAAAAATAAAATACATATTGTCAAAACTCCTTAAAAATAAGGATTTAAGATGAAATAAAAAAAACATGCATTATCTGTTAAAATTCTATGGCTACAAGTTTGTATTATATTAAGCTTTATACTTAGTATGAACTGTATTACAATGTCCGAATTATTATAGCAAGAAACAAACCTTATAGCATCACAGAATTTTTGAAAGTTCCCCATTGTAGTGATGTTGTAGTTGTATGCATCAATGGCCACGTCGGGGTTGATGTTCTGGAGCGTGGCAGCAGCAGCGTCCACCTTGCTGAGCCCGGCCTGGTGCGGCTGGAAGAAGAGCCGGTTCATGTTTGCCAGCTCCACCTTGTCATAGTCGAAGAGAATCAGCTGGAAAAATTAGAAAAGTTAGAATGCAATTCCTGCATTCCTCCTGGTGCTCCTGCATTGAACAAGTTCAAATTCAAGTTGTGTGAGATTCTGTATGAGTTAAATGTTATGAGTTCCATCAGTTTCAATAGGTCATTAGTGAAATATTTAGGGGCCTCAAAGTATTACTATCAGATGGCCAATGTGCTCGTATACCTTCTCTATGCCACAAAAAATCGTGTGTACGAAAAAGATGCATAAAATATTTCCAATAATACCTTGCCAATCCCACACCTGGTAAGCATCTCAGCGGTCACACTGCCCACCCCTCCCACTCCCACTACAGCCACCGACAGCTCGCGGATCTTCTCATAATTGTCCACGATACCCATGCGCTTCAACGCCATGAGACGGCTAGAAAACAAACGAAAATTATATTTAGGATGTTAAAATATGTATTTTGGAATTTTATTTGAGTAACAATCGTAATTTCAATGCAGATGGGGTTCAAAACAATGAGAAATATCTGCGATATGTTATTAATACAGATATATGTTATTCCTTGACTATTTAATTGAGAACAATGAGAAAATGATGTCGAAATATTTTGAAAGAGTACTTTAGAGTATGAGTTACTTTAAACTGATTTTCATGGACTGTTTATGAAACATCATGCATACACACCAAATAAGCTTTTAAGTAATATATGAAATAATAAATAATATTTAATTTTACATCAATAAATTTAATAAAAACAACAAAATACCTGTAAGGATTTGAGTCTACTACTTCGGACGACATTACATCAATTTTCTGCCGCGCCGGAGCCGCAGTGCCTTGCACAGCGGCCAGTTTAGCCTCCAACTCCTGCACTTTCTTCTGTAATTCCTCAACGGTAGACATTTTTCAGTGAATTTGTCTTAATTTAACACGAAAACTATCGAAAGCAGCTACCCAGCTGGCTGGCTGAGTTGTCAAGCGAAACGTCACGTCGCGTCAGTTTGACATTTCATTTGCCACGGTATACAATGCGTTTAAAGAAGAAGAAGTACAATGCGTTTAGTTTCCGCTGCGTTCTCTAAGCAGGATAGGGTGAAAAAGGCTGAATAATAAATGAGTAAAATGTATTTTTAGACAGGAAATTTTACTCAAAACTACTTATATTGAAGACACAAGTAGAAAACTATACCGAAACTATGTTACTACGGGTTAGATCTCGGTAGTTTAATACGCTTTATTAGAGATAAACCGTACAAGTGTATCCTATAATGTTACCCTTAGCATTGAAACACCCACAAACTACTTTCGATCTAACAAGGATCTAACACTTCTAAGGCTTCAGCCAATGACCTGATCATTGGATACCTACCCGGAATATTACTTAGTAGCGAGGTCAATAGTTTAAATTAGTACCTTGAACTTTATGACATGACCAAATATCGTCTTCCCGTTACTTTGTCGACGTGGTATTCGTTTAACATTGGAACTAAATTTTCTGAGATAAAAGGAACTAATCTCATGTTCTAATTCAGGACACGGACTGCCTGCCAAGGTATTGATCATATTCATTTGTGTGACGAGCACAGTGTTCCAGGCCATTGAATATTTTTTAAGTAAATTGTTACTAAAAGCTTTCGCGAAGTTTATAAATTGTTAAAAATATAAAACGTGAGTCTATACCGTTACCTACCACGATCCTTGTACCACGATCGAAAAATTCAGACACTGAATTGATACATACATACATACCTTCACGCCTGTAATCCCGGAGTGGGGTAGGCAGAGCTACAGAATTACAACTTCAAACTGAATTGATAATGTTATGCAATTTAGTAATTTCAAGTATATATATATATACATAGGTAAACTCACTCACGCCTTCATTCCCAGAGTGGGGTAGACAGAGCTACAGAATTACCAACCACTCATACTGTAGAGTATATGCGTAATATGCGAAAAGCACAAGACCGGTCTTTCGGCTGACATGATGATGATGATGATGACCTATACCAATACTAGCAAATGGTTAATGATATTGCAATTTCTTGTAACTAACTTATTCAATAAGTTACAAATTTTACCTAACTGGCTTACTTACTAAGGTATATTTTGCACTTTATTTAATTTGTACGTTATGTGGTACTATATTTATCACCAAAAAAATCCGACGAAATGCTTTTGGCACCGCGCATACCTACGTCATCCTGATTCTGAACTTATTTTTATTATTTGTATGTCTTTACCGATCACGGGACTATGGGAGTCCCGGACCTTTGGATGGCGTACATGGAGTCGAAGCCAACACGCAGAGGCCCTTTAGACAAGTTTAATTTAGTAAAGTGACGGGACACCAACCGGCGATTGTCCCTGAGTTCAAACTATAGAAGTATGCTCCCACGGACAACCAACGGTTAGTGTAGGACTATTTAAGTAGGATGGAAACATTAAAAATAGGCTTTATGAATGAACTGATAAAACAGTGAAACTACGCCGCTTGCCTGGCCAATGCTAATTACTTTGGTTGAAATGGCAGGCGGTGACTCGTCAACTCAATGGAATGGACCTCCCAAAATAGCCACATTATAATTATTATTTTTAATAGAAAATATACACTATAGGTGCTCCTATAAGTAACGTCTAATCGTCATTAATATAACGGCTACATAACTGTGAGTGCGGCTATTAATCAGGCACTGAGTTAGAGCTTATTCAAGAACTACATCAATTTGTGCAAATTTACTTATTTAGTTAATACTTACGGCTTTGTCCGTAGAATTTCGCTGTTTAAGTACTCGAGAACTAACATTATTATAGGATTTAGTAACATCTAGTATCTCTTCTAGAAACAGACTTACCCTCGTATTCATAAACGCGAAACAGCTAAAGTGTGCTTGAAATATGCTTTACCCTTATCTGTCATTATGACATTAAAATTGACAGAAATGGACAAAGAATACTTTAACTAAAATAAGTTTATTGTTCGTTTATAAATACTAATTTGGATAGTACTTATAAGAAAAGTCTAAATCTTGCGCGGTCTTTTTCGCGATTTTATCCCACATCTAACTTATTAAAGTCACGAAAATACTTTTTATCTTTATTTGTATTTTTCGTAATAATTTCTTAGTTCCAAGGAACTACCTAGTATAGGGAAATTCCGAGAAACTGATCCCATATTACAGCTTACGTCTTTACATGAACGGAGAAGTAACATCATGTCGTTTTGTATGGGTAACTTTAAAAAATATAAGCGTCTTGCTACCAGTACTGCCAGCCGATAAATCTAGCTAAGAAACAATACATAATCATAATTAACATTCATAACTTAATTAGCCTTTCTAAATCGGTCTACCCGTTGGAATTGTTGGAAGCTACGAAGCCCATAAAGTCGGACAAATAACCTTATACCAACCTTCTTCTTTTCTCGTAGGTTAAATTAGAAAGGAAGCCCGACATTTAATAATATAATAAAATATCCTAACCTGTACTTAACTTACCAAATGAATTAAATAAAACCTTTACCCTACGATAAACTTTAAATGTTGATTGTGGTGCATAGTTCAATATGTATGAAAACACTGACTATCCTTAAATCCCGAGAATAAATAAATAAATAAAATAAATAAATAAATATCAGGGGACAATATCACACCAATTGACCTAGCCCCAAACTAAGCTCTAGGCTTGTACTATGGGTACTAGACAACGATATAAATACTTATATAGAGAAATATATACTTAAATACGTAGAAAACATCCATGACTCAGGAACAAATATTCGCGCTCATCACACAAATATCTGCCCTTACCGGGATTTGAACCCAGGACCTCTAGCTTCGTAGGCAGGGTCACTACCAACTAGGCCAGCGCGTCGTCAAAAAAAAAAACAAACAAATCTAAAACAAACAAATCAAACCAAATTTAAAACATTCATAGTAAACAAAAACACACTGTTGGTTTCTTCTTAATACCTTATAATAGGTATATGTTTATAGTCAATTAACAAGCCTAAAAAGTAAACCGTGTATAGACAACATTTTAATAGAGCGGGCCCATTCACAACAAACGAAGTTACTGTTTGGCAGTCAGAGCTCGGAAGCCTTAGACAACAGCCGCCAGACCAGCGCGTTATAAAAGTATTCGATTTGAATTTGGAATAATCATTCCAAATTTGAAATAGGTATAATTTGAAATGTTCGAGGACTTTTGAAATGTGATTAGATTAGATTTGTGTTAAGTTGAGTGCATAAAGTGTCTACGTATTCTACAACTGTTATAAAACAAAGTAAGTTGTCAATTTTGGAATTAGAACTAAATCCGGTTATGCTAGTAGGTATATAGGGTAAACCACCCGGTTGTTGGCATTTAAAATACTAGTTTTTTAACCTAATGAATTACTGTTGAATTATTATATCTATTCATTTAAAATGAACTTTTGGTAGGGTGTTCACAAGTGGGACTGTTTAACCTATAGATATACCTGTTTTTTTTTTAGAGAACTATTAGAATTTAACGCTTATTTTCTTCTTTGCAATAGTCACAGAATCTACATTGTAAACCAATCACTCTAAGGGCCTGTTTCACAATCGACGAGTAAATTTATCTGCCCGTTATGGTTGGCTCTCTCCTTGTCTATTTACAAGTGCAAGAAAGAGCTAAATTTATCAAATATGCTTTACTTGTTCATTGTGAAACAGGCAGTAACGTTTCTCTACCAGTCAACCATAGATTTAAAGATTCACGGACCATTCACAAATATAAAATAACGTTTATATGTATTTTTAACCGATCCTTTACAATAAAAAAACATTGTATCTTATCTTATCTTACAAGCGCACGCCTAAATATGTTGTAGAGGCGATATCATCGTAAAACAAACAAACTGGGCATGGTAGAGTCGTGCCGCTGAAGTTTATATTTATTGAATTGCTTGTGACGATTGTAATATTTACAGTGGCCTTTTTTATAGATACGTGCTTGTTTTTACGCAAATTCTGCTGGCAAAAAAAACAGACTAGCTTCTGCCCGCCACTTTGTCCGCGTAGAATTAGTTATTCAGCCATCCATTCTTGCGGGCGATTTCAATCATCGTAATTCCCTCGAGAACTTGTATTTTTTCGGGAATCAAAGCCTACGTGTTTATCCAGGATATAAATCGTTAATATATCCGTTCAGACATTTTAGCGTGAAGGAGTAACAAACCAACACACACAAACTTTCGCATGTATAATATTGGTGAGATGTATGAATTAAATAGACACACGTTAGCTGATCTATGACTTTAGTGATGAAAACGATTACCTATTCGACTATTTAAAATTTTCTCCCGTATGCAGGAGATAAGTTATATTGTCTGTGATATTTATTTTTGAACAATTTTTTTCCCCTTTTTTTGGTCATTTTAAAGGGCAATGTTTTAAAAATAAACTCCTAGTAACGCAGGTGACAAAATTAAGTTGTGCGAAAAAAAAATTTTTTTTTAATGAATGTGGTATTTCTGAACGATGTTTCTTATATTGCTATATTTACGATTATTTCTATTATCTTTGACTCAAAAAAATACCTAAGTACAAATTACTAACGTCAAAAACTTCCTCGAACCTCAATATACGTAAACTAACATTACAAAACTGCATTCCTTTAACTAAACCGTATCTTACGCGAGCTGAATTAAGATAAATAAGTGTATAAGATACGAGAACAACGCGGCGTTATAGTTTTATCAAGATTACTAATGAATATGTTCACTTATTAATATCCGTTTGTATGTTGCTAAAGAATAGCACGACCTCGTCTATGTAAATATACTGTTCATTGTAATTAATTAATGAGAAATAATTAACACTCGTCAATACAACATTATTGTAAACCCACCGTCAAGCAGAGATGGGCATTATTCGAATAATCATTATTAAAAATAATTCGTAATATTTTTATTCGCGAATAATTTATTCGTCGAATAATTTAGAAATAAAGTCACTCGTTTATAAGTAGGCACTGCACATTTCAACACCTTAAAGATTGACAATAAGGTTAAGGGATAAACCCAGGTATTAAAATAAACAAAGGAATTCTTAGCAATTCATTCATTCAAAGAATAAATTATTCGCATATAAATTATTCGACAGATAATTTATTCGAATAAGAATAATCATTCGAGAACTTCATTCGTTATTCGCGAATAATTTGGTTATTCTTATTCGTTATTCGTCATTCGAATAAATTTTGCCCATCTCTGCCGTCAAGCAGCAGTCTTCGGATTGTTTGTGTTCCGGTGTAGGGATAAGTCAACCGGTGAAATGACTAGCATAGAGGCATTTCATCTTAGTCCTCATGGTTTGCTACGTATTTGAAGTCTTAGGATTTCAGTCTTGCGATTGTAGTGTTGAGAATTGAAATGTCTATGGGTCTCAGATATACCATAAGGTGGCCTGAATGCACGTGTGTCTTATCTCCTTGTCATAAAAAATCGTTGGATTGGTCTTTCAAAAATTCGCGGATTTGTGAATCCGTTTATGAAATATTAAGCTTTAAATCGCTAATTAATACTAAAAATCAGAAAGTTATCTTCAATGAAAACGCATATAATTTAAAAGAATAACTATCACGACTAAGTAGATTTTTATAATTTTTGAGATACAGGCGCGTAAAGTACCTACTAAAATCACCTAAGACAGCTCCAAATAACTTTAAATAGAGAATTAGATCATACTTGTTTTTTTTTGATATTTTTTGTTAAGTAACTTTTGGCTTCGGGACACTACACTGATCATGGTTACTGATGTGCAAGTTGCGGAAAGTTTCCAAAAAGTTGGAAAAGTTGCAAGAAATTTCCGGAAACTTTCACAAGAAATATAGGAAATTGAAATTTAAGAAACGGAAAGTTTCAATCCCCATACAAAATTGTGAGAAGTTTCCGAAATTTTCCTACATGAAATTTTCCGCAATTTTGGAAAGTTTTCTTTGGCACATCAGTAATCATGGTCAGACATGCTCTTGCCCGGTTTTTTTAAATGCTAAATAACCTTGCATAACCTGACCTATTTTTTTTTATTACGTATGCTTTGTAGCAGACTGTTCTGATTATAAAGTCACTATCATAAGATGAGTCAAATGAATCTATTCTACTCGGCTTTTTTTAAAGGCACCACATACACATACCACATACTACATACATTCATCTATACAATGTGTGTATGCGTTGAATATAATATTACTCCAGTAACTTTATTCATCATGAGTTTGCGTTGAATCCGGTAGTTCTGATTTTCTGCAGATTTATTTATGATGTTGGCCCAATGAATAATCCAAGTTTGTGACCTAAGTAGTACATTTCTAAAAGAGACTAAATTTTCTACAACGTGAGATCAAAATTGTCTATGTAGACTTAATTATTTCCGAGATATTTTTTTTTGAACTTCGCATTTTTTTTTAACAACCTTGATGAGGTGCGACGAAAACCAGCTTCAATTTGGCCCAGGGGGGTTATTATGACATAGCTATGCATGTCAGTTTACGCTGAGAGAAAAGGACACAGCTATATAACTGCTATAACTCTGTCCGATTCTCTCAGCGTAAACTGAACTGATAACTACGTCATAATAACCCCCCCAGTGCCTCTATTCAACAGGGTAAAAACCATATCGAGTTTGAGCTGTTATCCTATTACCACCGTTTTGATAACTCTTATTAAGTTCTTCTTATTAGTTAGTAAATTTTACTTGACTGTAATGGCGGCTGACGTCATAAGTGTCATAACAATACCATAACAGGTTAACTATGATATCGTTTTTACCGCCTAGAAGGTTAAAGTAGAAGGCAGGTTAACTCCTCCTATAAATGATCTTATTGAAAACAACTGTTTGTCCCCAAGGTGAAGCTGAAGATGGAGCGCGCCGGCACGAGCAGCGAGCGCACCCCCCTGGTGCAGCCCACGTACGTGTTCGAGTCCAGCCTGTCGCGCCAGTACCGGAAGCGCCTGCACAACTGCCAGTGCGCTGTCTGCATCTCTATTCTGTAAGTGTTCAATAGCTTCATTAAGCACTGTGACTTATCTATATTCTAGAAATTAAGTTTATTTGTTAAATTCAAATTCAAATTCAAAACATTTATTTCGGGTAACCTGACCCATATTGGTTAGTATACACTATTATCTTACCATCTAATGTTAGTACTGAGGAACAACTTTAAAACTTAAATTCTAAATTCGACTTAACTAAGTTACACATACTTAAGACTATAGGACAATCGAATCTACTTGAAATCATTTCCAGGATCTTATTGGAGCTGCCCCGTATTCTTCTCAAAAGTGATGCAACTTTTTTCCTACGAATTGCATAGAAATCATCGGTGCGAGCTTCCGCAAACATAGTCGAGGCGCTACAATAGCGAGGCAACCCCATCAGTGCCCTGAATCCATTATTAAATTGGACCCGCAGAGCATTATATGATCTCTGAGAATATTTGACCCATAGGCTGCTCGCGTACATGGATGTGCAATAGGCTTTAAAAAGTGTTATTTTTACCGCCGTTGAACACTTAGCAAACCTACGAGCCAACATATTAGCTTTCATTGACAGCGCTCTGCGTTCCCTCTCAATATCAGCCTCATCTCTAAGATCTTCAGTTACATAGTGCCCCAAGTACTTGATCTGCTTCACTCTCTAAAGCCGCAATGAAATTTTTATAAATAGTAGCGAATCTAAAAATAATATCCGATCCCAATATAAATACGACGTAGGTATGTACAGTTAGACCTTCCAGCTTTATACTTAGAAAGAGTCCATATGTATCTGGAATTAACATATTAAATCGCTAGATGGGATTGGATTTAAAACAAAGCTCAAGAAATGGCTCTCAATGAAAAGTTACTACAATTTAAATGAATATTTTAGATGTAACTATACCTGGTTAAGACTGTTTTAATATAATAATTATATTTACTTGTTATGGTACACCCCGAAATGGGCCAACTGTTGGACCTTTTATAATTATGATGTGACCTAATGTACACAGTTTCTGACAATACATTTATCTTATCTTATCTTATCTTATATACTTAAAGACTGTGTGCGCTGAAAGCGCGGATTAATTTATGAAACAGCTAAAGTGGGCTTCAATCTTAGACGAAATATACCCTAGACCTGACTAGTACGCGTTACCGTAAGGGATAGATGTACTCTCCAACACATGGGGTTACCAGAGTCGGGTCAGATCTGGGGTATACTTGGTCCAAGGCTTCAATCTATAGCACAGAAGTTAGAGTAACACAACTGTACATTTCATCATTTTTATAGATCACCTGATCTGATTGTAAAAAAAGAAAAACTTGACATCTATAATAGCACTAGTTAATCTGCAGCAAATATGGATTCTTCTTCTTCTTCAAATGCCTCTCCAACTGGTGAAGGTTGGCTACTAACTTCTGGAATTGTGGTCTGTCCTTAGCGAGTTGAAACAGTTCAGATGCGCTCGCTATTCCAGTCCACTCTCGGATGTTGCGGAGCCACGACTTCTTTCTCCGACCAACTCGCCGTTTACCGGCAACCTCGCCCATCATTATACGTTGCAAAAGGTCATATCTATCATGCCCGAGATATGCAGTTTTTCACCTCTTAATGACAGACAAAAGTTCCCGTTTTTGATTAGCTCGCCGCAGAACCTCCACATTTGTGACTTACCTGGATAACAGCAATTAATCTTTCACCATGCCGAAAGACGTCCACTGCTGGACATAGGCCTCCCCTAAGGCTCTCCACTCAGACCAGTCTTGTGCTTTTCGCATCCACCGCGTTCCCGCGATCCTTACAAGGTCGTCCCTCCATCTTAATCATCATTTAATCTTTACACAGGGTCATTCTCAGCGTGGTCCTGCTCGTCACTGTGTCATACAACCTCGCTGAAGACTTTGACGACAACATCAACGACGCCAGCACCACGCCGACTCCTGTCACCAACTTATCCATGGACCTGTCAGGCAACCTAAGCAGCAAACTGATGAGTTCAGGCAACCGGACTGTATACAAATTGACGTCGATAACGCCCAATTTGATGCCCATTATCAACCAGACGTGGCCTTTAGAAGGTGTGTATCATTTACTACTTACATCACCATTAATAATGATTATGTCGTCCCTTTATATAGAGGATTGAGAAGCGAGGTTTAGCTCGCGTAGCAGTACAAAAATTCTGTTCAAATTTATCTCCTAGGGATAACTAAACGTTTCTCACTTCCTAAATCTAATTCGATATCCACGATTTTAGAATATGTTGTAGTTATTATGAAAAAACCGGCCAAGTGCGAGTCGAACTCGTGCACGAAGGGTCCGTACCATTATCTATAAATATCACGTTTGTTGTATGGAACCCCCTTAAATATTTATTTTTCTTCTGTTTTTAGTATTGGTTGTTATAACGGCAACAGAAATATATCATCTGTGAAAATTTCAACTGTCTAGCTATCACGGTTCTTGAGTCTATATCTTGTGACAGACAGACTGACAGGGGAGTCTTAGTAATAGGTTCCCGTTTTTATCTTTTGAGTACTGAACCCTAAAAACTAGGATTGCACCTTTACAGACCTAGTTTTACGTAATGTACTCAACAACATATTCAAAAATCGTAGAAATTGGACTAGGTTCGAGGGGAGAGAAACTTTATAGCATTTTGAATTCAAAACTTAATCTATATAATCCTCTTAGGTTCCTATATTAATATAACCACGTAGTTCTGTAATGGTAGCACTTCCCTTGGTCATGTAATAGGCCAAATATTGATCTTACATTTCTTACATTTGACACCCCGAATAATAACAACTAAATATTCGTCAAATAACAACCAATGGAAGTGCCTATAATACAACCAACCAAAACTGTTTTGAGAGCCTTAACGTATCACATCCTAGTGTTTTGTGGCCCTAGACAAGATGCATGGCGAGATCTTTATCTTCTTCTTCTTCTTCTTTGCCCCCGCGGCGACTTGAACAGCTACTACCGCGGGGATATGGCGTTTCCACGTCAAGTGATTTCGCCAGTGTCAAGTATATACATAAGTATAAATCAATATAGCAATAAAACACAATCCAATCTTCTCTAGGAAGATTGGGGGCAACGTTGTACAGTGATTTGTAGGTCAGAGGTCAAGATAGTTTTAACCTCTGCTCCACGGCGAGTCCACTTGAAACGAGAAGAAAGATGCCAGATACACGAAATAAGTCCAAGTCTATCACTGTGCGACACAAAGGCATAAAAAGTACAAATCACTATCAGAAAAGAACTTTGAACACCTAATTACCCAAAAATTAAAGTCTAAAACAAATTACACGTCCGCCATCTTTTAACGTTGCAAATGGCCCCAAGATCTTTATCGTTATTTAACATGTCGATTGACGTAAGCTGCCGGACGACCGCGTCAAACGCTTATATCATTCCAGATATTTTGACAGTTTTCAAAAATCGTTTACGTTAGCGTTATAGATACATCTTGTCTAGCCTCGCTGCTTCTATTGGCTGACGAATTATTTGACGAGTTTTTTTTGTTTACACATTCAGTTAAATACTTAGAAAAATTAAGTACTTATAGGGTATTTTTTTACTTGAGTTATAGTAGATTGTTCAACAAGGGACTAAAACAAGCCATAATGACACGAGATGTTCAGCCACGCGAGCGAGCTTGCGAGCGAGGGTGGCTGTAGTTCGAGTGTCATTATGGTTGTTTAGTCTCGCGTTAAACACTCTACTTTTCACTTTGAATGCGAGGAAAAAAACGACGTTCTAAACAAAATTACAACATTTATTATGAAAAAGTTTCTAACAATTAAAACTAACAATTAGGTATCTTATTATTACTATCGTTAATCTAACATTAATAAAATAAAAGTAGCTAACCAAATCTACGATAATATTAAAAGTGCAATTATACCTTATTATTTCGTTGATGTTTTAAATGCTTGCATATTTAGCCAACAGATTCAAACTTGGAAACCCTTTTAAAAGTAATTGGACCACGCATAATAAAAGAGTTCGGCCTTAATATGATTAAATAGATTCATATTCGTAATAATTAATCGTGTTTCACGAAATTAAATCCTTTTTTTTATATATTTGCAGTTGTCATTTTGAGGTTATTTCGACAACCAAAAATATGGTCCATACACAATCACTGAAAATGGCGATAATCCTCCATTCACAAACACCGTGATTGGTTGTTTAGGGGTTTCCAAAGTAAATTAAAAAAAAAAAACTTTTATCCCTAGAGATTAATAAGGAGCTTTAGTCCCGATTCGCAGAGATTTAATTAGCATTTTAAGAGCACGAGAAGTGAAAAAGTTATTTTTGTAAGTTTCGGATAATTCGGATTCATCAACATCTAACTTACGAACAACGGTTTACTGTAGGATCGCATATTATTTTTACGCATAATGTAGCATTACGCATAAAATCGTTTGACCAAAAACGCACAACAATAGAAAGGAACGGTTTTATTTTAAGTATTATAAAAACTAACCTACTTTAACCTAACCTATCTACAAAATAGACGATTATTACATTCTGCAATGTCTAAAAGTTATACGAAAAGATAAATATGCGAAAAAAATGCGTTCTTAAGGAATTCCTACGAAACATAAGTAAAAGTCGCATATACACGAGTTTGTATTTTATTGCGAATTATATATTTGTAACTACAAAGAAAACAGGCAAATCTGATTACTTTTGAGTAGGTAGTTTTTAAACTTTGTATCTTCAATAACAATCAATCAATTATTAATTATAAATGGTTATTTAATATTGCGAAATATGACTGTGGTTAGATTTTTCCGCATCACTAAGTGAATTATAATGTTATTCAATACCATCTGCGGTTAACCATATTAAATTAGATGTCTGATGGAATGTTTTTAAAGACTAATTAGTAAAACTGCGAAAACTTTTGTGGCTCTAACCGCACTGGTTATAGGTACTTATTTCAAAAAAACATTTCATAGCAGAGCTTAGTTATTCCCATGGTTTGTTAAAAACCTTGCTTCCACCATTGACACATGTATAGATAAAGTTACAAACAAAAATCTTCCGTTGCATTCCCCAAACTGGTCTCCCTTGGCCTAGAAAGCCCTTTGCGTGATTGCGTAACTCTTAAAGAAATTGCGTTAATTTAACATAGTAACTTAACTATTTTGACGCATTTTACGGACGTTAATGTGACGGTTATGGTACGTAGTTATAGCTAGTACTTAGTCCCGGGTTCAATCCTCAGATCAAATATTTCTGTAGTGATCATAAATGACCCTCGGATGTTTCCTATGACCTGAAGTATTAGTAGGGCGTTTTCACTAAAAAGTGTACCCAATTAAGGACTGAAATTAAGGAACTTTAACTTTGTCAGTTTTGTGACGAATATTAGCCATACATTGCGGCCGTCAATATATAGCTAATTTTCGTCACAAAACTGACAAAGTTAAAGTTCCTTAATTTCAGTCCTTAATTGGGTACACTTTTTAGTGAAATCGCCCAGTAATAGTATTTTTTAGGGTCCTGTCCCTCAAAAAGACTAAAAGAAACCCTTATACTATTATTACTTTGTTGTCTGTCTGTCTGTCCGTCTGTCTGTCCGTCTGTCAAAACCTTTATCTCCAGAATGCGTTGAGGTATCGAGTTGAAATTAAAACCATATACTCAGGTCTAGGTAGGTTAGGAAGTTAAAAAGGTTGTGGTTGGATGAGTAGTGTTTACTGTTTTAATCCTTAAAGGCTATCTAGTCAGTAATGTTTCATTTCGACGTCATGTACATATTTATTTATATTCAAGTATGTATAAGTACATAACAAGTATATGTACAAATAAATAAATACATGTATATATGACTATTTACTTATGTAAGTGTATATATATATTATGCTGTACTATATAATAATATTTATATTTGTGTATATGATGTTTATTTATTTATATGTATAGTTTATGGATATTTAGCTGTAGAAATACTAGTTTATTTATTTTTGGTGCACATCCTTGTAATCTTGCCTATCCTCGTACAGTTTCCTCTATCATGGTCAGTTTAACTGGAAGAGATCCCTTAAAGGGATAAGTTCGCCATTGTACATGTTAATCTTAAGTTTATGTACGAATTTACTTGTAATTGTTTTTTATTTTTTGTGCAATAAAGAGTTTACATACATACATACATACAGTCCGTTGAAGCTGTGAAAAATTAAACTTCTAGGTAAGTTATGTCGCAAAAAAACGTATATTTCGACACTCTCAAGGGAATCAAAATTTATTGGGTATTTTCCGTTGACCTAGAACTATGAAATTTGGCATCTAATACCGTCTTATACTACCAGACCAGTATAGGCAAAAATCTGAAAACTATCCATTTTTAATTACACATACATTCATACATAAACTCACGCCTTCATTCCCAGAGTGGGGTAGGCAGAGCTAAAGAATTACCAACAAGTCTTAAAACTTCTTGATAATTCTGTAACCACATTTTGCACAAGTAGGCTAAGATGTTTCCCAGTGTATTAGTGACAGGTGGCAAGCCCATCGCCTAACAGCACTACAAGCCTTTATTCCCTTAGTCGCCTCTTACGACATCCACGGGAAGACATGGAGTGGCACTATTCTAACCCGGCAACCATACGGCATTTTTAATTAAATCACTAAAAAAGCAGGGTCTTTATGCAAGGAACGGCGCGGTCCAAATTTTGAATTGAGTTAACCGTGTCACGTGCGGGACCCTCGGTGGGCGTCCAACTTGCACTTGTCCCCCAATTTTTTCCTTCATAATGCGCTTTGATACTCTACTAGTTTATTTTTTCTTTTGCGAAATTAATAGGCCAGAGAGAGAATCATATACAGCTGGGCATTCACGAGCGCTCCAACAAAGAGAGCGAATCATATAAAGATGGGCATTCACGAGCGCTCCAACAAAGAGAGCGAATCATATAAAGATGGGCATTCACGAGCGCTCCAACAAAGAGAGCGAATCATATAAAGATGGGCATTCACGAGCGCTCCAACAAAGAGAGCGAATCATATAAAGATGGGCATTCACGAGCGCTCCAACAAAGAGAGCGAATCATATAAAGATGGGTATTCACGAGCGCTCCAACAAGCCGAATAGAGCAGCACCGTGCCATAATCGATCCGTGAATGTCAAAAGTGTAGCGTTTAAAAGTACTTGGCACGATCTAGAAACAAAAGACATTTTAAACAACAATAATTAAAAAACATGAATAGCTATAATGAGATATTTTTCATACATTTAGCATACCAGTAAGGTACCTTCGTTATTTTAATCGACTTTTAATGTCTTAATATCTATGTATAGGACCGAAAGCTATATTACTTTTATTGACTTATTTTTATTTTATTGGAAATATTTTAGGCGATGGGCTTGCAACCGGTCACTAATGCGCTGTTAAACATCTTAGCCTAATTGTGCAAACTGTGGTTACAGAGTTATCAACAAGTTTTGCGAGTTGTTGGTAATTCTGTAGCTCTGCCTTGCCTACCCCACTCTGGGAATGAAGGCGTGAAGGTATGTATGTATGAATATCGTGAATTCGTGATGCGTACGCGCCTGTTTTCTGCTAAAAGCTCGTTAATGTATCTAAAAAAAAATTAAAAATTAAAACTGTTTATTTCCAAAAGACTTAAAAACTAAAACAATCTTAGCTATAGCTTATAGATAATCTTTACTTTTATGATTGTATTAGCTAAAATCGATTATATCTGCTACATTAACAGTTCGCTAGTGAGCGTACGGCGTGACTAGGCTTATACGCTGTCGTAATACCAGAGAAGGATGCTAACTGCAATATAGTAGACAAATAATTTTATACCCTATTGGTAACGACATTAAATTTAAAATGTTTATAATTACTATGCAGTTAGGTACCTTCTTTGGTATTACGGCAGTATGATGATATTGATGATTATTAATCGAGGTTTCGACTAGCAATACAAATTGCTTAAGTTGACTGCTGTTTTAATTTTAAGTTAGAGTAAGACCACAAAATTGTCCTTCTTCCTCAAAATTAAAGTTGAAGTAAGACGGCAATCAACTTTTGCAATTTTTAATGCTATACTCTGATTTCACATGCTTCTAAAATCCTTCTCATAATTATACAGAATAGAATGAGACCATTGACAGAAAAGTTTTTAGGACCAGACCAATTTGGATTTCGGAAAAACAGAGGAACCAGAGAGGCCATTTTAGCATTAAGGCTAATAATAGATAGACGTTTGGATTTAAGTCTAAACACACACATAGCTTTTATAGATTTGGAGAAGGCTTTCGATAGGGTGGACTGGGAAAAAATGATGAGGGTACTGAAAGAGGCATGTCTAGATTACAGGGATAGAAGAATTATATTTCAGCTGTACAAAGACCAAGAAACAATAATACAGGTCGGAGAGGAAAAGGCAACCGCTAGAGTAAGAAATGGAGTAAGGCAAGGATGTCCACTATCACCTTTAATATTTAAAATATTCATAGAATGTGCTATTAGGAAAATTGTAGAATCACAGAAAGGTGGCATTAAAGTAAATGGAGAGAATATCCAATTCATAAGATTCGCAGACGATATCGCAGCATTAGCCGACACCAGAGAGCATTTACAAAGTCTTATTGAGGAAATGAATTTAGTTTTTACAGAATTTAAGTTTAATATCAATATAAAAAAGAGTAAAACGATGTTAATTTCAAAGAATTTACAAACAAACAACTCTTTACAACTAGGTAATGACACAATAGAACAAGTCAAATCATTTAAATATTTAGGCAGCTGGATAACACATGACTCTAGATGCACTCCGGATATAGTTTCACGTATAGCCATGGCAAAAAAGACTTTTAATAATAAAAAACACTTACTTAAAGCCAAGATATCGAAGCAAATCCGCAAACGCCTGGTGAAGGTATACATATGGAGTATAGCTTTATATGGGAGTGAGACATGGACACTAACCCAAAAAGAACGAGAGAAGCTGGAAGCATTTGAAATGTGGTGTTGGAGACGGATGGAAGGAATAAGTTGGAAGGAAAAGAAAACAAATGAAGAAGTACTTAATATTGTAAAAGAGAAGAGAAGTCTGTTAAAGACGATAGAAAACAGAAGAGGGAAGATGATAGGGCACTTGATACGACACGATAATTTCATGAATAATATCATAGAAGGTAAAATAGAAGGCAAAAGAGGCAGAGGACGACCCAGACGAAGTTACTTTGAGCAAGTCAAAGAGAAAGTTAAGGTCGGGTCGTATCAAGATGTCAAGAACCTAGCAACCAATAGAGAGGAATGGCGGACACTCCACCGACAAGAGCATAGCTCTTAAGTTATGAAGAAAAGAAGACTCTGATTATTCTATGATGCCTGTGACAGCTTATATAAACACGTAACGTATTACACTTATTTCTTTAACTTTACATAAATACTACATCGGTACAGTACTATACTATACTATCTGTGCTTGCGATGCCGTTCAGGAATTTAAATAATTAATCACCTTTTTTTAAACACATCACTTGTGAGTATAGTAAGATTGAAATTACGAAATACGGCTGTCACAGGCATCATTTTAGAAAATCAGAGTATATTTAGGGCCGTATTAATAAACTCTTCTTCTTCTTCTTCTCTTTAATGGCAGTCACAAGGCTTGTGCCAATGTCAGTTGCTTTAATAAACTCATCTCGGCTGAGATGCCCGTCACGAGATTCGTCAAAGTAAACGTCAAGCCATAGAAAACTGTAATTTTGGAGCATCTTGAGACGAGCATTACATCTGAGATCAGTTTATTAATTTCGCGCTTTACAACATAACCCCTCTCCCAGGCAAACCGAGCTCGCCATGGTCCAGCTCGCCGTCGCCGGCCAGCATCGCGGCGGCGGTGTCGGCGGGGCGCGCGGCGCTGGCGCGGGCGCGGCGCGCGGAGGGGGGGCGGCGCGCGCTGGCGCCCGGCCTGCCCGCGCACCGCGCGCAGCGCGCCGCCGCCACGGCCGCCGAGGTCAAGCCGCTGGCCGACGCCGCCTACGCCGCCGAGGAGGCCACCAGGACCCTGGTCAACGGGTAATTCTAGAATACGAGCTGTTTTATTTCAATAGCGTGTGTTTGTCAGCCGAAACACGTGACCTGTGCTACTCGCTTCCAGCCATAGCCAAGATGCAAACGCTGCTACTAATGTATTTTTCTCAAAAATGACCGGAAAGGTGACATTACTAACTCCGTACTGAGACGCGAAGTACATAGTTTACAGACAGGACCTAAATAAATAAAAAAATACATTGCGTGCTCGCTACACACAAGCCCGCAATGTTGCATACAAATTTCATTGTTATCTAGTTTGTAACTTTTTTTAAAGTGAAAACGGCCATAATAACATGAGGGCCCAAGTCTTATACATCCATATTTTATTCGAAACGTAACTTTTTTATCCGTGTCTGGAATAGCTTGTTTTTTTTTTCTAAAAAAGCTTGCGTTTCTCCTTGTCATAAACATAGAGGCGGTTAAGAGTAAGTACTTAATAGTTTTTTCATGTGAAGATTTTGTTTGTTTGCAATTTTTTTCTTGCGATTTTTGAGAAAATCGCTATATATGCCTCGGCAGGAACGGCAATTGCCTGCTTCACTGCCTAGGCAATAATGTACTATTTTCGGTACACTATATAATTCCGAAGGAAGAGTCATAATTCCGAATTGATAAAAAAATCGAATTTTCATACTAATTCCGAACGCAATTTTTGGACAGATTGTTATCGCTTATAAATCAAACCTAACCTTAACCTACGCAGCCACGTATGACAATTAAATCATGCATTTAATCTAAAATAGCTCCAGCATAACATAGTTTTCAGAAAAAAAATTACTCGGACAAATTAATATTCGGAAAATAGTACCTAATTCTGAATTTTTATGTGGCCCCGTTTTTTTTCTATAGCTCACAATGTATGGGGGCAGTTGACCACGCGGTTTACCGCAACGCACAAGAATGTCACCCCATACATTTTGAGTTATAGAAAAGACAAACGTTAGTACAGTAGCGTTAGCTTCTTTGCTAGGGCTTCTGCTATCTCCTTTGACGTGTTTCGGCGGACATAGTAATGATCATACTATGTTTTGTGGAGTTGTGAATCGTATATTTTACTATGTAGGTTTGTCAATGATCCATTTTATAGTTTTCTAAGGAATATTTGAGGTCTTACTTACTTTTTTTAGGGCCTTATGAGGACTGTGAAGCTAAATAGTGCGAATAAAATGCGATAACTTTTTTCTAACCTTAAACATACTCCGATTTTGAATATGTTGTAGATATTATGAAAAGCTAGGTCTCCACGTTTTCCTCTGCTAGTTAAAAAAAACGCATACTAAAACGTGCAAGCCTAATTTTTAAACTACAACGTATTAATACTTGTGCAAAATGTGGTTACAGAATTATTAAGAGGTTTTAAGACTTGTTGGTAATTCCTTAGCTCTGCCTACCCCACTCTGGGAATGAAGGCGTGAGTTTATGTATGTATGTGTATGTAACATATTAAAAATCGAGGTAATAGAACGTGAGAAATGTTACCGCCTGGAGCTTAATTTGTGTAGATAAAAATTGTCAGCTTCGCAACGCTTTACAATCCTTCTAATAGTACACTAAGCATGAGTAGGATACCCCTTACAAACTCCGTCAAGCTACAGAGAACTGTCATATCTGTCGCATTTCGAAACCGGCATGTTATGTATCAATTCGGTCTTGTGTAGTCTAATCTAAACAATTGGATTGTGTGCTCCTTTACGGTAGCTGTTATTTTAATTTGAGGATTTGCAGTTTAAATTAAACTTAATACAGGGTGATTGAGGGGTCGTGTAGCAACAAAGTATACTAAAACTCACTACACCATTTGAAACACCACGTTTCACGTTTCACGTACTAAACACCTTACCAAAGGATTTAATCAATCTCCTAGTGTGTAACCCTAGCCCAAAATTATGTAAGAAACTTCTAAAAAAACATTATATCGGAAATGTTTCCGCACATACCTAACGTAAGTCTACATAAATGTTTTGTTATTCCTTTTGTTTAATTACGGACCGCTTCGCGCGATCTCGCCTGCTATTGTATAAACCTTAAGAGGTTTCTAATAGTGGCTTAAATTGTCAAAAACTGTATTTTATTCTTATAATTAAATAAATTAAAAAAAAAAAAAAAAAAAAAAAAAACAACGAATCTGTGGTAATAGATTTAAACGCGTAAAGACAATTACTCTCTACCAAATAGCCATAATAATTAACTTGTTCCAAAAAAGCGGCCTTACATGTAATTATGCTTTAATAATTAAAGGGGTTTGGTTGGCCTTTTCTGTCGCATTAGGTATTTAACCTGTAATGATAGAATAAGTTGATGAAAAATAAATAAATAAATAAATTACTTACTACTAGGCGAAGCGAAAAAGATTTTTCATTATCATATAGCAGGTGGAAAGAAGTGGTCTCTGCCTACCCCTCTGGGAAACAGTATCTATATAAGACAATTACTTTGTTTTTTATTCAAATAAACATTGAATGAATTCATTTTATTCGGGATCATGGCCACCCTACATACTAAATTTCTTACTCAGATGATCGTTCGATTTTCAAATAGGTTTTAAGTTTTTAACATGAAAACGTAAGGTGACCATAATTTTAGTAATAATTAGGGAAATATAATATTATTTTAATAAAATGCTGAACTTTAATTGTTCTAATAGAATAGTTTATACTAATAGAACCTCAACCATTTACTGAGTTGGGAAAATTAAGTTAGGATCACAACCCCGCAGTCACCTATATCTTGGCCAAAAGTTATCTATATCTATGAGTAAATACACTCAGGGACAAAAAAACGGATCAGAGTGCGTTTTTCATATTAAAGAGGCTATTTGGAAGCCCTGGGTCCTCGCCAGGGGATGCTTTTAGTGAAATCTGATGATGGATACACCGAGCATCAATACAGGACCTCTAGAGTGCCTAGGATACCCAATTGATTGAAACTGCGACTAACGCCGGAATTGATCATGTTCAGAAAAACATCTAAAAGGGCAATAAAATGTAAGAAAATCCAAATGCTGACCCAAACTCTCACGCTGTGGTGTTAACTGATTGTGCGATAAGTTAGGTATCTTAAGAACATTTGACCTCCTCTATTGAACCTCCTAGTATCCACCATTAAACCTTACTCAAACTCAAAACCACCCTTGGCAAGGAACCGAGACTTCGAAATAGCCTCGTTTGTATGAAACACGCACTCTGACCCATTTTTTTTGTCCCTTAGTGTATCAAATTACGATATGGGTAACTGATCAACTAAATAATTCAGATGTCTTCCTGTTTTATATCGATTGCGGCTGAGAAACGCTGTATCTTGTGTAACTGTGTCAATGTTAGTTGTGGTGTGACGGTTGTGACATTGGAATCGATCTGTTGCTGGATCAAGTTACCTGTCATCATGATGTCTTTAAGTTCATCAGAAGGAGAATGCCCTAAATCACCGCCTTGTGGTGCGGTTGGAAGAGATGCTGTCACAGTCGACTTGTCTTATTATTTGTCGAAAGGTTTTATTAAAATTACTATTTAAAAAAAAGTGAGGGTGAAGAAGAGCTTTTTGTTAATCATTTTATAAGTTTTGCGCATTCCAATTCTAAATAGGTATCTTTGTAAAATTTAGTTATGAGTGTTGTAACAGTTGTATTGTATGGTTACAATTTAGTCTCTACTGATTATGAATTTGTTGCAACGGAGCGAATGTTATAATTTGTAATACTTTAGGGGTTAAACAAAATGAAGATTTCTGAGGATTGTTTCATTTTTGGAGGAACTTGGCAGCCAACATAAAAACCTGTTCAACATCCATTTTTAAAACTATAATACTTTTCTCTTTCACCAATCTCACCCCTTCTCTTTCCCTATCTCTTGAGGCAAGTCAACTGAGGCCCAAGATGCATTAAGCTAACTAGCGTTTCTATTCATTTCGTTTTTAAACCAATCGCGTCACTGGTAGATAACGTGATGCGAGAAGTCACGTGATCTACGAGTGACGCGATTGGTTTAAAAACGAATTGAATAGAAACGCTGATAGTTTAGTTGAATATATTCTTCTATAGTTGTTATTTGGGCATTCTCCTTTCTTTATCTATATTTATAGGAGGGACAGAAGTCTTTTCTCGTATAGATTATAAAAGTTAAATTAGTGGATTCATATTTATATATTAAAGTATTAATTATTCTTACGAGATATTTCGAACCCGATGTCAGCTACTTAAGTGCTACTAGGAATAATTATAAACAAATATCTCCAGTAAAAAAAAATATATGTAAAGAAAGGGCTTCTGCGCCACCGCTTTTGAAAAACAATTCTTAAAAGGAAGTCACCGTAGTGTATAGTGATGGAAATGTGACATTTACGGATACTTCCTTTTTAGTACTAATTTGCACATTATAAATTGATATTAATACCCGTAGATTCAAGAGGAACAATTTCCAAAGATAGATGGTCAAACATACCTCTTGCATTTACTGACTGACATTTGTATTTTACTTACTAACATAGTGTTGTATTGTATGTAGTTCTGCTTGAATACACGATGTTTTACAATGCACTGTATGATTTTCCTTCTTGCCCACCCTGCACCACGCTTTTTTTATTAACAAGCAAAGATTCTTCATAATGTCTTACCATACTCAGTGACATTTTAGAGATAATTATCTCGTTCCATTTTCAAACTTACGTACAAAAGAAAAATAAACTAGGCCTGAGAATCTCCTCCGTTTTTTTCCGTCGGTTAAAAATCATCACAATCAGACTCTGAGTGCTGCTGTAAGTATAAATGTAAGTACCCCGAAAATGATACGAACCATCTTTTCCATCATGAATTAGTGATTTTTCATGGAAACATTTTTTTTCTTCTGGCCAGGCGTTATTAAGGTCTTATTTCTCAAACTTTAAGAATATCAGAAAATCCACATTTTATGCAATTTTAAACGAAAATGGCTCTTATTACATGTTTCTTCTTCTTTAAGTGCCTCTATTATCATTGAAGGTTGGCAGTCATACTCATGTGTTTTTCTATAACTATAGCCAGTTTAAAAAGTTGTTCCATGATTTTTAATACCAATTCAATCTCTGATGTTTCTCAGGACATCTTCCTTCCAGCCTCTCTCTTGTTACAGTTTTACAATTTAATAAACTAGTGATACCAGGTAAGCCGACATCCCCCTTACTTATAAGGAAACGTGGAATAAGCTTGGAATAGTTTATGCCATGCAATGCCATGCATCTGACAGAAAGTGACAAAGCATGAGAGTCTATAGATTGACTGTATTTTTTCCTAGAACCCTTTTAAACCTTTACAGCCATTTGACGGGGTGGTATACAGGGTTATTGGTAAGTCGACCTATTCCCCTCTAGAGGTTATGGGAGAGGTCATTTGCAACCATTTTGGTCCCATAATACCCTATGCAAAAGTTAACCATTTCCGAGATAATTTAAATTTAAGTTTTTTGCTAAAAAAGTCAGGAACACATCTTCAAAAATGTACAAAAAATTATTAGCACTTAAAATTTTTTTTTTTAATAGCTTTTGTACAAGGTAAAATTGCTGTTCTTATGCAATATTAAAAGTAGAATGTACACGTTTAAGAATGCGAGACCAAAAAGTAAAAAATAAAACATGTTATTTATTACTTTATCCAACATACCTAAATGACACAAAAACAGAAAAAAAATACTAACTTTTGCGTAGGGTATAATGGGACCAAAATGATTGCAAATGATCTCCCCCATAACCCCTAGAGGGGAATAGGTCCACTTACCAATAACCCTGTATATTTCAATAAATTCCTGGTAAGTTATATATACCTGCATAGCAGGCCCACACGCTGTTCGAGATGTACAAGATAACTTACGACGACGGTAAGTGTTTGGAAACAACTGATTTTCAAAGTGAGTATGTGTGAAACAGCTCAGTTTTTTAGATTAGCCAGGTGATGAAAGACGCAGCGAACATAGTAATAAGACGTTTAGGTAAGTATAAATCCAAAGGCGGACTTACAATTTGTTAAAAAAATATTCGTAATATCTTGGATAAATAAAATAGTACTTATTAAAAATTAAAATCAAGATGAAATATTTTCTTGGATGAAAAAAAATACTGAACCAATTTTTCATAATAGGTATCTACCTAGGTATTATGAAATAGGTAGATACCTACCATACAACATTAATTGTTAAAATGGGACTAGATTTAATGGGAGAGAAACACTCATCGATTTTTTCACTTATTCTCTTTGATTTCTAACTCATTGCAAAGGTTTATTGCTATGATCTAGTTCGTATTGTAATTGGTTAGACGTCGGCAATTGGTCTAATCGAACGGATGTCGGCCATCTTTGATTAAGGACTAAAGTACCTACGCGCTTTTGAAAGTAGTACGTGGAGTAACAATGCATGGAGCATAAGTAGATGGAATAAGTAAACCAAGAAAAGGAATTTTAAAACTATTTCACCTTCGAATATACTGGTAATAATTAAGTAGAACGTTCTATACTAAAACCACTTTTCACTTTAGTAATCCTTTAAGATTTACAATTCGAATTCGAAAATTCCGCGTCCGTAAAGTAGGTATATAAATCATTTGTTGGTCAATGCATTCACTTCTATAATAAATTACCTGACGTAGTTTTAAAGTTACCCTTTCCAGCACTCAAAAATTACTTTTAAAAGTCGTTAATGTCTAAAGTGTACATATTATAGGATCGAGGACTATCTAATAGACGAAAATGCTTGGCCTAAACCCGAAACTTAATCAATCATACATATTTTTTTAAATTCAAAAGCTTTATCTTGTCTAGGGGACACCCGTTGATGTAGGAAAACATATCAATCTTATGTGGTCGTCTTGCACCGTTTTATATACACATAAGTAGGTGTTCTTTTCTCTCTTTATCTCTCTCTTAAGATTTTGGTGTGTTTTCCTGCGGAAATTACGCACGCAGGATATTTGATTTATTTTTTAATTTACTATTTATAGATTTATATAATGCTAGACTTAGTAGTACCATTGTAATATTAAATATAAGTATTTAAAAAAAGAGCGACTGTTGAGTTTCTTGCGGCGTTTCTTCTCAGCAGTGGTCTCCTCTTGTGAAACGCTGGTAGATTCTTGACGTGTAAAAGTGCCCGTGCGGCCTACTTACTGAATAAATGTCTTTATCTTTATCTTTATCTTATCAATCAGACTATCAATTTTGGTTTTATAAAGTTCGCCATCAATCCTTCATAGGAAAAATTATGACATTAGGCACCTTGACAGCCCGCCTTTTTTAGCCCAGGGTTGCCATCCTATTTCTCATAATTTCACCCATTCCACCGACATTTGATGAACCTTGCCAGAATTAACAATTTAAGAATCACCAAACTTAATCAAAGTGTTGCTGGGCTGGAGAATACAATATAAATATGCATAACTAATTAATCGTACGTCGCCGAAAAGGGTATCTGACACTTTGAATTATTTGTTTAAATTTTGAAATCGACTCTGTTATAAATAGTTGACGAAATATAACACTTGTACCGATTCTTCTTAGAAGGGCTACGTTGATTCGATGCAGATTACTTATGTTTCGTTTACTGAATAGATGTTTGTAAGCACGTAGATAATATGTATATAAACGGCCACTTTAGTTTTTTTTTGTAGATTCAATAGTTTTTACAAAGAGAAATAATAATAAGTATCCCACCACTAGACAGGTTGACAGGTTTCAATAATTTACAAGTTATTTAATATTTTAAATACTTAAGAAAAAATGCGTTTTGGTCTAAAACTGTCAAGTGTGAAAACATACAGCCATAACCGCTGGACCTATAGGGACTTGTGGAGAGAATATTTCTTGAATAGTAGATTTATAAAAAAAACTTCGAACCGTAAAATTTGAACAGGTTTAATTTAGATTTTGTTACCTAATAAAAACATAAATAAACGAATTATATCGTGGCGTTTAAAATAGAATATTTGTTAGCAGAGCGGTTAAAAACTGGTTGTGTTGTGTTTTATTTTTAACTATTAATAAATACCCGTAGTGTGTCGTTTACCTAAACCTGTTACAGCTATTAATAGTAGTTGACTATCTATCGCATCGCTGTGTCACACTCTCTCTCTAGCATTTGTCAGTAGGTAATTTGTTATGCCAGCCGCTCCCCCGTATTATGTTCGCCTTTGCAGCGCCGAATAAAACATCTGACACTCTCGCAGTTACGCACTGGTCAGACAGTGACACAGGCTTTATCCACCTTTGTCCTAGTCCATAGAGACGACTTGAGTTTAAATGTGATATATCGGCCATTCTACTTTTCGATGCCTAATAAAACGTCCCTAAGCCACTGGTCCCACCGCCGGCTACAGACTATAAGCTAGTAGAACTATAAACTACAAAAGAGTGGGCGAGCGGCGAGAAGCGAGTAAAGTTTTGATAGTTTTGACGCTCGGCTATAAAGCGAGTGTTCGCGGACATTCGATAGCTTTTATCGCTGCGGTCAACTAGTAAACAGCGGTCCCACCGCCAGATGTCGGCGAGCTCGGCGAGCAACTAGTAAAATTATGTACTAGAAACAGTTGACCATCGGCGGGAGGCTAGTACAAATTCTATGGAATTATAGCTTACTCGCCGGGCGTTGGGAGAGTGTCTTCGCCAGCAGTGTGAACAGCGAGCGATGAACTATAAATATATATCTCTCTTTTATTTACACGGAAGCGATTATCTTTTGTTCGTTTCTTGGGCTAGAAAAAAGTAGATAGTACATATCTTACTCGCCGGCGGTGGGACCACTGCCTTAACGTGAACGTAAATTTGGAGTCATAATTTTCAACAAAACTAGATAATCTTAAAAATGCACACAATATTCGGATTCAGATCGACATACTTGAATATTTTTTATTTCTAAATTGGGTTGGGCTGTGTAAAAAAAGGCAATAATAGTAACGCAGTGGTCGTTATTCGTAAAGGGACGCTGAGACTGGTAACGAAGTGGTAATTTGAGCAGCAAATTCGTGTTTTATATACAAAAATGACAAAAATAGTGGGTAAATTTACAATATAACGTGAGATCTGGTTGAAAATTAATGTGGGACTGCTGTGAAATTATCTCAAGATATCTACGATTTTTTATAATGGATGTTAAATTATCATTTCTATTTTAGGTATCGAAAAGTAGAATGACCCATACCTATACCCGAGTTATATTAATACTCAGATTTTACTGTACCTGCTTAGCATCAATTTAATGTAGGTACATTTTTTTTTAAGTTTTTCATGCCTCGGTCGCTTATTTCAAGCCCTACATTTTGACAGGTTTCGAAAACCGTCGACGTTAACGATAAACGCCTCAAAAATCGCAACAGTCAACCAAATATTTAATGAAAAGGGGCTATGCCGCGAGCGGACCTGCTAGAGGGGGTGTTCTTTTTATAGCGGTGATTTTTTATTTAAGTACATCTTTAATATTTGAGTAGCTTAGTTTTCTTTTATTTAAAATAAGTTTAGTTTTAACTTTTAATTTTAGTACCTATAATATACATAACACCAATTGACCTAGTCCGAAACTAAGCTCTAGGCTAAATAAATGGCAAATAAATTATTATTTTTATAAAATTTATTTTAACAATATTATTGCTACAAACGTCCGATTGCTTTTAATAATAATAACTTAATAACTCAACTTAAACAGTAATGGTATCTAAATAAAAGTTTTTTTTTACATACGATGAGGCAATATCTCTTTTACGCTAATCACATAAAAGGATCTTAAAAACTGCGAATGCAAATCACATGTTTAGCACCTAATTGAATTAACTATGCAGAAAAATAAAATATAATAAAACAAACGTACAACGTCTGTGACTCTATGTTTGACCCGGACTAAATTGCACTATTTTTATTATTCAAGTTTTAGAAACCATACTTATTTCCTTTACGATACTCATTTTTTTTTATTGTGTAAGTAGGTACCAAAACTTCCATAGTTATTAATGTTAATATGACTAGACAATGCCAAATACAGGGTGACAGGTTACGTGAACATTATTTTTAGGGGAGCATAGTAAATATAATTTGCAGACAAAAGGCGAAAAGTCCCAAACGGTCCTCCTTAGAAAAAGGGCGTATGTCTCATAGAACCTCGTATGTATTAGTGACCTTATTGTACACATGCTTACTTTTTATTTAGGAGGGCACCATAGGCACCCTTGCTTGGTAACGGAACCCTAGCGCATATTTGCTGCGAATTAAGTAATAAATGTGGTTGGCGTTACGTAATTGTTGATTTGTCTGACATATATACCTAGATGAGGCCTAGTTTAGTTTTCTTTTTTTAATATGCCACAGACTGCATAAGGCTGCGTGGAGCGGTGTTTGCACGACGGCGTTATGTAGTTGCCTCTTTCTTAATTTTCTTTTTATTTTAATTTTCTTTTTATCAGTGTCTTTGTGGTTTGTTGTTTGATGCGTGTGCGATCGTGGCGTCATTGCGCCGTGACTTCACCAAATGGTCGCAACGGAAGACCAGCGCTGGCTCTGCCAGCATCACGCTGAGTTGTGACCATTTCGTGACAAACTATGCATGTTTTCAAAACTCTATATGTATTAATTAATGTTTGTTACGAATATATAATTGTTGAGCTTGATGGTCGTGATATTGTCGGTAGTCGGTACTCAACTGGCTAACAACAGTAACAACTACTGATATGTACCAATAAATACATTTCTTACACAACACCTAAGCCGGCTCCCTTGTAACTGGATAGCGGCGACCACCGACACCCGACACTAAGTCTGGCTTCGTTTTCACTCTGTTTCCCAAATTGCCACGTGGTCCTATATACTTTCAATCTGCCTATCAATTACGTAAGTACATACATACATACATTAACGGACGCCTTCTATCACAGAGTGGAGTAACCTGGGTAAGTAGAGCTACAGAATTGTGAACAACTCTAATAAATTGTTGATAATTCTATAACCACATTTTTCACAATTAAGCTAAGTGGTTTAGCAGTGTATTAGTGACAGGTTGCAAGCCCATCGCCTAACAGTAGGTACTACAAGCCTTTATTCCCTTAGTCGCCTCTTACGACATCCACGGGAAGACATGGTGTGGCACTATTCTAACCCGGCAACCACACGTGTAACAAACATAGCCAAAAAAAAGAAATTATAAAAATAATGTCAACCCACTCTAGTAAGCTGTTATTTCAGTCTTACCACTAGACTGAGATGACAGCCAAATGAGATGACTTATTAGGAATGACCTTTTGGGTATTTTTGTAACACGTTGTATAGAGCCTAGTGATGTGCCGTTGCCAATTTCCTAAATTCCCGGAATACTGCCACTGGCAATATTGCCGGGAACATAGTCAAGTTTCCGGCAGTATTACCAAGGCCTTTTTAACGATTCCCACTACGAGCAATATTGCTAGCAATATTCCCGCGCTGCGACAATCACTAATAGACCCACTCTAGTTAGGGTGTCCCCACACCTATCGACGCCGAATTGGCTCGAGCCGGTAAGAAAAAGTTTTATGTCCATGCAATAAGAGCGAAAACGACGTCGTTCCGTTCGCAACGCCGAATCGAGCCGAGCCGAGCCGAGCGACATCGTTTTCGCTCTTATTGCAAGGACATAAAACTTTTTCTTACCGGCTCAAGCCGATTCGGAGTCGATAGGTCTGGGCAGACTCTTACTCTGAACCCTAATAAAAATATTATTTTGTACTACCGACCCACCCTCGCTTCGTTCCGGTATATGTATGTTAGATTTCTGTAACACCCGTGTTTAAACTAGAATTTATTAATTTTATTATACCTTCTGTGAAAAATTATCTAGCTGTGAAACCGCATGAAAATCCGTTCAGTAGGTTTGAGACTATCACGAACATACAGACAGACAGACGCGGCGGAGGACTTTGTCTTATAATATGTAGTGATGTATGTATGACCCCTGGTCGGAAGGTGAGTGGAGAGTAGACGAAGGTCACTTCAATATCGACATTGCTCCAATGACCTTTTCCTAGATAGCTAGATAATTTTTAACTGCAAAAATGTGAGTGTACTTTTTTTTATTTTTTTATTGTCGCTGTTCGATTTAACCTTTTCAGCCACTGGTTCAAGGGATCTATTTAAAACGAATAAAATCTTACATACATACATACCTTCACGCCTGTAATCCCAGAGTGGGGTAGGCAGAGCTACAGAATTACATACACCTTTAAAAACTTGTTGATAATTCTGTAACCACATTTTGCACAAAAAGGCTAAGGTGTTTACCAGCGTATTAGTGACAGGTTGCAAGCCCATCGCCTAACAGTACTACAAGCCTTTATTCCCTTAGTCGCCTCTTACGACATCCACGGGAAGACATGGAGTGGCACTATTCTATCCCGGCAACCACAACAAGATTTTATGCAAAAAGATACATTAAGCGTAAAAAAAATTATTATCCAACAGTAAGCCCTGGTTCAACGCCGACGTATATCCGTCATGGGTCACAGCGTAAAATAGACCCAAGTGTCTATGAGGTACGGTTGACATTACTTCTTATGTTGAGTCTGAGGGACGACTTGTATTTGACACTATATAGAAATAAACAACAATAGTTTATTTATCTACCTGTGATTTAATACAAAAAGGTTAGTGCATTTTGTGTTGTCAAGCTGGTTCACACAAATAAACAATCCACTTTAAGTAACTTATTCAATTTCACAATAAAACTAGCTTTAAGATTTATTTTTACATCGAAATCACCTATTATTCGCTAGTTTCTAATAAAATTAAGTGAAATATTCAATATGCCATATGGCAATGGTCAAGAGTAGTCAATGTACACATAAAATATGTATTTGATAACTAAAACAAACATTTCGCACAATCACAGAATAAGTAATATGAGACCATCCTTTAGTTATGAATAAAATATTATTGTTATTTGTATGTCTTTACCAATCACGGACTATGCTGCCCTCCTAAGGCAGTATCTCGGATAAAACTCCTGTAGCAATATCAACCTCATTACTAACGGAATAGAATTCAAACTACATTGGTTATTGAATTTGAGATACTGCTTTTAGACTTAGGAGGGCAGTATGGGAGTCCCGGACATTTGGAAGGCGTACATGGAGCCGAAGCCAATACGCCGAGGCCCTTTAGACAAGTTTAATTTAGTAAAGTGATGGGACACCAACCGGCGATTGTCCCTGAGTTCAAACTATAGAAGTATGCTCCCACGGACAACCATGAGTTAGTGGAGGTCTCTTTAAGAAGGTTGGAAACATTAATAATAGGCTCTATGAATGAACTGATTTGGATTGGTGAATCAGGCTATTGATGAAACTACGCCGCCTGCCTGGCCACTGCTTATTACTTAGGTTGAAATTGCAGGCGGTGACTTGCCAACTCAGGGCATCCCAAAATAGCCTACATTATTATTTGTATGTCTTTACCAATCACGGGACTATGGGAGTCCCGGACCATTGGAAGGCGTACATGGAGCCGAAGCCATCACGCAGAGGCCCTTTAGACATGTTGAATTTAGTAAAGTGATGGGTCACCACACCACATTATTATTATTACTTAATTATGTGTGTGAGTTTCCCTCAAATGTTTGTTAAGAAGATCGTGAACCTGTAAATTTCCATACAAAATGCGGTAAAGTTTCTCACCTCCTAAATCTAGTCCGATTTCCATGTTTTTAAATATTTTGTAGTTTTGTGTTCAAAAATCGAAGATATCGTATTAATTGGGGTCAGAAACGTTATCGCCTAGACTACATTTTTAAGTAGGTATGGAAATCTTTTGACAGCTACGCGTTAGCGGTTCTTAATAATTCGTCCGTCGAGTTGATATATGAGTACCTAAGAGTAACATAGGTGAAATGTCACAATTCCCCCCATAACGGAAAGTGGTCGATGCTGTCCATTCGTTCACAGTCGACTGGGCTAAGCCAACGCTATCGAGTTTCGTGGCCAGCCATGTCACCGAACGGGGAAGTCTAATGTAACGTTTCCTGTATTAATGGTGTCACTCAAGATGCCAATTGTATTAGACAGCACAGACGTTAGTTGTTAGTGTTCCCGCCAGCAAAGTCAGTCCCAGGTTTGATTCCTTTTACGGGAGAATATTTGAATGGTGAGTATACGTGAGTATTTGTTTCTGTCTTGGTGTTTTTCTATATATCTAAGTACATACTTATCTATACAAGGGGTGTATCCATCTGGTTCCCGAACTCGATTATTCCGCCTAGCAATTTTCCAGTCACGATTTTCCCATTTGCGGTTGTGCGCAATCGCATCTTTAATTTTTCCTAGTCGCATATTTTCCATCATGGATTTTTTACAATCGCAAATTTCCCTAATGTAATCAGGCCGAAACAGGAAGTTAGGTTTAGATTATGGTAGTCTTTCAGCAGGCTCGAATGGCCAAACCACCCAAAAGTGCAGGCGCGGAGCTCCGTCGACTCTGTAGAAATGTTATAATTATAATATAACTTACTAGCGGCCCGCCAGCGGCTTCGCCCCGCTGCAAATTCCTGACTTTCCCGGTGGATTTTTAAATTTTTTGATTTTTGAATTGGCCAAATTGGTCCAGGCGTTGTTGAGTTATGCGCTTACCAACACATTTTGCGATTCATTTTTATATTATAGACTAGCTTTCGCCCGCGACTCTGTCCGCGTAGAAGTAGTTTATCGCTGCTTCCTTGGAAACTGTACAATTCCAGGACCTAACCAATATGTGTGAAACTTTCATCGCGATCCGTTCAGTGCTTGAAGCGTGAAAGACGGACAAACATACACATAACTAACTATTCAAATAAATACAGATTGGGAAATTATGATAATGGATCTTTTTCTGCTGAGATAAAAACTAAAATTTTGCGAATGGAAAGGTTTTGGTAAAAACATCACCGTAGGTACTCCATTACGAGGATTCTATGAAGGAGAATATAAACGAGTTAAGACCGGAGTCACCCTGAGGGTCGAGCGTTGGAGGGTACAAATGAATTTTAAATACTTTGTAGTAGGAGGCCGATGGGTGTCATATTTCAGCGATTTCCAGCCGCCGGCTACCTGACATCACAAGACTGGTAAGACTGATTACTGATACAGTGATCGTACTTTTTCCAGCATTCTTGGTGCGATGACGTCAAATGACACACGACAGCGACCTAGGGTTGTAGACGTGTATATAATATGATTGACGTTTAAAATTATGTAATATTATGTTGTTATTGAAAATGAAATTGCATTTTTTACTTAATCAGTTATTATAATTTAGCAGTTGACGGGACGTCAGCGAAGAAACAAAATGTCTTCTATATTTATGCACTGCCATTACCTACGCATTATACTGTCTATGCTAATATATAGTCAGTATATAAATTCCTAATCATAAATATGAACCTATATAACCTGAGATAAGAAGTTATTGCAACTGTGTTACATTTTCTCTTATACTCGTAGTAAATTAACCCTTCATTTCATTATGCATATTGGGTTAGGCTTTACATGTTTTGTTTTTTTTTTCTGTATTTCCGATTTGTTTAATACGCTATTTTATTTTTATTTTAGATTTTATTTGATTCTTGATTCCAACAATTTAATATTGGGCACTACTGACAACCCTAGCACTGCACCAAAAATGCTGGAAAATCTACGATCACTGATCACTGATAAGTGATGTGATGTACTCGTAAAGGCGTATTGTTTACCTGTAAGGTATGTACAACTTCTAAGCTTCCTTGCCTAAATTAAAGGTTCTATTATCTGTTCTATCTGCTAAGTTTCATGGAATTCAGTGTACGGTTCCTTTCTAATACCTACGGCTACAGTGCTAATGAGAATATTAAAAACTAGCTGTTGCCATCATGATTGCATCTAGAACCATCCAGAGCTGTTCAGCGTTTCTGGCGTCGAACCTAATGATGCAGTTACGAGAGCATCTCAGTCTAAATCCGTATGCTAAAACAAGACATCCTTACGTATATTTATCCCCAAAAAAGTTACCTATGTAACCGTGCTTCAATTAAGATAATCATTTAGTTTTATTATAATATCAAAACACCATCACAGTCGCCGTCGCGGTGAAATCCAAGCGCCTACTCAAATAAACATTGCAAACATGTACAAAGATTGTAATAGTATAATTATACATAAGGAGTTTTTAAAATTCCATGCTTCCATTGTGTTTACTGAATCACTTCTGAAATGCATGTGTATCTGTGTGAGTTGAGTAATGACACTCGTAATTGACATTCTATATCATAAAAATATAGTGACGTGTGCCAATTTGTTCTAGAGGGGGTGTTCTTTTTATAGTGGTGATTATTATTCACGTCTTTAATATTTGAGTAGCTTAGTTTTATTTTAATTTAATTAAGTTTAGTTTTAGCGTATTATTTTAATAATAATAGGTATTCTAAGTAATTGTATTGACTACACCACAACTAACATTCGTCAGTTACTAACTTACATACATAAAACTCACGCCTTCATTCCCAGAGTGCGGTAGGCAGAGCTACAGAATTACCAACAAGTCTTAAAACTTCTTGATAATTCTGTAACCACATTGTGCACAAGTAGGCAGGCTAAGATGTTTCCCAGTGTATTAGTGACAGGTGGCAAGCCCATCGCCTAACAGTACTGCAAGCCTTTATTCCCTTAGTCGCCTCTTACGACATCCACGGGAAGACATGGGGTGGGACTATTCTAACCCGAAAACCACACGGCAAAAAGTTACTAACTTGTAAAGGGAAATTAATTAATTGTAATTAAGCCCAGTGTTTTAGTACCCACTAAGAGCTTACGCTAAAGCTCGTAAGGAAAGCTTGCGTCCGCGTCACGAGAAACACACAAATATTACAACTTTAGTGCTTACACCTATCATATTGTGCGAGTTAATACACTGCAGTGATGAAATTCCGGCAATCCACCTCCTCCACTAAAATGTAATGACAAGATGATCACCGTAGCATAGCAATGGCAACACAAATTTCACAGATCCTCTTTTCAGATGGAACCCAACATACCGCGGTGACGTGGGCGTGGGGCCGACCACCAACGGCTCCTTCCACGACCCCCCCTACTGCCGAGACACCGCGCCCCCCTGCCCCGTCTCCAGGTTCCGCAGTCAGGATGGGACCTGCAATAACCTGGGACAGCCGATGCGCTGGGGGGTCTCCAAGACGCCGTTTAGGAGGGTGCTGCCTGCTGTATATGGGGATGGTCAGTATGAAGTTTAAAAAGCTTTTCTTTTATCAGATAGATCATCATCATCATCATCATGTCAGCCGAAAGACGTCCACTGCTGGACATAGGCCTCCCCCAAGGCTCTCCACTCAGACCGGTCTTGTGCTTTTCGCATCGACCGCTTTCCCGCGATCCTTACAAGGTCGTCACTCCATCTTGTTGGAGGCCTACCCACAGCTCGTGTCCTGGTCCGCGGACGCCACTCAAGAACCTTCTGACCCCATCAGATAGATCACACATCATCAATCTTAGATCTAAAATAAAAATAAAAAAAACCTCTGATATAATGGTCCAATGGCGAATCCTTCTTTGAGAGCTGATACCTCTTATAAGGCCCAATCGATTCTCATGATAATGCTGCATATAGTCCCACAGATCCACAAGTTAAGCTTTTAACACGAGGGGGTTAATAATCATCGGGTAATCTGGACCCTGGAGGGATACTGGCTTTATCCCAAAAGGTAAACAATCTATGTGTTCACTTGGGCTGCCATCTCTGTGGTTATGACAAGGTCTGAACCATGAGTCATTGTCTCTGTCATGATGGCAGAAGACCTTGGGCTTTATGTAGACGGCTGCGCCGTTCTTTTAAGCCCAGGGGATCAAGTAAAGTGGTAGAAATCAACGACAAACATTTACCAGTTGTAAATGTTAGAATTGAACACTTGGAATTTCAAGCAAGATGAAAAGTGGCAATGAATGCCAAGTTTATAATTTGAGGAGTACACTCACATTAACCGTCAAAAACCTAGGAAGATTTACATCAATTAGGCACAAATGGATTAAATGGGTGAATGGAATTTTACAAGTGCAGTTAATAAAAATATACGGCCGCCCTCAGCTTCAGTTAATAGTAGTAACGGTTTCTATACACAAGTTTGAAAATGGAACAAAATAATTTAACTAAAATGTCTCTGAGTATGGCATTTAGTTCAAAATTCGGCCTACTTTAAAAACTACCTCACTCAAAATTACAGGTGAAATAAAGTTTTGTTCCATTCGTGACAGCTCTCGTGACTCGACATATATAACTCTGATCTTGAATCTCAAGCAGCTTCTTCTTCTTCTTTTTTTATATTAACGGCAGTCTACCGCGGTTCCGCAGTAGTCTCGCCAATGTCCAGTGAGTTAGAGTATAATCAGTAAAGAGAAATCAAAAGTAAAAGCCGGAGATTTCGCAATCGGCCATCTTCCCTCCCCGAAGGTTACCGGAATCTGCCCTCAAGCAGCTCACCATGCTCTTTGCAGGTATCAGCTCCCCGCGCACCGGCGTCAACGGGAGCGCCCTGCCCAGCGCCCGCGACGTCAGCCTCACGGTGCACCGGCCCAGCTACGCTCATGACATTTCCTTCACGGTGATGCTAGCCGTGTGGGGGCAGTTCGTGGACCACGACATCACGGCCACGGCGCTTTGCAAGGGTATGTGCAGGGGCTCCACTTCCAAAACCAGAAGGACATCAGCAATACTAGAGGAATTTAGCACTCATTCCATCGCTAATTGGTTTATTAATTTCCTGGCTTCTTTAAGGAGTAAGTTACTGACCAGACAGACCATAACTACAATACAGTTTTTCTCTTATTTTAGTCACAAATAAAGAAAACGATCAGTAATAGTACGCGTCCCTTGTCTGTCTATTGCGTTTACATTTTAATAAACCTAGCTTTAAAAGTGTATTTACTGAAAAGAAGCAACTTGGTTGTACCCATGGCATTGCTGAAGATTATGAGCGACGATGGTGACCGCTTTCCATCGGATCCATCTGCTCCAAACGCCTTTAATGGACTCGAAAACTTTACCACACTTCATGTATTTTGAGATTAACCGACGCTGCAGAGTTTTTTTGCCCCATTTCTGCCGGTCTTACTGCCCCTAATATGTAATAGTGTCTCTCTTTATTCTTCAGGTGAGAATGGAACAGCACTCTCGTGCTGCGACCCCACGCAGCCCCCGCACCCCGCATGCTTCCCCGTACCTCTGGACGTGGAGGACCCGTTCTACCAGGACTTTCACGTCACCTGCATGGAGTTTGTGCGTTCTGCCCCGGCGCCGATATGTCATTTTGGTGAGACTTCTGGTTGACTGAAAGTCGTTCCTCCTAACTTTTGTCCAAGACACTGAACCAAGGGTAGGTTAGGAGTGTATTTCTCTAAGTCGAAGATATATTATTGTGTCAATCTTGATAGGCCCATGAGTGGAAATATTATTTGAGTTACGGATAGTCTAATTTATATATGAATCTGGGGTTAAGGATGATATTTTGGTGTGTTTTCCTGCGGAAACTACGCAGGATATTTGAAATAATTTTTTAATCTGCTATTTATAGATTTATATAATGCTAGACTAAGTAGTACCATTGTAACATTACATAAATTTAAAAAAATTACTGACTTCTGAGTTTCTTGCGGCGTTTCTTCTCAGCAGTGGTCTCCTCTTGTGAAGCGCTGGTAGATTCTTGAGTTGTAAAAGTGCCCGTGCGGCCTACTTACCTACTGAATAAATGTCTTTATCTTTATCTTTATCTTCAACAGTCAACTGTACCATATCGGTGTGACGTGTGTCCTCATACAGATTTTGAAGAAGAAAAACATCTTGTTTCCGATTATGAAACCTAATCTTTCCGCCATCCACGGAACCTCATTCTTTTGAGACGATAGTAAGTAAGAATAACCTTTCCACGAGTATATTAAAAAATCCTCTTCTTCGACTTCCAGGTCCTCGCCAACAGCTAAACCAAGCCACAGCCTACATAGACGCTTCCACGGTATACGGCTATTCGCCGGTCCGCGCCGCCCAGCTGCGGGGGGAGGAGGGAGGGCTGCTCAACATGCTCATGGACGAAGGCCGGGAGCTGCTGCCGCCGTCCATGAACCCCAACGACGGCTGCAACACCCAGGTGGAGAACGCCAAGGGACGGTACTGCTTTAAGACTGGTAAGTAATCAACGTCATGGTTTCCTAAAGCATCATCATCATCATCAGCCCGTTGCAGTCCACTGCTGGACATAGGCCTCTCTCAAGGAACGCCAAAGAGCCCGGTTTAATGCTTTATGCATCCAGTTGCTGCCGGCCCTCTTATGCAAGTCATTCCACCATCTGGGCAGAGGGCGTCCCACGCTACGTCTTCCAAGACGCGGTCTCCACTCCAGAACACGCTTACTCCAGCGGTTATCAGTTCTACGACATTCGTGACCAGCTCATTTCCATTTCAAATTTCAAATTTCAAAATTCAAAATTCTTTATTTGCTAGAATATGGTCATAGATTATGGTCTTAAAGATAGATTTTGTACATCATATTCAACCTGCTTGCAGGTATGCAAATTATAACTTAAGTCATAACAAGAACGAATTGTATAAAGAGTCAATTAATTATTACTTATGTCTATTGCTAAAAATTCCTTAATATTATAAAAACATTTATCCTGTAGCCAATTCGTCAATTTAATTTTAAATGAATTCTTATTTTCTAATTTGATGTCATCAGGCAAAGAGTTATAGAGGACATGTTGTAGGAGTTTTTTTTATAACTAAATGATTTGCAGAGAGGTTGGTACAGTAGGTTTCGGTATTGAGCCCTTGTATGTCTTTCACTGGCATCATATCGATTTACAAAGAGACATATCGACTTTCAGAGATGTCGGTCTCTTTAGTTCTCTGACCCTAAAGCATGGATACCTGTAAACCTTTAGTATATTATTTTAAAATGTATGATTAGGGGTAGTATCTGTGACGTTATGTCAACGAGCAAATGAGCGAACAGTATAGGTAGGTACTTGATCTTGATCTAAGGGTTAAGTTATGCTGGATACTGTTATACATATAATGTTATGAATAAGGTGGCCCGATGTGCTCAATGACTTCACCATGTCATAAAAAAACAACATTTACGTTCGAGAACGACACGGCCTGTGTTAATGGACAGTTTGCTGTCACTTGCTGATTGCCAATTATACTATTACTAGCGACCCGCCCGCGGCTTCGCCCGCGTGGAATGTATTATACATATAAACCTTCCTTAAGAATCACTCTATCTATTTAAAAAAACCGCATCAAAATCCGTTGCGTAGTTTTAAAGATTTAAGCATACATAGGGACAGACAGCGCAAGCGACTTTGTTTTATACTATGTAGTGATTAGGCTCAACTGGCATCACCTAGGAACAGCCTGTTATCTTGTTTCCCTCGATTTCCAGGAGACGACCGTGCCAATGAGAACCTCCACCTCACCACGATGCACCTGCTGATGGCGCGGCAGCACAACCGCCTGGCGCGCACCCTGGCCACCCTCAATCCTCACTGGGACGACGAGAGGCTGTACCAGGAGGGCAGGAGGATAGTGGGGGCGCAGATGCAGCATATTACTTACAACGAGTTCCTGCCGCTGGTTCTAGGTTAGTACAACGTTGAGGTTACCATAACTCATCATCATCATCATGTCAGCCGAAAGACGTCCACTGCTGGACATAGGCCTCCCCCAAGGCTCTCACTCAGACCGGTCTTGTGCTTTTCGCATCCACAAGATCCTTACAAGGTCGTCACTCCATCTTGTTGGAGGCCTACCTACAGCTCTTAGCTATTTGTATATTAAACCGTTAAACATATTTTAATGATGAAAAACCAAACATTTTGAGACTAATTTATGTGCTTTTCAATATTTTATTAAATCTATCCAAATATGCAACGTCTTTATTACTTACCTCGCAAAGTCATACAGGGAAACTACGAGTTCTCGAACTTTAAACAGCTCGTCTCCCGGACCATACCATACCATAACTGCTATAGGAATACTAGCAGTTTCTGGTTACTGGAGAGTTACCATGACTATGTGGTTCACTTTACGGTGAGTGTAAGAGATAGAACTATAGCAGTGCGGTCACTCTTTCTCTTAGAGTAATCAGAACTGCATAGATATCTTGGTAACACTCAGCTCAACCAGCAATTTCTACTGTTTGGTGCCACCCTTATGAAGTAAACCGTGTAAAAAGCGGGCATACTTCTTGAAAGTAGTTTCACTGCAGAAGAAAGAACAAAGTCGCGTGCTGATCAGCCGTCGTCTTTTAATAATAAAAAAATATTTGCAAGTTGGCCGCGTAGACATTTTACATGCCTGAGGCTAACACCGCTTTCCAAAAACAAAGCACTACGATTCTCACTGACCATGACTGCCCTGACCTACATCCTGGTTCTACATTCCAGGTGACGACGTGATGTGGGCGCTAAACCTGTCCCTACGGGAAACTGGCCACTCTCAGACGTACAACCCCAAGGTGGACGCGTCCATGGCCAACCATTTTTCTGCTGCCGCTTTTCGCTTTGCTCATACTCTGCTACCTGTGAGTATTGACATTGAACTTAACCTAACCTAACTTAACCTAAACCTAGTGCAGATCTGAGCCCCTCGCCAAGTTGCATTATGCTAACTAGCGTTTTTATTCGGTTCGTTTTTAAACCAATCGCGTCACTGGTAGATCACGTGACTTTTCGTATCACGTCATCTACCAGTGACTCGATTGGTTTAAAAACGAAAGAATAGAAACGCTAGTTAGCGCAGTGCATCTTGGCAGGGGCCTCAGCTCTTGATGCGCAAAAGAAAGAAGAAGCTATGATCTGTAGCTTTTTAAACTGTAAGTAGTTATGTTTTTCGAATGATCGAATAGAGAGTTTAGATTTTGTAATCTGGCTGTTTTTTTTTCTCAGCATACCTAGCTTTGTGTCAGACGGCACACGACCAACGATTATTCTTTCACTGTATGATGTATCGCATCTGCATTACATTGCTTCCTTTTCCTCTGTGCCACATAATCTTTCCATCACGTTCTTAACTTCCAGCAAAACCGATAAATTATTCCACCTGTAAGTGCGATCTTATCAAACAAGTGTTGAGCACTAACTTTAACTTGTGTCAATAACGTGAGATCAATGAACTCCTCTTCTCCCCAGGGTCTGATCCACTCAGTCGACGCTGACACGGGCTCGGTAGACTACGTGCACCTCCACGAGATGCTGTTCAACCCCTACACCCTGTACGGAGCCTCTGGAGCCCAGCGCTCCGTGTACTCGGCGCTGAACACTCCCGTGCATGGTGTAGATCCACATGTCACTGATGAGGTTAGTCAAAAACTGTAAAAGACTAAGATTTCTACATGTCATGATATTGAGTAGACAAAAGAGGACACAGGTCTTCGGATGGTAAGATGGGCTCTAGGATCCATAGACATTTACAAGCTGAAGACTGTACATACATTGCCAACCTTGAGGACCGAAATAGGGAATATGCATGTTTTTTTTTTACAGCTTCAATTGAAGCTGATTCATGTAACAAACAGATCACAAAAATCATTTTTTGAATAACTATAAAAATAACCAAGATATAAGCCAACACAGATTTGTTCCTATTTCTTTCTAGAAAAACGGAATTTTACATGGAGTTTATATGGCCGCAGTGCACAATGACGTCACGGTGCACATCGGATCTCTCTGTCTAATTAGAAGTTTGAAATGCTTATAACTTCCGTATTTCTTGACCGATTTTAATTTTAATTTCCGTTTTGGTGATCTCTTTTACGGTATTTTCATATTTTGATGAGAAATGCGATTTTTAAAATCCATGCATATTCCCTATTGTCACTACCATTAGCCCTTCTACCCACATGAAAGAAACCCTAAACGCTATCTTCTTTTACTGCTATACTATGTTTCCCGTGTGGTTGCCGGGTTAGAATAGTTCCACTCCATGTCATCCCGTGGACGTCGTAAGAGGCGACTAAGGGAATAAAGGCTTGTAGTACTGTTAGGCTTGCAACTTGTCACTAATACACTGGTAAACACCTTAGCCTAATTGTGCAAATTTTGGTTACAGAATTGTCAACAAGTTTTAAGAGTTGTTGGTAATTCTGTAGCTCTGCCTACCCCTCTCTAGGAATGAAGGCGTGAGTTTATGTATGTATGTATGTGTATGTCCTAGAAGGTCTTAGGATAAGTCTTCTAATTTGTAGTATCGGTAGACAAGATAAACAATAAGACGGCTTGTAAATCTCCTAATAGTCTTAATGGCCTCGGCGGCGGCTAACCTGCTGACTCCATAATCTATAACCAACCAGTATAAGTCTTTCCGGTCCTTTGACAAAACTGACCAGCCTATTGCGACTGGAAACCGTATTATGGTCACCTTTATTGCGGTGAAAAATGCATTCGTCACTCTCGCACTTACCCACTGTGTACTGGTTAGAAAGTGATAGATGTAGGCAGGTAATAGGCAGCTCGTTAATTATTTAGGCTACGTCGGTAATTTCAATGCTTAGTCTTATATCTCATTGTTGCTAAGCAAGGCTTGACTGTTCCAGCTCAGCAACCACCTCTTCGAACAGCCTACTAGCATGAACACCAGCACCAAGCCGCACCCGTGCGGGCTGGACCTGGTGTCCCTCAATATCCAGCGAGGCAGAGACCACGGCCTGCCGCCCTACCCGGCCTGGAGAGAGCACTGCGGCTTCCCCCGCCCAAGGTCCTTCGGGGAGCTACAGGGGATCTTCAATGATGTGTCATGGCGGAGGATCAGCATGATTTACAGGTGGGTATTAGGGTAAGGTTCTTCGGAAAAACTCTATTTCATTTCTGAACGCTAATAAACGAAGGCTGTATTATATCTTTCTTTATAAAGCTATAGTACCTGTGCTTAGAGTATGCTTAGGCCAGGGGCACGTTTTATAAAGCTACAAGTAAAAATTTAACAGGTCTAAACTTGAACACTGCTAAAATGGCTGGCCGCCATTGGTCGAGGTTGTGTCAAATGAAACTTGTAACCTGTAAATTCAAATCCCATCAAAAACATAAATGTGAAAGGCTGCCAAGTTCGATACTATGGGAATGCTTCGCCTATAAATAAATAAAATAAATAAATAAATAAATATCATGGGACAATGTCACACCAATTGACCTAGTCCCAAACTAAGCTCTAGGCTTGTACTATAAAAGAAGTGAGATCTGAATAAGTACCAAGTTCCATAAAAATACCTCAAATCATAAATAGTTATAGGAATGCACACTTGATTTCCAGCAGTTTTTAAGGTACATTTTGAATAAGTATCACGTTACATAGAAATACCTAAAATTATAATAGTTAGAGAAACGCGCACCGGTTTTTTTAGCAGTTTCCTGATATGATAACATTTATTATGTTCAGTACTTTTTAATGATGTTACTACAAGTACAATACAAGTTTCCGTTTGACACAGCCTCGACCAATGACGACCAGCCATTTTAGCAGTGTTGCCATTTTAGACCCGTAAAATTGTTACTTATAAGCTTCATAAAACATGCTCTATCGTTTTGTTATTCATCGGCCAAAATAGACTTTTAAAAGAGAAATAGGGCGATACGATAAACCTAAATCAGCGGTGCGGGGTCGTTGACACAATACGAGGACAACATGGGAAATCCTAAAAATTCCGTTTTTTTTTCTTCCGAATATTCACTTTTCAAAAGGCTTTAAAATAAAAAATAAAATAAAATCGTTTTATTTCAGACCGACGTTGATCCATAGAATGTTAGTACAATGAGGCCTATACCTATGTTAGTAACACAAAAAAAAAAAAAAAAAAAAAACATATTAAAAAATTACATTTTGACTTCGAAGGACCAAACAAAATAGAACTTGGACCCAGTACTTGGTAAGCGGGCGGTCCAGTCGCTCGGCCCAGACCCTCAGTAGGCTGTTGCTGCTGCCGCGCACCCGGCTCATCAGTCGAGCTTTGTTAAGCTGGAGCTAGTTTATATTAAATGTTTAATTTAATTGTCATACGTAGGTTAGGTTAGCTTTAATTTATAAACGATAAAAAAAAAGTTGTCTTCTATCAAAAAAGCACGTTCGGAATTATGTAGTGTACCTGGACAACACGGACTAGCCGTCAGTTAGTCGATATTGGCCTGTCAGTTTATCATATTAAAACACAGTTTCTCTTACACTTACAATACACTTTGAACTGTCAGCCTAAAAGCCATGGGACTACAGGGTGCTACAAGTAAACTGTTATTATGTGGAGACCTTTTATACAGTTACTTAACGCGTTCCTTTTTAGGGTTCTCCAATCAAACTAGGAACCATTATTTTTTTTATTTTTTTTATTTTTTTCCCCCGCGGCGACTTGAACAGCTACTACCGCAGGGATATTATGGCGTTTCCACGTGAAGTGATTTCGCCAGTGTCAAGGTTTATATGAGTATAAATCAATATAGCAATAAAACACAATCCAATCTTCTCTAGGAAGATTGGGGGCAACGTTGTACGGTGATTTGTAGGTCAGAGGTCAAGATAGTTTTAACCTCTGCACCACTGCGAGTCCACTTGAAACGAGAAGAAAGATGCCAGATACACGAAATAAGTCCAAGTCTTCAATCACTGTGCGACACAAAGGCATAAAAAGTACAAATCACTATCAGAAAAGAACTTTGAACACCTAATTACCCAAAAATTAAAGTCTAAAACAAATTACACGTCCGCCATCTTTTAACGTTGCAAATGGCCCCCTAGGAACCATTATAGTTTCGTCATGTTCGTCAGTCTGTCACACTTACAGAAACTATCAAAGTTACAAACAAAATACAAATACCGCGCACTTACATCAAAATTATGAAATCAGTAAAATAATGAGGGCTTAGATAATATTAGAAATAAGCTTAGAGCTTGGTCAGATTGGCATAGACAAAATTGTAAGTTCCCGGAGGATAAACAACTACTAGATATATGAAAATAGCTAGCTTCTGCCCGCGACTTCGTCCGCGTAGATTTCGATTATCTTTATTCCTTCCGGAACTTTTTAATTTTCCGGGATGAAAAGTAGCCTAAGTTTTAATCAAGAATGTGAGCTATTTATTTCCAAATTTCATCCAATTCCGTCCAGCCGTTGGAGCGAGAAGGAATAACAAACCAATACACACACAAACTTTCGTATTTATAACATTCAAACAAAAACATGCGAAAAATATAACGACTTATCAAGGATTTAGGTTAAAAATAAATATTTCTAACGGATTTCATTACTATTGATGTGTCACAGTTCTAACCTAACCTAATCTACACTCGGGAGCAAAGAAATCGAGCCACCGTTGCATTTTTTACGTCGATGCTAATTGTGTAAAGGTCGTAAGTGTTATCATGAAAATTCAAATGCCATATGGTAATTTTGTCTTCTATCGAATGGCACATTTTTTTTGTGGTGGGGATGAATATTTTCAGTCATTTCAGGGCCGAAAACCACAAGGCCCTCAAAATGCTAACTTTAGAACCGAACAATACAAGGGAAAAATTAAAAAGTTTTATGAAAATTAAAACAAATTATCGGTTTTTAATAACGTGTATTGCCTCCTGTAGCCAATCGACATGCACGCATGCGATTTTTCATTGAACGCACGAGTTTTTGATGAAAGTCTTGAGGTATGCCCGCCCATTCTTCCTCGATCGCTGTCTTGAGCTGATGCAGAGTCTCAGGAGCGGGATCTCTGGCCCGGATTCGCCTCTTGAGCTCGTCCTAGACGTGCTCTATCGGGTTTAAGTCCGGGCTTCGTGCTGGCCAATCCATGGTAGGGATATTAACCTCTCTTAGGTACTCCTGAGTGATCCGGGCTGTATGTGGTCTGGCGTTATCTTGCATCAGCATGAAGTTTTCACCGATGTAGCCAGCAAATGGGACCACATGTTCAGCGAGGACCTCTTCAATGTACCGATGAGCAGTCAATCCTCTTGAATTCGCCCCGACATCAGGCCCAGTGACGAACACAATGTCTGTCTTCGCATCCAAAGAAATGCCGGCCCAGACCATGCATGAACCGCCTCCATCCATATGCGACTCGTTCTTCGATGCAGCATTGTAAAAATCGCTCTCCAGGCCTTCGATAGACCCTCTCCCTGCCGTCATTGCCAAAAAGACAAATCCTGCACTCGTCGGAGAAGAGTACTGACTGCCCTCCATTGCTCAAGGGTCCAGTTTTCATGTTCCTGAGCCAAGTGCAGACGTGCTTGACGGTGACTCGGGGTGAGTTTACGGCCATTTGCAGCCTTGTGTGAAGTTAAATTCTTCTCTGCCAGTCTTTTTCTAACAGTCCATCGGCTGATGGACACATTCCGGGTCTCTCGTAGCTTCTGCTGAAGCTGAACAGCATTGTGTCGTCGATTCCGTAGCGAGTTGACAGCAATGAAGCGGGCATCTTGCTCCGAGGTAGAGCGTACCCGGCCAGTGCCAGGTCTTCTGGAAAACGCACCAGTCGCTTGGAACCTCTGGAACACACGTTGAACAGATGAACGCGTCAGGTTCAGTTGTCGGGCCACTTCACGTTGACCCAACCCAGTTTGCGACAGAGCAACTGCTTGGGCGGCTTCAGACGGGGTAGTAAAAAGATAAAAAGATAAAAGATGTTTATTTAGTAAGTACGCCGCACGGGCACTTTTACACGTCAAAAAAATCTACCAGCGCTTCACAAGAGACCATTTCTGAGAAGAAGCGCCGCAAGAAACTCAACAGTAAGTCGTTTTTTAAATATTGCTAATGATATTAAACAATAATAAACTTAACCTAGCATTATATAAAACAATGAATCTCATATAAAACCAAAAATTAATATATTCATGCGTAGTTGAGCAGGAAAATGTGTCAAAACTCAGAATTGTCACAAAACTAATAAGCAACAGTAATAAAAAAAAATGAAAGTATACAAGTTATACTTACCTGTGACGGTGCAAAACAACCTGCATAAAAGTTTCGATACATTCTCCTACAGAAACCGTGTCCCCTAGACAATATACAAATGTTTACATATTTTTTATGACTAAGTTATTATTAAATTATTTAGGTGTTGGCCAAGCATTTTTATCTGTTAGATAGTCTTCGACCCTATAGTAAGCTTTAGACATCAACGACTTTTTCAAGTAAGTTTTAAGTACTGGAAATGGTAACTTTAAAACAACGTCAGGTAATTTATTAAAGAAAAGGATGCATTGACCTACAAATGATTTATAAACCTTACGGACACGAAATTTTTTAATAGCAATTTTATTTTTATTTCTTGTATTCAAATTATGTATATCACAATTCTTAACAAAAGAGTCTTGATTTTTAATGACATAAATAATATTCTCATAAATAAATTGTGATGCTACTGTCAAAATATTAATTTCTTTAAATAGTACTCTTAAGGAATCACGGGAGTTTAGATTATATATAGAACGAATGGCTCTTTTTTGCAACATGAATATAGTCTGTATGTCAGCAGCTTTTCCCCAAACCAGAATACCGTACGACATAACACTATGAAAATAACAATAATAAACTAAGCGAGCTGTCTCAACATTAGTAAGTTGCCTGATTTTCCTAACAGCATAAGCTGCCGAACTTAATTTACCTGCTAGTATTGCTATATGGGGACTCCATTGTAAGTTTTTATCTATAGTTATCCCTAAGAAATGCGCCTTATCTACCATTTCCAATCTCTCATTATTAAGAAATATACTACATTCTACCCGTCTAACATTAGGCAAAGCGAACCTAACACATTTAGTTTTCTTAGCATTGAGTAGCAAATTGTTACTAGTAAACCAATTAAGTACTTTACCTAGTGTGGCGTTTATCCTACTGTAATCGACGGATTTTCGGTCTACCTTGAAAATTAATGATGTATCATCAGCAAATAGCACAATATCACAAAGGTTATCTACCGTGGGTGGTAAGTCATTAATATAAACCAAAAATAAGAAAAGTCCTAATATAGAGCCCTGAGGCACACCTAATTTAACAGCTGCTCCAATAGACTTTGTTTGGTTTACAACAACCATTTGTGTTCTATCACTAAGATATGAAGACATAAGATTTAGAGAATTATTTGACAGACCATAATGTTCTAATTTTAATATAAGAGTCGCATGATCTACGCAATCGAAAGCTTTGGAAAGGTCACAAAAAATTCCTATAGCATCACAAGATTTCTCCCAAATATTGTATATATATTTAATGAGTACAGATGCTGCATCAGTTGTGGAGCGCCCTCTGGCGAAGCCAAACTGATTACTGTTAAGCATTTTATTTCTATTGAAGTGACCTAACATATCTTTTAACATTAACTTCTCAAAAACTTTGCTTAAAACAGGTAGAATAGAAATGGGACGGAAATTCGTTAAATCACTCATATCGCCCGATTTAAAAAGTGGTATGACTTTACTATATTTCATAAGATTTGGAAATACCCCCTCTGAAATGCAATTATTGTATATTAAAGCTAAGTGAGGTGCAATTATATCTATGATATGATGGATGACTTTAACTGACGTTCCCCATAAATCCTCGGTTTTTTTAAACTGATTGATTTGAATACTTTAACAATTAAAACAGAATCTACGTGGCTAAAATCAAAGCTTGCGTTACATTTAGTAACATTAGCACAAAGTAATTTTTGAGCTTCAATTGCAGATGATTGAAGACATTTCGTGGTATCCTTCGTCGTATTCTTCGTAGTATCCATGTTTCTTCAAGGTTTTCCAGTAGAATCGATCAGAGATGTGTTCAGGATAACGTATTATAAACAAATTATGTAAAAACTATTAAACAAAATGGTTTTATACCTAATGACGTGGCACAATCAGTATGTGCACTAACGAGCTAATTAGAGGGCGGGTATTGTTATTGCCCACAATGAAGGGAAATACCCATTCCCACCACTAAAAAATATGTCATTTGATAGAACACAAAATTATCTATCATATGGCATTTGAATTTTCATGATAACACCTACGGCCTTTACACAATTAGCATCGACGTAAAATATGCAACGGTGGCTCGATTTCTTTGCTCCCGAGTGTAGTTAGAAGAAATTGCATAATAACAAGAAAATTATAAAATACTAAATGAGTGTTATGTTATTCGATCATATGCCAGATAAAATTAATCTATTCCGTGAATTCCGGTCAGTTCATTGTATGTAAATTTGTGACGCATTGCAGGACATTTTCTAGTAATTTATTAACAATGTAGTTTTGATGATCCACTTTCATGTCACAATTCTTTGAAATACTTTCATACTCTCAGGTTAGAATGTTCTCGGAAATATCTAGTCACTTTAGAAAGCTGTCCACCGATACGTTGATTAATTAATTTACCTATCAGTATTCATAGATACCATTGCAATATCGTCATTACATAAAATATAATATTTTTTACACAGTGGTATAATCAAAGCTTATTTGCATACATTATATTCGCGTCGGATATGTCTTATCGACCACTCATTCCCAAAATATCAGAATTACAAAATAAGTATCTAATTGATTCCGCTCCTTGACTCAACGCAACGTCGTCGCAATGTCCACATAACGTCGACACAACGCCACCGGCGGCGTCTATCCAGCGACTCCAGCGTCTGTGGTTACTGAGACGCTGCGTCAGTGTTGCCACCTTAGTTTTAGTAATGGGGCAGTTGGAAGAGTTAAAAAAAACGGGCTATATAGCCCTTTCCGGGCTAAATCATTAAACAACGAGTTCACCCTCAGTAAAAAGTGCTAGATCTAGCCCCAAAAGGGCTAAGGTGGCAACACTGCGCTGCGTAGGCGCTGGTGAGACGCTGACGCTGACGCCTGATAGATGCCGCTGGTGTAGTGTCACCGTTACGCTACACCGTCACCGTTGCGTCGCTGTTGCATAGCCGCTACGTGCGCGCAGGCATTATGCCAACAAGAACAGCCAAAAAGACGCTAGTGTGGCGTGTCTCTTACTGAATAAAACTCTTTTATCTTTTTAGGATTCCGTACACCAAAGGGAAATACTGAACCCTTGTAAGATCACTTTGTTGTCCGTCCGTCTGTCTGTCTTTATGTATGTATGTATGTAAACTCTTTATTGCACATAAACAATTACAAGACATGTTTGCATCAATATAAATAATGTACATAGGCGAACTTATACCATATGGGATCTCTTCCAGTTAACCTTGGAGTAGAATGAGCAAGGACAATGCCGAAGGATAGACAAATTAACAAAATTTCAGGAAATAACAAATAGTACATACAACAGAGAAATAGGAAGAAAAAAAAATATCTTCCTTAATAAGATACATACCTAAACATAGAAATAATATAATATACAATATAATACTACCACACATACGTAAACAGCAGTTAAAACCTACAACAGAAGGATCGACACTCAGGCTCATCCTGTTTATTTAGCCACAACTTCTTTAATCTTTCCTTCAGTGAACCGACAGATTTAGATTGCCTCAAGCTCGATGGAAGCTCATTCCACAATTGGACAGAGTGTACCGTGAAAGATTTAGCATAGGTACGAGTCATGTTGGATGGAACGGCAAGGGAAAGGTTAGCACTAGACCGAAGGCGGTGTCCACTACCATCGGCCAAAAAACTAAACCTTTCGGAAAGGTACAAAGGAGAAGAAGGAGTGAAAAGTACATTGAAAAGGAGTGACAGAATATGCACATCCCTGCGACGGCGGATGGATGGGCAACCATTTGAGTTGCACACGGTACGCGTAGAGGTATCGAGTTGAAATTAAAAACATATACCTACCTACTCAGGTCTACAGTCCCTTGAAGCTGTGCAAAAATCGAACTACTAAGTTAATGTAAAAAAAGAAACGGCCGTTTATGCCGCAAAAGACGTATATTTTGAGACTCAAGAGAATCGAAAAAAATTAGGCTATGTTCCGTTGACGTAGAACTCTAAAATTCGGCAGCTAATACCGTCTCATAATTAGCACAAGAATAGGGAAAAATCTTAAAACGAAAAATGTTTAAATCACAAAAAAGGTCCGAATTTTGAATTGAGTTTTGTACGGAACCGTCGGTGGGCGAGTCTGATTTGCACTTGTCTGGTTTTTTTATACTTAACTGCATGTATTTATCATATTCATATCCCGAAATAAAACTTGTTCCTAGTCATAAATTCAAGAGACACCGATAACGTGCTATATTTAGGACATTCATAATTCAGTCGATACTGATCTCTCGGATAAGCATTTTGTTAGTCAAATAAGGAAGCAATGTTTACTGGATAAAGATACATTTATTACTGCAACAATAGGAAGTGATAGAATATTAAAATCCCCTTTTTTTCCATCGATCGTCATATTACAGTTCACCTTAAATCTTAAATCCACATTTTAGGTCGAAAAGTGAGGTCCAAACTCAACCTAACATTCTACTACAATAATGAGATTGAGTTTCCTATGATTTACAAATGACTTGGCGTCTCTAATGTCCTTGGCTTACATTACTTACCGTATTTTCATTTTTAGAGTATATAATAGTCCTTTCTCGATCTAAAGAATGGTCCTGTTTTAAAACGCAACGTAAAATGTACTCGTTAAAACGTAATCGTACGATGCAGGTACATATTTCGACTCTATTTGTAGAACGTTAAGGTCCAATAGTAGGTTTTACATGTGAGAGGACCTGGTACCACCATTTTATCCATTAACCTACCGCCAAGCAGCAGTGTTTGCATTATTGTGTTCCGGTTTGGGGATAAGACAGCCGGTGAATGACTAGCATAGAGGCATTCCATCTTAGTCCTCAGGGTTGGCAACGCATTTGCAGTCTTAGGATTGCGGTCTTGTGAATGCGAATGTATATGGGTCACAGTTTCCACTTACCATCAGGTGGCTTGTGTGCTCGTTTGCCTACCTATGCCATAAAAAAAGGACTTTTTTGGTCGACTATACGTCTAAATGGATAATTTACGTCATCCGTCGCTCACAAATATTCCTTAATTACCGCACTCGTATGTGTCCATCACAGCGGACCAAGATTCAGGGTTCCTGATGGTGATGTGTTGTTGTACCTAATACGGTACTGCCCTCCTAAGGCAAGAAGCAGTATCTCAAATTCAATAACCAAAGTAGTTTGAATTCTCGTTCGTTAATAATAAGGTTGATATTGCTACATGAGTTCTATATATTGGCTTAGCAGGGCAGTGTAGGCGTCTGACACCTCAGCATAATGCTGAGCCGGTCTCCGATTCACTACCACACACGCTGTTCCTGTCACATTATTTGATTTTGAATTAATGTCTATATTCTTACCATTTTCCAGCCACGTGGACGATATAGATCTGTACACGGGAGCCCTGGCGGAGGAGCCCCAGGGTCGCCTCCTGGGACCGACCCTGACGTGCCTCATCTCCGACCAGTTCCTTAGGGTCAAGATAGGGGACCGGTACTGGTACGAGACGGAGGATGAAGTCGCCGGGTTCACAATAGGTGAGATGGGAGTATTGAGTATCGGAGCAAAAGTGTTTCCTGGAATGTATCAGTCGGTCAATTTTCTTCAGCCAAAAGGTTAACGTTGAAGAAAAAAGACACAGATAAATTGTTGCCGTAAAGCCAGCACTGGTCTTCCGTTGGAAGTAGTGGAACCGCTTGGTGATTTGTGCTATCATTACAAGTCCCTTGATAGATAATTCACATATATTTAGATTCAATTATCAATCCTCTATTCTTGATGGTTAAACACAGGAGTCTTTGCTTTAGTTCGACCCAAGCCAGTCGATTATAGTGTAAACTATTGGGAAAATTTTGTTTCTGTGATTTTTAGCTTGTATGTAAACGAGGTCCAGGAATTGAAAATTGTCTTCTTTTCTGATCACTTTTTTCTATTTCCCGTATCAAAATAGATCTTATAGCGGATATGCAAGGTACCTATTTCAATGCAGCACCCAAACAATTTAAAACTTTTGGAAATTGTCGAAAAATTTACTCATATCAAAGCATTTCTCCCTTTGTAACAGCAAATTCATAATTTCAGAGCAACTGACGGAGATCCGCAAGACGACCCTGGGTGGAGTGATCTGCGCGAATGAGGCGCTGCTTACGCAGGCGCAGCCCCGAGTCATGGAGCTGGTCTCCGAGACCAACCCACTGGTCACGTGCGAGGAGCTGCCGCAGCCGGAGTGGGGGCCCTGGAGGGAGTAGGATCGAGTCAGGAGCCGGGACTGCTCTATGATAGAGACAAATTACTAGATAATGGATCCTGGACGAGTATACATACCTTTGAAGAGATTGACGTTGTGCCAGTAGGAAAGTGATAACCACATGAAGCAGTATTTTTGTGGTAAAATGTAATTAGATAGAATTTCACTCTGAACAGAGCTACGTCATCATCATCATCGGCCTATATCAGTCCACTGATGGACGTAAGGCCTTCCCTAATGTGCGCCATTTCACCCTGTCCTCGGGCTTTCGCTGCCAACATCTGCCAGCAGCGTTTCCCAATTTATCGCAAATCATCACTCCATCTAGCTCAAGGGCGATATTTTGAACAACAACGTTGAGAATTTATAACAGCAAATTTGACCACTAGACTTTCAAGCGACACGTTATATAATTTATACCAGTTTATGACTAATATTAAATGGTTCGTTTGAGAACAACAGCACATTTATAACAAAAATAATTATCTCGCCACCAAGATCATCATCCAATGTAACTCAAATATTTCAAACGCGTTCTATTGGTCAATTAGTTTATTGCAATGAGCTGCGTTCGCAAATTGAGAGCTCTGTCATATCATGATACTTCACGGTGGCACTTGTTTTGGCCTAATTTGCCAAATACAGATTTTATATCTCTCACATTTAAATAAGAAAGAAAGAAAGTAGCGCCATAACTCCCAGCGTTTAAAGCACTATGACTTGAGTTCTAGTATTTACACTCATTATAAAACTTAACTCAAAACAATTATTTGTCAAACACACTGCAACACAATAGGTTTGTGTGGTTCGCGGTTGTGTCACGAATTAAGTGATCTCTAAAAAACTGCCGACTACATTGATTAAGTATAAACCGGTTTAAACTGATATCCTTCTCACATTAGCTGTTTTTGGTGGACAGTTCTAGATCGGTTGGCCGCCTAAGCACCACAGACCGACTTACGGCTTATGGATATTATTTCCGGATCTGCTGTTAGCATGTTACTATGGGAGTACTTCAAGGCTCAATATTAGGTCCGATTTTGTTCTTGATTTATATTAACCGTCGCCAATGAAACAATATTTTTTGTCTAAAATGGCTGTTTTCTGCTGAATAAAGCAACTAGAGACCACATTTTGCACACCATTTTCCTGATTTTACATCATGGATGGTTTTTTTATGAGATTTTTTTTATTTTAGTCGAAAAGGGAGCATTTTGATTTCATAAAAATGTTTACTATATAAGACAATGGATGTTTATAAGAAAAAATTTGCTGTGCCAACCCCAAATGAGTGGGAAAAGGCAAGATGATGATTCGACATTGCCTAAATAAATAATATAATATGTAGTTTACTATCGTTTTATACATACAAGGCGGTGCTCTGTTTGGTCCTACTGTTTGTCAAGAAAGAACAGAGACAAGATAGAGAACATACTTAGTATATAGTAAGTCCAAATGATAACTTCACTCCTGGAATGCCCAAGACATGCTCAGCCTGGTTCGGGATCCACTGCAAATTAGCCTTAAGGAATATGTAATCTTTTGGATAAGAAATGATTCTTATTCTGATATAGAAAACGTTTAGAATTAGGTAATATTGTTAAGGCAATGTCGATATAGGCTCTATTAGTGATGTAGTCAGTAGGTACCTATGTAATTACATGTACATTATGTCTCAGTGAAATACTGCCTATTTAAAAAGTCTCCTACTACCTACTATTGCATAAAAATTAGACGGTATTGGTTTTATTCGCTAACTAGACTATAGTTCCCGCAAGATATAACGTCAATTTTGACAGATGTCATTTCAGTACAAGTTATAACCTCAAATACAAGCATAGAATTGGTTCTAATGCGTTGACAGATGTCAAGATTGACTTATCGACAGGCGTGTACTAAACTTGCGTGTAAACCCAATATTATACCCATAGATGCCACAGAATAAATATATGTAGCTCTACGATACTAGCGATACTCAACTCAATACTGCAACGTATATCTACTGATGATTAAGCATTATGTTATTAATTGTATCTTAATTAGTTTTTAATTTATGAAATACTTAAATTAACCAAAAATTGATTGGCATTGTAGTCTGCTATTATGTTCCTATGAAATTAAACGTTTTGTGGTGTTTGATTGTAATTATTCCTATTTTAGTCGTTTGTATTTTAATAAGTAAAGGTGTTTCTTTAAACCTTGTTTTATAAAATGATTAAACAATACCCATCCTAGCTGTTCCTTTACTATTTTAGAAATTCCTTTACGTTTTACTGCTTATATTCAACAGACCTACATTCATGTTTGTTTGTTCGTTTGTATTTAGTTCAATTCATTTAATGTCAGTTTTGAATAAGTCCTCGTTGGATCCGAAGAAAAATTGGACCAAATTTACCTATTTTACTTCAAACAGACTGCAAATACTGCAATTCTAAGACTGCAAAAGCATTGCATCCCTTGTTATTTCACTGGTTGTGTTATCCCCATATCGGAACACAACAATGTAAATACTGCTGCTTGACGGTAGCTTAAAAAAAATGTGGTAGCAATCCGGAAGGATTCTGCACAACCTGCCACCACTATACTCCTTTGTCAAACCATGCATTGTAGGTGTCACGTGACACTTACCACCCTCTTTTGATGGAGGGGTAAAAATAAGTCATGATTGGATGAATTTTTTGGTCCATTTTATTCAAACCTGCGTCCTATCAGTCTGACTCACATCACAATCCCACTGTTACTACGTTCCTATATGGCTCTCAGTGGGAGGCTGATGACCTTGTTATCATAACCAATTTACACCCACATCCCAAAATCCAACATCAATTCCAAATTTAACCATATTTCTTAGTGTATAAGGTTGTAAGGATATTATGGAACCGCAAAGTTAACGTGGTTAAATGTATATGGATGACTTATGTCATGTTCCTGTTCAAAACAAAGGAATTTAAAAGTTTTACCTGGCGGGTGATATCTGACATAATAGGTACCTACTTTGTTTCAGAAATAGACAAAATAATACCTACTTTATTATGTGTTTTGAAGGATACATTTCTATAGTCTATCTGTTTAGGTACATAAATAAATGTAAACAAAAAAATCACGTGGTTCTGGATATTAGCCAATCAAAACTGTTCCGTCGAGCGTTGACGTATCAATGTTCGCCTCCTATTGGCTGACCAACTATGTCACGTGATTTTTTTGTTTACATTTATTTAAGTACCTAAACAGATAGACTATAGTTCATGGTCAATTGCAACTTTTTTCAAAGCTATTCTCTTTGTTGTTAATACAACTCAATATCGGCCGCACTCAAATACATTTTAGAGACGATTACTTAACTCGTTCCTTTTTCAAACTAATTAGAGGAAACGACATTAACTGACTCCAATTGTGACAGTTATTTTTCAGAAAAATAACTAAGTAGATAGGTTTTTCTACTCGCGTTCCATAAACCGCTTATATTGATATCGTTAACGGTATCAGAATACCAGCTATAGCTTAACCGAAAAGTGAAAGCAATTCTATAATTAACGTTTCCATGGTATAGGTAACAGTTCTATAATAATTACTATAGCATTGTTATAGCACTTAACATCCTAATTTGTATAATAAATTGTTAAAAATGATTAATAGCAATTACAAATACATATAACATAATATATTAAAAATAAAATCAATTTGGAAACTAATACTATGTTTAAAATAACCATTTTATTAAATCACTAAAGAGATGATGAATAGTCATCAGCTTGTTATTTGGTTACCATTGTTACGCTCAATAGGGATATCAACAATGGCGCTTCGTTTGGCAGTACATTTTATATGATAAATTATCAGAACTGTTTTTTTGTAACTATTAAAATTTACATAAAATTATTTTTAAACATTAAACATTAAAATTCACAAACTATTAACACCAACCGAAGTAATTAAAATGACTTCGCTGACAAGTAATTTGTTAGCAGAAAAAAATAGGAAAGCATATAAGAAAAGTTAGCTTATAGGACCCGATTCTACGTGCACATCGCTTAAATTGCCTAAAACTAAATTGTCTAATTTTAAGACAGTTTAGACGGCAGATTTAATCGCTGTCATGGCGCTGTCATTTGAATATGACAGCTCTCATAGAATAGCAGTGTTTTAGCGACACCTATGTAGAAATAAAATTAGGAAGTTTAGAGGCCACTGTAGAATCGGGTCTAATTTTTATTTTTGTCATTATAATTTTAAGCTTGTAGAAAAACTTATGTATGCAACGGTTGATAATTAGCACTTAAGATACACGTGCATGTCATTAGAGCGCCAAGCTAGCGCTCTAACCTGGGCACTCGTACCTTAAAGCCCCGTATTCAATGTAAACATTTGTTGAGCAACCTTGTTTAATCAACATGTTGCAGAGTTGCTGCGTGCGTGTTGCAGTGTTTTCGCTTGTCGATCAAAAACATCAGTTGATCAACTCATGTTGATGTGTCCATACAGTTCTTGCAACTTTTCCAATAAACATGGCGGTAGTTTGGGACAACGACAAAATAATGCAATTAATAGAACTCTTTCAATCGAAACCCTATTTTATTTACCCTAGATTAGATTAACCCTAGAAGATGTTCAAAATCACTTTTTGACATTCTCATAAAGTTAATAAAGGAACCATCTCCCATTTTAAGATCACTTAATAAATTTTGCCTTTGTAAAGGCGCGTCCAGATTATGCGCGGCAAACACTCGAATATTGGCTCGCGCGGCGGCCGCGCATAATGTAGACGGGGTTTCCGCGCGCGGCAGCTCGAACGTTGCCGCGCTCGAACGTGCCGCGGGGCGATCCGAGCGCTGTCGGTTTTTAGCCCGCATCAAAGGAGCTTCAGTCGCTGCCGCGCGCGCAATTTGGACGGTTTTTTGTGCACGACGAATGAACGTTTGCCTTGGACAACGACAAGGTGTCGCGAGTTAATACAATTGTGTGGGAATTATTATAGCAAATCGCCTTTACACCACAACAAGCAGAGATGTACAAAATACTTTTTGAAAAGTATTTAAATACAAAATGCAAATACTTTTTTAATATAGTACTTCAAATGCAAGATACAAAATACTTTTGCCTTTTGTATTTAAATACTAAATACAAAATATATATTTTCAAAATACTTTATTGAAATAAAATACTTTATGGTCAAATTACTGGTTTTCTTTATTTATTAAAGATTTTAAAACCACAAGCTCTTCAAAAAGAGCATCTCAAGAACAATTTGTTTTGGCATTTTTTTTGACATTTCGAGCGAACAACACATAAATAATGAAATAGCTGCCAACACTGCAAAACGTAACGGTGACTTTGAGGATTGTCAAGAGGGGTCCCTCATAATAATATATTATTGGTCAGGTTTTATTTGCGTTTTGTTTCATCTGTCATTTTGCGCATAGACTTTCAAAGCTGCTGCGCCACTAGTGGCCATTTTTTGTTTTTACTGAATCGCGGAATGCTTTAGAAAAATGAAGCTAAGAATAAAAAAGTATTTTGTATTTTACAAACCATTTTACAAATACAAAATACGTCTCGAATAGTATTTCAAATAAAATACAAAATACTTTAAAAAAAAAGTACTTAAGTACAAAATCCAAAATACGTATTTTGTATTTTGTATTTGTATTTTAAATACAAGTATTTCAAATATGTCACAACTCTGACAACAAGGCACGAAGGCATGAATGCGCTGATCGAGTTGGATCGCTTGCCGCGCGCGGCAGCCGCGGTCTACCTAAATTCCGTCGAACATTTGCCGCGCGAGCCAATGTTCACGCGAACACTGGCTCGCACGGCAGCCGCGCATAATTTGTACGCGCCTTAAGAGGTACTTCCGTATCCACCATCTTTTTTTCTTTTTCCGGGGTTTTAGGTTATACGCTAGATACACAAGAGAGCACAACAACACGACTTCTTCAGGCAACATTTTCACGCAGTCTGCGGTGTGGACAGGTCATGCCGTAAACAAAGTTTCCCGCAACTTTGTGCCATTTCATCAACAAAATTGATCAACTGTTGCTCAACAAATGTTTACAATGAATACGTGGCTTAAGACGCTTCATTATATTACCGTTGTGCCGTATAAGAAGATTAAGGAGTTAAATATTAAACTTGACCTTCTTAATTTAAAAAACAATTACTTAGTTACTTGTTAGTGTTTGTTTACTCTTGTAAATCATTTTTTACAGAAACACCCGACACAAAAGTTTATTGGTAAGTACATAGACTCTGTGTAGTTAAGAGTGCATTTGTGTATTATATTTATATGTATAGCTAATCATATACCTAACGTTTTAAAAAAAACAGCTCTCTCGTTGATTTATTATCTTATGTCTATGAGCTACACCTACGAAAGTAAATACACTTACTTATATGCGTAATCATTACCTAAATTACATATTTCAATTCTCACTCAGTTAACTATTCACATAATTATTCATAGACAATCATTAATTATTATTTCCATTAAAAACATTACACTACTCTTTGAATCAAATCAAAATCAAATCAAATCAAAATTATTTATTTGCTAAACACGGTTACACAGAGTCACAGATGTTAAATGTAGTACAGTTCATGCGTATTCAACCCGCGTGCAGGTGTGCAAATTTATTCTAGACATCTGGAAGACTAATTATAATTACAAATTTGTCAATTAATTCTCAGATCAAGTCAAATGTATCTACAATGTCAAATAGTCAATTTATTAAAAAAAAATGGGTTTTTAGCGCGTCAAATATTCTTGTATACTATAATAACAATTTTCCTGTAGCCATTTATTCAATTTATTTATAAATAAAGTCTTATTTTCTAGTTTAATATCTAAAGGCAACTTATTATAAAGGACTATACACATATTATAGCAGTTTTTCTTATATATATAAGTGTGGCAAGGAGGCTGATATAAAAGGTCCCTGTATTGTTCTGGTGTGTCTTGCACTAGTTTCACTGCGCTGAGTGAAGAAGCAAGGGTTATTCTTGACAAAGATACACGCATCCTTTATGTACATGCATGGAAGTGGGAGTATTTTAAACTTTTTGAACAACGGTTTGCAGCTTACAAGAAACCATGCATTGTCTAAAGCACGAAGACACCGTTTTTGAAGGATAAAAACTCTCTCTATATCTACGGAATTTCCCCATAACAATAATCCATATCTTAGAACTGAGGAAACGTAGCCGTGATATGCAGTGAGAGCCGCTTCCACTGATACCGTTTGTCGGAGTCTTTTCAGAGCGAAAACGAACCTGGATAGTTTTTTACAAATTATGTCATCTACGTGGTATTTCCAATTTAAATTCTTGTCAATTTTGAAGCCCAGGAATGTATTTGTGTCAACTAATTCTACATTAACGTTATCATGGGTAATTTTTAAAGGTAATGAGTTATAATTATAGTGACCAAATAAAATCGCCTTTGTCTTCGCTATATTAATTTTCAAGTTATTGCTCTTTAACCAATGTATTGCGTCTGACAGCGTTTCGTTGACATTTAATTCAAATTTGTGTTTGTTATCACCTTTTACTATAAGAGTAGTGTCGTCTGCAAAAATAATGCAGTCTTGTTTAATACAATTTGGCAAATCATTGATTGCTATAAGAAATAGTAGCGGTCCAAGAATACTGCCTTGAGGGACGCCGGTGTTATTTAAAAGAAAATCTGACCTATATGTTTCTCTACTAAAACCATTATTATTATTCCGGATAATCCTATTAATTTGGATGCATTGTTTTCTTTCCCTCAAATAACTTTCCACCCAGTCATAAGCTCTGCCTCTAATACCATACGAGTCCATCTTTTTCAAAAGTATACCATGGTCGATAAAAGCTTTGCTTATGTCTAAAAAAAGCGTGATGATCGGAGTCTTATGGTTTACACTTTCCGTAATTGTTCTTACTAGGTTGAAACAAGCTAGTGTCGTTGATTTGCCCTTACGAAATCCAAATTGCTTTGATGTTAGAATATCGTGTATGTCTAAAAATTCATTGACTCTGTGTAGCATTGTTTTCTCAAAAACTTTTGACAAGATTAGTATAATAGTTATTGGTCGGTAATTATTTGGGTCTGATTTGTCCCCTTTTTAAAAAGAGGTTTTACTATGGAAAGCTTTAGTTGTGAGGGAAAGATTCCGTCAGAGAATGACAAGTTAATTATGTGTGACAAAGGACGGCAAATAAACTTAGCGCATTCTTTTAAAACCATAGTAATAATCTCGTCATACCCATAAGCTTTACTGTTGTTTAAAGACATAAGTATTTTGTACAGTTCGAATTCATCAGTAGGTTTCAGAAAAATGGATTTGGAATTATGTAATGACCTATTTAGTTTCATGTCAGCTGCGGATGATTGTGTAGAGTTTGTCAGATTAATAAGATATTTATTCAATTGGGTGCATATTTCAATGGGGCTTGAGTAAGATTTATTTTCGAGAGTTAAATGGTCAATTTCATTTTTACAACAGTCATTTCCAAGAGTTGTATTAATCGTGTTCCAAGTGGCTTTACATTTGTTCTTATTGCGTTGTATGTATTTATGATTACAAATCTGTTGCGCTCTATGGAGACAAGACTTAAATAGTTTATTATATTGTACAAATTGTTTCCTGTTTATTTGACATTTTGAACTATTTCTCTTATATTTCAAGTAAAGATCGCGCTTTGTCTTGCTTGACTTTTTCAAGCCTTTAGTTAACCATTTCAGTTTCTTTGAGCGATTGACAACTTTAACTTTTATCTCAGGGAAACATAATTTGTAGAGTAAGTAAAATATATCATAAAAACTACTAAATGCTTCTAAACAAGATTCTGATGCATAAACATCACTGAAAGATAGCTGGGAGATATAATTATAAAACTTCATAATATTTTCTTTGCAATAGTCCCGTTTAACCTCAAACCATGTAGTAATTGTCCTGTGTTTATTTGCTTTTATTGTTATAATTTGTGCTGATTCATGGTCTGAAAGACCCAAATAGGCCAACTCGGACTCCACGCCTCTAATGTTACTTGCGATTTGATCAATACAGGAGTTCAATCTAGTGGGAGTGTTAATATGAGTTTTAAAATTATAATTATTCAATGTATTTAATAAGTTTTTTGTGGTTGGATTCTCTTTCATTATGTCCAAATTCCAATCACCACAAACTATAATTCTTTTTTATTTTTCAGTGGTAAAGTGGAGCAACTTTTCCAGACTATGCATGAAAATTTCCACTTGTGATTTGTTACGTAATGGTGTTCTATAAATGCAAAAAACAAGCATGTTTAGGCCAGTAACTTCTATTCCACAACATTCATGAAAAACACTAGACCCAGATAATGCTTGACCTACGATACGAAATAAACCTACGAAAGTAAATACACTTACTTATATGCGTAATCATTACCTAAATCTCATATTTCAATTCTCACTCAGTTAACTATTCACATAATTATCCATAGACAATCATTAATTATTTCCATTAAAAACATTACACTACTCTTTGAAAAACACTAGACCCAGATAATGCTTGACCTACGATACGAAATAAACCTACGAAAGTAAATACACTTACTTATATATATGCGTAATCATTACCTAAATTACATATTTCAATTCTCACTCAGTTAACTATTCACATAATTATCCATAGACAATCATTAATTATTTCCATTAAAAACATTACACTACTCTTTGAAAAACACTAGACCCAGATAATGCTTGCCTACGATACGAATAACTCTTGACGCGTTCGGGAACGTTCGAGAATTAAAAACGTGCGAGGTGCTTGAATGCAGTGTTTATACCCTCAGTCATAATTTAGACTTTATTATAATAAGATAGAGTGCATATTACTATAATCAAATTAACGCGACATAAACAACTGCATACATCTATCCTTTTCGCACGACCGCGACCGTAGAAGAGAAAACTGACACCAAGAAGGTATTATGAATTACCTATGTAACGATTTAGTTGTTTATTTTCTTTGTTCGTAGGAATTAGGTTTGTATTCGAACATAATCTAGAATAAACCTCGTTAATTATCTTGATGGATTATCAATATTATCATATCATTAGACATGTTCAATGTTATTCATACGTTATCAAATCAACATCGTCAGTCAGTAGGTATTACCCGAATAAATTAAAAATATCACTAAAAGCCAAGTCAACCTTATCAACAATGTAATAGAAGTAGACTCTTGTTTCAAACGCTTTAGGTGCTTATTTGTTTGTAAATATTGTAATTAATTAAATCAAACTATAATTAAAACAGTAGAGTACAGTTTGGTATCGTTGTTAAGAACAGTCTAGCACTTTTATAGCAACGCTTTACTTGAAGGAATAAACCTAGCACCGCTCACTTAAAGTTCTATTTCCTTTGTCAAATAGGTATGAGCATCATGGGTGCTATTTAAATCGGCCGTGTCGGTCGATACCGTTGGAAACTGGGTTGCCCGCGTGCGTTTTTAACATCCATCACGTTTCCCCGACACGTGACAATCAGCACGTGTACTTACTATCTTAGTGTTGCTATAAAAATTTAAATTCACGAGATTTTATTTAGTAATAATTGCTGTTTCGCGTCGTAGTAAAAATTAAGCCTAAATGCGACTATTCTACTTAATTAGGTACCTAGAAACTTTTAGATTAGAAACATTCAATTACTTATAATTTAAACAACTTTGTGAGTTAGTGATTGAATATAATAACATTGTAATGGAAATCAGATGGTTCATGTAAAAGCGTGGGTTTTTGTCCTTATTTCACACTGAAAGAAGACTGTAGGTACTGTAATTAAGTAGGTACAACGTTTAAGAAGCTAGTTTTTGTTTTTTATTAATACATACATACATACATTAAATCACGCCTGTTTCCCAGAGGGGTAGGCAGAGACCACTTCTTTCCACTTGCTACGATCCTGACAAATTTCCTTCGCTTCTTCAACATTCATACATCGAGTCATGCACGCACGTCGGTTTCGGGTACTTAAGATTCGGCCCTTTTCCAGTATTTCTCCGATTTGATTCGAAAAAGTACGCCTAGGGCGGCCCCTTCCGACCCTTCCACACACTTTCGATCTGTATATCTCTTTCGTCAATCTTCCCTCATCCATCCTTTCCAAATGACCGAACCATCGAAGCATGCCCTTTTCAATCTTAGTCACTACATCTTCTTTTATTCCACACTTCTCTCTGATTTTTTCATTTCTAACTCTATCAATCAGTTTCACACCACACATACTACGCAAAGAGCGCATTTCAACTGCATTTACACGACTTACATGCTTGTCCTGCCACACCCAACATTCACTACCATACATCAGGGTAGGGGCCAGCACTCCATTGTGAACAGCCAGCCGGGCTTTTTGTGAAACGCCCTGTCTGCTCACAAAGGAGTACAGTGCCCCATTAATTTGATTCCCCGCATTTACCCTCCTCTCGATATCCTTCTCACACTTACCATCTCTTGTAAACACACTTCCCAGGTACACAAATTCGCTCACTTGTTCTACTAATTCGCCATTTACATTTATCACGCACTCAGTCATCTCTTCATCCTTCTCTATCACCATGACCTTGGTCTTGGCAACATTTACTTTCATCCCCTTTTGCTTAAATCCCTCATTCATCACTGTCAACATCTCCTGCAACTCAAGTACCGATGGGGCAAGTATAACTTGATCATCGGCATATAAGAGGCATTTGATTAGCAACTCTTGCACACGCAAACCCTTATCATACTCTTTCAAATCCCTCATACAACTGTCCATGAATAGATTGAACAGCCATGGTGAGGCAACACAGCCCTGTCTAACACCTTTAGAGATGTTAAACCAGGCCGAGTATGCCCCATTGATCCTGACACAGGCTCTGGAGCCCTCATAAAGGGACCTCAAAGCCTGCACCAGGTTGCTGCTCACTCCATACATAGACAACACCGTCCACAACTCCTTTCTATCTACCCTATCATAGGCCTTTTCCAGGTCCACAAAAGCACAGAAAACCTTTTGGTTGACAGCCAAGAACTTTTCTGTGATGGACCGTAGTGAAAAGACCTGATCCGTACATCCCATTCCCTTTCGAAATCCCGCTTGTACATCCCAGATTTTGTCATTCGTAACATTCAATACCCTTTCAATTAAAATCTTCGCATATACTTTGCCGACAACACTAAGGAGGCTGATACCGCGGTAGTTTTTGCAGTCTTGCTGTGACCCCTTTCCTTTATACAGTGGGACGATAACGGCCTTGACCCAATCTTCCGGGACTCGGCCGCTTCTCCAACATGCATTGAAAAGGCGGTACAACAGACTACCCACCAGGCCATCTCCTCTCCTCAGCATTTCTATCGACACTCTATCACAACCTGCTGATTTTCCCGCTTTCATACTTTTTAATGCTTTCATGATTTCACTCATACTAATCACACTTTCATCTTCGCTACTTACACCTTTACTCATGCTTTCTGGCTCACGAGAAATATCTTCGCATTCAAACAAGCTTTCAAAATAAGTTTTCCATCTATCAAGCATTTTTTCTTCCTCACATATTAAGTTTCCAGACTCATCCCTCACCGCGCTTAATTTAGTTTTCTCTGATTTCCCCCGAGCCGATTTAATCAAGCTCCAAAAGAGTTTAATATTCGACCGGAAGTTGTCAGAGAAACTCCTATCATACTTTTCATTCAGTAAATCTTTCTTTCTAGCCACAACGTCTTTCACTCTTTTCTTTGATCTATTATACTCTTTTTTCTTTCTGTCGCTTAGATCTTGTCCTGGATCTACAGCTACAAAATCCAACCAACACTTTTTCTTCTCTTTCACTACATCATCTACCTCTCTATCCCACCATTCCGGACGTTCATTCTTGCTTTTTCTTCTTTTGACTACACCGCATACTTCAGTGGCCGATTTGACCATGCCATTCTTCATAATCTCCCATACATTATTAACATTATTCTCAACTTCACTGTCATTCATCTTATTGACACATTCAAAACAATCTTTCAGCTTTCTTACGTACTCATCTTGTATAACTTCGTCTTTCAGTTTCTCTACTTTTATCCTCTCTAACGCAGTGGTAGGTACGGGAACACGATGGCGCCAACGTGTGAACAGACCCCTTACTCGTGTTACCACTAAGTAGTGATCTGAACCTACGCTAACTCCTCGAAATGCTCTGGTATCTACAACTTTGTTACGCAGCCGTTCATCCACAATCATCAAGTCTATCATAGACTTCTCATTCTGCCGTCTCCATGTATACTGATGAATCTCTTTGTGATCAAACAAAGTGTTTGTCACGCAGAGATTCTTAGCCAAACATACATTGAGAAGGCATTTGCCATTCTCGTTCACTCGCTCATCACCATACTTACCCAGTACCGATTCATAACCATCCCTTTGCACGCCTGTCCAACCATTAAAATCACCTAGCAAAATCATCCTTTCATTTCATTTCATTTCATTAATAGTTCCCAAAAATCAAATCAATATCCACGTTATCTATTCAAGGTTGTCATGTTAAATTCAGATTAAGCACGCCAAATATAGTGGCACTTCACTTAGCAATGTTTTTCAAACATTTCTCACATTTGACAAACCAAATGAGAATATTTGACATCCGCTGCCAATAAAATACCGCCATGATCAAGGTAGGCTATTGTCAAAAAAGGCTGGTAACATAGCCGCGAGCGTACGCCACCGCACCGTCTCGGTCCGGAGCGGTCGATCCGGTTCGTAGACGGACTTCGAGAATCATCGGGATTGCTCGGTAACTCTAGTCGCTTCCACGGCTTTCCGTTCAACGCACTATCTTTAACAACTCAGTTTACCGCTGTCACTTTGGAATTTCAACTTTATGGAAACCACAGAGGAATTATTTTGTTCGCAGAAAATATTTAAAAGTTTGTGTTTTATTGGCTGGACATGTTATAAAATAAACAAACTTATCTTATCAAAATAAACACTAATCAGTATTTATTATGTGACGGACTGTAAAGTGCATAAAACAATGAAAATTAAGTTTAAAATCGGCGCGCTTTTTACTAGATAATGCTGCCTGTTAACTGCTGCAGATTGGAATGCATTGTACCTATGTATTGGCTGTTTCAAATTACGGAATGCGTGTGAATTTTAATAGAGTTAACAGCGTCTGCCCGTGACGACAATAGAAATAACAATAATGTATATTAGCACGATCACGTCGTGATACGTGTCTCTTTGTTTCGAATTATTGACTTCAAAATTCTTACGTTGTTTATGTACAAGATTAATGAGTTATTAATAATGACTGAAGTGAAATTTCCAATAGGAAATATTATTATCTTAATAGGTTACGGTAATATCGTACTTATTTAGATTTTTCGCATTTTCCCTGTTACCTGCGTATTATTATTAGGTAAAATATTTTTAATATACTTACTTAACTAAAAATGGTCGCAACGGAAGACCAGCGCTGGCTCTGCCATCATCACTCACGCTGAGTTGTGACCATTTCGTGACAAACTGCATGTTTCCTATTTGTTTTTATGTGTTCGTTAATGTTTGTCACGAATAAAAAAAATATTTCTTTCTTACTTTCTAATGATTCAAGTAAGTACCTACGTTGTCGTATAGGTAGGTAAGTACCTAAATCATAAAACCCTTATGTCCGACAATTACGTAAAAAAAACAAGCTCTTAAGAAAGTGGGATTCCATTCCATTTAAGACCGGTTGCTGGACATTTCACATTCTTATTAAGTGTTCGACTGTTCGAGTCTCCTTGCAAGCATTCGGCTCAGTTTACCAAAAAATGCACAATGTACCTACTTACCTAAAAGTAAACATTAGAAAATATATTGTTATTGATTGTTTCAAATGACCAGCGACGTGCAGCGTCACCGTAACCTGGCGTTATCTATGTCAAACCGTCGTCATAACATAATCAATACCTAAACATGCATGTTAAAATTTTACCACACCTTCAACACCCTAAAATCTGAGCTGCGCCAAAACATGTCTGAAACATCCGGAAAAACATATTCAGACTTTTTATTTTGAAATTTCAAGGTTTATCTATGGCCAAGGTGCCGGAAGTACTTCGTAACCAATTATAATCTTAGGTTATTAACGAAAGCGTTTCAAGGAAGCTGTGAACTCGTGACAATTGTTTTATTTTAATTACGGTAAGTATAGATAAATTAATGGCTGCATCAATTTCTCCAGTAGGTCTTGCGGGGGCGGCGCGTATTTTTGCTGCGTGACGTCATTGCGCGTCTCGGTCTGCGCCGATCTCTCTGTTGAGTGTGGGGCCAGCGAAACTGCGACTCGACTAACAATATTACCTATAGTTCAATAACTTTGCCGTTTTTCAATTCATCCTAACTCATAAATTAATAGATAATTGCTTCGCAATCGGATATGGGATCAATAAAATAAAAAAAGATGTAAACAAAACTAAACGGACCTATTTACGATTATTATACCATAATTACGTAGTAGGTATTTTTGGACATCGCTTGAGATATATTTAATTATGTACCTACACGCTTGATTGTTATTTTCAAATTCTGTTTAGATGTTACAACTATGAACTATACCTACATTTTTTTAATCATAACTATTGCGGTTATGTGGCAAATAGTACTGATTTGTTTACATCTTTTGTCATTTCTATTGACCCCGACTTTACGTTATCAAAGCCAGATGGGCTTACTAATACAAAGAAGAGTAGAATAATCGAACTTAAGATATAACTTGACTCGTACCTATATCGCTACTCGCTATTGCAATGGCTCAACATTTGACCAAGGCCCGCTATTCGGGTCATGCCAACACGCTTTAAATTATTAAAACAAGTACGTTCCAGCTGTTTATACACTACCAAGTCCCGTACTCATCATCCCATTTTGTAAATTCAAAGTCAGTCAAATGATTATTTACCGTGTTCGCGCCATTTCAATCTGTTATGTTGGCAGCGCACCACTATCAAAATAGATGGGATTCTATTTTCAAAATACACCAAAGTTTTACCAGATCGCAATTTGGCAGTAATATAATAGACTATTCTAATCACAAGGCTTTTGTAAATAAAAGAGGATAATTACTTTATCTTGTTTATTAGTCATTTTTTTAAACAGCAATTATAAGTGATAAGTTTTTTGTCACTGTCCATTCATCCAAAACATTATAAATCTGATAAAAATCCTTATAAACAATACAGTCTGTGTGCAAAGGAAGCTAAACCTAAAACTTACAATCACTGTCAATGTATTTACACAATACAAAATATTTACAACCTATAAAATTAAATACACACACAGGTAATACAAATCAGTCACTCCATTCTTTGTACTAAAACGGACAAAGGACGTACAAACACTCAATTTTCTAGTGAAACATCTGTTAGGCAGAAACTAATGAGTAGAGATTTCACAGGAATGCCCCTGTCATTGAGCATATACAAGTGGATTATGAACACGTTGGCACTTCACCGTTGATCCTAGCATGGGGAACACAACCTTTTCCTTGTCCTAAGGCACTGTCATTGCCCAAAACCCAATCTATCCACAAGTTATACCAAAATTTTAACCAAGGACTACTAGTCTTGAATGATTCAATTGGGTAAAGTGTCTGCAAGAATCTCTTTCACTCCTGAGCTGAGACGATCAGGGAACTTGATGTCGAATGCTACTAGAAGGTCTCCTTTCCGCGTTGGCTCTTTAGGGAATGGCAGACCGTAGCCCGGGAACCTCTTCACTGTATGCGGCTTCACAACCTCTCCTTGAAGATTCACTGTCAGCTTCTCCCCGGACATAGTTGGGACTTCAATGATGGTGCCACAGAGTGCCTGCAAACAAAGAAACATAATAGGTTAGATATCTATTGAACAAATAGTGTACCTTGAGATTCAAAACATGTATTGTTATGACATAAGTCAGTATGAAAAAGGATGTGTATGACTCATTGAATCTAAGAGATAATTCTTCTAAATTCTTATCCTTTCTGAGTATGTGGGTGTGTATTACTTATATCAATGACACTTTTCAAGGTCTGATAGTCTGATAGAAAGAAATAAAAACACTAAAAAAAACAAAACAATTTACCAACCTGTTTGAGTGAAACTTTGGCTGTGTGCCTGATGTCACTGCCTTCTCTCTTAAACATTGGATTTGGCTTGTCTCTGATAATGAACACAATGTCAGCTGGTATCTTGTTCCTTCCCTGGTCTCCCTCTTTCTGGAACGTGATCTTGGTCCCAGCCTTCCAACCAGGTTTCACATGGATTGTCAGCACTTTGTCTTCCTTTTTCGCTGTACCATCAGGTTGGATTACGCGCCGCGAGATCTTCATTTTCTTGACACAACCACGGGCAATGTCCTCCATGGAGACGTAGAGATCGTGCTCAATTGGTGGATCTTGTGTTTTTTCTTTCCGGCTTGGTGATCCATGGAAGTTGAAGCTGTGGCTGCGGAAGGCACCGCCCGGGCCGCCGGGGCGCGCTTGACCCATGCCTAAGTTGGCGAAGGGGTCCATATCGACGTCCATATCGCGATCGAAGAACATTGTGTTGCCCCCGCCGCCGCCGTTTAAGTCGAAGAAGGCCTGAAACGGGCTCGCCGAACCGAAGAACTGCGCGAACGTGGCTTTCGGGTCTCCGTGGAACGTGTACGAGAAGGACTGGCCGCCGCCAGGACCGTTGTGAGCTCCCATTCCTCCCTTCAGACCTTCCTCGCCGTGAGCATCGTAGATTTCCCTCTTCTTCTTGTCCGACAGGACCTCGTAAGCCTCCGCGACCTCCTTGAACCTCTCCTCGGCGCCCGCAGCTTTGTTCTTGTCGGGATGATACTTCAGCGCCAACTTACGGTAAGCTTTTTTGATTTCGTCGTCCGTCGCCCCTTTGGACAACCCCAGTATTTTGTAGTAATCTTTCCCCATCTCTGAAGACTTACTTCTGTAACAAAAATGCTTCCTATTAGCCTCCGCTCGACTGACACCTTTTTTGGGTACGGACACCGATGATTCGCGCAATGTAAATTATAACTAAAGGTTTTTTTTAGCTCGGATCAAATAAGATTTCGATAACTGAAAACAAACAAAAGGCACACTTACCTATGTTAAGATATTAAATCCAGAAATCCAACTGCAGAACTAAGCAAAATTATGTAAAATATTCACTTTTCTCACGCACAACCACTTCACTGTTCACACGTTCAAATTCACAAATGAATGAAACGTAGCAGCCCCGTCGCAGCAAGTTATATACATTAAAACGTCTAGAACATTCTAGGGCCTTCATTCGACGAAGAAAGGGATACAATATTAAAGCGCATACTGCTTTGCAGCGCGTTGAAAAGAGATAAATATAAATCGAGTAGTTCAAATCCTAAATGGTCCACGATTTCACGTTGCATGTTAGAAGGTTCTCGTTGAATGAATATTACAATATGATCTCTTTTCGGTAATTTAACCAATCGGATTTGAGCATGAGATATTACTTGTCCAATCCGAAGCCAAGATCAAAAACAGTTTTTGTTCGATCAATAAATTTGTGTAATACAAAACAGTCTCTTATAAACATACAAAAAAGAAAAGAGAATAGAATAATCAAGAACTGTCTCGTTCATGTTTTGGTGCGGTTTGGTTTGTTCTCAAGTAACTTCAGATTCTGAGTAGATAAGTACACAATAATAATTTCATGGTTAAAAAATCCCTTGTTTTCATTCATAACGCCACGTAGAGGTTTTAATTAGGATTCTTGAAACAGGAACTAAAAATCAATCTCAAAAGTTAGGTCTTATTCCTTGCGTTACTCCAAAATTAGAGCAAAAAGTGTTTAAAAACACATGTTATGTTATACCTACCTATAGTAAAATAAGTGTACCTACCTACTATACAAATATCTACGCAGATATATCCATGATAATACCTAAATGTAGTGTAGTGCATTGCATTTATTGATCTCACAAAAAGTGGCATGTTTAAAATCTAGCCAAGTTCCCTGATAGGTATTTGTTTGTTCCACGAAGACCAATAATAATCTCATTCTAACTAGGTAGGAAGGTAAGAACTTTGTAAATACCATGGATGCAATAAATTGAATATGAATATGAATATAAGCACATAAATCATTATTTGAAAATAAATTAGTTTGTTTAGCATGTTCTTTATCTTGACATAGTATAAAACAAAGTCGTTTCCCGCCGTCTGTACTTACCTCTGTATCTTAGATATTTCTTCAAAAGATAGAGCGATTCAAGAGGAATGTTTTGATGTACAATAAAATCTGGTTTATGGTTGTGTGGTGTTACATACGATTCACATAAACCGAAGCAAAGCAAGGGTGAGTGGCTAAATAGAATAATAACCATCAAACAAGCGTAAGTATATTAATACCACAAACAAAACTGAAAAAATACCGTGCAGATATTGTAATTCTTATTATTAATTTTCTAAAGAACTATTTTTAATTTCTTATTTCACTTTGTTAAAGGCGAAAACGTGTTCAAGATAACGGTCACGTATTCGAATTCAAAAAAAACGAAGTCAAAATTAGAAATTGAGTGCCTAAAAATGCATCTTCTGTTCTGTAAGTAATTTTACATAATTAATAACAATAATTTTCGGTTTCGCTTCCATTATTAAAGGAAGCATGTGCCAATTTGACCGTTATTATTCTACTGTAAAAAAGAGTTATGGAAATGCCATCGGGACCAAATATGAACTCCCTCTTTCTATTTTATTTTTCAAATTAAAAACCTGTTTTCCCCTCGTTGAAATACCGCTGCTACGAAGCTGAGAACCGACAGGCTCAGTCATTAAAATAATAATAATAATATCCTAAATCGTTTCGACACGTTCGAGCAGTTTTCAAGCGGCCCTGTTACATTGTACCGCTTGGTTTTTATCACAGATCACAGAAACAAGGGAGATATGTCATGAACGCCAATTCGTACAAGACCCGGTGTCGCCACTTTTAAACATGTGTGCGTCTTACGCTTACGCTCTATTAACTACTACAAAAACAACCTCCTCATAATTGGTTACAGCTTACGAACTAAAAACGTCGTAACATAGTTTTGATAGTAGCAGAAAATTAAGCTTTATACTAAGTTCTCAAGGTTGAAAAATGCTGAAAGATCGTTTTTTTTCCATCGTAGTTCAGTCACTGAACGTAAGGTAGCGCTTACTCGTCACTTAGCTGCCATCTATGCGACGAGTAATTAATTAGTTCCTCAGAGCTAGATGGCGCCAAGATAGTAGTCCCTATGTTCAGCAGGTTAAGGTCTACCCACACACAGCGACATCTAGTTATACTTTTTTCAAGAGGTGTGCGTTTCTCTCCTGTCGTCCACTTAGGGATGCCACAAGGAATGTTTCAAAATATATCGATAAACAATTCAAATTTGTTTGCAACGTTAATATAGGTACTGTTCAATTTACAGGCAATAAGTACTATTTTTATTATTTTACTACTAGGTTAATACAATTACATCATTTAAACTTAATATATTATTGTTAGAATAGAATAATATTTTATTAGCAAGAATACGGTTTGCGTAAAATTGATACATAAGATTTTAAATTTGGAACGATACCTATATTAGAACGTAACAAAAAAATGGCCGAATTTCTTTGGTTAAATTTTCTGGAGCTGTTTAAGATTTTCGTTTTGATTAGTACATAAAAGTCTAAATTGTAAACTTGGACTTTATGATGTTAATACAAATATACTAATAAAATGGGTTCGGTTGAGTGTCACGTCACAAGATCTCAGTTTGGGACAAACCAGTAGTTTACCGACTTGATTATGTAAACTTTATTTCATAAATGGTACAAATTACTTAAAACAGAAAGATAGACTTAATACTTGGGGCAATCTCTACCATCCAACCTTTAGGCTTGAATCCTTTTAAGAGTGAGTCGGCGCGAGCTGTCAATCAGCGCTGTGTGCAAACACAGCTCAATACTGAGCCAGAGCCCTTTGCCTTTGTGGTTGGTTAATTTATTTTTATCTTAATTGTATGATTTGCCTACTTATATTTGAATTGCTAGTCCTTCGTCGTTCGTTAATATTGTAAAGAAAATCAAATTTTGTATAACGTGAAAATTTGTTAAAATTATTTTTCTTCTGTTTTAAGCGTGTCGTGGTAGTGATAAATAACTAGAACTATTAACACATTGAATTCTATTGATAGCTGTAGAATAAGCCATTTATCGATAGTCGATAGAAATCACGTCAACACAACTTTCACAACCTTACGCTCTGAAATCCATTCAAATATAAAATATTCATTTAAAAATATAAATAATGCTTAAAAACAAAATTTACCGGTGGTAAGTTATGCCCTTTGATTTTATATTAACGTTTGTATTTCGATTTTTGCACACTTTCACGCTACATACAGTCATTTTATCATTTAAACGGAGCTTCTATACTGACAGCGTTCAGTGAGTGACTATGTCAACGCTTGACACGCCTCGTGCCGATATGGTCAATTTGACCATATCGAGGCGACACGAACCACGCCCCCATAACATATCTCCCTTGTTTCTGTGATCTGTGGTTTTTATTGTGTCATTCGAGACAAATGATTTCTTTACACCCAACCCAACCCAATCAACTTGGCGGGAGCACTGCACAGTGCACTGGTATTTTGTAGAATAACGCCATCTGTGGAACTGTCACTAAAACGTAAAGAATTAGTAACACCGTACACGAAAAAAAAACGAATGCTTATTTTAATGTACACACCGCGGCACCGTATCATTTCGCTAAATTACATGTGACTTTTTTAAGTGTATATTATTTTATTTGTATTAATTAACTGGCAATCGTGTATGTCAATTCAATTTTTTTTTTGATTTATGGCAACCAGTCGCTAAAGGTGTGTGTGTGTGTCATAATTGTCATGTTAATTGATCAGCTGTCATGTCACCAGTCGAGTCCAAAAAGCTTGTTTATCTTTATTGTAAAGGCGTGTTATTTTTATAAATAAAATAGTATTAAAACACGGAGATTTACTTAAACTGATTTATTATCTCGTAAGTCTTAAAAACAAAGCGTGCCGACATCCCTTGTAATCAATGTCAAAATATTTCTCGTAGAAATCTTGTATTAGCTCCTCGACCTGCAAAGAAAAATGTTTAATGATATATTGTTAACAAAATGCGTTGTTTGCGGGGAGACCGCCGCCGAACCTTATATAGAGTGCTGTGAGTGCGACGCGAGCCTGTGCACAGCCTGTTTCGCGTCAGGACGAGAAACTGGTGCGCATAAAAACGATCACAAATATGCCGTAAGGAAAAATGATTTCCCGCTTTTCGATAATTGTAACTGGTCCGCGAAAGAAGAATGCAAACTGTTGTCCGCCTTATCAACTTACGGGTACGGCAATTGGGACGAAATATCTAAAATGGTACACAGTAGATCAAATTTAGAATGCCAGGAGCATTACAAGAAGTATTATATAGAAAATGTCCAGTATAAAGAATTGAAATTACTTCCTGAGACGGAACAGTCATTGTTTCCTAGAATTGTCACACCATATTTGTACAGCATGGATGTCACAACAAATCCACCGAGGAACAACCAGGGTGACCAGCATTTGGCAGGCTATAATGCACACCGGTCTGAATTCGAACTTAGCTATGACCACAATGCGGAAAGCATATTTAATATTGAAGACTCATATTCAGATGATGAGGATGAATGCATGGACGCTTTAAAAGTAAGTTTAGTAAATGCACTAAACACAAGGCTAAAGGAAAGGCAAAGACGGTATCAAGTCATCCAGCATCATGGTCTCATCATGCCAAATAAGCTACTGTCATGGGTACAGAAGTTTGACCGGATGTTAACGCGGCAGAAGTCAGAACGGTTGCTGGCCTTCATGCAGTTTATGACAGGGATACAATTTGATGCTTTCTTGGAAGGTTTAAGTGCAGAGGCCGAGCTCTTTCAACGGATATCAAAACTCACGGAATACAGGAAAAAAGGTATAAGAACTCTTTACTGTGTAAAATTGTATAAAGAACTGAAGAAAGAGCATGATTTGGTGATGAAAGAGCAGAAATACAACACTATGGTGATGATGAGGAGATTTGAAAGCCAGTCTCCAGTGAAGAGTAAAGTCTGCTTTGGTAGAGATACCCAGGTTAAGAAATATAAACGGCAGATGACTCCTCTAGAAATCATCGATTTACCTGGATTTCACCTTCTGTCGGACTCTGAGAAAATTCTGTGCTCTAATTTAAGGTTAGTTCCGGAAAATTACATAGAGATCAAAGACCAACTTATTACGGAAAACAATAAGCTCGGGTTCCTAAGATTGCTGGATGCGAGGAGGATAGTGAAGATAGATGTAAACAAAACTAGGAAAATATATGATTATCTTATTACTGAGGGGTTTATTTATAAGCCTCTGTAAATAAAAACATTTTTAAAACATGCTTTCATTTCTTGAATTATTTCCCTTTCTTTATCATGGAGCGGTGCGGCATCGTAAATCTTAAGTGTCTTTACACACATGGAGACTATATATGTAAAGACTGCGGATTACCTACCACGTAGTATGTATGATCAATTTCAAAGATGCGTTTACATATTTACCTTATTCCTAAATGGTAACCGGAGCAAAAATGTAAACATATCTTTGAATCACACAAGGCAGTAATTTTTTTTATGAGGGGTCGTTGGATACGTCGTGGTTGTGGGGGAGTTTGTGGGTTGTTTTATTTAAACATCATATATCTAAAAAAAAATGCAGTCAAGTTTTAAAACTTTTCATTTCAAACTTGTGTATGAATAATATTCACTAAGGAACGACTTAATCGTCATACTGACTCAGTGTGGCCGATAGAGGTATTTTATCTTACTCCTGGGAGTGACAACGTATTTCCTCGGTGAAACTGCTAAACCGCGTTACATTTTTAATAAGGAGTAAAAAGCACCTTTTTACTATTTTTTATCATTTTTTTTATTTATTTATTGAAAGGTACACTTACAGCAAGTACAGAAAGCATTCACATCATAGTAACAGGTTAAGGTATTATGTCTAGTGTACAAGCCAAGTACAAGTATACAATACACAGCATTTCCAGATAACTTAGCGGACTAAATAGAAACAATAGGTTACACTAAACATCAGTTCGTAATAAACAGGCCAAGATTTGTTAAGCAAATCAAAAAATCTTGCAGTTGCACTCATGCCATTGAATGCATTACAAACACGAGGCAACGGAGAGTGTCTACCAACGTTGGTACTATATGTACCAATGTATTTACTAAGACTGTAAGGTTTATTTTGCTCTATCATAAATTTGTTAGTTACTTTAGCAGTATCACCGACGATTTGCTATCTGAATCCATATAGGTACACAGTTGCTCTCTGTACCTTCTCTGAGGTTCAATCTCAAACGTCAATTCCATACATTTCGTCGGTTTTCGAAGATTGTTTCGTTAAAGTTAAGCAACTTGTTTAGTTTAGCTTCACTGATGCAAGTGAATTATCATACGATATCATATTGGTCGGAAAGTTTTTTTTTATGTCATAATATAATTATGTATGTTGCTTTTGTGGTTCACTAATGTTTTACCAAATCATCATTTTACAAACTTTCATTTCGCAAGTTCTTCCCGGAGAGGGTTTTTTTTTGTGGTCGAAAGTCTAACTTAACCTAACCTATTTAATAAGCCTATGCAACTAATGTAATATGTAAGTAACGGTTTAAGGACACGCACATTTTTGCGAAATGAAAGTTTGTAAAACGATATACACTTGGGAGCAAAGAAATCGAGCCACACTCGCAATTTTTACTTCGATGCTGATTGTACAAAGGTCGTAAGTGTTATCATGAAAATTCGAATGCCATATGATAGGTAATTTCGTCTTCTATCGAATGACACAACTTTTAGTGGCGGGGATGGGTATTTTCCGTCATTATGGGCAATAACAATACCCCTCTCTAATTAGCTCATTAGTGCACATACTGATTGTGCCACATCATTAGGTATAGAACCATTTTGTTTAATTGTTTTTACATCATTTGTTTATGATACGTCATCCTGAACACATCTCTGCTCGATTCTACAGGAAAACCTTGAAGAAACATGGATACTACCCCGTCTGAAGCCGCCCAAGCAGTTGCTCTGTTGCAAACAGGGTTGGGTCAACGTGAAGTGGCCCGACAACTGAACCTGACGCGATCATCTGTCCAACGTGTGTTCCAGAGGGTCCAAGCGACTGGTGCTTTCTCCAGAAGACCTGGCACTGGCCGGGTACGCTCTACCTCGGAGCAAGATGCCCGCTTCATTGCTGTCAACTCGCTACGGAATCGACGACTCAATGCTGTTCAGCTTCAGCGGAAGCTACGAGAGACCCGGAATGTGTCCATCAGCCGATAGACTGCTGGAAGGAGACTTGCAGAGAAAAAATTAACTTCACACAAGGCTGCGAATGGCCTTAAACTCACCCCGAGTCACCGTCAAGCACGTCATCGCTTTGCTCAGGAACATGAAAACTGGAACCTTGAGCAATGGAGGACAGTACTCTTCTCTGACGAGTGCAGGATTTGTCATTTTGGCAATGACGGCAGGGAGAGGGTCTAGCGAAGGCCTGGAGAGCAATTTTCGCAATGCTGCATCGAAGAACGAGTCGCATATGGAGGCGGTTCATGCATGGTCTGGGTCGGCATTTCTTTGGAAGCGAAGACAGACATTGTGTTCGTCACTGGGCCTGGTGTCGGGCCAAATTCAAGAGGATTGACTGCTCATCGGTACGTTGAAGAGGTCCTCGCTAAACATGTGGTCCCATTTGCTGGCTACATCAGTGACAACTTCATGCTGATGCAAGTTACCGCCAGACCACATACAGCTCGGATCACTCAGGAGTACCTAAGAGAGGACAATATCCCTACCATGGATTGGCCAGCGCGAAGCCCGGACTTGAACCCGATAGAGCACGTCTGGGACGAGCTCAAGAAGCAAATCCGGACCAGGGATTCCGCTCCTAAAACCCTGCACCAGCTCAAGACAGCGATCGAGGAAGACTGGGCGGGCATACCTCAAGAATTTCATCAAAAACTCGTGCGTTCGATGAAAAATCGCATGCGAGCATGTCGATTGGCTAGAGGAGGGAATACACGTTATTAAAAACCGATAATTTGTTTTAATTTTCATAAAACTCTTTAATTACTCCCTTGTATTCTTCTGTTCTAAAGTATGCATTTTGAGAGCCTTGCGGTTTTCGGCCCTGAAATGCACTGAAAAATCCACCCCTACCATCAAAAATTCTGTAATTCGATAGAAGACAAAATTACCTATCATATGGCATTCGAATTTTTATGATAACACTTACGACCTTTATACAATTAGCATCGACGTAAAAATTGCAACGGTGGCTCGATTTCTTTGCTCCCAAGTGTAGTTTGCCAAATGATGATTTGGTCAAATGTCGAGATACCTGCTTTTAAATGGCAACTATCTGATCTCAGAAGCCGATCCCCCAGCAGTCGTCATAAGTTCTAAGGATTCTAGCACCACCACTACTCCATACAACGGCTTGGATATTTACAAAAGTTCTATATAGAGATCTTAGATTACAGTGATTCTGCGTCCATGGAACTCGGAACGCAATACTGACTTTCTCTATGGTATCAGAGGTAATATTACTCACTTTAAATCCAAACTTCTGGTAGAGGAAGATGGCGGGGTTCGTCGGTGAGACGTGCAGTGTGACGTCCTTGCCTGTGCACGTCTAAAACAGATATACAACTTGAGTAAACAGAATAAACGCTTTATATAGGGAATAAAGGCTTGTAGTACTGTTAGGAGTGTTAGGCGATGGGTTTGCAACCTGTCACTAATATGCTGGTAAACATCTTAGTCTAATTGTGCAAAATCTGGTTACAGAGAAATATCAATACGTTTTTAGAGTTGTAGGTAATTCTGCAGGTCTGCCTACCCCACTCTTTTAACGAAGGCGTGAGCTTATGTATGTATGTATGTATGTGTATAAACAGAATACAGTATTTTATTTATAAAACCAATGCAAAAGCGTGCCATTCGAGTTCTTGTCAAAGTTAAATATAACGAGAGCTGCAGAGAAAACTTCAAAAGCCTCCAGATCTTATCCGCTGTATCACCATATATTTTATAATTACTCATGCATGTAAGAAATAATCCTAGTGATTTTAAAAACATTGGTGATGACAGTAAGCGTCCGAGTAGATATCCCGATAACCTCAGACCTATTCAATGTCGATTGAACATAGCCAAGAAAAGCCCCAGAGTAATGGCGCTGAAATTATACAATAAACTGCCGCAAACAATCAAGCCAGCAAGTTAGAGAACTACTCCTTGATACTGTACAGCGTCAAAAAGTACCTAGAAAATGAATCATCATGTCAGCCGAAAGACGTCCACTGCTGGACATAGGACTCCCCCAAGGCTCTCCACTCAGACCGGTCTTGTGCTTTTCGCGTCCACCGCGTTCCCGCAAATGAATATTAGAATATAAGTAGTGACGTCATAATCAATACCGACCAGATTATCTTTATGATTATAATTATTTTATTGGTGAATAATTATTGTATTTAGGTAGTATATTATTACTACCTACATTATAAGAAAAAATAATTTGACAATCTCAGTATGTTTGCGTATTTTTTTGTTTTGTACTAAAGTAATTTTATACCGTGACAATTGAGAAATTAATGAAAATTATATGATAATGGCGTTGAATAATATTCTCAATTCGAATGGTATTTTAAATGAGAAAGTCAAAAACTCATCTCCGGGGCTCTGTATATAGTAACCTACTTGCTGTGCAGAGTTCAGGGCCTTGTCTAGTATCCTTCTTACTGAGTTATATTTGTTGTGTAGTGTCCACGGCTCTCTGTCTAGTGTCCTTCTTACTGAGTTATATTTCTTGTGTAGTGTCCAGGGCTCTCTGTCTAGTGTCCTTCTTACTGAGTTATATTTGTTGTGTAGTGTCCAGGGCTCTCTGTCTAGTGTCCTTCTTACTGAGTTATATTTGTTGTGTAATGTCCAGGGCTCTCTGTCTAGTGTCCTTCTTACTGAGTTATATTTCTTGTGTAGTGTCCAGGGCTCTCTGTCTAGTGTCCTTCTTACTGAGTTATATTTCTTGTGTAGTGTCCAGGGCTCTCTGTCTAGTGTCCTTCTTACTGAGTTATATTTGTTGTGTAATGTCCAGGGCTCTCTGTCTAGTGTCCTTCTTACTGAGTTATATTTGTTGTGTAGTGTCCAGGGCTCTCTGTCTAGTGTCCTTCTTACTGAGTTATATTTGTTGTGTAATGTCCAGGGCTCTCTGTCTAGTGTCCTTCTTACTGAGTTATATTTGTTGTGAAATGTCCAGGGCTCTCTGTCTAGTGTCCTTCTTACTGAGTTATATTTGAAGAGTGTCTTTTCAAAAGGGCTTATTTCCACTTTCAACTTTTTTTGGGAAATTGCGAAAAACATAAATCCACGTTTTTCATTTCGAAATAATTACTTTTTTCTCGATATTATATTAAATTACATTACATTACATTACATTAAATCACGCCTGTTTCCCAGAGGGGTAGGCAGAGACCACTTCTTTCCACTTGCTACGATCTTGACAAATTTCTTTCGCTTCTTCAACATTCATACATCGAGTCATGCCCGCACGTCGGTTACGGGTACTTAAGATTCGGCCCTTTTCCAGTATTTCTCCGATTTGATTCGAAAAAGTACGCCTAGGGCGGCCCCTTCCGACCCTTCCACTCACTTTCGATCTGTATATCTCTTTCATCAATCTTCTTTCATCCATCCTTTCTAAATGACCGAACCATCGAAGCATGCCCTTGTCAATCTTAGTCACTACATCTTCTTTTATTCCACATTTCTCTCTGTTTTTTTCATTTCTTACTCTATCAATCAGTTTCACACCACACATACTACGCAAAGAGCGCATTTCAACTGCATTTACATGACTTACATGCTTGTTCTGCCACACCCAACATTCACTACCATACATCAGGGTAGGGGCCAGCACTCCATTGTGAACAGCCAGCCGGGCTTTTTGTGAAACGCCCTGTCTGCTCACAAAGGAGTACAGGGCCCCATTAATTTGATTCCCCGCATTTACCCTCCTCTCGATATCCTTCTCACACTTACCATCTCTTGTAAACACACTTCCCAGGTACACAAATTCGCTCACTTGTTCTACTAATTCACCATTTATATTTATCACGCACTCAGTCATCTCTTCATCCTTCTCTATCACCATGACCTTGGTCCTTGGTCTTGGCAACATTTACTTTCATCCACTTTTGCTTAAATCCCTCATTCATTACTGTCACCATCTCATATATTAAATTAAGTGCCATAAATGTTATGGCACTACATACATTGTTTAATCTACCTACTTAATTATGTTAATTAACATATCTTTTTCAGAGTTAAGTCCTTTTGATGCGAACTTTTGGAATTAAGCCGTTTTGTTGCGGCCTTGTGAGAAATATACCCAATATACGGGGTGTTACAAAAATACCCGTAAAGCCGAAAGGGGGTTAAATGGTGCCGTATAACAAGTCTATTTACAATATTTGAGAACTGTACTATCACTGTAAGACTTACCGCCAAAAAAAATGAAACCATTTTTTTTTCCATTGATGTGCTAACCCTATTTCAGTAAAATTGAAGAGTAAACTACGCAGAATGTAAATGTACATTTTTACCTAATTCGCGAAACGGTAAAGAGATATAAACAAAATGAACAGAATTCGATTAGATACATATTACAAGTCGAGTTTTGGAAGATTTTAAACGAAGAAACCTAAACTAACACTTACTTTTTCGTAATGATCGTCATTATTTAAATTGCTATCTTCATGGCCTACGCATAACATCATATCGTAATATTCTGCGTTAGAAAACATCGTCATTTTGGAAAAAAATATGGAAAAACACGGAACAATTTGTAGAATATGGATAAGAAGATTTGAAATTGACAACATATTTTTTTTCCGTCTTGACGTTTTTTGAAGCCAGTACTTTAAGCATAATGACATCATAGTATGTAGTAGTACCTTGTGGATGAAAAACAGAAAAACCATTAAAGTTGACAATTATTAAAATTGGTAGGTAGGCCTCTCTGTTAAATGATCTATGCTAACTCCGGTTCCCTGACATGACAGCTTACTAGGGTTGACAATATTTTTGGCTTTGATAATTTATTATATTTTTACGGGGTATTTTGTAACACGTTGTATGTACCCAACGCATTTGTTTTTTTCTTTATCTGTTTTTTTAATGGCCAGCTTCAAATTTTACAGTCCTACAAAAAGTTCTGATTTAACGTAGATAAAAAATAATGTATACTATACATTTATAAAAAGGCCTATTTGTTTCTCATATTATAAGAGAGAAATAAGGCCTTTTGATCCGGACTTTGATTTTCGAATTAGTTTTTTTAGAGGACAAGAAGACTTATTAGAACTTGAAACTCAAAGTATATATGTATTTCTCTACTTTTAGCAATACTACATTCATTGTTAAAAAAAAGTTGAAAGTGGAAATAAGTCCTTTTGAAAAGACACTCCTCATTTGTTGTGTAATGTCCAGGGCTCTCTGTCTAGTGTCCTTCTTACTGAGTTATATTTGTTGTGTAATGTCCAGGGCTCTCTGTCTAGCGTCCTTCTTACTGAGTTATATTTGTTTTGTAGTGTCCAGGGCTCTCTGTCTAGTGTCCTTCTTACCGAGTTATATTTGTTGTGTAGTGTCCAGGGCTCTCTGTCTAGTGTCCTTCTTACCGAGTTATATCTGTTGTGTAGTGTCCAGGGCTCTCTGTCTAGTGTCCTTCTTACCGAGTTATATTTGTTGTGTAGTGTCCAGGGCTCTCTGTCTAGTGTCCTTCTTACCGAGTTATATCTGTTGTGTAGTGTCCAGGGCTCTCTGTCTAGTGTCTTTCTTACTGAGTTATATTTGTTGTGTAGTGTCCAGGGCTCTCTGTCTAGTGTCGTTCTAAGGCCTACTGTCCACGGCGGCGTCATTTGATGCTTGCATGCAACCTACAAAAGTCGACAGGCGTATTTTACGTCCTAGGTGTGTCCACGTAATCGACATGCAATCGTCATCCAAGCTACAAAACGGTAGATCTTTCAAGTTAGGCATCGCGAAAGCACGTGAAAATGTCAAGTGATGATGAAGATGTGACTATGGCATACATCTTTATTAGAAGACGACGACGGCGTAGATTGTATTGGCTTCATCCATACATCGGAAAACATATAAATTGTAGATTGTTTGTTGCTGCAATGACAAAAAATACTCAGCAAAATGTAGTCTCACTTATTGGACCAAAAATGATACAAAAACGAAATACTGCAATGCGAATGTGTGTCAGCCCAGAAGAAATAATTAAAGGAAAGGGTGTTTGCGTCTTGCAGTACGCTTGAGTACTGACATGCCGCTGCAAGAGCTACATGACGAACGTCTGACGATACGCAAATGCAACATTGCAGCTCCGTGGACACAGTTTCGTTCTTTTCTACGCAAGATGCATGCAATCGGCACGCAAGCGTAAAATGACGAAAGCGTGCGTCTGACGTGCAGCTACGTGGACAGTATGCCTTACTGAGTTATATTCACACAATGAGCGTGCAGTGTTCAGGGTTCTGTCGTGTCCAAATCACTGTCGAGTGTCCAGGGCCCTGTGTACAGTGTCCTGGCTGTGCAAGATGTGTCAGGCCCTGTGTCCCGGGTTACCTGCAGCAGGTGGTAGAGCATGAACCTCGCGAGGCCGGCGCGGCGCCACTCGGGCCGCACCAGCACGAAGGAGATGTAGGCGTCGCGCGCGCCCGGCACCAGGAACGCGCAGCCCACCACCAGCCGCCGGTACGACACCACGCAGCTGAACTCCGGGTACTGCAGGGCTTCGGTCACTGGGAGATCATAAACACCAGGGTGATGTGCTATTCGATACTATACTTTTAACCTTTCGTATGCCGGAGAGGCTCGCATAATTATACCCGTCGTCTGCCGGGCTATGACGTCATCGGTGTCACGTCATCATCATCATCATCATCATGTCAGCCGAAAGACGTCCACTGCTGGACATAGGCCTCCCCCAAGGCTCTTCACTCAGGCCGGTCTTGTGCTTTTCGCATCCACCGCGTTCCCGCGATCCTTACAAGGTCGTCACTCCATCTTGTTGTGTCACGTGACCGAGTATAATAGCTCCTAGCTCGAAAGTGATTTGACGTTTCGAGCAACTGAATGCTATCTATGGAAGATTGAATTTTATAGTTTTTTTACAGACAAATTAGAACCCTATCTTTAAGCTACTAGAATCCAATTTCAAATAACCCGATTAAGCCCCTTAGTGACGGATACGGAACAAGGCATAGGACCAGGGTCGGTACGGATCCGGAACTAGGCATACGAAAGGTTAAGTAGGCGTGGTAAAGGTCGTTTGCACTAGCGATGGGCGATTTCTGAAACATATCATTTTACTTAACGGATATTAAAAATTACAAACATGTTTCTGAAATAAATATTACCGCATAAATTTCACTTAAATTTCATGTCACAGTTACTTCTGACATCAGTAGAGCGAATAGTGATTCGAAAATCCGGCAACAAATGACAATAGCCGCGTGGACAAGGGGTAGTTGTGCCCGTTTGACTAACGACGCACTGTGGATCGAAAATGGCCTCTCCATAGAAATAGGGACTTAATTTTCTAAGTGCCTACTTTTTCAATTGAAATCGAATCAATTCCTCACGATTAGGTAAAAAAAATGAATATGGGTCAATTTGGCTGGAAAACCGCCGAGTAATAATTTTTTTACGAAAATTTTGTATGGAGCGTGTATGAAAAAACGGAATATCTCAAAAATTGCACAATTTCCCGTAATATCCTTCCGCATGAATTTAGTACCAATTATTTATGATTTTTTGGCGTACTCGAAATCTCCAGGCCAGGTGCACTTTTTTTTTTTTAAATCAAAAACATTTTATATAAGGAAAACTTGGTTTTTAGTAGGTATTTAAGTTTGCAAGACACTTTTAATCATAGAATAAAATTAAATAATGGCATTAGATGCGATGGATTTTCAAAAATGAGTTCATTTGAATAATGTAATTATCTTACTTTTTGGCCTTTTATCTCCCTGCATTGAGCACATTCAGTGCTCATTAGGCGTATGATAAAATTAAAAATTAAATAATTTACTCTTAATTATTCCTAATGAGTTGGTATTAAGTAAAAGTATAAATTAAATATTATCTTATTATCATTAAGGATGATAATTACCCAGATTTCAATGAGAACCTCATTAGTAATATGCAATAAATAGGTTGCAGTTTAATTTTATTGTTTATTCTTTCTGGAACATATCAACTGCTAACATCACTAACTGCAAGCAATGGAGTAATTAACGACCAATTTAGATTTGTATGTGATTTTGAGAAAATATGTGGAATTATACAACTGGTATCATATGTCCGCAACGGTTCATAAATTACTGGTGCATGGAGCAGACATTATAGCCCATAACGCAGTTATACCGATGGGTCACCTCTCAGAAGAAGCATCAGAGGCCCGGAATAAAGACTTTAGAAGGTTCAGGGAACACAACTCACAAAAAAAGAGTAGACAAGATTCAAATCATGACATTCTCAATATGTTACTTCTGTCATCGGATCCCAAACTTACCGCAATGAGGCCAACACTAAATAAAAGGAACAGACAAACCTTATTTACTGAGACCTTGGACCTTCTAATCAATTCCGACTCGCAAAATGATTCGGAATTGGATGCCGAAATAAGTGACGCAGAATAATAAATAATAAAATTAAACTGCTACCTATTAATTGCACATTACTAATGAAATCTGGATAATTATCATCCTTAATGATAATTAGATAATATTTAATTTTTACTTTTACTTAATACCAACTCATTAGGAATAATTAAGAGTAATTTATTTAATTTTTAATTTTAATCATACGCCTAATGAGCACTGAATGTGCTCAATAGGGGCAGGGAGATAAAAGGCCAAAAAGTAAGATAATGACATTATTCAAATGAACTCATTTTTGAAAATCCATCGCATCTAATGCCATTATTTAATTTTATTCTATGATTAAAAGTGTCTTGCAAACTTAAATACCTACTAAAAACCAAGTTTTCCTTATATAAAATGTTTTTGATTTTTAAAAAAAAAAGTGCACCTGGCCGGGAGATTTCGAGTACGCCAAAAAATCATAAATAATTGGTACTAAATTCATGCGGAAGGATATTACGGGAAATTGTGCAATTTTTGAGATATTCCGTTTTTTCATACACGCTCCATACAAAATTTTCGTAAAAAAATTATTACTCGGCGGTTTTCCAGCCAAATTGACCCATATTCATTTTTTTACCTAATCATGAGGAATTGATTCGATTTCAATTAAAAAAGTAGGCACTTAGAAAATTAAGTCCCTATTTCTATGGAGAGGCCATTTTCGATCCACAGTGCGACGGACTGAAGTTCAAATCCACATGAAACCGAGCTATTTTTTTCACATCTGCCATTTGTTTTACTTGATATGTGTATATACAGTCTGTGAGCACTTAGAAAGTGCTTCGGGTTTGTACTTCTCTCTCACTCGCTCTTAATAAGAGCGTATGAGAGCGAGTGAGAGAAGTACAAACCCGAAACACCTAAGAGCTATCGCACTGTGCAGTGGTTCCGATATTGAGGTTCAATAGCGCTTTTCAATTCCGGTACTGTAAATCGTCCGATACTGCGCCCTACTATGTTAGTTGTAGCGTCAACAACTTTAGAGACCTTGGTCAAAATCGCAAGAGAAAACTTGCGGCGTCCACTCAGGTGAAGTTTGTGCGGTACATAATAGTGCACTGCACTCCTCATTTTTAGCCCTCTCTTTCTTCTGTAAAAGGTTACTTTTACAAGTCTGAAGATGTAAAAGGGTGAATCAACTTTTAAGGTACTCCTTTTCTTTTGCGGTATTAAAACTTTCCTGGTGATATTATCTTTGAAAAAACCTGGTAAATCAGGGGAAAATGCACATTTTCCATACAAAACCTAGGGAAAACATTGTCCTCTGTGTTAACTATATTATTATATAAAACTGTACCATTTTAAATCTTTGTCTGATTTAATAAGCGTGTAAACCACATCATGAATAATACTTATACATACATACACATACATACCATCACGCCTTCATCCCAGAGTGGAGTAGGTTTAGCACAAACAGGCTAAGATGTTTACGATGTGTATATTAGTGACAGGTTGCAAGCCCGTCGCCTAACAATACTACAAGCCTTTAATCCCTTAGTCACCTCTTACGACTTCCACAGGAAGACATGGATTGGCACTATTCTACGCGGCCGGCAACCACACTTTTTCTAAAGAACATGTAATTTGTGAAACATATCGAAAAATGGGGAGTACCTTAAAAGTTAATTCACCCAAAAACGCCCATACCTCTTGGCAGAATGAAATGGGTTTCCTAACTCTTCAACTCACAGTCAATCCCCGGCCAGAAGAACTGAGCGCACAAGTTGTTGACGGCTGCGATGTGATGCGGCCTCACGTACGAGTAGTCTATGGTCGCGTGCGGCGGGGGCTTGTAGTCCTTGATGTGTCTATGGAAGAAATCATCTTCAGAATGACACGGTTAACTCATGTTGCGTTCCTTTATTCAAAACCGTTGGTAGAATTGTGACGTCTCGTTAAAATTTGACACATTTTGTACGTAGCAAATGTCATAACGCTACTGCCCGTAAGGAAAACGATTCGTTTCTTGAATATAGGAATTGGGCATTAGAGGAGACCTGGGGGGGTTCAAACTCTATGAGGGTAAATACGTGATTAGCAGACGTACTTGTTTATTATTTATTCTTTCTAAATTTTAGAATGAAAACAATAAACAAATCGTCGGTGAAACTGTCAAACCGCGTAAGTAATATTTTTAACTAGGGGCAAAATGCACCTTTTTAATTACACATTAAGGTTAATTTTGCTCTATCATAAATTTTTTAGTTACGCGGTTTTGCAGTATCACCGATGAAATGATTCTTTTTTATTTTGAAAAATGATTGTCATAGCAATTTTTACCATTATTCTCGGTAATAAATAGTAATAATTGATTTTCCGCCGTTTCGCCTGTACGAAATTTTCAATTATCCGAAAATCATTTTTCTCTGTATTATATACCTACACTAGCGACCCGCCCGCGGCTTCGCCCGCGTGGAATGTATTATACATATAAACCTTCCTTAAGAATCACTCTATCTATTAAAAAAAACCGCATCAAAATCCGTTGCGTAGTTTTAAAGATTTAAGCATACATAGGGACAGACAGCGCAAGCGACTTTGTTTTATACTATGTAGTGATGATACGGTTGGGTTACGATAGTTTTATAGCAATCCAGGAAAGTTAAGTTAAGGTTTCAGAGAAAAAATATTCTCGGAAAAATGAAAATTTCTGACAAACAAAACAGCTGACAAAAGTTTTTTAAACTCAAGTTAGGTAGCCCCACCTCATAGATCGCGATCGACATCTGATAATGACGTTCGACAGTTTCTTTACCACCACAATGAGGAGTATTGTGTACCTATGTGTCCTGGTGAGCAGTTCATCGGTGACCTTCAACCAGAGTGGCGTGGCGGAGTCCCGCCGGATGTAGGGCTTCAGCAGCGTGTGCGACAACGCCGAGCGGAAGGGCACGGGTTCGATGCTCGAGAGGACCGTCACGCCGTAGTTGGTGTCGGGAATGGTGCCGCATAGGTTGTCCTGCAGGTACTAGAGAAATGGAGAAGGTGAGTAGTATATTGTTTAATTTATGCGTCAAAACACAAGTATTAAAAAGAAACATCTCAGCACCTCAAAAAGGCATGTTTTTAAAAACTGCAAGATTCGTTTTTGCTGCAAGCGTGAAACAAAGTAACTTTTTCACTAACAAAAAATAATGCCGAGAACAGTGCTGGGTCAAAATTAAAGGGAGGCTGGGTGGTTAAATATACAGGTGATTAAATTTTTACCATGTAGCATTTTTTTTCCTATGGGTATTATGTTCTGCTCAGGTGAAAAGTTGTATGTGCATCACGAGGACAAAGTTATTTGCATCTCGTCTGTTTGAATCCCTTGTGGCGCTTAGGATTCTACTAATCCTACTGGTCCTACTAATATTATAAATGCGAAAGGTTGTGTGTGTGTTTGTTTCTCCTTCACGTTGTAACGTCTGGACGGATTTAGATGAAATTTGGAATCGAGATAGCTTCTACCCTAAATTAACATAATATTCCGGAAAATTTAAAAGTTCCTAAGGGAATAACAATAGGTAATCGAAATCCCCCCAACACGGGATGGTCGAATAAAAATAGATCGATCGAGTCGATTAAATAAATAAATAAAAATACTAGTTGGTCATTCGCACCTAGCAATAACTTTCAGGCATATTCTTTTATTGCAAAACTGTCACACTCATTAGCCGTCTTACTCCAATTTGGTGTAACAGAAGACCTCCTTTTCCTCCCGGAAAATTTAAATGTTCCCGAGTACGCGAACGAAGTCGCGGGCAGAGGCTAGTAAATTACTTCCTCTCTTATTAGTCTTATTACACAAATAACTGTATTGGTATTGTATAGTATGAGAGAACTTACTGAGCGCTGGAACCGGTCCAGCACGCGCTCGCCGGGCGCGGCGGCCGGCCGCTCCTCCGCGGCCTGGCCCGACAGCGCTTTCACTGCCCTAAGGGACATTATTCAGTTGGTTGTATAAACGTGTACACATTGACAAAACATTTATACAACCATTATTAGCAGTGGTAATGTCAGGTGGGGTAAAATCGTCAACGGGGTAAGTGCGACAAACCATATATTTTTTAGGAGATATTGTTGATTAGACGGACTTACCCCATAGATGCACTTGTCCCACCTTACCTTAAAATACATACGAGGGCAGAGTGAGAAGTCTGGTAAAAATCATATTAAAGGTATTTTCTTCACAAATTCATTAATGTCAATTTGTAATGCAGCCTTTTTGGAGGTAAATCGTATATTTTCAGCCAGTTCACAAGACTAGTTTTTTTTTTGACAGCTATGAAAAAGAAACAATCACTTCGGTGTTTGCAAACATGGAGAAAAGTGAGTTTCGTGTTCTGATTAAACATTATTTTTTGCGAAAAAAAACCATTACGGATACAAAATTTTTTTTTACAAATATTACGGGAACTCTGCTCCATCGATTAAAATGATCCACAAGTGGTTTACGGATTTTGGTTGTGGCCGTACAAGCACTGCTGACGCCGACCGACCCGGACACCCAGTTGAGGTCACTACACCAAAGATGATCACCAAAATCCATGACATCGTATTGACCGACCGAAGAATAAAGGTCCGTGAGATAGCTGATATTGTAAGCATTTCAGACGAACGGGTTAGTAATATCCTTCACACTCATTTGGATATGAAGAAGCTCTCCGCTCGTTGGGTGCCGCGATTGCTCAGAGTAGATCAAAAACGCACTAGGGTGACCCTGTCAGAGGCATGTTTGGCGAAGTTTAGGTGTAATGAAAAGGACTTCTTGCGTCGTTTCATAACTGTTGACGAAACCTGGATTCATCATCATACACCAGAAACCAAGGAGCAGTCAAAACAATGGATTGCTTCAGGTGAACCTGCACCAAAGAAGGCCAAAGCAGTTTTATCGGCGAATAAAGTTATGGCTACTGTCTTCTGGGATGCTCGTGGTGTAATATATGTTGATTACCTTCAGAAAGGTAAAACGATTAACGGCGAATATTATGCCAACTTGTTACAGCGATTTCATAAAGTTGTTTGTTAATGAAAAACGACCCCATTTGGCGAAAAAGAAAATCATTTTTCACCAAGACAACGCACGGGTCCACACTTGTGCAGTTGCTATGGCTAAAATCCATGAGTTGCGTTACGAATTGCTCCCGCATCCGCCTTATTCTCCAGATTTAGCCCCCTGCGACTATTTTCTTTTCCCAAACTTAAAGAAATGGCTTGGTGGAAAAAGATTTGGTTCCAACGAAGAAATCATCGCAGAAACCAATGCGTATTTTGAAGGGTTGGAGAAATCGTACTATACGGAGGGAATCGAAAAGCTAGAAAAGCGATGGACCAAATGTACATGGGGACTACGTTGAAAAATTAATATTTACTTGGACCAAAAAAAAAAATGTTTAATTTTTTCCAGACTTTTCACTCTGCCCTCGTACATTAAATCACGCCTGTTTCCCAGAGGGGTAGGCAGAGACCACTTCTTTCCACTTGCTACGATCTTGACAAATTTATTTCGCTTCTTCCACATTCATACATCGAGTCATGCACGCTGCACGTCGTTTTCGGGTACTTAAGATTCGGCCCTTTTCCAGTATTTCTCCGATTTGATTTGAAAAAGTACGCCTAGGGCGGCCCCTTCCGACCCTTCCACTCACTTTCGATCTGTATATCTCTTTCGTTAATCTTCTCTCATCCATCCTTTCCAAATGACCGAACCATCGAGGCATGCCCTTTTCAATCTTAGTTACATCTTATTTTATTCCACTGCTAATAATGGTTGTAGTAATTATTCATACACCTGTTCTTTAATATTATTGGAAATATTATGACAAAGCAGAAAACTGCAAAATTTTCTCGTTGGTTAACTGTATGTATGTACCTTGTCGCACTAACGTCTGCCACAGACTTTGTCAAACGAGTGAAATTGAATTATCTACTTATGAGTTTAACTACAAGTAGAACAAGCAGATATCAGTGACGACCTTGTAAGGATCACGGGAACGCGGTGGATGCGAAAAGCACAAGACCGGTCTGAGTGGAGAGCCTTGGGGGAAGCCTATGTCCAGCAGTGGACGTCTTTCGGCAGACATGATTGATTGAGAACAAGCTAACTCGCGCGCTGATGGTCCCAACGGAAGACCAGCGCTGACTTTAATGCCAGCATTACGCTGAGTTGGAACCATTTCGTAGCTACTTTCTTCTTGTATTTGTTAATCTGTTCTTTCTTATGTACACATACATACATAAACTCACGCCCTCATTCCCAGAGTAGGGTGGAGGTGGGAGGACCTTGTGCAGGGTCCGTCCGGGTTGGTACCACCATCTTATCCATTAACCTACCGCCAAGCAGCAGTGTTCGCATTGTTGTGTTCCGGTTTGGGGATAAGACAGCCGGTGAAATGACTAGCATAGAGGCATTCCATCTTCGGCCTCAGGGTTGGCAACGCATTTGCAGTCTTAGGATTGCGGTCTTATGAATGCGAATGTCTATGGGTCACAGTTTCCACTTACCATCAGGTGGCCTGTGTGCTCGTTTGCCTTCCTATGATATAAAAAAAAAAAAAAAAAAAAAAAGGGTAGGCATAGCTAGATAGCTACAGAATTACAAACAACTCTAAAAAACTTGTTGATAATTCTTTAACCACATTTTGCACAATAAGATGTTTACCAGTGTATTAGTGACAAAAAGTCTAAAAGTGTCTTATGTATGTCACGAACAAATGTTTTTCTTTCTTTCTTTCTTTTTTTGATGGATCTGCATATAGGATGCTAATCTCATTACATTGAAAGAGCCTTTAGTTTTTTTTTAAATTAATTTAGGATAACATTTCCTGAACTTACTGGTCCAAATTGAAGATCGGCAAATGCTTGTGCCTCTTCAGTCTACGCAGTGCCAATTTAGCCTTTAGCCTGTGGAGATGCGCCTTCTTATTCGGATCCCTCACTTTCGGTATCAGGTTCTCAACTTGCTTCAGTAATTGGACCTCTTCGTATTGCGTTAGTTCCACTAAGTCTCCTTTTTCCTGTTAAAATGAAAATACAAAACGAAATGAGGTTATTAGGTAGTTAGTAAATTCAAACCTGTTTTCGAAATCACTAAAATCATCAGAAAAAGTGGTAGCCTCACTTTGAAATTTCGTACCCACATTTGCTTGGTATTTTTTTTGACTGATTTCGATGATTCTTTAGTCAATCGATTTGTCTTAATCTCGTGAGTGTCACTATGTTTAGTGACATATCGACGGTTAACCACCAATCCCTCCTATCTCAATATGTTAAAACTTTACAGTAGACACAAAAAACTTTGTATTTTGGGCAAAAATCGCGCGTTGTCATTTAGCAGGTATTGCCAGGATAACAAAAACACTAGAAATATGCTTTATTTGAAATAGGAGATCTTTCTAATGTGTGCGTTAGAGGGTATTTATCATGAATTGCGAAAAAAAGTTGTTTGACCAAAAATGTCAGTTAGGACGTATTTGGTGGTTAACCGTCGATATGACAATAATGGTGGGAGCTAGGCGCCATATTGTAAAAAAAAATAAGTACCTAGACGAACTATGACAAATGAGGTATCATTGAATCACTTTTAGGTTTCTTGAATGATTTTTTAATTTTGAACGACCATTAAGGATTTATAACAATCTAAAGTTGGTTAGCAACGTCGGGTTTTTTAAAGCTTGAAATGAAAATGATTGAAATGAAAATGATTTATTCAGTAACTTAAATTGTGTAACAATATCCGTGCTCTTTTTAAGTATACATGAAACTTGTGTTAAGAGAATACAGCTCCTCCACCAGTTGTATCTTACAATAAAGTTAGAAATGGGAAAAGGTGTATGTACTGACATTTATCATAAATTAATTCATTAAACAAAAAGTAATTAAAAAAAGGTAGAGAAAGAGTATAAAGAAAAAAAATATATATATAAGGTTACCAAGCAAAAAGGTGACCTGTTATAAATTGTTGTACTAAGACGTGCAAGAGGAGGAGGGCCCGGCGCCCGAGAGCTCCTACTCCGAGAGCGACGGCTTCCGGGGCTTCTTCCAGCCCGCCAGCTACGTGCCCCCCGTGAGTCGCTTCACTTCCATTATCGCCATTCCAGTCGAAAGACTGAGGCGCGATTCTACTAGGTAAAACTATATGGCTTATTTACTTGATATTAATGGTGGCCGAGTTAGTAACAGCTCACTTCCAAAATACCACAATTTCAAAATATGTACCAGATTACTGATTTTAGCAGATTTTCAAAATTCCAGCTTCGAAATATTAGGTACTTGAAGCAGATACTTATCCCTTCCACTGCGCGGCAAAGCCAGTAATTTGCTCTCTCAGCATGGATGGAACAATCGACCTGAGTCGATTAATCGATGTTTTGTAGGGGAGTACTTGTGAAAATTGCTAAGAAATTGCGTATACTTCTTAACACTGCAACGAGGAAACGTCGAGCGTCCTTTACAAATATTTGTGTGTGTGTGAGTGTGTGTGAGAGCGTGCGCGTGTTTGTATGCGTGAGTGTGCGTGTTGGTGTGTGTCAGAGTATGTGTGTGTGCGTGTCTGTGTGCGTATATAATTATTACTATTTTAGGAACTTTTCAATATTCACTGTAGCTTAAGTTTTTTAGCCAATTAGACACTATTTTCTTACACTCTTTATAGTCAGTCGGGTAGATGTCAAGATCGTCGTTAATTTTATTATATAATGTGAATAACAATTTGTTATTATTATTAGGACAAATACCATACTGGGTGGGATTTTTTGGAAAGCGTTCCAAATAGTATATTGATATGATAGTTGCTGAAATATGCTTCTATGGCAGATGGACGTAGTCTGTTTTTATTTACTTTTTGGGGCGTTGGGAATTGCGAAACTCAGACTTGTAATAACAGCAGTTTTTTTTAGCTTTTAGCTATGTAACCTTAAAAACAAATGGTTGAATTCCAAAAATATTGTACGCAGATAAGGATCATTGAGACATCGTCAACGTTCTTCAATTGTGTAACGAAAATTAGGCATACTATGGTTAATTTTCGTCTCACAATGGAAAAATCAAGGACTTTCAAATTGGGTTGTTAATTACATACATACATAAACTCACGCATTCATTACCAGAGTGGGGTAGGCAGAGCTACATAATTACCAACAACTCTAAAATTTGTTGATAAATCTGTAACCGCATTTTGCACAATCAGGCTAAGAGGTTTACCAGTGTAATTAGTGACAGGTTGCAAGCCCATCGCCTAACAGTACTACAAGCCTGTATTCCCTTATTCGCCTCTTACGACATCCACGGGGAGACATCCTCATCATCATCATCATGTCAGCCGAAAGACGTCCACTGCCGGACATAGGCCTCCCCCAAGGCTCTCAACTCAGACCGGTCTTGTGCTTTTCGCATCCACCGCGTTCCCGCGATCCCGGGAAGACATGGAGTAGCACTATTCTAACCCGGCAACCTAACAGTATTTATTATTGAAATTCACTCAAATACCATACCCATAGACTCACCTCATACTTCTCCTCCCACGGCAGCTCCAAGCTGTTCAACTGCGCAGAGAACAAGGACTCCCTGGCGAGCTCCCGCCTCTCCTCGGGCTTCTTCCGCTCGGGCTTGCGCTCGGGCTCCGGCTCGGGCTCCGGCTCGGGCTCCGGCTCGGGCTCGGGCCGCGGCGACGGGCTGCGGGACTCCGAGTCGTAGTAGAGCGCGGACTGCTGCTGCGAATGCACGCTGGAGGAGTCGCTCTGAGGGAATACCAGGGGATTGTGTGACCAGTAGTCGCTGCTACTTAGGGCAACCGCTTGCGCTTCAGCTATAGCACAAAAATAAAAATGGGTCGTTCTTCTTTTTTACCGACAATAGCCTATCTCTCATCTTATTAAGCGTCTCATTAGAGTATGGATAATTATGATTTTTCGTGTTTAATATACGTCCATACTTTTATTTATGTAAGAGTACCAAATAATTGTGCGCTTTCTTTAACTGACGTTTTCTAATACAGAGTGGTTATCTAATACTTGGTCTCGGCTTAAAACGGCCACTCTGTCACAGTGTTTCTGGTAAACCATATTAAAAATAATAAAGTATTAATGCAGGACAGGAAGCATTAATTAGTTTTAATAAAGAATAAATGCAACTTTTTTTGAAATCGAACACTGAAACCATAGTTATTGATAGTTCAAAAATCTAAAAAACTAAAAATCGACGGTTTATTGTCGGTAAAAAAGAAGAACGACCCAAATAACAACAGGGAAACCCTGTTTTCAAACATACAGATAACTTAAAACAGTTTTATGACCAAAGAGCGGAATTCTTCATAGCAAAAATCAAACTGTCAGAGGGATTGACCTAACTGTTTTATCGACTTATCGATGTTACGGAGTAATATCGCATTAGGAATCCATAATCAACTTAAAAGATTATTCTGTAACATTTGACCTGATATGCTGATTTTATAGAAAAAAGTGATTACAGCCAAAACACCGTTATCGAGTACTACAAATATGCTCCTCTTACTTCAACTGAGTTAGAACGCTCGTTTTCATCTTATAAATGGATCTACAATGAAAAAAGGAGTAATTTGAAAGGTGACCATTTCCATCAATAAGCCAACTGAGAAAGCAAGATAAATACGAACTTATACGACATAAAACGATGGGAAAGGATTATTACTCTTACCTACTCGTACCTACTCTTAGCAATATTTGTTTTTAATTTTTAATGATAAATTTCATATAGAAAATTAAAAAAAAAGTATTTTCTGTTTTATTCTTTACTATTATACTAAAATACAGTGGCGGTCAGCTAATTAGGGACACCGTTAATTTGTTTGTATGTATATCCAAAAGCCTGATTTCATTACTTTAACTTTGTTTCGTTAAATGACAAATATTTATCGATAAGTCGATAAAACAGTTAGGTCAATCCCTCTGACAGTTTGATTTTTGCTATGAAGAATTCCGCTCTTTGTTTATGACCTTAAGACTGCGCCGAGCGTACATCGGATGTACAGTGGCGCCCTCATTACTATTATTGAGTTTTCTAATGCACTAAAGTATTTTCTCAAACATGCTCGGAAAAAACGGTTTTCCGATTGAAACACAAGGACGGAAAGAGCTTCATTTTACTCCTAGGAGTAAAAAAACCATATGAAAACACTTTCCGTCCATGTCCATATATTTCTTAAAAATGCTGTCAATTTGCATACAAAATCAAAAGGACCAAGACAAAAATTCCAAACAGCCAAGGTAACCGCTCGCTTTTTTAGCACAGTGCGTGTGTTTCTTTTTGAATTTGCATTCCAATGTCTATGGTTAGTATTTAAAAACAATTGACAGTCGGTAACATTCGTTCATTCTGCATTAATATAATTGTGAAACCGAATATTAATTAAATTACTAGCTTTTTAGAAATGTATTTGTATTATTTCCTCACATGTTTGAGAAAAGCATTATGCATGCCTCGGCGGAAACGAGGATTTCCTGACTCGTATTTTAGCAGGCCTCGCTGTTGCTCGGCCTGCTAAGCACCTCGTCAGGAAAACCCTTACTTTCCGCGCCTAGGCAACAATGTACTATTTCTTGAAATCGGACGGTGCTTTTTTGTACTACAAATGAAAACAAAACTTATAGGATAAATCACATAGTTTACTAACAATTGACCTTCGAGTTATCAACTTAACGGAAAAAAGTGGCCACCTATTCCCGTTAAGCTGACTACTCAAAGGGTAACTGTTATCAAAGTTCGTTACGTATCCCATAAATTGTGTTTTTACTTGCGCTACAAAAAAGCATCGTCCAATTCCATGGAAATTCTTTAGTTTATCAGAAAACACAATAATAGTATTGAGGGCGCTACTGGACGCTCGACGTTTGCTCGGTGCAGTGTTAAGAAGTATACGCGATTTCTTAGCAATTTTCACAAGTATTCCCCTACAAAACAGCGATTAATCGACTCAGGTCGATTGTTCCATCCATGCTGAGAGAGCAAATTACCGGCTTTGCCGCGCAGTGGAAGGGATAAGTATCTGCTTCAAGTACCTAATATTTCGAAGCTGGAATTTTGAAAATCTGCTAAAATCAGTAATCTGGTACATATTTTGAAATTGTGGTATTTTAGAAGTGAGCTGTTACTAACTCGGCCACCATTAATATCAAGTAAATAAGCCATATAGTTTTACCTAGTAGAATCGCGCCTCAGTCTTTCGACTGGAATGGCGATAATGGAAGTGAAGCGACTCACGGGGGGCACGTAGCTGGCGGGCTGGAAGAAGCCCCGGAAGCCGTCGCTCTCGGAGTAGGAGCTCTCGGGCGCCGGGCCCTCCTCCTCTTGCACGTCTGGTCTGGGAATGCGAACAAATACCAATTGAATAAGGTTCAGTTTAAAACTTCATTTTTAAAACGTCGAACTCAAAATTAGTTCTACATTTGAGTCATCATCATCATCATCATGTCAGCCAAAAGACCACTGCTGGACATAGGCCTCCCCCAAGGCTCTCCACTCCACTCAGACCGGTCTTGTGCTTTTCGCATCCACCGCGTTCCCGCGATCCTTACAAGGTCGACACTCCATCTTGTTGGAGGCCTACCTACAGCTCGTCTCCCGGTCCGCGGACGCCACTCAAGAACCTTCTGGCCCCATCGGCCATCAGTCCTGCGAGCAATGTGCCCCGCCCACTGCCACTCCAGTTCACTACATTTGAGTAACTAGTTACATCTATAGATTTACAAAATTCAAACCAGTCCCACTTTAATGCGTTTCTGCAACTGGTTAGATAATTTTCACAAAATCATTATTTAATTGAAATTATATTTCTTGTTTCGGGTACTCAAGAATCGGCCCTTTTCCAGTATTTCTCCGATTTGATTCGAAAAAGTACGCCTAGGGCGGCCCGTCCGACACTTCCACTCGCTTTCGATCTGTATATCTCTTTCGTCAATCTTCTTTCATCCATCCTTTCCAAATGACCGAACCATCGAAGCATGCCCTTTTCAATCTTAGTCACTACATCTTCTTGACTTCGTGTAATGACATTTGTACCTAATGAGGTACAAATGGAAAATCGTCCACTTGAAATTATACGTCAGTTTAGAAAATTTACCATTTGAAATACAACAAAAACGAAAATTGTCCATCCTGAATAACGTCTAAAATGCAATCATGTCCCATGGTAAAATTGTCCAGTGTGATATTCAGTGATCGGAATAGGCAGAGCTAATTTGCCTAAACTTGACGCATATTCATTCATGAGTGAGTGAAATAGGAACACATTTATGAATGAACATGCATCAAGTTTAGGCAAATTAGCTCTACCTATTCCGATCTCTGGTGATATTGGTCGAAAATAAAATGTCTATTTGTATTGATCAGAAATATGACCAATTGTAAATACGACGTACCTGAAATATGAATATAATTTATATATATTTATATGGTTTTAATTAATATTAGAATGCATTCACTTGTGCGTATTTTATTTTGCTCATTATTTATAATGGACAAAATTCCATTCGGACTTGATTAATTTACAACGAAAATAAATCTGGTTATAAATACATTTCAGCACAATTACATTTTAACTAAATTCACTTTGGATACTATTACTTTAGACCCAACTTCCAAATGGTTATTTCACGAGGACGATTTCCCATTTGTACTTATAGACACTAAATAATCTTCTTTTATTCCACATTTAAAAATGTTTATCCATTAAGCAAAAAATTAATATTTGGTTTGATAATGGCTTTGATGAGGCTGACTGCTTTAATCTACAAGCAGACTTAAACCGATTGAGTGAGTATTGCGACAGCAATAAACTTTATTTGAATGTAGGTAAATGTTACAATATATCTTTTTCACGCAAACGCGACCCCGTTGATTTTATATACTCTCTTGATAATCAAGCTCTTAATAAAGTATCAGAGGTGAAGGACCTAGGCGTGTATATCGACTCTTCGGTCCGGTTTACTTCTCATATAAATAAGATCACGTCTAGGGCTTACAGAATGCTAGGTTTCATATTTCGCCAGAGCCATGATTTTAATAAACCCGAAACTTTGGTCACGTTGTATAACTCTTTTGTTAGATCTCACTTGGAATATGCGTCTACAGTTTGGAATCCTCATTATTTGGTATATATTGACGCGTTAGATAAAATACAAAATAAATTCGTTAGACGAATGAAATTTAAATTTAAATCCTTTAATGCGGATGGCATTGAGTCTCTTCAGGCGCGACGCGAATTAAGAGATCAAGTGTTTCTGTTCAAAATTTTAAATGGTTCGGTAGATTCTCAAAATCTTCTCTCTAACATTTCATTACGATGCCCTGATCGCAGATTGCGTTCTTTAAATGTTTTTGCAGTCCCATCTACTCGTACATTGTATGCAAAGAATAGATTTATTGTAAGAGCATGTAAAAATCATAATGTTAAGTTTGTACATACTGACATATTCCACATGTCGATAAACAGATTTAAATCCGCCATAAAAAATAAAAAATAAACGTAGATGAATATTTAAAAGTAAATAGATTACTTAAGAATACATTTAGTTTAGAAATATATTTAGATTATATATATATATAGATTATTATAAAGATTAGGAATAAGTGAAAAAAGAATAAAATGATATATGTGTAGTTGTTAATGGTTATCCAGTATCGTTGTTACTGTATGAGGTTACTCCTTTTTGAGCATCAAATGTAATTTAAACCAGTGGTGGAAACTTCTTTGGCCTATGTATGTTCTATAATGTATTATCTATTCATGTATTATTTTGTGCTGTTTGTTTTCCTTTAATAAATAAATAAATAAATAATTCTGTAGCTCTGCCGACCCCACTCTGGGAATGAAGGCGTGAAGGTATGTATGTATGTTAATATTTCAATAATTAATTGTGTTACAAAAATTATGACGTGTAAAATGTACCATTTTATCAATAAATGCTTGAATCTTGAATCTTGAATTTCTTTCCGACGTGCGTGCATGACTCGATGTATGAATGTGGAAGAAACTAATTTGTCAAGAAAGAAATTTGTCAAGATCGTAGCAAGTGGTAAGAAGTGGTCTCTGACTACCCCTCTGGGAAACAGGTGTGATTTAATGTATGTATGTATATTTCTCGTCGCATTTTTTCTCATTCATAACTTTACCCAATTGCTGGGTCTTTTATATGGTAATGTTCTTTCTCTCTCACCTGCTGTCAGAATCCTGTTGGTCGTAGTACGACACACTGGACAAGATGCTGTAATCCAAGTCCAAACGGCGCTTCTTGACGGGCGCGCGTTCGATTCCCGGCGCGAACTCGTCATCTTCGGTCTTGAGATACTCTTTGTACCCTAAAATGTGATCAATATTCTTTTCACTTTTGGGTATCAAAGACGACCATGGAACTAAATAGTGACGCACTGAATCAGTTCGAAAAGTCGCCGTCGATGAACTTGTGAACGATGTAAGTAGTGATTGACACATAACCTCAAATATTTACAAAGCGTGTTTTTATTAAAAATTATAATGAATAGTAATTTCACCTTAAAGTGAATATGAAAATTATGATCATTGCAAAGACAATCTTGATCTTTAAAAGTACGTGATTAATGATTATCGAGTAATCATGGTGAATTGGTTCGTTTGGTTTTGTTTACATCTTTTGCAAGTTCTATTGACGGCGACTTTAATCGATTTTAAGGCATGTTTTCATTCCATCATATAAACATAGTTCCTAGGTGGTCTAGGAATCCGACTGGGGCATAAAGCTCTTTTGCCGTAATCAATGTTTTCCCCCGTGTGGTTGACGGGTTAGAATAGTACCACTCCATGTCTTCCCGTGGATGTCGTAAGAGGCGACTAAGCACTAAGACTAGCAAGCCCATCGCCTAACAGTACAACAAGCCTTTATTCCCTTAGTCGCCTCTTACGACTTCCACGGGAAGACATGGAGTGGCACAATTCTAAGCCGGCAACCACACGGCTATGATATAACTCTTATTTATCAATGTTATAATATAACTCTTATTTACTTGACAGTAATGGCGGCCGAGTTTTAAACAATACGATAGCTTGTGAAAATCATTATGGGTTTACCGAGTAGAATAGAGCCTCTGGACACATGTACAGTCTGTGAGCACTTAGAAGATGCTTCTGGTTTGTACTTCTCTCCCACTCGCTCTTAAAAAGAGCGTATGAGAGCGAGTGAGAGACAAGTACAAACCCGAAACACCAAAGAGCTGTTGCATTGTATTTCCTTACCCATTTCAGTGACTTTTTCTATAAACAGCGTGATGTCCAGAGCCATTTGACTCCGCGGTCGGCCTTTTTGCTTGTCTCTTGCAATTTCTTGTACTGCAACAAACATATTTATCATCTGTAAAGTTGTTAATAATATTTTGCTGGAGATGGCCTTGTATTCCTGAAAATTAGGCAGGTCTCAAGGAAATATCAAATAAACGACTTGAATGACAATGTTTTGACAAAAAAACACCGTTTTTTAGTCGTGTAACTCGAAATCATTAATACTCTTAGCTATTCACGTATTCGCGTTATGCCGCTATAGCGAATTTATTTGTAGCAATTAAAGTAATATCGGTGGTATATTCTGTTAGGTAGGTAAATTTTAGGTTCAGTAGTTTCGGAGATTAGGGGGGGGGATGGTAAATTTTTGTCTTCCCATGGATGTGCAAAAACATATTAATAATCATTTTATATGTGTACCAAATATCAACTCAATCGGTCCAGTAGTTTCGGAGCGAATTGGCTGTGACAGACGGACAGACAGACAGACGCCCAAGTGATCCTATAAGGGTTCCGTTGTTTAATTTTTTGTACGGAACCCTAAAAACCATTGTGCGATTTCAATAGTAATATATACATTAGTTTATTAGAAAACAGAATAATAGTAATGAGGGATTCTAAGTTTATTTAATCACTATGTATACTTTATGGAATGCAATAATAAATTGAGCATTCAGTACTGAGGGCTATATGTATAATTGTTGTTGTTATTCTGTCCCGTAAGCCAGGAGACAACAGTGATAGAGTTTCTTAGAAGAAATGATATGATATATATGTATAATTGGGTGGATCAAGTTTTTGTTGTTGTTATTCTGTCCCGTGAGCCAGGAGACAACAGTGATAGAGTTTCTTAGAAAAAATGATATGATATATACTTCCAGCAAACTCAGGAGAAAGGCCACAAAAGAATGGGTGTGTAATTGCCAATAAAACAGTTTTTTAGTGGACTTATATCCTTTGAAATCATAGTTTTAAAAAGTGACCCAGGAGACGTCACCATGGCAACGAGCTACAAAGAAAAGTTGATTGACCCAATTGCAAAAAAATCAATAGCTGAATCAATAATAACAGTTCCTTACTGATGTGCGAGGCCACGGCGGGCGAGAAGGCGTGCTGCAGGCGCCACCAGCCCGTCTCGCCGAGCGCGTAGGACCCCGAACGGAACATGAGGTTGCTGTACACCGATAGGGCTCCTGCTATGGTCCCCACCCAGTTCTTCTTCTGCTTACTGAAACATGTCCGGTGTCATGTTGAACAATTGACGACAATAAATATGTACTATAAGGAATTTTCATGTTGCAATCGAAATAGGGGCTAATAAACAATGAACATCTACTTTTCAATCGTAATTATGCCATTGTTTAGTTTATAATTTTTGAAATCATCATATACTTGCCATAGAATTTTAGTAATAAAAAAAAACATCAAAAAAGATGGGGCTTATAGATAATTTAATTAATAAAACATATTTTTTTATGCTTTATGATTATTAGCACTTTTTTACTTGATATGTAAATAAACTATTACGGAATGGTAATATATGAAATTCACTCCTCCCGTATGCTTAGTATTTTTTCTACTTTATCATTATCTGAAGAGACTACAACATGGAGTAGTTTTCACCCCCCACATATGAGGAGTTAAAGATAAAGATAGACATTTATTTAGTAAGTAGACCGCATGGGCACTTTAACACATCAAGAATCTTCCAGTGCTCCACAAGAGGAGACTCAGAGGCTACCCATTTTTAAAATACATTTAATATTATAGTGGTACTACTTAGTCTAGCATTTTATAAATCTATAAATATTAAAATTAAACATATATCAAATAACCTGCGTAGTTTCCGCAGGAAAACACACCAAAATCTTACGAGAGAGAAAAAAAAAATATGTTAATAAGACAAAAGTTGTACTTACAACTGTGAATCAAACAGGATGCTCCAATTCCGGTCAATGAAGGAGCAGATGTGAGTCTTGTAGTGGAAGAAACCGTGGTTGCTGATGCCATATGCATTGGTGGTGAGGTGGTGCAGTGTCAGCAATATAACGTTTACCCTGGCACGGAGAATAAGTTCACCATAATGGAAGATATATCTCAAACAGATTGTTGCTATACCGCAAAAATCTACCAAGTCCTGATATGTATCTTATTTACTGACTTCTATTTATTTATTTATGAATTAATGATTTCATTTTAGATAGGCAGATAACACGGTAATGATGAAATTGGTGTTCAATAAGCAGGACATAACAAGACTTATCTTGCAATCTCACTGTATCCTGATCAAGGGCTAGGGCCTGCGCTGGCTGTGCATACGTTTTTTGTAAATATCTCTAGCTGTCCTGCTGATTTTAAGTATTCAACCAACATTCTGAGTATTTGTTCCTGCGTCTTGGATGTTTTCTATGTATTTAGGACTTAGTTTGGGCTAGGTAAATTTGTGTGAGATTGTCCCCTGATATTGTATTATATACTAACTGTTGCCCGCGACTCCGTCCACGCAGCAAAATAAAACGTAGCCTATGTTACACAGGGATAATGTAGCAATATAATGGTGAAGGCTTTTTTGAAATCAGTCTAGTAGTTTTTGAATTTATTTGTTACAAACATATAAATGTTTCCTCTTTATAATTTAAGTATGAAATATGATTATCGTTGTCTAGACTTATTTTTCTTAGTACCAATTTGTGTGAGATTGTCTCATGATATTTACACTACTACTTCAATTGGGACTACTTAACGTGTTGTACCCGCCTTACCATGGGAATCTGTTCCGAATGAACACCTCTTCGTTGCTTGGTGAGCAGTCTTCACACGTAAAATCGAAGAAAACATCGCAAGCCAAGTCCCCCGGCGTTCCAAGCCTTCGTAAACAAGTCAAATGCACAAAACATATACAAGTATCGCATATGAGACCCGGCCTGAACTGCTTGTTTTCTGGCTCGTTGCAGTACTTGCAAATTGTTGTCATTGTTGTTTTAATATTACTCTAAATTATAAAAAATGTTTATTTTGCGATGTTATTATGTTTTGTTTGGGTTTTAACTTAACCTCAAAATAATCTGTCAAATTCGTTAATTGTCAATGTCACTTCTTTTTATTATGTGGATAATGTGGACTATGAACGTAGAACGAACCTACAAATTTTTCGTTTAGTAGGACCAACAACGACATAATGCAAGACGTGAAATAGTCGTAAATATTATACCTATCTGTTTGTCTTTTTTTATTTTGGATCATTCCAGGATTCGAATGAACTCAAAATTCATAATTCTCCTTCTACTTCTGCAAGATTTTTATTTCAGCCTAAACTAATAAATACAAGCAATATGTCAAACAGTTCTCCCTCGCGGTCCCATTAATGAGACAAAATAATGGGACCACGAAAAAAAGTTTAGCTTGCAATTAACAATGATTTAAACTGTATGACATCAAATACTTTCATTTTAACTTTCGTCTGTCATTTCATTAGGATCCTGGCCAAATTTTTGTACATCTTTTTGTATTTATATTTGTTACTGCCCGGGGTCTCCACAATCCCCACAAAATATGTAGGTAATCTATTTGGACGTCTTTTAATCTATTTGGACGCACCCAGTGGTGCATAGTCATCAGCCCACAGTGCCCCCGTTAACAGCCCATTGGAGGTTAACACCGGAGAGGTTTTAGACGGTATACTTCCACCTCAGCTCTCGCAGGAGACTAGAGTCCGTCATACCCCCCATTAGCTACCCTAGCCGGGGGGGACGATGCGTAATGTCATTTCCTCTCCGAAAAAAAAAGGGTGAAAACCGTGTGAAAGGGACAGGTGGTTCAGGCAAATTCGTAGAGCCAGAGCCAACCTTGTGGTTGCAGAACTATTCTTTTCCTGAGCGACTCATGTTCAGCGACCAGCCACGATAATAACAGTGGAATTAAAATTCCTTCGATTAAAACACCATTGATATCAAAAATTTTTATTGTCTAACTTAACGCGCTTGGTCCCTAAACTCGCTGATCCACGCGCGGATGTTGTCCTTATGGATGTCCCGGGCCATCCGCACGTTCTCAGGGTCCAGGGGGTTCGCCGGCATCAGGTCCAGGTGGTGGGCGCCGTTGAAGATCACCACGGCCTTCACTGAAGAGCTGATGCTGTTCAGGATGCCACCTGGGAAAGGGAACAAATGATTAGTAAGAGCTGAGACGAAGGAAGTTTTGTTTATGGCACACAGGCCGCCTGATGGTGCCCTACCCTGAGAACTTGGATTAAATGACGTCGCTTGTCTTAGCGCGATACTGGAAACTATGCAAGATGAATTCCTATTCGAGATTCCATAGAAGTGACACTGTCATTCCATGTAGTTTCTCGATAGAGATTCATCTCCAACGACCCGTGAATTGACATACTGATTAGACCCTAGACACGGTCCTATCACCTCAATCAAAACTACATTAAAATGCTATCCAATATCTTATCCTTTAACGGCTTAACCTACCTCAAGCAACAGTTCACATTGTAGTTTTTTGGTGTGGGGATAAGACATTCGTTGAAACTAGCATGAGGCATTCCATCTAGTCCTCAGAATTGGCAACGCATTTGCGGCGTTAGGATTGTACTCTTGAGAATGCTATCTTAGGGTCATAGTCATTTACCATCAGGTCCTCGTTCACATTGTCCATGCCGTTACAATCCCACTTCCTATAAGCCGCCCAAAGTCAAAACACAGTATTTTCATATAGACTTCCTACTCTTATACTGCCTTTCTTTTGGGCGCCATCTCCCTCTCCTCTCGCATCATTCTCAATCTCACCTCCAGCCCAAGGATCCATCAGCCCGTTGCTGAACACAATGTTCGTTGCCGCCCGCAGCCTGTCCCCCCCGTACTGCACCCTGGCGTACCCCTCCTTAGGGTACACCTTGTACTGGTCATAGCACTCCTTGGAGTACTGGGTGAAGTTCCAAGGGCTTGTCTCAAACATGTCGTCTTCTCCTGTCGTGCACATTGGCATTACCATCTCCGTGCACGCCTGAAATAAAACAAGAGATTAATACTGAGTTCTGGAGGCGATATACCTATCATCATCATCATCATCATCATCATCATCATCATACCTATGTGGTGTTTAATTTTGAAAAGGTATGCCTCCGCTGGCACGGTAAACACGTATACCAGAGCATCGAGAGAGAAAGTAGGAAATTTATGTCCAATTAAATTTTTGACAAAGCATAATAAGTCCAATCGTCTAGTTGATAAGTCTCTGTTAAACAAATATTTTTGCAGACAAGCAATTTTTACGGTTCCGAAGCCACACAAAGAAACCCTACGCCATGTCCCTGGCGTAGATCTTAGAGTATTGCTACTACAAAGCTGTAATACATGGCAAATTTAAACATTTAAATTACACCAACAAAGTTGTAACCTTAAATCTTGGAAATATTTAACTAGAAAAGTGTATCCCCCCTGTAGCCAAAACTACAAGTGATCAGACCAGCCAAGAGCATGTCGGACCATGGCCATAGGGTTCCGAAGCCGTTACTACATACAAATTAGTACTCGCAACAAACTTAACTTTTCCGTTAGAACACTGTTATCCCCATAAAAGAAAAAAAGAAAAAAAAAGATAAAAGTCGTCATACATCGACATAGCGGTCAGATTACCAACACCGCAAATAAGTTTTCGGTATATATAAACATTTAAACCGTTTATAACTCAAGAACAACTGAAGTGTAGTTTTCCTATTAAATTCATTACGTGCTTTCATTTAAGATATTTTTCAGATTTTTAGCTTTCGTAGTTTTGGCTGTAGGCGGGAGGGACACTAACTTGACTCTAACCAAAATTAACGTTTTAAAGCTTAATATTTCATGAACGGATACTTCAATCGAAAAATTGTTTTCACAAATCTGCAATATTTTGGGGATAAGACAGCCGGTGAAATTACTAGCATCTATAGAGGCATTCCATCTTAGTCCTCAGGGTTGGCAACGCATTCGCAGTCTTGTGAATGCGAATGTCTATGGGTCACAGTTTCCACTTAGCATCAGGTGGCCTGTGTGCTAATTTGCCTTCCCATGCCATAAAAAAAAAAGACCTATCCAACGGATACCGCACACTATGGGGCAGATGAGATAAAAAAAATACATCCCCACGTTACGTGTAGGGGAGTACACTATAAATATCTTAGTGAAGGTTACAGGCGGACCATTCATATTTCCTTAACTATATAATGCTATCCTTTATTGTTTCGACGTCGGACAGATTAATATCAAGGTTTTTAATTTTATTTCACTTTGGGCTAGATAGGCGGACAGACAAAGACACACATATACATACAACCATACAAGGTTAAATTGCTTATCTTTCTCTTGGAATTTGTTTTAGGGATTAAAACTATATTACAATTATATGGTTTTCGTATTAATACTCCATAAAATTTGTTATTAACAGCAACATGAATTTTGATTAAAACCTAATCTTTAAATTACACACGAGGATACAAATGTAATTGTTTTAGTACAATAAAGGGTTTACATTACATACACACATGTATACATTTGTCAACTTGGCTCTACTTCAGTAACTCAGGCTGAGAAGAAATCGCAAATCTTGGAGCAAATTGTTGTAAAAATGTTTAACATTGTGAGCTTCTTTCTTTTTTGTTTCTTGAACTTCACCTAAGAGAAAAAGAAATATAGAAACCAATTTTTTGGCTTGCCTTAAATCATATTTGACAAGACATAAGTGCAATACATTTTACATGGTAAATTTGATGTCTAAAGTCTTTTATTTCAGGTCAACACAAAGTTCCTTCTGTACATGTCCTTGTTTTTGCTAGAAGAAACACTAGCAAAATACAAAAAATGTAGTGGGCAGAGGCTAATAACATACAAAAAGGAGGTGATAAAGGGAAATCTTGACAACCCACGCGAGTTTGCTATAGACAAGGGATTAAATATGTTATACTTTAGCCATGGACTAGACGGACAGCTTGGCCAAATACATCTCGGTACTAAAAACTTGACTAACATTGAACTGATCGAATGCCGTACACAAACTGTCAATCAGAAAACACATGAAGTGTACATAGCACCGGAGACAAACATATATAAGTATAATCCTAGAGCCAAAGAGATTGATATCGTTGAAGATGAACCTATTAAGGTAGCTGCGATGTTCTTTTACAATTCCACAGTATATTTCACTGAACGCTATTTAGACCATGTCCACAAACTAAATGAAGATGCGATTGAACCAGCTGGACAAATACAAATGCAGAAACATGATTATTTTGTTATTGATCATAATGGAACGATTTTCTATACATTTGAAGATCAGTTATATAGTGTAGACGTTACAGGAGCTAAAGTTGCATACTATGAAACTATTGGGCGAATGTATAAGGGTTTAGCTATTGACAATAATGGGAATGTTCTCGCTTGCACTTATTACGGAATTTTTCACTTAAATACTGAGGATAATACTTTGGAGGATATTGTTCCTGAAGAAACCAAATATTGTTCGGGGTTGGCAATTGATAGGAAAAATAACATTGTCTATTCAGATGGAAAGTCGGTGTTTAAACTTAAAAAGATAACGAAATGTATCAAGACAGCTAAATCGTTGAAGAAACACCGCCCCTTACAAAAGGTTACTGTCATACCAGTACATAATTCCAATTGGAAACTTTATATGAAAGAATAATTAATTTAATCCTGTAAGAATTCGAACGTTAATAAACAACAGAATTCAAAATATTGACTTTTATTAATACTTGAAGCCCTAGACAAGAAGGTTAACGCTATCGAAAACGATTGTCGAAAACTAACGTAGTGTCTCTGACGGGTTACCATCGTTTCGTCAAAAAGTTTTTGCCAAACTGATTCATTTCCCAAAAATATCAACTGATTCATTTCCCAAAAATATCATTTGGACGAACGTTTTTTTTTCCGAACTAAATAAAACTAACCTAACCTAACCTATAGGGTCCTGCACGATGATCCTGAAATATTTTCAGTTTCGCAAAAAAAGCAGTTTGGTCAAATTATATGTTTGGGAAATGAATCAGTTTGGCAAAAACTTTTTGACAAAACGAAAGGCTCCCGTCTCTGACATAAGCGCTTGACACTGTAGATTTTCGATAACGATAACGGTGTAGTGTAGGCCCACTCTGTGCAATTAGATTATCGACCAAACGAAGTGAGGTATAATATAATGGACACCACAAACTAACAGTCCGCTGGTCGATTTTAGGCTGACAGTTCATCGTATTAGAACCGAGACGTAGACTTTCTCATTCTAACAGATAGGCTGCGTCTCTCTCGGCCTATCAGTCCCATGTAACTTAGGGACATTCGTATGATTGTATGTTTGTTCAAAGATAATTTGAGTATCGTTGATTCGATCTTTATTAAATTTGGTAGAATAGAATAGAAGAGTAGTTGAGGCAAATATACACCGTGTTTTTTTTGATTTACGATAACTTCGGCATATTACTAGGTACATCCTAGAAACTAAGTGGTAAATTAGACTTTTAAATATTGCAACAAAAAAAAAATTGTTCTGTTTAGGACAAAGTAATTAAATTGTATCTTTGGTCATTCTAAAAGGGCCTTTAGAGTTAACTCATAGTAAGTCTCAAATACGTCAATGTTGGCGTAACATACACAGGCCTTTTAGACCAGTTCAACGTGATTAACTGATTAAATTTAAAAATGAAATATATATTTATTTATTTATCACAAAACTTAAATGGTATGTACATATTTATATTCCGCCAAACTGAGGACAGTTTGTTGGCGGATAAAGCGCTCATTATCTTCTTGTGTTCTACCCACTTATAGCTAATTTACATGCTCATAAGTTATACACTAGGTACTTAACTAGAGCGGTAGGTATACTTCAATGTTATGCCATACAGTCAATATATTATTACCCTATTACTCGCTACTATTATCATATAAATCTAACAGTTTTGCTTGGAGTCTTTTCTTAAATATCTGCTTGCTACTACACTTTTCTACTGTTGGGCTTAATTTGTTAAGTATTTTAAAACCGTTACAGTTATCATTTGTCTATCTTCGGGAAATTAACTTTATTTGACCTAAATAATGTTCCGTTAAAGTTATCGTAAATAAATAAAAAATACGGTGTATTTTTTAAGTGCGGACATGAGTAGGATCAGTTAAGCTGATGACCAGAGCTGTTCAAACAGAACAACCGAGTTCACCGAGCGAAGAATAAACATGGCCGTCTCTGGCACACTTGCATAACAGCTCCTTGCACGTGCCATCTACCTTCATATGTCACACTAAATGGCATGCCTACATCTGGCAAGCAAGTAGGTCGCAAGCATTTTGATATACTTGCATTCAATATGAGGGAGGGTTACAGGATCATCATCTTTGGACGTATGGCAATAAGATCGAAATTAATTAACACTCCTGCTCAGGAGATGCTTGCGGTGATTATTTGTGGTATTAATTAATTTCGATCTTATTGCCATACGTCCAAAGATGATCATGCTTTGGCAGTGAAAAAGTATCTGAACTCCACTGTATGTTATTTAAATAATGATTATTGTGTGCTAGTAGGCAAAGAGCCATTTTCATTATAACATTTAATCAAGTGATTCTAAACTAAATAAATGGCATCGCCTCACAAACACGATGACAAAGATGGAATAAGATAAGATAAGACTTTCCTGCGACTTTCCTTGTCTGGATATACGGGTGTAACCGACTAAACCCTTTGTATTACACGGCCAAAATACGTAGTGGCAAGTGGCTTAACAAACCGGTGTTGTGACTTGACAAGCCGAGCGCTTAGTTTGGGAGTAGGTAAATTTGTGTGAGAGTTTTTAATCTACGGTAGGTACTAAAATTTATGGCTACTAATGATGCTAACTGTCATCATCATCATCGGCCTGTATCAGTCCACTGATGGACAGAGGGCTCCCCCAGCCACCGCCGGATGCTAACTGGACCTATGCCAAAAGGCTTATTACGATTAGTGGCGTAGCCAGTTTCTGGACGTCACATGATGCAGTTTTTAATTTTTTAAAGAGCTAAGCTGTTGACGATTCATTTAAGGTACCGTGCCATATGCACACAGATAGACAAACAGAGCAGAGACTTGAACAGAGATTCAACATGGTAAAATCACATTGCTTTTGACTTACTTACTTGCGGGTGGGAGGACCTTGTGCAGGGTCCGTCCGGATCGCATCCATTACCCTACCGGCAAATAGCAGTGTTCGCATTGTTGTGTTCCGGTTTGGGGATAAGACAGCCGGTGAAATGACTAGCATAGAGGCATTCCATCTTAGTCCTCAGGGTTGGGAACGCATTTGCAGTCTTAGGATTGCATTGCAGTCTTGTGAATGCGAATGTCTATGCTATGGGTCACAGTTTCCACTTACCATCAGGTGGCCTGTGTGCTCGTTTGCCATCACTACGCCATAAAAAAAAAAAAATGACTTGACAGTAATGGCGACCAAGTTAAAAACATTACAATAACATGTCAAAAGCTATGGATCCATATTGGCTCACCTATCAATTTTTCGTCTGATTGTAATTTTATTCCTAATCATCGCAACTCCTTAAGTGATTTTTACTGAATCGATTTTTATTTCAGGGTTTTTTATAAAACCAACCTAACCTAAACTAACCACCAGACCAACCAGAACCTTAACCACCAGTACCTAACTACCAGTTAGATACTTTATAAACCCTGAAATAATAACAGTTTCAGTAAAAAAAACATGTTGATAACGTTTACAAGATATAATAAACGTTAGCTATAATAACACAATCAAGTCAATTAACATAATATAATATAACGTTTTATTCTATAACACTCACAATGTCTAATTTCAGTTCGTATAACATACATGACATATAGTTAGCGATCATAGTTTGTAATACATTATTATCTTTTGGTACTTACAAGGATTATAAGATCTACGTTATACTCACAAGTTACTGAAAAGATTAATTTAATTATATGTGTTTTATTTTATACCTTGGATGTCATGTACAGTATACGATTTAATGGCTACATTTATTGGTATTATATATAAATAATGTTATATTTTATGGAAATAGTAATTTCGGAATTGTATCTTTCGTTCATTATTTCCAGTGAACGTTAAACTAAACAGGTTTATACAAAGTTTATATTGTGATTGTTATATTATCCGTTCTAGAAAGTTTTTTTTTTGTATAGATATTGGGAATAAGGTTATATTTTTGTTCTGATAAATAGTATTATTAATGCTCCGCTGAGGTGAAAAGTAAATTAGTATATCACGCGGCAAAAAGTTATTCGAGTCTCGTGCTTTTATATCCCTCGCCTCGCTCAGGCTATTTTAGCACCACGTGTGAAGCCAGGATTTAGGAACCTACAGTTTTTCTGGATTTTATTGCAGCAAATTGAGGACCAAAACAATAATTATTCCTTATCTGTATCTAATTTTAATTTAAATGATTAATGCCCGGTTTCTGAAGTCACTAGTTAAACCTTTAATAGCTATTGATCCGTTAAAGTTATGTTTAGGTTAAACGACGTTTATCTCTTCGTGCGTTTCTGAGTGCTCTACGAACAGTTCGATAACTATTGACAGATAAATAGTTCCTTCCGCTGCCGCTAGATGGATCTTAATAGTTTGTCATACGTAGACTGCTGTTAATGCCTTAATTCAACATCAATTCCGGTTGATTTTTGTAAAAATAATAATTTGAGAAAACTTAGCCACTTTATAGTAATTAATAAATAAATGATAACGAAAATTAAAATACCTAGTTTATTTGCCAGTGGCTGTATGAACAAAAATTGACAGTTGATACTTCAAAAACAAAAACTTCAATCGTAAAAAACGTCAAATAGTTATGGAGCCGATAAACGGCAAACTTTGGTCAGTTAAGTTAAACCTAGTTAAAACGGAGTTTATCTTTGAGTCGTTGTTCGGAAACGCAGTTGTCAAAGTTAACGGACCAATAGCGTTTACGGACAGATAAACCACCGATAAAAGTACTTCAGAAACCGGGCATAAATACTACATAAATAAGATGTAACGACATTTTCTTCATTAAAAATCCAATATGCACTTATATCGCTTTATGGCCCCAGAATAAATGTTGCCTGTTGCAATTTCAAAGCTCTGTATGTCCCTTTCCAACTAGGAGTTATAGAGAGGGATGTATGGTTAGATAGTTTTAGTTACTTAAGTAGTGCCTGCTTTTAGTTTTATAGTAGGATTTAAATAGTAATAATTATTATCCATTACCTGAAAGGTGTTGAACGGGTAAGAACGTATTCAAGTTGTATATTTAAATTGATATTTATATATATTATTTATGGATTATATTCGTATTCTTAAAACTTTAAGATGATATTGCTTAGGGCTTAGTTTGCTTTGTGTCTTATGTCCTTTCCAAAGGAAGGATGTAGGCACGAGGTACAAATACTGTACTTTTAATAGTATATTACGCTCAAATTGTATCAATTTCAATGCGGGATATCGCAAAAGTTCAGTCCCGCAGATGACGAGATTGAAGGCTGAGGGTTTGGGATCCCTAATCTAAAGATTGGAAAACCTCTTTTTATGTTCTGTCCGTCTAATAACCTAAGCTTCGAGCTTCACATGGTCTACGTTGCCAAGCTTTTGCAAAAACACTAAAACTATTTTTTCTAGGTCATAATGAAGTTTCTGGTGTATCTATCCTTACTTACCATAACTTTGCTAGAAGAGGCACATGCAATGGGTAAGTAATACAAGATATAAAAACCGATAATATAGCAGTCACAATATAAACGCTCACTTTGTATAAAACTGTTTAGTATAACGTTCACTGGAAATAATTAGAGCAAAGCTCCCGTCTTGGTCCTCTAACCTAACCTAACCGAGTCGGTCCTACCCTGATTCGTCATGCCCATGGCATTTCCTGGATCATCATGTCAGCCGAAAGACGTCCACTACTGAATATAGGCCTCCCCTAAGGCTCTCCACTCAGACCGGTCTTGTGCTCTTCGCATTCACCGCGTTCCCGCAATCCATACATGGTTGTCACTCCATCTTGTTGGAGACCTACCTACAGCTCGTCTCCCGGTCCGCGGACGCCACTCAAGAACTGGATAGTTAAAACAAATTACAAGCAATATTTTCAGTCAGATAAAAAAAAATAACCTTGAAGGCCAAGGCCGCTAATCCGTTGTAAGGTATTTTACGATCTTAGGATTATCATCATCATCATCATCATGTCAGCCGAAAGACGTCCACTAATGGACATAGGCCTCCCCCAAGGCTCTCCACTCTGATCTTAGGATACCTTAACAATTTTCCCTTTTCCGGTAGCTGATCCTGTTAGTACCTATTGAGTGTAGCATACGATAATAGATCTTATAATCCTTATACTAAATGATAATAATGTATTATGATTGCTATGTCATGTATACGACCTGAAATTAGGCAATGTGAGCGTTATTGACAAAACATTATAATAAAACTAATATTATGTTAATTGACCGTTATTCCTAGTAAAAATATTGTTTTTGTTATTATATCTAACATTTATTATATCTCGTAAACGTTATTAACATGAAAATATTGATTTTTTAGTTGTATCTCATGACACTTTTGACATGCCACCTGTACACTGTCATGGGAATTTAATTTTTGAAACTAAAAGGGAGCTATTGGTGTCTAATCTGACGTACCCGCGGGCATTCGCCATAGACAGGGGCTTGAACACTGTTTACTTTAGCCACGGACTCGATAACCAGCTGGCTCGAATACATCTCGGTACCAAACTGTTTAATAACATTGAAAGCGTAAAAAGCCGGTCACAGACCGTAGATCAGAGAAACCATGATTTGTATATCGTATCAGCGACTGGCATATATAAATATAAACCTCGATCAAGAGAATTCGAATTTCAGGCCACTGGAGACAAGATAGTAGATTCAGTTTATTTCCATAATAATACGTTATATTTTACTGAAAATTGGTCATCGCACTTGCACACCGTGGAGAATGGGCTCGTAACTTATTTTGCTGAAATAAGGATGCAGAAGAGTGATAACTTGGTTATTGATGACCAAAGGACGATTTTCTATACCTACGACCGTGGAGTGCGTAGTATGAAAACCAAGAAAGCAGAGGAAAAAAATAAAGATTATAAATATCGCAATGCAGAAGGTCTCATGTACAGCGCTTTAGCAGTTGACAGTAATGGTGTCGTCTTCGCCTGCACTCGTTACGGGGTTTACTTGGTAAATAAATACCGGTATCTTCTAGAGGGTAGGGCGTTATCAGAAACAAAATATTGTTCAGGTTTGGCCTTCGATAAGGATAATAATTACATTTATTCAGATGGAAATTCAATATTCAGACTTAAAATAAAGGAGATGTGTGTCTACTCATGAAACGCATGACCATTTAATTCTAAACTAATTGGTTTCAGAATTAATAAATAAAAAAGTTATACCTAATTTGTTTTTTTTCTATGAATAGTTGCAGAAATTATTGCAAGAGAAATCTCTCTTTTTTATAGTTATTTTATTTAAGACTGCGCCGAGCGTACGCCGGAGGTACACACAGCAACACATCTAGCTATACACTTCAGAAATCTGAAATATTGCATGAAAGAGAGTCGCACTAGAATGCATAGAAGTTGACATAATACACATATATACATCTCTTTATTTTTCTCTCTGCTCTGTCTTTAATGGTTAGTTAGGTGTGATGTTGTGTGTACAGTGGCGCCCTCATTACTGTTATTGAGTTTAATAATAAAGTAATGTATTTTCTTGAAATCGGACAGTGCTTTTTTATACTTCAAATGACAACACAACTTATGATATATCACATAATTTAATAACAATTGACCTTCGAGTTATCAACTTCCACCTTTTCCCGTTAAGCTGACTTCTCAAAGGGTAACTGTTATCAAAGTTCGTTACGTATCCCATAAATTGTGTTTTTACTTGCGCTACAAAAAAACATCGTCCAATTCCATGGTCATTCTTTAGTTTATCAGAAAACACAGTAATAGAAAAGAGGGCGCCACTGGCCGCTCGACGTTTGCTCGGTGCAGTCTTAAGTACTGATGTGCAAGTTGCGGAAAGTTTCCTAAAAGTTGGAAAAGTTGCAAGAAATTTCCGGAAACTTTCACAAGAAATATAGGAAATTTAAATTTAAGAAACGGAAAGTTTCAATCCCCATACAAAATTGTGAGCAGTTTCCGAAATTTTCCTACATGAAATTTTCCGCAATTTTGGAAAGTTTCCTTTGGCACATCAGTAGTCTTAAGGCATCGAGCAGACCTGGCCACTTCCTGGTCAGCACTCAGCAGTCATTGTCGCCGATAAACACCAGCACCAGGGGCACAGGGACAACCAAGTTGCTGCTTGTAAGCCGTGCATAACCCTTTGAACGCCTCTGACTTGATACAAACGTCGTCCTCACACGCCAATTTTCTTTTCATCTCACTAGCTCGGAAAGCCCTTTTTGTTTGTTTGATATCTATTGAGAAAATCGCTTTTTATCCACAAGTGAGGGAAGAGTTTTGACATTTGAAGGCAGCTTAAGTGATATTTGACAGCTAACCAAACGTAAAACCTTACAAGTGCTGAATTTTTAACATCACAATTAATGAATTGCATCGAGTAAAAAACACTAAATACAGTCTTACTACTTTATTTTAATTCATAAATATCAGCATTCAAAATTAACCTTCATTTTTGTTTTAAAAACGGATAAAATGTTCTGACAGTCCAAATAAGTCGATGTGCAAACAAAACGCATCCGAAATAATAAAAAAAAACTTACGTCAAAACTTTTCTATTAAGCCGTCAACGTTAAAATATTCGCATGTTTTTCTAGTTTGTTTTTTTATTAAAAATGAGTGATTCGAGTGATAAAGACGTATTAACACCTGTGGAATTACAGGAAACCGTGCAAAATGCGGAATTGAGCTTACAGTACAAACCATTTTCTTAGTTTCCTCGCTGTAGTCAACGTTAAATATTCGCATGTTTTTCTAGTTTGTTTTGTTATTATAAATGAGTGATTCGAGTGATAAAGACGTATTAACACCTGTGGAATTACAGAAAACCGTGCAAAATGCGGAACTGAGCTTACAGTACAAACCTTTTTCTCAGTTTCCTCGCTGTAGTGAGGTGAAAAGTTTTGTGTTATACACGGGTGAAAAGTTATTTTACGTCTCGTGTTTTGAAACACTTGCTACGCTCAGGATTCTATTTTTGAACCACTCGCTTCGCTCGTGGTCAATCATAGAATCCTTTCGCTAGCTCGTGTTTCAAATGAACACTCGCAGGTAAAATACAACTTTCCCCACTTGTATAACAAATAACTATTGCTTGATCCATGTCATTAAGTGAGGCAAAGGGACTGTTGCTCTTTCAGCCATCTAAGGACGGGTATGTTTTTGCGAAACTCAGAGATTTGTTTTATATTTTTTATTTTATTTTTTCTTCTCGTTTTGTGTTCAATTAATTATGCGTAACCTTTTCATCCGATGGTTCCAACGGAAGATCAGCGCTCACTTTAATGTCAGCATTACGCTGAGTTGGGACCATTTCGTGGCTATTTTCTTCTTGTATTTGTTAATCTGTTCTTTGTTATGCAAGTCACGAATAAATGATTTTCTTTCTTTTTCTTTCCAATGACAGCTGAAAACCACAGCTGACGTCAACCTTACGTCACAAATACTCGGGTCTATTTTGCATTATATCTGTGACCACTATATGGGTCGATGGCGTCGTAGACACGACTGTACACGACCATTTTAGTGGTTCTTGGCGTTCAAAGGGTTAAAGGAGGAAGTCATAGTACTCAGGAAACATAGTACAGGGAAGTTTATTCCTGGTTTAATGCACGAGAAAGAAAGAACTGGCCTGTAGCCGATTTTGGTTCCAGGTAGTATGGGTGAATTTCTGGTTTAATTCGAATTAATTTATACAATATTATAATTAAATGTAGACATAGTCTGACGTGTAATTTGACATCTATATTATATTACGAAGAACTCAAGTTTGTGACGTTGTAGTTGTAGGGGGTATCTTTGGATCTACTGAACCGATTTTGAAAATTCTTTTACCAATAGAAAGCCGCGTTAATTGCGAGTGTTATAGGCTATATACTTAACGAAAAAAATGATTATTTCCCAACGATACGGGCGCAGGAACAGCTAGTTATCAATAAAGAAGTAACTATCTGAGTATCAGAGTATTTGAATTTAGGTTTACCGGTTGTGCAGTGCAGATTCCTCAAGAATTCTCGTAAATCCGCTTACATAAGAAAATATATGGCATCTGGTAACCGCCATATTGAATTATAATTACTGTAAATTAAATCGATTGACATAATTAAGAATCATCAAAATCAGTCCGTGCGTTTAGTTTCTACAGCGTCACAAAGGAACAAACATACATATATAGGCTGATAAACACATTACCCTCCTCCTTAGGCAAACATATGGACCAATTACGAATTTTATGAGTTTCAGCCTACACAAGTTTTTAATTTTCGAAAATCAACAACTCTTCTGTGGAATACGTAACGTTATCGTCGTTATCGTGGAAAGGAAAGGAAGGAATAGTATCTTCATCGAGTAGTACTAAACGTGAACGTTACAGCCAAACCCTATATTCAAACCGCGGACAAATAAGTGTAGGAAAAGAGGATAATAGAGATATCTCTCTCCAGGCGGGTGTTATGCCTGGGGACCGAAGTCCATTGGAATGAAGTTGGAAGTGGTATATACGTCAACCGACTGTAGAAACTTCGTTAGCGCGATGTAGAACACTTAGTTCCGCTGTCCGACGTTGGTGGCGCTAGCGAGTTGGTTGATACGAGTTGCCGTTAGATGTCGCTAGGTCGCCACATAAAGCTTACTTCGTATTAAAATTTGACATTTGCCCATTCCCGATGGGTAAGCCTACCCTAATAAAAGGAGTATTCGCTAGAGAACTAAACCCACTGTCCCTCTCATTCTATTACAATACTGTGAGGGACAGAGCATTCGACTTGCTAGCAAGTACGGCCACGGACTCTTAACCCTTTTCCAAGCCTTGCTAAAGTAAGGATACAAGCAAGAAATGGAATAGAGCCACGAATTCGTAACTTTCTGAAGGATACTGATCCATGAAGTCATATTTCAGGAAAGTTCAATTACATTTGTGTCATAAAATGCAGGCAGTTAAGTTCAATTTTGAGCGACATTTTTTTTTTATTGCATGGGAAGGCAAACGAGCACACACGCCACCTGATGGTAAGTGGAAACTGTGACCCATAGACATTCGCATACACTGCAAATGCGTTGCCAACCCTGAGGACTAAGATGGAATGCCTCTATGCTAGTCATTTCACCGGATGTATTATCCCCAAACCGGAACACAACAATGCGAACACTGCTGCTTGGCGGTAGGTTAATGGATAAGATGGTGGTACCAACCCGGACGGACCCTGCACAAGGTCCTCCCACAAGTAAATGTGGACATGAATGTGGTCGATGAAATGTACTATGACTGGAAAAGGGTTAAGGAAGTTGCGTTGTCGGTGCGCTGCGTCGTCGCCGCTGAGTTCTACTACATATAAATTAGAACGATGTGCCCCACGATGCGTCGAAACGAAATACGTTCGACACGTGCGTCCTTGCGTCCTGTTGCGTATGTTAAAATCTCGTCATACAGTCTGTGAGCACTTAGAAGAGGCTTCGGTTTAATACTTCTCACTAAATAAAAATAAAATTGCTATTAAAAAATTTCCACAACCGATCCGTAGTCACACCGACTTGCCACACTGGTGTGACTATGGTTCATTTTATTTACCCGTAGTCACACCAAGACCGAATTTGCGTCTATTTCTCTTTCAAAATCAAAATCCACAGAGTCGACGGAGCTCTGCTATCGCAGAGCTCCTATTTCTGGGTAGTTTGGCCCTCCGAGCCTGCTAAAGAACTAACATAACCTAAACCTACCTCCTACTTGGTGTGACTACGGGTAAATAAAATGAACCATAGTCACACCAGTGTGGCAAGTCGGTGTGACTACGGATCGGTTGCTAAAATTTCGTGTCCGTAAGGTTTATAAATCATTTGTAGGTCAATGCATCCTTTTCTTTCATAAATTACCTGACGTTGTTTTAAAGTTACCATTTCCAGTACTTAAAACTTACTTGAAAAAGTCGTTGATGTCTAAAGCTATAGGGTCGAAGACTATCTAACAGATAAAAATGCTTGGCCAACACCTAAATGATGTAAATATTTTATATTGTCTAGGGGACACGGTTTCTGTAGGAGAATGTATCGAAACTTTTATGCAGGTTGTCTTGCACCGTCACAGGTAAGTATAACTTGTATACTTTCTATTTTTTTTTTTTTTATTACTGTTGCTTATTAGTTTTGTGACAATTATTTTCTGAGTTTTGACACATTTTCCTGCTCAACTACGCATGAATATATTAATTTTTGGTGTTATGTGACATTCATTGTTTTATATAATGCTAGGTTAAGTTTATTATTGTATAATATCATTAGCAATATTTAAAAAACGACTGACTGTTGAGTTTCTTGCGGCGTTTCTTCTCAGCAGTGGTCTCTTGCGAAGCGCTGGTAGATTTTTGTCGTGTAAAAGTGCCCCTGCGGTACTTACTGAATAAACATCTTTTATCTTTATCTTTTTTATCTTTTATCTCTCACTCGCTCTCATACGATCTTATTAAGAGCGAGTGAGAGAGAAGTACTAAATCGAAGCCTCTTCTAAGTGGTCACAGACTGCACGCAAACGCACCGACAACGCTGGTATGGAGTCGCTAACGTATGTAACTCATGGTAAGGGCCACGCTTCTCGATGACGATGCTTTACTTACTCGATATAAAGTTTTTTTTTTTATTGCCTGGGAAGGCAAACGAGCACACAGGCCACCTGATGGTAAGTGGAAACTGTGACCCATAGACATTCGCATTCACAAGACTGCAAATGCGTTGCCAACCCTGAGGACTAAGATGGAATGCCTCTATGCTAGTCATTTCACCGGCTGTCTTATCCCCAAACCGGAACACAACAATGCGAACACTGCTGCTTGGCGGTAGGTTAATGCATAAGATGGTGGTACCAACCCGGACGGACCCTGCACAAGGTCCTCCCACAAGTAAACCCAAAAATACGAGCTCAGCAAAAACATGACAGCTCCATACATTTGCAACGGTACAAAATTAACTCTTAAGGTACTAGTGCTGCCTATACTACCTACCTTAAGCTTCATTATGTACCAGTTACATAAATAACTATTATTGTCAGTACTCGGTAAAACTATTCATTAATCAATTTACTATTGTAAACACCTTTTATAGTCACATAATATTTTAATTAAAAATCCAATGTAACTTAATTATCGAAAGCATAGGTACTTAAAATTGGTCATACATTGGTTAATGGTTCAGCATGTCCCTTACCAATAAGAATATAAAGAGAGAGACGCACTACTTTAGCCGTCCCGGAGATTCAAGGCATGCCTCTGAAGTGTTTTGTCCAATGCTTATCAATAAAAAGAGTTTCCATACATAATATATACACAATGAGGCAAGCAGTGCGGGTAAGACCAAAAATTAAAACTTACATCCTGCACGGGTAGCAGAAGTTGTATTTTCTCGCTTTTTTTATGGCATAGGAAGGCAAACGAGCACACAGGCCACGTGATGGTAAGTGGAAACTGTGACCCATAGACATTCGCATTCACAAGACTGCAAATGCACTGCCAACCCTGAGGACTAAGATGGAATGCCTCTATGCTAGTCACTTCACCTGCTGTCTTATCCCCAAATCGGAACACAACAATGCGAACACTGCTGCTTGGCGGTAGGTTAATGGATAAGATGGTGGTACCAACCCGGACGGACCCTGCACAAGGTCCTCCCACAAGTAAACCCAAAAATACGAGCTCAGCAAAAACATGACAGCTCCATACATTTGCAACGGTACAAAATTAACTCTTAAGGTACTAGTGCTGCCTATACTACCTACCTTAAGCTTCATTATGTACCAGTTACATAAATAACTATTATTGTCAGTACTCGGTAAAACTATTCATTAATCAATTTACTATTGTAAACACCTTTTATAGTCACATAATATTTTAATTAAAAATCCAATGTAACTTAATTATCGAAAGCATAGGTACTTAAAATTGGTCATACATTGGTTAATGGTTCAGCATGTCCCTTACCAATAAGAATATAAAGAGAGAGACGCACTACTTTAGCCGTCCCGGAGATTCAAGGCATGCCTCTGAAGTGTTTTGTCCAATGCTTATCAATAAAAAGAGTTTCCATACATAATATATACACAATGAGTCAAGCAGTGCGGGTAAGACCAAAAATTAAAACTTACATCCTGCACGGGTAGCAGAAGTTGTATTTTCTCGCTTTTTTTATGGCATAGGAAGGCAAACGAGCACACAGGCCACGTGATGGTAAGTGGAAACTGTGACCCATAGACATTCGCATTCACAAGACTGCAAATGCACTGCCAACCCTGAGGACTAAGATGGAATGCCTCTATGCTAGTCACTTCACCTGCTGTCTTATCCCCAAATCGGAACACAACAATGCGAACACTGCTGCTTGGCGGTAGGTTAATGGATAAGATGGTGGTACCAACCCGGACGGACCCTGCACAAGGTCCTCCCACAAGTCCCCTCGCTTGCCGCTCAATGCGTCTCTATCGTCACTGAGTAGATAGAAAGGGAGATCAGAGCGACAAAAAAGGCGCGGGCAACTTGTGCTAGCGCGCTAAGTTAGCGATTCTCGAAAATCGATAAAATGTATAGGATTGACGTAAGCATGACAGATCGCTCGACCGCTATGTCAACTCCATGCATTTCGATTCGATAGGAAACAGAAACGCTAGCAGCGTTTGCATCTTGTCTACGCCCTCTGTTATTTACTTGTACATTGTACAGTCAAGGGTCAAAAAAAATATATCCGTACAAAGGTATAAAAATATATACATATAGGTAGACCTAATTGCCATGTTACATATTTTTCAGCCTTCGTAGTGTATCATGGTTTCGTTGACCGTATACTGGGTGTCCCAGAAACCGACGTCAACCCGCCTAGGGCTGATAGAGCAGCACATAAGCTATCGATTTGATCGATGTCGATCATTTTATTCGGTTTTTTTGTCATTTTTCCTCATGTCCGTGATAAGAAAAACCGCTAAATTCATGTATTAATTCATATTTGTTTCAGTGTTTTCTTGCATGATTAGAATCACTGAAATAAGGAACTTTTTAAAGCTACATGCCAATTATTTCTTCATTACAACTTTTTGAGTAAACGCACAAAGTTTGTTTTTCCATACATGGTGAAAAACCATAGCGGGGTTCTCTTAGTATGGAGAATCTGAATTAATACATTAATTTAGGAGTTTTTCGTATCACGGACATAAGGAGAAATGGCAAAAAATCCGATTTAAATGATCAATACCTATCTCGGAAACTGATAACAATTGCTGAACATACATGGGGGTTAAATCGATAGCTTATGAGCTGCTCTATCAGCCCTGACGTCGGTTTCTGGGACACCCTGTATAAGTGAGTGAGTGTTTGTAACTAGTTTATTGTACACTGTTAACTCTCCTGCTGCGTCGGCGCATTTAAAGATTCAGTGTGGTGCGGTCGATCCATTTGTCTCAATAAAAGCGTGTAAAAAAACCCTCAGAGAGACTGTCTTTTGTATCTGCCTATCCCATTCATATGAGAATCCTTGATCCATCGAACATTACTTATTTTTTTATTTTCTCGGTTTCAGGTCAACGCGGTGGTATTCCTGCTCTATCTGCCTACCTTTTTGTTACAAGATGTACTTGCAGATGACGAAGTATGCAAAGGGTTGTTGCAGACTGCATTTGAACAGAATACAGTGTTGGCGGAAGTCTACTTGCCGCGGGAGTTCGCCATTGACAAGTCTTTGAACATTCTCTACTTCACCCACGGCCATGGGGTGGATCATTTCGCCAAAGTTGATCTTGAAGAGGGAGAATTATTTGAGTTTGACGGTGTTTTCAGCCGTTCGCAAGCCGTCAATCAGGACACTCATGACGTTTACTTAGCTACGAAGAAAGGCATACATAAATACGACTACAATTTAGGTGTATTTCAGTACCTTGGAGCGTCAGATAAAAAAGTTAACTCAGTTTTCTTCTATAATAATACGATATTTTTTACTGAAACTGGTACAGATCAATTGTACATGCTGGACAAACTTAAGGTGGTAGACGCTGGATTTATTCGAAAACAGACATTAGATGATCACGTGGTCGTCGACGGTAATGGGACGATTTTCTTTACAAACGGTGATTTGCTGTATAGTTTAGATAACGGTCGTGACTTTGTCGTGTATGGTAAATCTAACGGGCTTCTGACCAGAGAGTTAGGTTCCGATAATTACGGTGGCGTTCTAGTTTGCACTGAATATGGTATATTTTATGTAGATAAAGCTGAGGCTACTTTGGGGAAAGCTTTAGCAGGCAAAACACAAAGCTGTATGAGTGTTGCCACTGACAGGGATAACAATATCATTTATTCAGATGGGGATAGAATTGTCAAAATGGTAATCGGACTGCAATGCGTAATTTACCAAGATGAGAATTAGTAAATAAATATTAAATTTGGCTCATTGTAACAGGAACCAAAAACTGATTAACTTTACTATTTTCAATGTTGATGATATAATTTAGTGAGTACGATTTAAAATGAATTAAAGTACTTATTATAACTCGAAACAAACTTTGTTTTATTTGTAACTTGCACGCAAAAAGGGGTGCTATACATATATTAAACGTGCGCATCTGTTTGTCTTTCTTTGGTGGATGCAACCGAATCGGACGAGGATTATTTTGAAAACTAGTTTAATCTGGATGTATCTTAGATAAGTTTCATAAAAATGGAAATCTGAAAGAGGTCGCCACTATACCGGGAGTTATTTGCTGCATAGCGCCAAATAAACGTTTCTTTCTTTACCTTCTCTGTCCACTACGACTGACTTTAAATGTGAATGATGCAACGTACCTGGTAGTTCCATCCGCTGGCGTCCAAGTTTCCATAGTCATCCCCTTTCTTGTAGTCGACGCATTTGCTCTGGCCGTTGTAGTTCGTGAAGACTTGGAGCACTTTGCCGATGCCCTGAAGATGATAGTCATCATTTAAGTAACTGTAATTTATATTACTAAACTCTTACCCTAAAAAGTAGGGTCTTGAAATTTGGAGGGAATGTTCCCTAGGTTCCGAAGGGGAGCATAAAGAAACTTAGAATTTTTCAACAACTCCAAACGGGAAGAAATAGTTTCGATTACCAATTGCGTCACTAGTTACATGTTCTGACATGTGATTCGAAAAGTCCCGTGATCTGCCAGTGGCGCGATTGGTTTAAAAACGGAACGCTAGTTAGCGTAATGCATCTTGGCAGGGCCTCCGGCTCCCATCCCTCAAGCGTCATCAACCTCACCTCCAGCAACGCCTGTCCCTTCAACGTCTGATTGAGGTACTGGCACACCACCCTCACGGGTTCCGCCGGCAGCGGCACCAGGAAGTCCGTCGCGAACGGATAGTTCACCATCGCCAGGGTCCCGTACATCGACTTGAGGAAGTCGATCAGCTCCTGGACTTCAGTGGCGTTGCGGACAGGGTCGCAGAGCTTCCAGTTGGTGTGGAGCCAGTCGGAGCCGTTGGTTGTGGTGGATAAGTTCCTGGAGAAGGCAGAGGATAACTTCATTGTGACTCATTTAAAAAAAAATGGGAATACTCAACCTTATTGTTGAAGAATGTCAGATTGAATTTGGACCTAGGGCGGGACATCTGCCCTACAAAAAAATGCCTGGAATGTACCAGATCCATTCTTACATCTAAATATACTACGTTATTGTAAGTTTCAAAAACACTTACAGTAATTGCTCGGTCAGTTGAGATACTGCTGTTATTCTCATACAAATAGACAAAGACAATGTCTTGTCAAACTCGTTCAAAACGTATTAAGACGTTTAGTACACGTCTGCAACCAAGCATACATAGGTACGGAACATTCAAACAGTGATATAATGACTGGCTTAGAGTGAGGGTGATGAAGGCGTAATAAGAGGTAAATAATCAAAGTCATTTTACAATTCTAATGTATTTCTAAAGTAACATCATCCAAAAACATACATTCCCAGAGCGGGGTAGGTAGAGCTAAAGAATTACCAAAAAGTCCTAAAACTTATTGATAATTCTGTAACCACATTTTGCACAAGTAGGCTAAGATGTTTCTCAGTATATTAGTGACAGGTGGCACGCCCATCGCCTAACAGTACTACAAGCCTTTATTCCCTTAGTCGCCTCTTACGACATCCACGGGAAGACATGGAGTGGCACTATTCTAACCCGGCAACCACACGGCGAAAACTGTGCAGGAAAATATCGATCCAAACATGTAGGTACCTATACCAATATGTACGCAAGAAAAATCCTTCGTATGCTTATGTTTGTTTAAATAGTACATTGTGTATTAAGGTCGGTAAGTAAGGAATTACGATCGAGGCTCTAGTAGAAGCCCGAAGTCGAAGACTGAGGGCTTTCTGAGTCGAGGTTCGTAATTCCCTTACCGCCCGTGAAACATACAATGTTTTTCATCACATTTGCGAGTAAATAAATACACAAGTCAGCACAACTATTATTACGAATTACTTGAACTTTTTTTAAGCGGATGGCGGGCGGACTCCACAGATTATACAAATGTTTCGTTCAGAAACGTTAAGGGCAAATACTTACGTAGGTATACATACAGCCCTGAAGGAGTGTAAAAAAAAAACGACGTTTTGATACAGAATACTATTAAAATCGATTATTAAGAACATTAATTGAGTATTTAAGTAACATGTAGCGAGATTGCAATGAAATTCCTGTTTAAATAACATTTTAAGACAATTTTTCAATTGCGTGTAAACTCTTTGCTTGAACTTGCATGACTTGTGTGCTGTGGTATAAATAAAAAAAAAATTACTTACCGACCTTGGGTTTCATGGTAAAAGGAAAGGTCGAGGGTTTTATATGGGGCATTGCGGCCAAGTTAACCTGTATGTTTAGATACTGTTTACGTGCAAGTGTGATGAAATAGTTATAAAACTAGTATAAACCGTAGGCTGCAATTTACCGGTTGTGGTGCTAGCCACCCCTGTATTGTTGACGCACTTCATTATTTTGCAACGATAATGCAATTGCAATTAATGCCGGACACTGCTCATGGTTGAAGGTTGAAACCAAACAGCAGCAGTAGGTATACCGTCTACCAGCTAGGGCTTGCAAATATTCGAGAATTTTTAGTATTCGAATATTCGAATTTTTTTCTGGTATTATTCGAATTATTCGAATATTATTCGAATAGTTAAAAACTGTTGTAATAATCAAGTTTTTTATTGCCAATGTCTTATTTAGATTCTAATTTATCTGTATACAAACAAAATCTAGTTAAAAATTAAAGACCAATTTGTTTAATTTGGTGTAAGGCACTAAACTATCACATTCACAGTCTTACAAAAACTTGGAAAGTAGTTGGTGGTTAACAACAAAATCAGTCTTATAAATCGAGATCTTACTCAGACAGACAATAATATTTTTTATTAGGTCCTTACCTATGAAATTGGCGTTTTATATGGAGAATTTTATGAAAACGGTGGTTTTCATACATTTAATTTTGCGGATTATTTAGTAACGTCAAATGCAAACCAAGCAAAATTCTGTCAGGAATATTGGACACTTCTAAGCTATATTATACATATCTTAGTTACTTAAAAATAGTTCGCTTCATAAAACTCTGCGTAATTTAAACACTTGAACTTGCAGCACTTAAAAAGAGTTCACACTTTAATTTTAAACATTAAGTAAGAAATTGAACCATATTATTTGTATCTAAAACCTTTGTTGCATAGTGTATTAATGAAATTTAAAAATATTTTGGAAGTTAAAATTAAAATAAATAAATTCCGTACGAAATAAAACACGTAAAAAAACGCCAATTTCATAGGTAAGGACCCAATATAATACAATCAAACAATCAAATCAAAAACAATCAATACTCTTTTTTAAAGTTACTAGAAAAAATATATTAAAAAAAAAGCCGCCAACCAGCGCCGTCGTCGCACTGATTCCCGCCCGAGTTCCCGATCGCTTCCGAGCTGTGACGAATCATGTCGGGTCGGGCGGACCGCGGAAACATCGCGAGACTTGCGCGCGAACTTTGAAAGTTGTATTTTGAATGCATCAAATTCTGAGTTTGGCATTCCGGAAATTGGTCGAATATTCGAATATCGCAAGTTTTATATTCGAATATTCGAACCAGTTTATTATTCGAATAATTCGAATATTCGAATATTCGAATGCAAGGCCTACTACCAGCATCTTATCTTATCATCAATTTCACCATAGTATTATTCTGGAAGTGACATTCAATGATGTACACGCTTGATTGTTACATTTACATTTTGTTTAAGATTAAATAACTATTAACTATACGTTTTTTTAAATAAAAACTCGTTTGCAGAAATTTTGAGGTTATGTGTCAAACAGTACTGATTTGTTTACATATTTTGTCATTTCCATTGACTTCGTACTTGGTCGTATTATCGTCAAATTGGAACTGCCTTACGAAATTGTGAAGAGTGTGATAACGACAAGAGGTGCAAAAGTAATATACTTATGACGTTGGCTGTAGGCGTCTTGTTCAAGCTGATAATGAAAAACGTAAATAAACTGTATTTGCCAAAGTTATCAGCACGAGTAATTTGTGGGATCGCGAAAGATTTGCAGCAAATTGAGATTCCTTTTGTTGGAGTAGGTAACCTTAAATGCACAGTACTACAACATCTTGCAATTGTGTATTGTACAGTCACAACACGGGTTTGTTGAGCCACTTGCCACTACGTATTTTGGCCGTGTAATACAAATCGGGTTTAGTCGGTTACACCCGTATATCACAACAAGGAAAGTCGCAGGAAAGTATTCCATCCATGTCATCGTGTTTGACAGGCGAGAAGTTTTTTAGTTTTTTTTAGGTTAGAATGACTTGATTAGATTAGATACATACATAAATTCACGCCTTCATTCCCAGAGAGGGGTAGGCAGAGCTAAAGAATTACCAACAAGTCTTAAAACTTCTTGATAATTATTTAATTAATTGGATTAATGTTATATTTACATGCAATTTAACTGTTGGCTAACCTGAAGACCAAGCCCACCAACTTGACAATAGAGTGATTATATATGTACACCAAATATACGTGAAACAATGAATAAATAAATAAATAATTTATCAAAATTCAAGTGAGGTTTTTTGGCGACTTTTTAATAAAGGAGTTCAGGGGGTTATTATGATCACATAGCTGCTCTACGCAGTTCATTTTACGGCGAGTGTAAAGGACAGAGCTATATCAGTTGTATAGCTCTGTCCTTTTCTCTCAGTTTAAAGTGAACTGCATAGCTACGTCATAATAACCCCCTGTAGGTTATCACTGACTGACTCGTTTATTTTCTAATTTCTTCTACAAATTAGTAAGTCCAGTAGCGCACGTCTTTTTCTTGGGCTACCTTTGTTTAAGCGAAATATGTTTGTCAAATGTATCATTTCATTTCCCAACTTTCCATTTGGCAACCCTCTTTGTTATCTGAAACCGTAAATATTTCAGGATTTTATAAAAACTAACCTAACCTAATCTATAGGGTTCTACACGGTGGTGGTGTGTTGGGAAATGAAAAACTTGGGAAATGATACATTTGGCAAACATATTTTTGCCGAGCGGCAGGTTCCCGTTTCTGTTAAATGATGATGATGATGATGTTGACGCGAAGGCGAGCATCACCCAGTGCGGGTACTTTATGAGGAAGCAGCTAATATTCTGTGCTCGTCATTTTATTAGCAAAATAATAGCAGCAGAGATCAAGAATTTAGTCTTGACCTTGCAAATATCTATGGACCTGAGACTACTTATTATTAGGAGACCTGTTCGCTCTCCAAGCCAAATGGAAATAGGCTGATCACGTGGGAGGCCCATGCCCTGCAATGGAAGTCTTTCGGCTGACATGATGATGATGGTCACGTGATGTGAAGTTACCTTAAAGCCCCCCACGACGCCCTGATGTTCTCGACGCAGGTGGAGTCAGCGATGTTGAAGCTGGACGTGACGATCCTGAAGTAGGCCTCGCAAGGCACCATGCCGGGGTACATGTGGATCGGCGCGGACGCAGCGATGGCGCCCGTCACCATGTGCGGGTACTTCATGCGGAAGTAGGCTGCTAACATGCCGCCGTAGGATCCTGGGAAGTTATATGAAGTTACTAAGAGGCGGTTTAAAAAAAAATCTTTTAAAAATTATTCAGATGACAGAAGACTTCTGAAGATCAAGTGAAAAAGGGTGTAAGTCTAGTATCCGTTCAAGTATGTACCCTTTTTTATTACTTGTTAAGTCGACTTGTACCCTTTTTTACTAGGACCCCAGAATTTTCATACTAAGACCTGATTTTGACATTGACTCTTGATTTAGTCACCAGAAAAGTATGAATTGCGATGTGTCTTAAGACTAGCATTTTAGTCAAGATTAGTTTATTAATTTATAATGATAATTTGAGTACTTTGGGAATGAAGGCGTGAGTTTATGTATGTCTGTATGTATATGGACTATCTGTTTTCTTTACAGCAAACAGAAGGTATACAGCACTGAGACCAACTGGTAAGTGGGATCTGAGACCGATATGAGAAGATTCTCAAAACAAATGACTTAGTATTTTAATTTGATTGAATTAACATGGCTCTTAGATATTTTGGATCAGTTTGACTACATTTTAAACGTCAAACGTTTCGGGATTGGTTGCGTGTGACAATCCTGTGCATGCGATTTATGAAGAATACTCGAGTCGCGTACAAAATCGACCCACTGGTAGTATTCAATAAATAAAATACCAAGGGTCACTCTCACAATGATTGACCTAGTCCTAACCTAAGCTCTAGGCTCAATTGTACTTTGATATTATAATATAAAACGTCAATGGTATCTCAATATTCAATGTGGAACGACGATCTGATAAAGGTCGCGGGGAGCCGCTTGACGACAGCAACAGAGGACCGATCGTTGTGGATAACCTTGGGGAAGGCCTTTGTCCAGCAGTAGACGTCTTGCGGCTGATGATGACGATGTTGATGATGGTGGTGATGATGATGATGATGATGATGATGATGATGAATATTCACTACGCTACCTCCAAACGCGATGACAGGGTATTTGGGCTGGACAGCATGGCCCTGCAGGTAGTCCAACAGATCGGCGTAGTCAGCTAAAGCTTGCTCCGAGGTCAGATAGCCGATGTGATCGTTGTCCAAGGACTTGTTCCCGAAGGGCATGGAGGTGCCATAATATCTGGAACATTAAATTAAATTGATTTATCTGAACCCTAATTACTGTACGGGGTAATTATTATTACCCCGTGTGGTTGCCGGGTTAGAATAGTGCCACTCCATGTCTTCCCGTGGATGTCGTAAGAGGCGACTAAGGGAATATAGGCTTGTAGTACTGTTAGGCGATGGGCTTGCAACCTGTCACTAATACGCTGGTAAACATCTTAGCCTATTTGTGCAAATCGTGGTTACTGAATTGTCAACAACTTTTTGAAGTTGTAATTCTGTAGCTCTGCCTACCCCACTCCGGGATTACAGGCGTGAAGGTATGTATGTAATTACTATATTAAGTAGGATGAGTAACATAATCAATTACGGCCATATTTGGAGTCAGTTAATGACGATTAAGTCTTTCCATAGTGAGATTGTATCTAAAATGTTTCCGAGGACGGTGGCGGTAAAAGACAAGTCAAAATGTCAAATAAGCCAAGACTAGACCGCTTTCTATCATTAGCCATTGAGGGGTCCCTAAAGCAAAGTCTTCATCATTATATCAGCTTGACGTAGTATTTTATTGTATTGTCATCACATCAGCTTGTCATCAATGTTATAATCGACTGTTAGTTCATACATTTTGACAGCTGTTGACACTAATCGTCTGTTAAGTATAAAACTTTTAGTATACTGGGTAGTGAAACGAATTATTTAAACGTGTTATACACTTAATATTTTCAATGCCAACGGGGTTAAGACACGTTTCGGCTGATGAATGAATCTCGTAAAGGCAAAAATATACAAGCTCTTTGGTAGTCATCGCTTCATTTAACGAGACACTTGACAGAAATCAAAACCAATGACTCAACTTATGCGTTGCTGTACGGCTAGTACAATTTGTTTTTTGTCGCTTTGAGTTCGACGTTCGTTACAGACATGGACAGGAAATAAGATCAGAGCGACAAACAAGTCGCGGACCACTTGGGCTAGACTAGCCCTCGGTCTCAAATGAACAATATAAAACATATTGAATTGCAGTAGGAAAATCTAGGCAGGAAGTTCATTAGTATACTTATGTTACCGTTATCGTCCTTATTGTACAATCGACGACCAAGAGAATGTTCAACTTTGTTACGTTATTGCATGGTAATACGGTGCAAAAGTGGATACATCTCAAGAACCGGTAGGTGATTCTAGCATCTCGCTCATGAACTCGACGGACCAATGATTAACTAATGAGTTGAAGTTGTCGCATCAGAGCGTATAAAAAGATCTATATATGGGCGGGCATTCTTAGCTTGCCTGCTTCATTCATGGAGTAGACCAGTTCATATTACTTCGCTCACTCAATCAACTGTTTAAAAGGTCGTTTTTTGGAAAATAAAACCTCTGCTGTTAAGAGCCAATCTCACACAAGTTGACCTAGTCCCAAGCAAAGCTTTAGGCTTGTAGGTACTATGGGTACTAGACAACGATAAACTTACTTATATACTTAAATACATAGTAAACATCCAAGACGCACACAGCTCCATCTATAAAACATCGAATAACCACATTTCGCTTGCTAGCAGCATCTGCAGAACTGCTGACGCCACCTTTCAGATCAATACGAACAATGGAACAACACAGAGCCCGCTCGAAAAACAACGCCATCTAGGATCAGCGCTCGAAGCTTTCTCTTACATGCGCGCGATTATACAGATATCGTCAGTCTATGTGTAGTTTACAGTTTCTCCTTAGCGATAAGACCGCCTGTTGTTTACCTCTACTTTTAATCTTCTTTAATATGTTGTGCTCTATAATATATCGATAACATATGTATATCCGAAGTCGATAACCGAGAAGTCCCTATGACAGCTCAAAAAAGTTACGAGAACTCCGGCCTCTGCTTATAACCAATTGTTTGATGACTTCGACCAACACATTCTACGCTGGAGTTAGACATGAAAGCAAGGTCATTCTAATAACTTCTGTAGATAAACTACACATAGACTGACGATATCTGTACAATCGCGCGCATGTAAGAGAAAGCTTCGGGCGCTGATCCTAGATGGCGTTGTTTTACGAGCGGCCTTGTTGTTCCGTTGCTCGTATTGATCTGAAAGATGGCGCTAGCAGTTCTGCAGATGCTGCTAGCAAGCGAAATATGGTTATTCGATGTTTTATAGATGGAGCTGTGTGCGTCTTGGATGTTTACTATGTATCTCACAGCTCGAAAGTGCTACGAAAATTCCGGCCTCTGGTTATAAGTAAACTGACCTGTGCTCTGCAAATACTATTTTCGCCTTGAACTCCTGGGCGATGTCCCACATGAATCCAGTGTGTTTGGCGAACAGCTCGATCTGGCCCTGCATCAGATAAAACACATTAGGGCCGTGTTATTCAACTTGTGAGTCGCTATTGGGGTCACCAAGCCTTACTCGGTCGCAGTCGCTATCCAGAAATAAGTTTTGTAGCGTTTTTTAAAGTTTAATTACTGACAATTTACATGGGCACTCTTTGACTAAATTAAATTGTACGATTCTTCATAGTCGACTTGTAAAGTTTAGTTGGGCAGGGGGTCTGATTTACCAAGTAAATACTTATTTATGTATAGTTTTTAATCCATATGGGTCAGTATGGAGAAATTTGGAACAATGCACGCTGGCCTAAATGATTAAATCATGGGTACCAACTAATCAAGAATCTATCTAATCTTGGGTAATTGTTTATTGTGGACACAGAACTAAATGCAAAAGCTTACCTACTCGTACATATTAAAAAACATACTTATTTGAATTTGAAAAAAATACTTGGTTTGATTCCCGGCTAGTACCCCATTTTTTTAATCTTCTTAATCATAATCTTGAAATGCAGTTTCCTCTTGTCTGAAATCGAGGCCTTGGTCACTAAAACACTAACATAACTCTTATTACTTCTAGATTCCCCATACAGACCCATTTTATTTACTTACCCGTAAACTATACGTCTCAGGTTTGAAAAGTAATCGATCAAGAGATCATGGAGGGTTATTCCCACCTGTTACCACCAATTTGTTACCACTGGTAACAGCTTGGATTTTTTTTCCCACCTGTTATCACTAAAGTACTCGGTGGTAACAAGTAAGAATATTTTTCCCATTTGTTACCACTAAAATATTTGGTGATAACTCTACACTTAAAAAAATCAAAAAAAATGAAAAAAAATCCCAGCTGTTTTAGTCTTTACTATTTGAACTGAGCTGATCTTCTACACAAAGGCCATTGTTTGTAAACAATACCATTGTCTTTCTTTGTGTCCGTAACCGCAAGCCGATTACATACAAAAAAGTTAGAACTACATTGAATGTACATTGAATTATCAACCCTACCCTCTTAGTCAGTAGGTTTAAAATGTAAAGTGTCAGGATACAGATATAAGTCTTTATTATTTGAACTGTGCTTATTCTCTACACAATACTATCATCTACACAAAACTTATATCTGTATCCTGACACTTTACATTTTAAACCTACTGACTAAGAGGGTAGGGTTGATAATTCAATGTACATTCAATGTAGTTCTAACTTTTTTGTATGTAATCGGCTTGCGGTTACGGACACAAAGAAAGACAATGGTATTGTTTACAAACAATGGCCTTTGTGTAGAAGATCGGCTCAGTAGAAATAATAAAGACTATACCAGTGGTAACAAATTGGTGGTAACAGGTGGGAATAACCGACCATGAACAGTGAGCCCATAATAATATTTCCATTTGTCTATGACAGAGGGCGTATTATTTTTGACTTCTTGAGAACTTTAATCCGATTGCATTTGTTTCTCAGTGCCCATTTGCACTAATTCGATCAATAAACCCTTCTCCAATGAAGATGTTATGAACAGGACACTTTATTGATATTAGCTGATACCGGATAAAGTGGGTCAACTGGATTTCCTCCGGTTCAAACCAAGTAAGGACTGAACCGATTCTAACTAATTTATAATCAACATTCATTAAACGGGTTGCTAGGGTTGGCAGAGATATAATTATCATACATACATACATACATACATTAAATCACGCCTGTTTCCCAGAGGGTTGGGCAGAGACCACTTCTTTCCACTTGCTACGATCTTGACCAATTTCTTTCGCTTCTACCATCATCAGATCATCACATTCATACATCGAGTCATGCACGCACGTCGGTTTCGGGTCGGCCCTCATACATACATACACATATATAAACTCACGCCTTCATTCCCAGAGTGGGGTAGGCAGAGCTACAGAATTACCAACTCTAAAAACTTGTTGATAATTCTGTAACCACATTTTGCACAATCAGGTTAAGATGTTTAATAGTGTGATAGTGACAGGTTGCAAGCCAACGCCACGTATCATGCTAATATTATACAATGTGAGAGTTAGAGATGATTGAGGATGGTTGGATGTTTGTCCCTCAATCACGGTTCAGCGGCTGAAAGGATTTAGATGACATTTTGGCACTCAGATAGGTAATATCCTGGATAGGAAGAAGGAAGTGTCCCGTGGGGTTGCCGGGCTAGAATAGTGCGACTCCATGCCTTCCCGTGGATGTCGTAACAGGCGATTAAGGGAATAAAGGCTGGTAGGCTAATTGTTTCACATTCCTCTTTCTCACACTAATATCCGGAAAAAATGTTTTTTCCCACGCACTACTAAAATGTTCAATGATTTGAATTCTGACTCGAGAATAGACCTCTTTTATAATGGCACTCTCTGTCAAAAATATTATTATATCAAAATAATATCTGTATAGTAAGTACTACATCGTAATAGTGTTTTCACATCTTTATTTTAGCGTCATTGTACTCTTTGTTTTCTTATCTGCTTGTTTTTTTTTTTTTTGAGAATTTGAACTCATGACTGTTGTAGTTATGGCTTGTTCTGACTCTTTTGAAGTAAATTTGTTATTGCTTACACATTTAATTCGAGACTGCATGTTATTCTTTAAGTGAATGTGTGGAAGCTTGTAATTTGCTTTTAGATATAAATATGGTCGATCAATTTGTATTAGGCAGTAAGCTTTCCGAATAAAAATAAAATAAAATAAAATAAAAGTACTGCTAGGCGATGGGCTTGCACTGCACCCTGTCACTAATATACCGGTTAACATCTTAGCCTACTCGTGCATAACCTCCTCCCTTTTTTGAGGTCGGTTGAACATAATTTGAGTGCCAAACATTTCAAATTTAATGTCTTAACGAAAAAATTATACCAAGATAGTTTATACTGGAAAATGGGAAGTTCCCGAGGGAATAGCAATAAACGAAGTCCCGGAGAAACGTAAAATGAGAGATTATGTATGTACTAAACTTATTGAAATTAAAATACAACTAAGCTACTCAAATATTAAAGATGTAAATAATAATCAGTACTATAAAAAGAACACCCCTCTAGCAGGTCCGCTCGCGGCATGGTCCCTATGACACTGGCTGCATTACCTACCTGGATAGCTAGCCCAATCCTTTGGGAGAGGTAAGCACCAGCTCTAGGATCTCCGGAGGTCTATGAGCCGGGATGAGAGGGCCTTAATAAAGCTAGGTATTTCTTTTTTTTTCCAGGATATACTCGGAAACTATATTTGTAGATCGGTAAGGTTGTGGCAAGTGAATATTTTTAATTGTATTATATTTTTCAGAGCAATTATGTTAAATTTTAATGTCGAATTTCACCAACCACTTAACAGACCATTAGAGTGTTAACAGCTGTCAAAATGACACTGTCACTGTATGAACTAACTGTCGATTAACATTTAATATCGTTTGGTGAAATTGGTTCTAACTTCTAAACCTTTTCAAGTAACACCTTGTTAAAAGTTTAATGCAAATAACTTATCGTTTCAACCTTAACAGATGGACAAACAGCCAATGACCGAACCCTGATCTTAACCTTAATCTTAACCTTAACCTAACCTAACCTAACCTTACGATACGCATCATTATTAAATGTTGAACTATTAAAAGTCGATTATATATCTCATACTATGATATTGTATTTTCGGAAAGGGTACTCATTTCCACTCTGTAGAGGATTGAAGGTGTGGTGCATTTGTCTATGTGAATTCCATACATACATATCGACATTGCTTTGAAAAAACCTCGTATCTCATATTTCATAACGTTTGATTTTAAACTTAAACGTGAAGAAAATTAAGTTCAAACTCATACATCTCAAAATACTAGATACGAGTTTTTTTTCAAAGTAGTACCGATAATTCATACTAATATTGTTAATATTAAATTAAAGAAACTGTCTGTGCTTGTTAAGCTTTCACAGCTTAACCTCTGAACAGATTCCAATGAAATTTACCATGGAGATAGCTTGAATGCTGAGGAAGGGCATATAGTACTTTTTACAGCGAGTAGCGGCTTCTATGCGGACGGATTCGCGGGCAACAGCTAGTTTGAACATATTTCTACAGTCGTTAACTTTTGCAGAGTACCTAACTATTAACCGTAATAGTGTCGCATTTAAACTCAAGATTGTATAATCATTTTCATAACTAATTATTGTTTATGTACTTACAATACAAGGAAAATGTTAATTATTTTATCACTACTCTAGTTATGCACTGTTATAATTATAAATATATGTATTTAATGTGTAATTCCTTCATTATCGCGTTAGTAACGTTTAATTTGAAACATGTTTAACCATAAGACATGTGTTCGCGACAATGGCTCGCCTGAGGCTTGGGGTGTTATTGAAAATGGCGTTCGGTCGGTCGAACGAGTGAACGAGTCAACGCGGCACACCTTATATAAACCGGCGAGTTTACGTAGTCCCGTCAGAGCGTACAAAACACATTTTAGCGCGTGCATTCTCAATTAGGCAGCAGGGCTTCTGTCGTACAATTAAAAGTTTAGGCTTCCGAGAGGCTGCTCAGAGAAAACAAAAGAAAAAGGCCGTTGGAAAAAAAAGAGGATAACCTAGGCTTAAGTATTAACTTCAAATTTCGTGTCTTATCAGGTGAAAAAGCTGGCAAAGAACAGAGAAAAGTGGCTATCACTCCACCGACAATAGCCCTTAACTTTAATGATGAGGGCAACGCAATAAGACGGGTTATCTATCATAGCAGTAATTATGTATGTTTGGGCCGAATCTCAAGTACCCGAAACCGATGTGCGTGCATGACTCGATGTATGAATAAATAAATAAATAAATAAATATCAGGAAACAATCTCACACAAATTGACCTAGTCCCAAACTAAGCTCTAGGCTTGTATTATGGGTACTAGACAACGATAAACATAGTTATTATATAAATAAATATACATATACCTGCTTAAATACAAAGAAAACACCCATGACTCGGGAACAAAAATTCGCGCTCATCACACAATATATTGTGAATGTGGAAGAAGCGAAAGAAATTTGTCATGATCGTAGCAAGTGGAAAGAAGTGGTCTCTGCCTACCCCTCTGGGAAACAGGCGTGATGTAATGTATGTATGTTTGTTAATGTTCATCGGTTCTCTCGTAGCTCCTCGATACACTCATGTGACACACCAATTCTTCTAAGCAAAACAATATGTTACTTTTATCTACAAAACTATCGATAAAGACAGCAGCCATGCAAAACAAATAATTACTATACAAAGTGATTTGTCAGACAAGACAAGTCGTTGTTTTAATATAACATCACAAAATGAAAATACAACTGGTTGCAACTTGCAACTGTGTCTGTGTTAACAATAATTATATATATTGTGGTTGCCGGGTTGGAATAGTGCCACTCCATGCCTTCCAGTGGATGTCGTAAGAGGCAACTACGGGAATAAAGGCTTGTAGTACTGTTAGGCGATGGGCTTGCAACCTGTCACTAATTTGCTGGTAAAAATCTTAGCCTATTTGTGCAAATTGCGGTTACTGAATTATCAACCACTTTTTAGACTTGTAATGTAATTCTGTAGCCCTGTCTACCCCACTCTGGGATTACAGGCTTGAAGGTATGTATGTATGTACTCTGCCAGTTCACTTCGTATGATAAAAAATCTAATGTTTACCCTTTGAGGCATGGCAGCGCATTACTGCATGCCTCATTGTGTTTGATTCGATGCAGTTAGAGGATACCACAATGTCTCCGTTAATAACATAATGCGGCAGACTTTCAATCAATTTGGCATTGAACCGTAATCTTGATCGATAAACACTGTTAATCTTTAACGGGAAACGCTGTTAATGTTTAAGGATTTTTAGAGTTCTGTTTATACATACATACATACATACCTTCACGCCTATAATCCCAGAGTGGGGTAGACAGAGCTACAGAATTACCTAAAACTTTAAAAACTTGTTGATAATTCTGTAACCACATTTTGCACAAATAGGCTAAGATGTTTACCAGCGTATTAGTGACAGGTTGCGAGCCCATCGCGTAATAGTACTACAAGCCTTTATTCCCTCAGTCGCCTCTTACGACATCCACGGGATGACATGGAGTGGCGCTATTCTAACCCGGCAACCACACGGGACGGGAGTTCTGTTTATATTCAAATATCTACAATAGGTAATATCAGGCTAAGCAATCCGTCCGTATGTTTGACTTTAAAAAAGGGATGTAACGAACCAAATTTACATGAAATATATCTAAGTCAATGGGAAAAATCTGGTACTACATTACCATTATGTAATTCCAATGTATAAGATTCAACCCTCGTAATATTACATGTAGGTATTATTTTCCGCTTTTTAGTAGGTTCTCAAAGACTTGTTTTTATTGTTGAAAGTATATAGTTTGTTTTTTATTAGGGTTCCGTCCACATAAAAAACAAGCTAGGAATCTTTATAGTTTCGCCATGTCCGTCCGTCCGTCCGTCCGCAGCCTAGCTCAGAGACTCTTAGTACTAGAAAGCTGTAATTGGAATACCTCCCCTACATTACTGTAGGGGAGGGGGGCTGTATTTTTTTCGTCTACTCCTTTGCGGGTTTGTTAAAACAATTTTTTGATTAACCGTTTATGAGTGTGAAGTAACGGCTTCGGAACCCTACACTGAGCATGGTCAGACATGCTCTTGCCCGGATTTTTCGTAACAGACTATCTTTTACTTTTACTACGGCACTATGAAACGGAAAAAACACCGGCGGCACTAGCAGTTAACAGTTTCGATATAAATTTTAATATAAACAAACATGGACCTAAAGTGTAAGCAACATCACCAACAACGTCCCCAAGCGTCTACGCGACGTTTTATCTTCAAAGACAAGTTATAAAAATCATAATATATAAGAAAAGTAACGTAAACAAACAAATATTCCGTGCTAAATAGATCTAAAACGTTTACCAACATACCTCATTCCCGGTGTAGAAAAATATGGGGCCGCTATCCCTGTCCCAGTGTTCCTCATTGGTCAAATACTTGATCTCAAACTCCTCCGTCCTCTGGAAGCCGAAGTGGTCCAACGGCACCTTGAAAGTGTTTGTAGTATACTTATATTCCGATTTTACTACAGTTAGCAGTAGTAGTAACACGAGCACTGTTAGCTTCTGCCACATGATAGCGCGTCCGTAGTGTAGTGAGCACGGAATGATAATGTACGACGACACCGGTGGAGCTGTTGACTTATGTAATGTTTTTGTACGGACGGCGAGTAAAGTGTTTATACATAAAATATTAGCTGTTTTTTTTGTTTTATTGTATTGTGGGATTGACGTACGGATTAAAAAAAAACTACCCGCAAATAAAATTGGTTGAAGGATTTGGAGTTAGAAAAGTAGGTAGGGAATTATTGTTTATTTTAGTAGTTGATTATGCTTCTTAAATGATTACTTTAGTCTCTGCACATCGGGACTAAAGCTCCTTATTAATCTCTAGCGATTAAAGTTTTTTTTATTTACTTTGGAAACCCCTAAACAACCTATCACTGTGTTTTTGAATGGAGGATTATATCCATTTTAAGTGATTAGACAATTTTTGGGGCGTGGAAACTCCCCTCAAAATGACAACTCTGCAAAAAATACGAGTATATAACATACATACATACATAAACTCACGCCTTCATTCCCAGAGTGGGGTAGGCAGAGCTACAGAATTACCAACAACCCTAAAAACTTGTTGATAATTGTGTAACTACATACCTTGGCTAAATATGCAAGCATTCAAAGCGTCACTTCACAAAAAAAAACCGCGGAACAAATTTGTTTGTTTGTTGTAATAAATATTTTTATTTTGTATAGAACGTCGTTTTTTTCCTCGCATTCAAGGTGAAAATTAAGTAGTGTTTAACGCGAGACTAAACAACCATAATGACATGACACTCGAACTATACTGCCCTCCTAAGCAAATAAAGAGTATCCAAAACTCAATAACCAAAGCAGTTTTAGTTCTCTTCTCTTAGTAATAAGGTTGATATTGCTACAGGATTTTTATCTGACATATTGCGTATTAGCTTAGGAGGGCAGTATAGCAACCCGCGCTCCGCATGGGTGGCTACTAAACATACGTGTTTTCTCGTGGTCCCATTAAATTTGTCCCATTGCACAAAAAGTGTAAAAAGTGCACCTAGATTTGATCACCAAATAGCCATTATGATTGTAAAAGTAGGTAGGTTAGGTTCGTTAGGTATCTTCAGATACCCGAAGGGCAAAACTACCCAGAAGCAGGAGCCCCCGTCCCGGTCGGAGCTCCGTCAAAAGTCAATGGGACAAATATAATGGGACCACGAGAAAACAGCCCTAAACATCTCGTGTCATTATGGCTCCTTTTAGTCCCTTGTTGAACAATCAACTTATTTTAGAATTATTAAGCGACCAGACGGAGCTACTTTGGTGCCGTGGAAACTGGGCAGGGCACTGGTATGGGACGCGACGTGTGTTGAGCTGTTGACACATTCGCCCTTTCCCACGTCCAGTCAACCCGTAATCGGGCCGGTGCAGCAGCTGATCAGGCCCAAACCATCAAGCGCCGCAAATATTTATCATTATTAAATAATTATGAATTTGTGGCACTTGCAGTGGCGACCATGGGTCCTTCGTCAGCTGACATGAAAAGCTTTATGAAGGCTCTGTCATCCCGGCTAATAGACACCTCCGGAGATCCTAGAGCTGGTGCTTACCTCTCGAACCAAAGGATTGGGCTAGCTATCCAGAGAGGTAATGCAGCCAGTGTCATAGGGACCATGCCGCGAGCGGACCTGTTAGAGGGGGGTGTTCTTTTTATAGTGGTGATTATTGTTTACATCTTTAATATTCGAGTAGCTTAGTTTTATTTTAATTTGAGTAGCTTAGTTTAATTTAATTTAAATTAGGTTTGGTTTTAACTTTTAATTGTACTACAATCAATTGGTATGGTTATGTGAAATGTAGGATTCCACTGCTAAGGCAGCAGTTTGCCCTTCAGGCATCTAAAGATACCCAACTAACCTAACCTACCTACTTTTGCGTTGTTCATACTCGTGGGACCATTAAAATCAAATCAAATCAAATCAAAATCATTTATTTCAGGCATCTTTGGACCATAATATTTTTATAAAGTGTTAGTAAATTAAATTAAAAATTTAACCTAATGTTAGTAATATTTTTACTGAGCACATATTTAACTAAGCTAACCTACTTAGGCTGATATGCCAGTACGTGAACCAGACAACAATGATTCACATACTGACAATCGAACCTCTGGGCGAACGTCGCCAAGATGCTGTTGGAGCTGGCCCACACCCTGCGCACCAGGGATGTGCAGCGTTTTCGCATGATGGCGTAAAAGCAGTGCACTCTTGCATCCGCGAACATACCTGATGCGCTGCAGAATCGAGGCAGCCCCATCAGCACCCTAAACGCGTTGTTGAACTGCACGCGTAGGGCGCTATATACTGCCTTTGCGTATAGTTTATCCACAGGCTGCTCGTGGAAAAGTTGGAACAATATGCTCTAAAGAGCCTCTAAAAGGTCAGATTAAAAGCCTAACCTTCAATCCTCAGGGTTTGCAACGCATTTGCAGGCTTTAGATTGTTATAAACCAAAAAAAATGTTTACATAAACTACGTTGGCACAAGGAGGTTGGTACTCCCCGCTTAGCCACTTATGCGCAGGAGTGTATGTCAGCGCTTATCGCGGTTCATTTGACCCCACCACCGCGCAGCAGGATGTACCGATTGTACAATTATTTATTTGCCATCGGTCCTCCTTCTTCTTGAACACAGTGTGTATTAGCGTCCCATTCTACTTGGTAATTACAATTAGTATTGGATATAGTTCTACTAAAATTACAAGGAGTATGAAATCTATCTGTGTCTATTAGTCAGTCAGTCAATCACGGAAGAGTAAGATGTAAAGATATATAATGATGGTTACTACATGAGCGGGTATAAATAATGCAAAAGTAAAATAATACATTTTTTATTATTTTCAAAATTCCAACAGTATTCAATAAGTAAAAACATTTATCAACTAAGTAAGTATAATATTTGTAAAGTTTAATATGATAAGCACTTGTAAATTAAACGTAACTATCTCACTAAAGTAGGTACAATTGATTATTTTATATATAAAATTACATTTTATTTGTAAATGAAGGTGAATTTAGATATGACATCGCAAATAACATTCGAGCTTGCTAAATAAGAATATAATCGGGAATCTTTCGAGCGATTTTCGTTGCCATATTATAAAAGTAATAAAGAAGTTTAGTACATTGTGTATTAAGGTCGGTAAGTAAGGAATTACGATCGAGGCTCTAGTAGAAGCCCGAAGTCGAAGACTGAGGGCTTTCTGAGTCGAGGTACGTAATTCCTGTACCGACCGTGAAACATACAATGTTTTTCATCACATTTGCGAGTAAATAAATAAAATTATAAGACAGAAAAAACTTATAATACACAAGTCAGCACAACTATTATTACGAATTACTTGAACTTTAAGCGGATGACGGGCGGACTCCACAGATTATACAAATGTTTCGTTCAGAAACGTTAAGGGCAAATACTTACGTGGTTATACATACAGCCCTGAAGGAGTGTAAAAAAAAACGACGTTTTGATACAGAAAACTATTGAAATCGATTATTAAGAACATTAATTGAGTATTTAAGTAACATGTAGCGAGATTGCAATGAAATTCCTGTTTAAATAACATTTTAAGACATTTTTTCAATTGCGTGTATACTCTTTGCTTGAACTTGCATGACATGTGTGCTGTGCTATAAATTAAAAAAAAATTACTTACCGACCTTGGGTTTCATGGTAAATAAAAAGGTCGAGGGTTTTATATCGGGCATTGCGGCCAAGTTAACCTGTATGTTTAGATACTGTTTACGTGCAAGTGTGATGAAAAATAATAAACCAATATAGGGTCCAATATATTGAATATTGACTACAATCTGTAATGACCAATTATTCTTATAAGTCAGCTCAGCTACTTCATGGGGACTTGACAAAAGCGCGCGGAGCACATCTCGTGCTTCTGTTTAGTCCACCAGAGTAAAATAATCTTTAATAACCGAAAACAATTCGTCGGTGATTCTGCAAACCCGCGTAACTAACAAATTTATGATAGAGCAAAATAAACCTTACTGTCTCATTAAAAAGGTGCATTTTGCTCCTCATTTAAAATGTTACTTACGCAGTTTTGCTGTTTCACCGACGAATTGATACCCGTGCACTTATTTCTTGAATAAGTTCACGGTGATTGTCTAAACTTGAGATTGGCGAAGCAGGGATCCCTTTGAAACTCATAAACTTTCTACGCATAATGTATCTTTTCGCATAAAATATTTTCGCATAACACCCTTTTCTTTTAGGCTGACATTTCAGAATTTAATAAACGTCTGTTGTGTAGTTTAGGTTAGGTTAGGGCTGGTTAGTTATTTTATAATAATTAAAATAAAACCATTTCTATTGTAAAAACCGTTTTCGGCCAAACGTATTTATGCGTAAAGAAACATTTTGCGTAAAAAAAATATGCGATCTAATAGGGAACCGGTGAAGTACCTACACCTTGTTAAATTAAGGAGTGAAAACCAAATAAAGAAAAAAAAAGACTGGAAAACTCACGATAATATGAAGTGCTGCTTCCTTGCTCAATCCATTAAGGTTAGTACCTAATTGTCCAGTAATTTCAATTATTAATACTTAGTGTTAAGATACAAGCCATCAAGACCTGTCACAACACGCTGACATTAGTTTAACTGATCCATGGTAAGTACAGCAGATCTATTCTTTATTTTATTTTCATAAATTCAATAAAAAATATTTTTGCAAACCAAATTTGGAGCGATTACCAGTACGTATATGGGAAAAGCATCGATAATTGAGTTTATCGATGTAGGCATTCCCTAGCTGTCATTTAATTTTGCCCCGTATATTCCTAGGTCTGCATATAGCGAAAAACCAAGATAGTTTTTAGGTGTCAAAACACAGAAATCAAGTAGTTTTTGACACTGGTTCCCTCGGTAGCCAACCATACTCTAGTTTTATACGGCAGCTAGGTTTTGATGTAATACATTGTCACACTTTGTGCCTTATGCTCAAAAGAAACCAATTACTTATGTGTCAAAATGTTGTATCTTAACCTCAAAAGTCACATTAACGATCATTAACCTCTTTTATAATAAAATTTCCAAACGTATTGCGTTTCCCATTTCTATTATACTTTACGCTGCACAATAGCCAACTTGAGCCACTTATTTTTTTTTATTGTTTGATTTATTCCGTAAGAATAGGGAAAGGCTATGGGAGCTTCGCCCATACTGCCATGACTAACTTTATCATAATACCGATTTATACACAACTGACAACCGTGTTTTGCCTTCATTTTATTAAATTTACGTATCCACGTATCACTTCGGGATTCTGCCATTATTAATGACATTGTTTATTTTTATGCCTGAATTCCAGCTATTTAGCCATAGTTCACTCTTTATAATTAACCTGCCAAAAAGCGCTAGAATAATATTGGTAAAAAATATGCCGGGCATGTTATGTTATGTGTTAATGGGTAAGTTAAGTTAATTATACAATTAATGTTTGTTCTTTTTGTTCATTTCAGCGTATTTGTGTAAACAGTAGCTAATTATTACATTAAACTTTGATAAATATTTTTAGTGCCGTTTGACTTATTCGACCCTTATAATGCTTGAGTATTTTTTTTATTAAGCTGGTTTTCTGTAGACCAAAGCGTCAGCACATGGTCGACGTTGGGTTGGAACGAGTTTACCTAGATGTAATTCCATCTATCATGATTAAGTTAGTGAAGAACATATGTAATAAATAAAATAATTATCAATTAAGAACGTCCTAGACCACCCAGATTTTACATATTTTTTTATAAATGTCTATGATTATAGTCGTGAATGCCCTCGAGTCCTGGTCACTATCCACCAACTGACACCAGATGACTCCTGAGTCCTGATGCTTGCCACGTGACACGTGATCAGGTGACTGATGACCCTTGCCACCAATCCAATCACCTCCAGATGCGGCAGGTGTTGTCCTTGGAGGCCGTGATGATGGCATCCCCCACGTATGAGTAGGCGCAGGAGAAGATCTCTCCCTGATGACCGGATAGCACCTGGGAAAATGGATGTAGAGTTAGAGAAATAAGGATGAGAAAACGGTGGGTGCTAGAATTTTTCAAATCGGTCACGTATAATACACCGTGTTTTTTTTGATTTACGATATCTTCGGCATATTACTAGGTACATCCATAGAAACTAAGTGGTAGACTAGATTTTTAAATATTACAACATTTTTTTTCTGTTAAGAAAACAGTAATTAAATGTCGTATCTTTGGTCATTCTAAAAGGGCCTTTAGAGTTAACTAATAGTCAGTGTTAAATACGTCAATGTTGGGGTGACATACACGCACAATTAAGAGCCTTTTACACCAGTTCAACGTGATTAACTGATTTAATTGATAAATTAAATATCTTATCCCCGTGTGGTTGCCGGGTTAGAATAGTGCCACTCCATGTCTTCCCGTGGATGTCGTAAGAGGCGACTAAGGGAATAAAGGCTTGTAGTACTGTTAGGCGATGGGCTTGCCACCTGTCACTAATACACTGGGAAACATCTTAGCCTACTTGTGCAAAAGGTGGTTACAGAATTATCAAGAAGATTTAAGACTTGTTGGTAATTCTTTAGCTCTGCCTACCCCACTCTGGGAATAAAGGCGTGAGTTTTTTGTATGTATGTATGTTAAATATCTTAAAAACCTTAAGAGTTATCATATCTTTGGGAAATTAACTTTATTTGACCTAAAGAACACGGTATATAGAAACTGTTTTCCTACCTATCATTACGCAGGATTTTCATTTCTTCGAAGGGCATACTTGCCGCATGTTTTTTTTTTTAGTCGTACTTAAGTCTAACCTAACCTAACCTTCTTAATTAATGTTTAAGATATCCTGACAACGAAATAAAGTTCGATACTGCTATGAGAAAAACACTTGTGTATCTTTGTATATGTGTGTTTGTGTATCTGTCTGTTGCATCGTAGCTTCTAAACAGATGGACTGATTAGGACACGGTTTTTTTCAAAGAAAGACAGTTTAATCGGTATTGTTCTGAGCTAAATTTCATGAAAATCGGTTAAGCCGTTTAATAGATATCAGCTCTGAAAGTAGGAGTTGCCATTCTACACCGTGTTTTTTTTTATTTACGATAACTTCGGCATATTACTGGGTACATCCATAGAAACTAAGTGGTAGATTAGATTTTTACATATTGTAAAAAAATAAAAGTTTTCTGTATAGAACAAAGTAATTAAATGTTGTATCTTTGGGCATTCTAAACGGGTCTTTAGAGTTAACTCATAGTCAGTGTCAAATACGTCAATGTTGGCGTGACATACACAGACAGTTAAGAGCCTTTTAGACCAGTTCAACGTGATTAACTGATTAAATTTAAAAATTAAATATCTTTAAAACCGTTACATTACCGTTATAATTTGTCTGTCTTCGGGAAATTAACTTTATTTGACCTAAAGAAGTTCCCTTAAAGTTATCGTAAATAAATAAAAAACACGGTTTATTGTGGGATTTATCTATTAAATGGCGCTAATAGTAAATATTAGCTACGTTTACAAAACAGACAAAATTATGCGGCGTGAGTATTTAAGCAATTTATTTGAGTATTTTGAACTAGTTCTGTGACAATGAAAGATGAGGTCACTGCACGTAAAACATACTTTAGTTTGTGGCTTTGTGCGTTTATAAATAACAGCGTTAGTGTATTCTTTTTACTGTTTATTCTAGAAATTTTAAGCACAATAACTATGTAGTATGTAGTCCATGTCAGATGACATCACTTCCTGAGTGAGTCACCCCCACTCACGACTGGAGGAATTGGACCAGATTGGCCGCCCACACCTGAACTAATAGGTAATCATCATGTTTGTTTGTTTGCCGGCTTGCTATGAACCTGCGACCACCCATTGGACAAACGGGGCTACAACTAATGTAGCGGCACCGAGTGATGGCACTTTTGACACGTGACAAATAGTGTAGTGAAAACTCCATTTTACATATAAAAATCAGTCAAGTGCGAGAAGAATATTTAAAAACGGTTTATTAAAGAAATAACACATAATAATAAAAAGCCATTTTCCATGATTAAAGTATTGATTTTATTGTATTTGAATCCGATTCAGTTAAATCACTAAAACTAATTGAAGAACAATCGTCACTGTAATCATCTGATACCTTTGTAACGCAAATTGTTTTTTTAGGTTTTTTTTTTGTTAGTTATGTTATGATTAAAACGATGAAAACTAAAGTGAGAGCAAATTAAAATAATCTCAAGATTAAGCTAGTTATGAAATGTATTACGGTAGATCACTATTCGGGTACCTGCAACAATGAAGTTTGACCTGTTCCTTTATACTTGCTGTCAATATTTAGTGAACTTCATGAACGAGCAAACGTCAAAAGTGCCATCACTCGGTGTCGCTACTTTAATGAGCAATGACAATTTCGCTACCAAATGATTAATGAAAAAAATACGCAAATGAGTCAAGATAAATGTTGACCCTGCCTAACGAAGCTAGCGGTGTCGGGTTCGATTCCCGATATTACCAAATACTTGTGTGATGAGCGCGAGTATTTGTTCCAGGGTCTTGGGTATTTTATATGTATTTAAGTATGTATTTATCTATATAAATAATATCGTTGCCTAGTACTCATTGTACAATCCTAGAGCTTAGTTTGGGAAGCGTTGTTTTGTGAGCAGACAAGCGTTCGATTTTCAAAATGAAAACTATTGCGATTGCGAGTGCGTTAGGCAACAGCCCCTCTGATCAATTTGTGTGAGATTGACCACTATTTTTTATTTAAATACATACACTACTTTGTCCTGTCGTCAGTTTGCTGAATACCGAGAACAATGTGACGATTCAAATGTAGATGGATCCACGTTAAGCAGATATTCTGTTGCCAGTTGCCACCTTCAGACTTAGTCATTAAATTAATTCCTATTCGTGAATTAGACTGGCAATATAATAACAATTGCAGAACGAAATGACTTGTTAGATAAATTTCACATAATCACTAGCTGACCCGGCAAACGTTGCTTTGCCATGTATGTAAAATTTAGGGGCGGACCACCCTTATCACTTAGGGGTATGAAAAATAGTTAGTAGCCGATTCTCAGATCTACTGAATATGCATATAAAATTTCATAAGAATCGGTCAAGCCGTTTCGGAGGAGTACGGTAACTAACATTGTGACATGGAAATTTTATATATTAGAAGATTATTTCTGTGAAGCGATATTTCTTTTCGCATTGTTTCCCTTTCTTAATTTTACCCAATTTTGTTTTTCCCCAGTCGATTTTACTACCGTCGCTTTTGTTCACGGTCGACTTATTTCCCAGTCGCATTTTTTCCCGATCGATTTCTATCCCAGTCTCTCTCTTTCCCAAAAGTAATTACATCGTAATGTAGGTAGGTTTAGGTTATGTTAGTTTTGGAGCAGACCCGGAGGGCCAAATAATCTAGAAATAGGAGCTCCGCGATAGCGGAGCTTAATCGACTTTGACTAATAAAATTTTTGGAGTGGGTAACACACTACTGTGAATATATAATGCTAGGAAATGACGCGACTGGATAAAACTCGCAAGGGTAAAAACACGAGTGTGAAAATAAACCGCCGGAAAAAAAGCGACTGTTAATTATCACTTTCGGGAAAAAACGCGAAAAGAAAATTATCTTCAAAGAAAAAATGCGTTTGGGTAAGTCATCTAACAAATCAATGAAATTGCTATCTCAATCTAGCAGGGCCTCTATTTTTGGCGGTAGAAGTTTCTGTCAAAAAAAACATTTTTAGGATCAGCTTTTGTTGCCGATTGTACTTTTTTTTGTACAGTCGTCATCTACTCGTTAAGACGATTCTAACGAGCCCTAACACGACGGATTTATCATGTGTTATTTAAGCGTTCCAATGACCACCCTGGGTCTGCATCATCAGACCAGCTCGATGGTACTATTTTCTTGTATTTTCATGAGAACTAAAGGTGTATGCAAATTTTCAGCTTCATCGAAAACCGGGAAGTGGATCAAATTTAACTTGCAAGACTTGACCCGTACATAGATACAAATACATAGATATATATATACATACATACATACATAAATTGTAAGTTAAATAAAAGCTTGTATATCCTTATCCGATTGACCTGTTATGGTATGGTTTTTAATCCAGCCGCCATCGCTATCAAGTAAATAAGAGCTATTAAAACGTTGACGATACAATAAGAGGCCAAATACTATATCGATTTTACCGCCTAAAATCCCATCCCTGATCAAACTCCAGGAAATGCCAGCAGCACTTGTAAGGCTTCTTTGCATTTTATATACTCTCCAAAATCTCAGTCGTACTGAGGAGCCGTAGTGTCTATACAGTCTCGTTATAAACGAAATATATAAACTGCTAAATCAGAACTGATGCTGGCTCTAATGCTGATAACTACCCGCACTGCGGCAGGAGTTCATGGCTTAGTGCCCTCATCATGAACCATCCTGAGGACGCTGGTGATCAGTACCTGAGTGCAGTTGCCGGTGTTGGAGTTCCATATCCTCGCGCTGCGGTCAGCTGATGCAGTCAGTAGACAGCCGCCAGCTGGGCTGAAGCAGACCTAGTTGGAACAAGAGGGTGATCAGAGGTTCAGTCTACTGTGAAACTCGTGAGTTTAGGGAGCACGTCTCTTAAGCAGACCTCATTTAACAAAGATGACAGTAACAATTTGGTGCACATTGAAAAGTTAATGTATTCCTATATTACTGGGCTTCATTTAAACTACGTAATGTACCCCAAATAGGAGGCAGTGGCACCGATTCTGGGTCGAATCTAGCAGATACCTGTAGTCATCACCAGGTCCCATACTATCGTTTAACATCACTGCTTTAGAACTATTAAAGATCATTAGAGGAATAGTTCTAGAAGTAGCAAGGCCTGTACCTTGGAGACTTCCTCACGGTGTCCCTTCATGACAGCTAACTCCTTGAAGTCAGCGCGAACATCGTAGACCCTCGCCGAACAGTCGCTCGACGCCGTCGCCATGCGCTGGCCCGCCCAGTCAAAGCAGATGTCCAAGACCTGGTGAAGAGAAAAACGTCAACACTTTCAGATGTCCAGAAGAAGACAAGACAGGTGTGAAGTTGCATAAAATCAGGTAACTAAATATCTTTCAGCATCCAATACCGTCCAGCCGCTGCAGCGTGAAGGAGCAAACCAAGTAAAGTAACACACAAATTTTCGCATTTATAAAATTAGTGAGACATTATTGTAGTCCGATAGTACGATTCATTGTTACATTCATTGTTGAATATACATACATACCTTCACGCCTTCATCCCCAGAGTGGGGTAGGCAGAGCTACAGAATTACCAACAACTCCAAAAGCTTGTTGATAACTCTGTAACCACAATTTGCACAATTAGGCTAAGATGTTTTACAGTGTATATTAGTGACAGGTAGCAAGCCCATCGCCTAACAGTACTACACGCCTTTATTCCCTTAGTCGCCTCTTACGACTTCCACGGGAAGCCATGGAGTGGCACAATTCTAAGCCGGCAACCACACGGCACATGGCAATTTGTTAAATATAATGATCATATTTATCATATCAGTGTCATAAGTATTATTAAAAAAATGACTGACCGTTAAGTTTTTTGCGGCGTTTTTTTCAGAACTGGTCTCCTATTAGAAAACGCTAGTAGATTGATGTGTAAAAATGCTAGTGCGGCTTACGAGTACCTACTGAAAAAATATATAAAGACATTTGCCAAGGCTTGGGACCATCATCCAAGGATGAACAAGCAGAAGCTGACCCATATATGTGCTAGTTACTGGGGCTACCTCGTCAGAGTGTCCAGAGACAGTGGCCAGGCAGGAGCTCTGGCGCGCGTCCCAGAGCTTGGCGCTGCCGTCCAGGGACGAGGAGCCCACCAGCGAGCTGTCCCAGTTGAACTGCACGTTGGAGATCTCACCCTCGTGCCCGCGCAGGACTGACACGCGGCTGGTGAGAAACGTCATGGTCAAAAGGGAGAAGTGAGAATATATTTTAGAGTCGTCATAACTTGTGGGAGGACCTTGTGCAGGGTCCATCTTATCCATTAACCTACCGCCAAGCAGCAGTGTTTGCATTGTTGTGTTCCGGTTTGGGGATAAGACAGCCGGTGAAATTACTAGCATAGAGGCATTCCATCTTAGTCCTCAGGGTTGGCAGTGCATTTGCAGTCTTGTGAATGCGAATGTCTATGGGTCACAGTTTCCACTTACCATCACACAGGCCACCCTGTGTGCTCATTTGCCTTCCTATGCCATAAAAAAAAGTTAAATAACATTTTTTTTTGTTGGTTATTGGTAAGAAGGGTTAATCAGCGTGAGTTTAATACTTAAAAAATAAACAAGAATACTTATCTCGTTTTGCAATTTTGGTAATTATGATTTGTCACATGAACCTCATGCCTAACATTAGACTAAAGTTAAAATAGGTACCTCCCTAGGTAGTATTTTCTTGAATGTATTTAAAATAATCGAACATCCATTGTTTTGAATTTAGTAATTCCGAGTATGAGTACTTCCCATGAATTAAATTAAAACGCCTAGGAAGTCTACTTTAACAAATGTAGTTAATAAAATTGCTATTACCTTTCATAAGGAGTATATAACTATTTTACATCCTATTAAAATTTAAGATTGTTATACACTCACGAGCAAAAAAATCGACTCAAGCTGCACGTTTGGGTTCTCCGCCCAGTATATCTTGACCTATTCAGAATATCTTAAAAAAAAGGGAATCAAATGGAAGCTGATAATGGTAACGATTTAAAAAATAATAATTTTCGGTCATGCCATTTTCCACAAGTGACAGGAGCCAGGTTTTGCAGAGATGCATGAAAAAAAACAAAAAGAAAAGAAAAGGAAAATCGTAAAATAAAAGGCATTTTAAGGAAAATAAGGTTTTATTTATTCATTAATACTTCGTTTTTCCACCCCTGGCCCTTATCACAGCATTCAGGCGGTTTTATCAGCTTTTATTTATGGATCTTATCAGCTTTTTGATAAGCTCCTGGGGGATGGCATCCCACACCTCCTGCAGAGCTGTCCTCAGCTCCGTAACATTTGAAGGAGCTGGATCCCTCTTCCGAATCTGCCTTTTCAGGTAGTCCCAGAGATGTTCAATGGGATTCAGGTCCGGGCTGACGGCTGGCCAGTTCATGGTGGGAATGCCGACCTCGGCAAGGTAGGCCCGAGTGATCCTTGCGGTATGACAAGGGGCATTATCCTGCACCAGGACGTACCCCTCGTCATAAAAACGGGCGTAAGGAACAACATGCTCCTCAAGGATGTCAGTGATGTACCTGGCAGCGGTCAAACCACCGCCACGGCCCCCACCAGGTACGAAAACGAGCTCTGTACGCCCTTCGATGGAAATGCCCGCCCACACACTGACGAAACCTCCGCCATAGGCAACTGTTTCCTTGAAAAAGCATTGTGCATACCGTTTTCCTGGCCTCCTGTAGACTCTTCCTCGTCTGTCACAGCCATTCAAGCACACCCTGGACTCATCACAAAAAAGAACTCGGGTCCATTGCTCAATGGTCCAATTTTCGTGTTGACGAGCAAATTCCAGGCGTGCTTGGCGGTGACGCGGGAGCAGTCTGGGGCCCGTGGCGGGCCGATTTGGGGTCAGGTTAGCTTCCTCGAGTCTTCGTCTTACTATCCACTCACTGGCAGTAACCCCTCGTACATCCCGAAGATGCTGATTGACAGTAACGGCGGTCTGGTGCCGATTTCTGAGAGAGGAAGTGACGATAAAGCGGTCATCCCTCTCAGATGTGCACCTCCGGCGGCCAGAACCTGGTCTTCGTGTCAAGGCCCCAGTCTCCCGAAACCGTCGGTAAACTCGGGTTACTGCTAACTGGCTTCAATTCAGCTGGTCAGCCACGAAGCGTTGGTTGTGTCCCTCTTCCAGCAAGGCCACGACTTGGGCGGCTTCAGTCATGGTGGTATCCATTTTCTTCAGGGTTCCCGAGTAAGGTCGTTAGCAGAGATGTGTACCGGTCAACTTCTGATAAGTGACTGATGACATTTCCCCCTCCTACCCATATTTATAGGGGTCAAAATGGGCACACCTTGTACGTTTTGGAACGAGTAAATGATCCACATATCGGGAAATGAGACATAACTTGGAAAATCCGGGGCGGATTCCCAGGGTTCTTGTTTTTTTTAAATTGTTACATTATCAGCTTTCGTTTGGTATCATTTTTTTAAAGATATTCTGAATAGGTCAAGAGATACTGGGCGGAGAACCCAAACGTGCAGCTTGAGTCGATTTTTTTGCTCGCGAGTGTACATAATCAAAATGTAATAAAGAAAAAGTTATTTATTTAGTTTATTGTGGACCTTTTGAATTGTATGGCTATCTTTGGTTACACAATAAAACTTAATCACTTCTTAATCGGGCACAATATTTTTTTTGTCATTATAATGAATTTTTTAATGTAACTTTGTATGTATTGTCCGTTTAATGTCTGATGATTTTTTATAGATTATGTAATTGATTAAGTTAATTTAAGGCTTTATTGTATTAGGGTGAACCTGTATAGATAGTAGCTGAAATGAAACAATAAATAAATAAATAAATGTCATCCCCTCTTTATTATCCCCCTAACCTCCCACTTACTCCTTGACCCTCGTGTCCCACATAGAGATGGTGCCGTCAAAGGACCCTGTGATGAGCCTCTGCCCCTCATTAGGGTCAAACTGGAGCGCGATCACCTCCGCCGTGTGCCCGGTGTATGTGTGTATCTCTTCACCTGGAACCAATCAACGAACATATCAGCGAAACACATCCAGAGCTGGATATAGACGCTGCAGAACCTCTATTTTTCGAGGTTAAGCTTTATTGCTTTTGACCTGTTATGATATTGTTTTTAACTTAGCTCAAAAGCAATATTGTTTGTCGTCTTAGAATTGAGGTCCAGGGGTAATGAATAATCAATGGCGAATATTTGTTCCAGAGTCATGGATGTTTACTATGTATTTAAGTATAGGCGCCGTGTGGTTGCCGGGTTAGAATAGTGCCACTCCATGTCTTCCCGTGGATGTCGTAAGAGGCGACTAAGGGAATAAAGGCTTGTAGTACTGTTAGGCGATGGGCTTGCCACCTGTCACTAATACGCTGGTAAACATCTTGGCCTGTGTGTGCAAAGTGTGGTTGCTGAATTATAAACAACTTTTTGAAGTTGTAGGTAATTCTGTGGCTCTGCCTACTCCGCTATGGGATTACAGGTGTGAAGGTATGTAATTATGTATGTATGTAAGTATATATTTCTCTATATAAGTATTTATATCGTTGTCTAGTACGTAGCCATAATACAAGCCTAGAGCTTAAACTGGGACTAGGTCAATTGGTGTGACGTTGTCCCCTGTTATTTTTTATAAATTTATTTATTTATTTAATCAATGAATATTGAAAAATAATGTAACAACAGAGACAGTAACGGCTGGGACCACCTAGTAGATGAAGTAAATAGGTAGGTATGTGAAATGCCGGTGCCAGAATAACCCCGCTCGTCTGCAAAAATGATTCAGCGTTCAATGAGGTTAATTTCGAAGGGAAATTAACTTATTCTAAAAATCATAATTATTTATGCATAATTATTATGTGTGTGTATGTATGTATGAATACTCTTTATTGTAAAAAAATATATCATAAAACAAGGTGAACTTATCCCTTTAAGGCATTTCTTCCAGATAACCCTTGTCGAAAGAAAGAAAAATGGTATATTATTATAAGAAACACTGGAAAAGAGCCGAATCTCAAGTACCTGAAACCGACGTGAATGCATGAGCTTCACTGGATGTATTAATGGAAGAAGCGAAAGAGATATGTCAGGATCGTAGCTGGTGGAAAGAAGTGATTGATGAGAGTCCAAAGCACTAGTAGATTCACTCCATATTACCGACATGTAAAAGAGCCGTGATGTGGCCAATTTACTGGATAAATATTTTAATTTTGAAACAGGCGTGATTTTGACGTTCAGTATTTTCATATTTTCAAAACCCATGACTCCATGGGATTCTAGCAACACGAAATGCAGCCAAAACTCCTGACCTTACTTAATCGGGCAGTGCTGCTCTTACCAGTCCTCACATCAAACAGCTTGGCAGTGTTGTCCATGGAGCCAGTCGCGGCGTGGTCCCCCTTCGCGCCAAACGTGGCCGCCACGACCTCGCCGGTGTGGCCCCAGAGCGTCGCCAGGCACTCCCCAGTGTCCGGGTCCCACACCCTGGCCGACTTGTCGAAGGAGCCCGTGATCACGCGGTTGCTGCAAAAGTTAATGGAACGTCCTCATCATTATCGTATATTTAGATAAGTACCACCATTATAACTGTTTTTTATGTGAAAATGGAGGCAGCGAGCAAGCGAGACACCTGATGGTGAGTGATCATCGCGACCTATAAACACCCGCAGCACCAGAGGAATGTCACAGTGATTTGTTAGATGTATTTTCTGATATATATTTTTTTTTGTACAAAAAAAATCCGATCGCCTTCTTTCCTTATGCACCGTGTTTTTTTTTTTTTTTATTAATTACAGTAGTTGACTACCTCTTTTTAAGTATAATATACGAGTCTACCTGTGCTAAGAGGCAGCCGCTCTTCTATGGGTAAGTAGTTATCTTTATACGCCTTCCGTAACTACAATACTAACCAGGCTGGAAAGTTGAAGGCCACCGAGTAGACCACGTTCTGGTGTCCTGAGAGAGTCTTCAGCTCCTTGCCGGTCTCCACGTTCCACACCTTGCAGGTGCGGTCGTAGCTGCCGGACAGGCATCTGCCAACAAACAGGGCAACTTATAGAACAGCAGACGAGTGTAATATGCTTAGGGTTACCATATCTCAGGATTTGTCCTGATATCTCAGGAATTTTCGACTTCTCTGGATTGCGGCCAGATTTTGCAAATCTCATGAAATTTCAGGATCAATAAAACACAGCTTACATTTTAAACATCTCTATAGTTAAAAGTTAAACCAACTAAAAAATATCTTCCTTTGGTAATAATTGCACAGTTAAAATCAATACTTATTTATCCAAGTAAAACAAACTAAAAATAATCTTACTTTGGTAACAATTGCCCAGTTAAAATCAAGAATTACTTATCCAAGTAAAACCAACTAAAAATAATCTTACTTTGGTAATAATTGCAATGTTAAAATCTCAAACTGTATAAAATCACGGGACTTTTCCATGGAAATCACGCCTGTTCTCCAGACTTTTGATTTTTTCATCTGGTAACTAAATATGCTGGAGGTTATGTCAAAGGGTATGGTCACGATTGTAAATTTGGGAACCATTTCAATAAAATCCGGTCAAGTGCGAGTCGGACTCGCGCACCGTGGGATTATCGCTCAAAGGTTAACTGGAAGAGATCCCTTATAGGGATAAGTTCGCCTTTGTACATACCTTTCTTGTTTCTGTTTTATTTTTGATCTGATGTTTTCTGTTTGTACAATAAAGAGTTTATATACATACATACATTATTATATTCCGACTTGAATAACAAATCAGCGCAAGCGCAATTCTAACTTGACCATGTTTTAGTAGTTAATCTTTCAGGGTTTGAACTATAATCATACCAAATTTGACGCTTCTATGTTTTACCGTTTTAACGATTGGTACAACTAGAAAAAAAAAACTTGAAAATTCGTTAAATAATAAAGTGTCCCGTTGGACACACTTTGGTTGGTAGTACGTAAAATCAGTATTGTAATGTTATTATTACAGTATAGGTTTCGTTAAGGTTACGAGTTTAAATTTCGATCTGTACATAATTAGGCCTAAAACACTCGTGTGATCCTATTATGAAACTCGCTAACTCTTGTTTCATAAAAACACACTAGTATTTTAAAGCCTCTCATTATGCATCAGTTGCATAATAGTAGTTTATAAAGATAAACTGCTATTATCGAAGTCTACCTTGCCCCAAGCCATAGCTGTAGTGGTATTGACACCAATACCCATACTGCATGCATAAAAGGTCTGAGATGGAATAAAAATAGACTAGAAACTAGAAACCGTGAGAGCATGCGTGATCGCTACAGGAAGTGAAATCTGCGGACAATATCGATCTGTGGTTATGATTGTGTAGATCAAATCGTTTCCCATTTGGTCTTATTGTTATTTCTTAGTATCTGTAATAGCCTGTTAGGTTGTTTAAATAATGGACTCGATTCTACAGTGGCCTCTAAACTTCCTAATTTTATTTAGGTATCGCTAAAACACTATTTACAAGGAACCAACATGGGTGAATATTTGAAGATGTACATATTACGCGGCGATTGGTAAAGAACTATTTAAAATTGTATTAATCAATACAATTTCGAGTTTTATACAAAATATGACATTTGTTTTACATAATATTTTACATAATATACTTAAATTTCAAATAGAAATATTATTAATTTACACAAATATATGTCAAATCTCATTACCAGCCGTGTCCCAAATCCCAAATTTGAACAGTCTACGTTAAAAATAATACGCTTTTATGCTGAAGATCGTATTTTTATGCTGTAATTTCTATAATATATTAGTGGTTTTAGTGAACTTCATAATTACACAGCTTAAAGAACACTTTCAAATAATTTGTTATCGCTTAGAAAAATGTCCCAGACCCTAACACTCATTACCGTTTGTTACAATGAACGCAGCTAAAAAAAATATTTCGCGCCACTAAGTTGGTCGTACGATCAAAGTGCCGATCGATAGCAGTCCGATGGCAGTCCGCGTTGGCGAATGAAGTGAGTTGCACGCGTTTCGAGTGATTTGGCGCCGAGTTACATCGATATTTCACCGGGCAGCACTCGTTTGGTACGATTTTTTTCTCCACACCATTCGAGATTTCCAAGATACGTTTTTAAGATTTTATTATTAAATTTATATGCTAAGATATGTGCGATTGGGTCGTATTTGCCTTGATATGCGCCTAATGTTGTTAATTTTATTTGATTATCCTCAACGGCGACAAATGAGCTAATATCTCATTACCATTTTCATAATTACCGTTTTTTACCATTTAGTTTTGACAAACGGTAATGAGAATGTTGAAATGGTAATGAGAATCAACATGATATTTTATTTAACTATTTGTGAAAAAACCCAAAAAGTACTAAATTTAAAAAGTCATACTGGATCTAAATATTAAAATGTATTATTTGCTTATTTTCGATAGGTACGACGGCACGTAATATGATCGAGTATTAATTTATAGGTTTCAGTTTCAGTTTATTTATTTCTCAATATAATGTCATGTATAAATTGCATAGTATGTCAAATTATAATTAGTTACATTGAGATCGTCGAAAAAAAAGAAAATATAAATAAATTATGGATGTCATCTATAAATTTGAAATTAATTTTACAAAAATACATCTCCACACGGGATCGTCATATACATCATAACAATAATAAATAAAATAAAATATATTGTCAACACTGAAATAAATAAATTAAAAGTCAACACAAAAGATACATTATAGGTCAATATTATTTAAATGACGATAAATATATCTCCACACAGGATCGTCATACATATAACAATAATAAATGAAATAGGAGGTAGTTACAAAATTTCAATTAAATTTCTACTACTTAACTGAACTTCTTTTAGATGCCGCAGAAAATAAAAGAAAAGAAGAAATAATTATGGATTATTAAATTATAAATTGTTATACTATTTTTTTTAAAGTAAATCATGAAACCCTGTATTCTTTTTAAAGACGATTCAAGAAAATATTATTGATTTTTTGGGAATATTACTTCGCCGTTGTTCTAATTACCATTTTTGATATTCCCTTGGAAATATTGTTATTTCTCACTACCATCCACCATTTTTTCCATAATTATCCTTACCATTCATACGTACTAATTACCATTCACAAAATTCTCATTACCGTACGTATTATTTCTCACTACCGTTCGCAGAAAAATTTAAAACTGAAAAATATAGATATATATTGGTGTAAGTACTGTCCCTTTTGCTTTTTTTTCATATTAATATGTTAACTGACAAGTTAAACCAATAAATATTCACATCTGAGTCGATATTTCGTTTTTTTTCTTACACCCCCAATATGTTCGTCTTCAAATATTCACCCACATACGACATTATGGGGTTGTATGAAATTACAGGACAAAGTATCGATATCTTTAAATCTTGTTGAAATAAATCAGTTATTTAATGATTTTAACCTAATATTACTTTTTGGAAATTTAGTGGGGAGACAGATTTACAACCAATAAGTCAATTGAGATTCAACCTTGACCGGCGTCGTCCGAGAACTGCAGCAATACATGCAGATGAGCAGCCGACACAGTCTGACGAATAGTTCAGGGGGCCCGAACCAACTCACAAACAACTGACAATCTAAAGAATCGCTTCGGCTTAAACTTTCCAAAAACAAACGAGAATCGCAAACGTTAACCGTATGCATCTTGTCTAGCTAATTAGGCTCCCGTTCTGCAATCGTCCAATGATTCGGTTTTAGTAATAATACCTATACAGGGTGTCTGGAAAACCTTCGGAGAAATTTGGGGGGGTAATAGTTGGCACGATTCTGATCACGGGGGTATGGTTCATTTTTGTTTCTGTTAATGTAAAAAAAAAAGAAGGATTAATTATATTCATTTTGTTACTTGATGTATCGCAGCCGATATCTCGACCTTGACATTTTGACGTTGATAGTATACTACTCCAACAGTTCGTAGTATCTTACGTCAAAATTCAATGTCCGAGGTCAATGACCTGAGACCATACGTTGTCACATGGTATGTAAACAAACAGTTCGCTCCATGTAAACAAACAGTTCGCTCCATGTAAACAAAAATCAAGGTAGCATTATAATAAAAATAAATGAGTAATTTTAGTGCAACTTACTGTATTTTCGTTTTTGCAATTTGAACACTAATTGGTTTTAAATGTGAAATCACTAGGTCTCTTGTTCATGTTTTGCCGAGACTGATCATATCGTCCGTCTTTTACTGTCGAGATCTAACCATTTACCATTGTTTTCTGCTCTAAAGTAGCCCATATAACTGATTTACAGCAAAAATATTGAAGACGTGAATATTGAAAATAACATAATTTAACACTGACATCTAATGACAGCCATAAATTCATAGACTTCTCAAAGTTCAAATAGACGGATTGAACGATCCGATTATTGCTCTCCGTATTGAAGAAAAAAAAGGAGAAAAAGAAAATCGTTTATTGGTGCAAACCACAGAAAAATAATAATCAAATACAGTGAGAAAATAATTTAAAACAAAACCTTAAAACTATTTTATAAAATAATAATGCACCAAATTGGGTGCTACTCAGCATCATAGTGTCAGACATGCCGTGACGCTGCACGCGCTGATTTTCAGGGCAACCAGACGGGGAGAAAGCGCTGCTGGCTGCTGGTTCTTTCCTTTTGATCCGCATGGTATTTGTGGCAGTAGCCAAAAGTCCAAGTGCAAAACATTTTGTCGATGGATATAAAGGTCGTCGCATAATTGATTATAATAGGCTATTTGACAACATTGAAAATATACTACAAATTGTGGTCATCCTATCTGATACTAGCGTAAAATAACGTATTTCACTTTATTTCACATTAAATTATGTCTATTTTTTTGGAAATTACACGAAATAATAAGGATTTTTTTTGAAATTTAATCTGTGGCAAAAACGCTATGTGATGTTAGAAATACTTTATAACCTGTGAGTGTGATGTGAAGTCACATCACATGCAAGTAAACAAAACAAACCCCAAACCAAACATCGCTTCGCTTGTGACATCGCTTCCTTGACTGATTGTGATTGTAGTCCACGTTTTATATTTTCTGGGTGTTCCTTAAGCAGGCTACTCACACACCTGCTGCAGGGGCAATACCGGTCGCACGGCGGTTGGACCAATTTTAGGCTGTTCTCTACACACTAGCCTGCCGTTCAGTGTGTAACTGATAGTCCCGCTGAACGCACGTCCACGAGAAAGCCTCCTGTATTGTCGAAACACCAGAGGATTGGTATCGCCTTGGCACTTTCTGTGGTGCTACCAAAAAAAAAAGGAAGAGAAGATATTGGGTGAAGAATTGGTTGCAGAAACGAAGCAAATTGTGCCACATGAATATTATGAAAGAATTGGAAGTAGATGATCTTAGAAACTTTTTGCGAATGGATATTGATTCTTTTGAAGAGCTCCTGGCTATGGTAACACCATTTTTTCCATTTTTGTCCACTCCGCTCGGTTGTCACCAATGAACTGACTGGAATTGCCCCAATCCTACTACACACGCAGCAACCTTGCAGGGCGGTAGACACAATCTAGGGAGCTAGGAAGGTCTTGCGCCCCTGCCGCCCTGCCGCAGGCCCAATCTAAAAATTGCTCCTGCTTGCCTACACACATCACAATTAAGGAGGCAATCAAGGGTCCAATTCCCATATTGCCCCTGCAGCAGGTTTGTGAGTAGCCGGCTTTAGTGGCCTTTTTCTTTTAAGGGTTTTTACCACAGAGTGTAATCACGTCGACCTCTTCTTACAAAGCGATCCTATTTTTCTCTTTCTTCTATGATACGAATATCTAGCAACAACATGTATGATGCCAGCTTTAAATGTAATTTTGATAAAACGTAACGTGTAGGTAGGATTTTTTGTTTACAAATGAAACCTAAAACTCTTTTCATAAAGAGTTTTAATGGTCCAAGATTTAAAAAGATAATATGTCAAATTGTCAATAATTAATTATTGTGTTTTTTATTCGTCGGAAGCACTGATAGTGGTACAAATCAATGAAATACAGCCATGATTCATGATCTCGTAAAAGAAGTAATGTGCCTACGAGTGCAAGTGCTATTTTAGCCGTGTGAGTGTGAGAAAAGTGTGAGTAAAAATCATAATCGTAAGTTTCAGTTTTAGATTATTTCACATAATAGCCCTTATCAGACACCGTCTTTTCATTCACATTACAGGATAATGTGTCAGTTTTCTAAACTCCATGGAGCTTTTGACCATGATTGGAAACATTGTTCATAAGGAACAACTTGTTTATTTACATTACGTTGTGACACATATTATGAATGAATCAGTTAAGATGGGGCACACTGAGAGCATCGTCAGGAAAGTCGATGATAAATCTGTCTGTAACTCAGTCAAATATTAACTTAAACAAAAGTTACCAATATAGGGATGATCCAAATCATCCACCCTATCTACAGTTAAAATTTCTCCGAAGGTTTTCCAGACACCCTGTATATTAATCAAAACAAAATAGGGGCCACGCTATGTTCTACATACAAAAGAACTGTTTTCGGCGAAGGTTTATTATAACGAATCTTAACTTGTAATTTTTGAATTTACTACCATTCGAAAGCTGCAATGTTCAACTTACAAGCTGTGTTTTTTATTTTTTGTTTTGTTTGTACCGTGCGGGTGGTTTTTTAAAACAATTTTCAAATTTCAGTCTCACACAAAATGAACATTGCAGTTTTCGAATGATACTAAATAAAAAAATTACACGTTAACATTTGTTATAATAATCCTTCTCCGAACATAGTTATTTTGTATGCAGAACATAGCGTGTTTTGATTAGTATAAATACAAAAATAATTTGTTCAGACCAACGAGGATCATTGTGTTAGTAACAAAAACAAATAAATTTACTTACTAATGTTAATACACACATTAATCACTCATTTTATTTTATTTGCTGCACGTAAACGTAACGCACGTAGTGTACGCATAACGTTTGTCTAAAAGAGACAGCTCTGCCTGCTGCCTGGACCAAATTCCGCGAGTTTTGAAAATTGCCACCTCGTATCTTTGCCGCTCGCATGCTCGCAACGCCATTTTTTTATGGTATAGGAGGCAAACGAGCAAACATAAGGTTCGGAAATACCGCAGGTGACAGACCATTCCACACTTTAGTTGTGCGAGGCAGGAAATTCTGGGTGAAACGCACAGTTGTGGACTGCCAACCATCTAAATGATGGTGGTGGAAATTCTGTCGCGTAGGACGAAGGCGGAAGGGTGCGGCAGGAATTAATCCGAACAGCTCCTCGGAGCACTCCCCGTTGTGCAAGCGATAGAGAATGCAGAGTGCCAATTATTGTAATCCTTACACATACATACATAACTTCATGCCTGTAGTCCCAGATCGGGGTAGGCAGAGCTACAGAATTACCTACAACTCCAAGATGTCCTTCCCAATGCATTTTAACCCTTAAATTGGCAAAAATAAAAAAAGTCGTGAATTCAAACCCTATTTAATATGAAATCAGCATAAAAGATATAGTAACCAAAAAATAAAAAAGTGAACATTATGGTATGTGCATTATTAGATACGTTGCCAATTTAAGGGTTAAGAAGAAAACATACATACATAAACTCACGCCTTCATTGACAAAATGGGGTAGGCAGAGCTAAAGAATTACCAACAACTTTTAAAACTTGTAAGAAGAAAATAGAGTCTAAAATCCCATTTACCATGAACTGGGCTGTGTGGTCATTTAACTTCAGCATGCCATAAAAAAGACACATGCCTATCTCCATTCCATAACCTAAGAGAGACAGATGTACCTCTCTCCACTCTTGTCGAAGGCCACATTGGTCAGGGGCAGCACGTGGGTCAGCAACGTCTTGTAGATGTAGAACCGCTTCCCCGTCGGGCCCTCGTGCTCCACTCGCTTTTTCAGGGTCACCAGGCATTGCTCCAGCTGTTCCCTCACTTCCTCCGTGAGGAGGACCTCTTTGTCGAAGAGGGCGTGGGCCGTGGCGTTGACGTCAGTTCTGGAAATCGATGGTTTATGACGGGTCGTCTAGTAACTAGATTCTAGTTCGTAGTGATTAAGAGAATTGTAAAGCGCCAATTAAATCGCGTAGCTGTCAAAAAAAAACCATAAAAATGTAGCTCCGGCCGTTAACGTTTCTCACCCCCTAAATCAAGCCCGAATTCCACGATTTTTGAAAATGTTGTAGTTATTTTAAAGAACTAGGTCTTTACGATTCTGTTTTTTGGTTTTAGTTTGTTTCATTCTAAGAAATATTTTCTTGGAAACGGAAACATTTTTCATGATATTTAGAAAATATTCAAAAATCTTAAAAATCGTAGCTTCAAGGGGAGCGAAACGTTATAAATTATTCGCTTCACAATCTCTTAACGGTTTCAAGTTCGATTCCTGGTAATTTTCTCTATGTATTTTTTAGGGTACTCAAGATATATCCCCACCAAATTTCAAGTCCCTATAGTAAAAGGCAGATATAAGTCGATCTTAACACCTGTCATTCAAACACAAACTCATATTTTCTTCCTCATATAATATCTTCCTCTTCGACAAAAATATACCACAACACAGTAGTACAAAAAAACAAGATAAGACTAGAGCAATATTAGAAACGTTGCGCTGTAGTGTGAAGTCAAATAGGACTCAGCTCAGGATGTGCTGCAGCTGGATCCACAGCGCTGGTTTTCAGATGAACCCTGGCTGTTCAACTACTGATAGCTGGGGGCCGACTTTTGACTTTCGAGCGCTCAAAAGTTGCACTTCGAAGGGAGCGAAATCTGTGAAACCGTTATTTGAAATACGAGCGGTAGAATTGAAAACGAATGGTGTGGACCACTCGTTTTTAAATGTTCTATCGCTCGCCTGACTGCGAACGCGTGATGAGAAAAAAATGTGTAATATGGACTGCAAAAAGACTTTTGAAAAGGTTAAGGGTGCAAGAAAAATAACGAAATATAGTTACATTATGATAATCAAAATAGCATGTGATAAACTTAGTATACATAAATAAAATACAAAATTATGGCACTATCGCTATAATAAATTGCAACAACACGACTAGTAACAAAAATGTGATGTTATAGGTTCTTTCCGAAAATAGTTTTAAAAGAGTTAAGGAACCGATTCCGGTACAAATCATAACCTCAAAGTCAAGAATGGTTTATAAATTGTACAGTCAGCATCAAAAGTAGCTAAGCGGAATAACATGCTCAAAATGATCGAGACACGACGTATTCTCTTGACAATAGAGTCAAGAGATCATTTTGACCTCTTCGGTTGCGAAGCTAGTTCTGCTGCTGACTGTACTACAATGACAGACATCAGTATTGGCTTCTTATCTGTGTCTTACTATAGCAGTCAGTCAGTCATTGCTCGGGAAAATTTTACATGTATTGAAAAAAGATGGCATTGGTTTGTAAAAACGGCTAAGTGCGAGTTGAACTCGCGTTGAGAGGGTTCCATAGATACGTTATTTTTGTTGTTGATAGAATACTTATGGGTTTTAATGAAATCTACAAGCAATGAACAACATTCAGTATTTTTTTCAAAATTTTAGGCTCTATTGTTATTGGCTGTAACAGACGGACAGACAGACGCACGAGTGATCCTATAATGGTTCCGTTTTTCATTTTATGTACGGAACCCCAAAAACAACATAAAGTACCTAATAATATTAGTTAGATTATTTTGTCTACAATTATATTTACAATTACATCCATTAGTCAACATACTTGCTGTTCAAATCCAATAGGTCAATTTCTTTATTCTTCACCACACCTTTCTGCGTGTATTCCAAAATGATACCTGGCGGGTGATACCTCATATGTATTTTTAACAGCTTCATAATTATTTAATATAAAGTAAATATTTAAAACATTAGGTTTCGAGCGTTCAGAAAATATAGATTTAGAAAACACTGTCAGAATTTTGTCAATAACAAGCCGTTGTCAGGTCAACCATTTTGTTTTTTTGTTGTTGAAGGAGGTTGATGCTTGATATAGGTTATGAACTGTGGAGTGTGTGCGTAGTCTTTGGTTTTTTAGGTGTAGGTTTTTTTAAATCTATGAAATGCTCTGTTGCTATGTACTTCATAGTAAGTACGGCAAGTACCTTTTCTCAAACATGCTCGGAAAAAACGGTTTTCCGATTGAAACACAAGGACGGAAAGAGCCTCATTTTACTCCTAGGAGTAAAAAAACCATATGAAAACACTTTCCGTCCATGTCCATATTTTCTTAAAAATGCTGTCAATTTGCATACAAAATCAAAAGGACCAAGACAAAAATTCCAAACAGCCAAGGTAACTGCTCGCTTTTTTAGCACAGTGCGTGTGATCCGTTTTGAAATTGCATTCCAATGTCTATGGTTAGTATTTAAAAACAAATGACAGTCGGTAACATTGGTTCGTTCTGCATAATATAATTTTGTGAAACCGAATATTAAACTATTTGTTGTGTGAAATACTTATTATAAAAAATGAGCTCAAGCGACGAAAGCGACGAAATAGGTACCACACCGCCTATATTAAAATCTGAAGCTGCCTCGTTTAGGCAAAACCTGCTTCCCGCTAAATCTAAGGAAATTAAATTACTTGCTTTTTAGAAATGTATTTGTATTATTTCCTCACATGTTTGAGAAAAGCATTATGTATGCCTCGGCGGAAACGAGGATTTCCTGACTCGTATTTTAGCAGGCCTCGCTGTTGCTCGGCCTGCTAACCACCTCGGCAGGAAAACCCTTACTTTCCGCGCCTAGGCAACAATGTACTATTATTATATCACTGATGTGATGAGATGACTAATGACTGCACACTCAAACCTAGTGTCGATTAAGTTATTCCTTATGCCTTTATAAATAAACGTGGAGTAGCTTGTTTTGTCCTTGTCTGTCGACTCAAATGTCACAATGACAGATAAAGACAAAGCATGGTTTCCCATCAATAGATTGACTGCAAACATGCACAAATAGACCACTATCGCAACAAACTCTGTATATATATTATTGTAGGTTCCGTCTTAACGGTTGAACGCCTTAATGGCTCGCCGTGGTTTTGGTACGGAGACATACCTATTTGGTATTTCATTTTTTTTTATTATTTAGAAAAGATATGGGAGAACTTTGTTCTAAACAATGTAAGTATCAAAAACACCTGGAGGTTCATTAATGTAATGAATAGAGTCTGGCAAACGAAAGCGTGGCCTGAAAAAATGGCAACACTGTAGTGTCGTCCCTTTTTTCTTAGATTGATTTGAAAGGGATGACACTACAGTGTTGCCATTTTTTCAGGTCACGCTTTCGTTTGCCAGACTCTAGCATATAAGTATATTTCTGCCGTCCTACCGTCGAACCATTTTGAACTCTATTGGTAACCACTTTACATTTAAAATACTAATACAATTACTGTGCACTTAGCCGCCTTCTTTGGTAGGACGGCAGATTTGCTATAGGGTTCGTTGTATCCCGAATCCTTGGTCAGTTTTCGAGGAAATAGCGATAAATAACTTTTTTATGGCATTGAAAAGGCGAACGAGCATAATTGGTAAGTGGGATCTGTGACCCATAGACATAATCTAGAGACGACAATCTTCAGACAAAAAAAAATGCAAATGCGTTGCCAACTCTGAGGACCAAGCTGAAACGCCACTATGTTAGTAATGTCACTGGTTGTGTTATCCCTACACCGGAACACAACAATGCGACTGCTGCTTGGCGGTAGGTTAAAGGATAGGAAGACGGGAAGGAATGAATTCGGTCGGGTTTTTAAAGTACGATTTTAAAAGTTCAAACACATACATCTCGAAATATCAGATATGATTTTTTTCTATAGTAACGAATGCTCAAAATCCAAAGATGGTTGTACTCAAATTGATCACGTTGGGCAATGAAAAAAAAACAAGATGAAGAAGAAGACAGAGAAGAAGAAGAGTAATAGTAGAAGAAGGAGATGAAGATAAATATACATATGGCATGTAATAAACATTTTCATACTTAATCTTATTATCACATGCCCCAGAACTCTATATCTACAGATATGGATTTTAGTTTTAAATAATATTCCAGAAACTAATACTAACACTTTCAAAAAGCTCTCCCGATGCTCATAAGCTCAGACGACATCTTACTTAGCTTTCCCAGGGCATGATTAGCGGTAACAAAAGCTCCATTCGACATGGCCCAGATCCGGAAAGCACAAAGCTCGCGGTAATGGAAGCTTTCATCTGCCGGTGTTTACTCGGGGCATCGCGAGATGAGCTTTAAGCTCCTGTGAATGCCTTTTGGTTACCTGGATTAGGGTTTTTTAACTTTTTCAAAGCTTAGGTTTTGCGTTTATGTCTAAAGAATAGAGAATAGTCTAAATTTATAATGACGAGCTCGGTTGGGCTTCCTAAAAACAATGTAAAAAGGCAAACTCATCCCCTTAAAGGATTTCTTACAGCTAACCCTTGATAAGTATATATGGTCTGTCCACTTTGTCTTTAGCCATATCTTTAAAAAAATGTTAAGCTTAAGAAATTATCACGGGGCAAACATACAAAGTGAACTAAGTTGTTCCATACTAAACTAGGCTTGTTCGTTGTTCCTGAGACCGATAAATACATATACATTTCCTACTCCTGTACTTTTATCTGTCATTTATATAGTCACGAACACTAATATAAGAATATAGATAATATGTCCGCAGTACATTCCGTAGAAAAGTCTATCTAGTCTATTCCCCTTAACAGCACTTGTGCTTTTTTGAGCCAAAACGATATGCCTAGCTGCCAAAGCTTACACCTAGGTTAATTTGACCAATCAAAATACTTCACCAAATTAAACCACCAATCACAACACACATTGACTGTCAATCGGAACGTTAGGTTCTTTTTGGTACCGTAAAACGGGGTGAATAGAAATCAAGGGGTGAATAGAGACACAACCTAAAAAAAGTCATAACTTGTTACAAATAAGAACAAGTATTAAATGGACAATAACGTTACGTCTATTGGAAATAATTTCAGTCTTATAATTAGTTACATATGTTTCATTTTAGGTTGTGTCTCTATTCACCCCTTGATTTCTATTCACCCCGTTTTACTGTACGTAAACTCTTTTACTAATTTAACTCTTTAAAAAAAACATTTTATTTGGTATCAACCAATCAGAACGCAGCTATATTAAAATCGACCAATAAGGTAAAAGAATTCATTTCTCAAATCATTAGGTGTTTTTTAGTCCCTATTTCACAAGTTAAATCGATTGTGCAACTTTTCTTAAAAATATGAAACCTGGCAAGTGCACATCAATTTAAAAACAAAGTTAACCATAGACACATATTTTGTTGTTTTCGAATGTTTCTCGCTCGTTTGTTGTTCTGTGCTTTGTTCGTTCGTATTCTAACCTAGGTATATTAATTTAATTTTGCATTTTATTTGAAACCTAGTCGTAGAAAAAGTATTGTATGCAACGGTGTATAACTAAGTCAAAAAATAATCGTGGCGTCTTGCTTTACGATGTTCGCCTGCGGCTCACATCGTAACCACACCACTCGTCTTTTTTGAACTCTCTTATACAACTGTTGCATAAACTACTATTAACATACATTAACATGGAACAAGAATTAAATAAAAAATATTTTTCTTAGTTCCCATTTTTTTTTTACTTACTTTGACATCCCAAGACGCCAACACTTTCTTTTTACATACATACATACATAAACTCACGCCTTCATTCCCAGAGTGGGGTAGGCAGAGCTACAGAATTACCAACAACTCTAATAACTTGTTGATAATTCTGTAACCACATTTTGCAAAATCAGGCTAAGATGTTTACCAGTGTATTAGTGACAGGTTGCAAGCCCATCGTCTAACAGTACTACAAGCCTATATTCCCTTAGTCGCCTCTTACGACATCCACGGGAAGAAATGGAGTGGCACTATTCTATCCCGGTAACCACACGGGCAACACGGGACACTTTCTTTTTATTTCTAACAAAAACCCGCCAAATCAGGAATGGGTACGTTTTACATAATTTTGCCATCTGCTAGTGATTGGCTGTTCGATGCTATCATACTGCGACAGCCAACCACGAGTTAGCAGCAAAAACAACTGTCAATGAATTACATCATGGCTTGCAACCACAAACCGACTGTACTGTAATAGTTGCCAGTTCTAATAATCGTTACATATCGTTACTACTTTAGAAAAAACTCGTATCAGATATTTCGAGGTGAATGAGTTTGAACTTGATTCTCTTCATGTTTGAGTTTAAAATCGTACGTCTCGAAATATTAGACACGAGGTTTTTTCAAAGTAATGACGATATGCAACGGTACATAATCAGCTCTTAAGGAACTCGCAAGCTTACGCTCTAACCTCAGCACTCGTACCTTAAGAAGCTTATTTTTTTAATATTTTTTTTTATTGCATGGGAAGGCAAACGAGCACACAGGCCACCTGATGGTAAATGGAAACTGTGACCCATAGACATTCGCATTCACAAGACTGCAAATGCACTACCAACCCTGAGGACTAAGATGGAATGCCTCTATGCTAGTCATTTCACCGGCTGTCTTATCCTCAAACCGGAACACAACAATGCGAACACTGCTGCTTGGCGGTAGGTTAATGGATAAGATGGTGGTACCAACCTGGACCAGGTACATAAATAACTATTTTTGTTTATAACGTTATTATTAAGTTTATTTTGTTAAAAAAAAGGTTTAATATGTTATGCTTGTTTCAATAATGCTCAGTAAGTTAAACCCATTCGACTTAAAAAAAAGGAGAACCCACGGACAGAATTTGATGCCCATTAGTACCTACGGAAGTACGAGTACATAGCTTTGATACCTTCCAAACAAAAGTAGTCTAAGCTGTGGCGGACTTGGGTGTGCCGTCCAAACAAAAGTAGTCTAAGCTGTGGCGGACTTGGGTGTGCCGTCCAAACAAAAGTAGTCTAAGCTGTGGCGGACTTGGGTGTGCCGTCCAAACAAAAGTAGTCTAAGCTGTGGCGGACTTGGGTGTGCCGTCCAAACAAAAGTAGTCTAAGCTGTGGCGGACTTGGGTGTGCCGTCCAAACAAAAGTAGTCTAAGCTGTGGCGGACTTGGGTGTGCCGTCCAAACAAAAGTAGTCTAAGCTGTGGCGGACTTGGGTGTTCCGTCCAAACAAAAGTAGTCTAAGCTGTGGCGGACTTGGGTGTGCCGTCCAAACAAAAGTAGTCTAAGCTGTGGCGGACTTGGGTGTGCCGTCCAAACAAAAGTAGTCTAAGCTGTGGCGGACTTGGGTGTGCCGTCCAAACAAAAGTAGTCTAAGCTGTGGCGGACTTGGGTGTGCCGTCCAAACAAAAGTAGTCTAAGCTGTGGCGGACTTGGGTGTGCCGTCCAAACAAAAGTAGTCTAAGCTGTGGCGGACTTGGGTGTGCCGTCCAAACAAAAGTAGTCTAAGCTGTGGCGGACTTGGGTGTGCCGTCCAAACAAAAGTAGTCTAAGCTGTGGCGGACTTGGGTGTGCCGTCCAAACAAAAGTAGTCTAAGCTGTGGCGGACTTGGGTGTGCCGTCCAAACAAAAGTAGTCTAAGCTGTGGCGGACTTGGGTGTGCCGTCCAAACAAAAGTAGTCTAAGCTGTGGCGGACTTGGGTGTGCCGTCCAAACAAAAGTAGTCTAAGCTGTGGCGGACTTGGGCGTGCCGTCCAAACAAAATTAGTCTAAGCTGTGGCGGACTTGGGTGTGCCGTCCAAACAAAAGTAGTCTAAGCTGTGGCGGACTTGGGTGTGCCGTCCAAACAAAAGTAGTCTAAGCTGTGGCGGACTTGGGCGTGCCGTCCAAACAAAAGTAGTCTAAGCTGTGGCGGACTTGGGCGTGCCGTCCAAACAAAAGTAGTCTAAGCTGTGGCGGACTTGGGTGTGCCGTCCAAACAAAAGTAGTCTAAGCTGTGGCGGACTTGGGTGTGCCGTCCAAACATTTTTGCTCACTATCCTTTGAGGCCTGTATTCCATCGTAGTTATATCGGCGTTGTTATAGGTCGTCGTAGCTCTTACTGTCAAGCGATTTAGAGCTACCGTATCGTCAATAGTATGATTACGATATGAAAGCAAGATGAGGCTAAACCAAGTCGAATAGACACCCCGAACTGTCGAACTAACCAGAGAACTTGACAGTATACAAAGCAGTTTCTATTGTATTTTTTAATTTTTTTATTGGTCAACTAAACATGAATATATTTATTTTTTGTTTTATGTGAGATTCATTGTTTTATACATATAATGCTAGGTTAAGTTTATTATTATATAAGCAATATTAAAAAAACGACTGACTGTTGAGTTTCTTGCGGCGCTTCTTCTCAGCAGTGGCCTCTAAAGCGCTGGTAGATTTTTGACGTGTAAAAGTGCCCGTGCGGCCTACTTACTGAATAAACATCTTGCATCTTTCATCTTTCCAAATAGCCTCCAAGGGTCAAGTAAGCCTAGTATATCGTAAGGCTAGCCGGCGTGCAGATGTAGGTGCATAATTGGTTTACAATCGTATTTTCACTGAAACGGTCGTATTTGTCATGCTACTTCAGTCAATCTTAGTATTTTTCTACTGTGACCGACTGAAATAGCATGACACGTTTCTGTGAAAATACGATGGAAAACAATTACGCACTACATCTGTATTAGCTTTTGTTACATAACCACACCATCAAACCCGCTCTCGTCATTTCTCGTACCTAATTAAAGTCTCTACGACTTTACAATTCGTTGCCTCTATCTAGGCCACAGGGCTCTTTGGCCACACATACAAGATTTTTCAAATTTTCGTAATACAGTATTTTTCATTCATTACGTAAGTATGTAAAAAAGACGCCTACACCATGCTTGGCCATATTTCGCAGATGTGACCACAGGCATTAAACCAAAATAGCAGTTAGCAGTTACGTCAAATGTGTCCTTTTTCCACGACGTGTAGTTGCAAAGACAAGCAGCTTCCAAAGTTTCGAATCTAGTGCTTCAGAGTATGTTCGAATGCTGGGCCCTTCCGGTCGGACAGGTAGCGGTCCTTGACCGGCGCAGACGCAGCTATACAATTAAACTCTCGCGCAGTCGACCGCGAGACAGGTGTGCTGACGCACGTATCAACGCGCGCACTTTTACTTTTCATTACGTCAGTTTTGTGGCTCTTGCGTTGCCAGTGACACGCGTGGGTATTCAAAATACGTTCGAATTTTAACTTGTGGCCGTGAATGTGTTTTGTGAGTAGTGCTATAAAGTTGCCAGTGACACGCTTGGGTGTTCAAAAAACGTATAAAATTTAATTTGTGGTCGTGAATGTGTTTTGGATTGAAGTGGCATGGGATTGTACTAAAGTTATAAGTAAGTTAAAATTAAAAATCTACTTCATGTTAGAGTTAAGTTGGAAGCTAGTTTGTAAAACACGTTTCTCGACTCGGATAGTTATTTGCGTTGCGTAATAGATTTTTTTTTGCGTGGTTTACTATGAAAAGGCTTTTAAGGACTTGTAATTATTTACATAAAAGCATTTAGGTATAACGTCTTAAAACATTGTAATCATCTTGATTTGCGCACCGATAATAAAGCTGTACAGTGCGGGTTAATTTCGCTAAATATTGTTATTCAAACCAGAATCCACAATCAAGTGGACTAGTTTGACAGATAAATTATTGCCCGATCTGTATGAAGGTTTATAGTGAAATAAATTGATCATTATGATCTGTTAAGTCAATAATATTACGTTGAATTACCAACGGAAATTTCGAATAAGCTATGTAGTTATAATTAATACTTAAAAATAATTAAGTACTTTATATTATTGCTGACGCAATTAGAACAAAATGTCTGGACCTGAAAAACTATAATCTTGCCTTTAGCTAGTAGCGATAAGCGTATGGTATTTTTAATGCAAAATAAACCAATGTGTGCAAGAGATAAGGTATATCTTTCTAATCTAAAGTAAATAAACGTTACATTAGCATAAAGCACGTCAGGCTATAAAATAAAGGTAGGGAAATACGTAGGTATTAGGTAGAACTTAAAAGATAACATACCTACCTTTTTATTTGCGGGAAAAAGGCACAACTCACAATATAACGTTATTTTAGCTTGACATTTTTTTATTTAATTATGTATATTATTCATGCGTTACTTAGAGGAATTGTTTTTTTCTGTCAATTATAGAAATAATAAGATAACACCGATTACACGTATCATTTTTTGGAACAACTATTTTTTGGTCAGACAGTCTAGCCTCTATTGCAGTTTAATGTAGGTAATAATGCGCATTATCATAGAAATAAATAAGAAATAAAATCTATAATTAGTGCCTAGGTATACACATACAAAGCAAAGTGCAAACCACTTATGTAAGTAACTATTTACGTTTAAAGGCAATAAAGAGGCAATTAGCTCAGCATAAATGCTACATCATGTGGATCCAGAGCTGTGTTACAGCTGGTAAGTACCTTCATAGTGAGATCAAAGTCATCGTATCATTAGATAAACCTAGACTTCTAGCTACGTTCGTCATATCCGCCACAAACAGCAGTTTTATGCATATCGGGTTATGACATAGCTATGCAGTTCAATTTACGCTGAGAGAAAGGGACAGAGCTATAGCAGTTATATAGCTCTGTCCCTTTCTCTCAGCGTAAAATGAACTGCATTGATACGTCATAATAACCCCTCAGTTCGCACAATTAGAATAAAGCGTGATTAAGATGCCGTGTGGCTGCCGGCTTAGAGTAGTGCCACTCCATGTCTTCCCGTGGAAGTCGTAAGAGCCGACTAAGGGAATACAGGCTTGTAGTATTGATAGGCGATGGCCTTGCAACCTGTCACTAATATACACTTATAAACATCTCAGCCTGTTTGTGCAAATTGTGGTTACAGAATTAACTTTTTTTTAAAAGTTATTGTTAATTCTGTAGCTCTACCTACCCCACTGTGGGAAAGAAGGCGTGAAGGTATGTATGTATGTATGTAAGTATATTTCAAGATTTTGGAGCTGATTGTACTGAAAAATGTTCCATTAAGTTGTAGGTACCTACTTGTATCAGTTAATTAAAAGTAATTTTTTTCGGTTATGTCGTAAAACGGCACGTGTTTCAATACGCCTTTCTGAATAAACGTCGTAAGTCTTTTTACTTGGAACCGGTGTTTTAACCTTTGAGAATAGAAATCTTTATTTCTTGCTATGTACTCACTTACGGCGTTTTATTAAGGCAGTATTTTTCATCTAAGCTAATTAAGAAGTCGTTTACAAGTCACCGAACGTAAAAAAAAAGACGCCTTTAAATACTAACTTCATTTTGAAATGGTACCGGTCAGTCAAACTAAAGTCGGGTTTTGGTTTAAAATATTGTCGGACGCGAAATTGGGAACCTCCTCTTTTTTTGAAGTCGGTTAAACATAGTAGTCAAACACCCAGTTGAACGCTATTGTTTTAGCGCTTATTACCATCAGCTGACCTGGCCTGACAGTGGATAACCATAATTATAACCTATCAGATAACTGTTATAATTACGCTATTTGCATCTAATTGCAATGTCTTAGCATAATTGATCAAAGTATGAAGTGACGAGGGGCTGACTTTTGCATTGTCTCAAAACAAAACAAAACAATTCGATGGATATATCATATTGATATTACCAAATTATCATCATAGATATGCACTGCCATAGATAAAATAGGTCATGTCGGTTTTCTCTGCTTGCTCCATCGTTAATGAAAAAATTGCATTAAATAATAATGTAATATAAAACATTCATAATAATAAAAAAAAACATCATTTTATTTTATTTTTTAATAAAATGGTACTACTGGGAAAAAATCATTCGCACAAGTTGCATTATGTGAAGTCCTTTAAATAATTGAACTAGTGGGAATAGACCCAATCTTGTGCTGTTTGCTTTAGCTATGACATAAAAAAAACTTGCAACTAACGAGTGATCTAGTTATTTGACAAAGACTTTAAGACCTCTAGTCCATTGCATTCTTTCTGTCAACACATGATCGTTTCAGTACTCCAAAATTATGCAATCTTAATGAAAATAGCTCTTAACGGTTTCAATTAAAGACGACGCTAATCAGCATTGCACATTAATGCGTACAATTGTAATGCATACTTTTATATAAATGCACTTGAAGATGCGGTCTTTGTGTGTAGCGGTACAGCCAACACAACAATGATTCTGGGTTGTATTCTACTGTGTAAAACCATATTACCTGCATATATAATCGAATTGACAACATTACGATAGCTCTTGTTTACTTGACTGTAATAGCAGCGAAATTAAAAACAATATGGTAGTATGTCAAAGGCAATATATGGTTTTACCCAAGAGAAAATAGTATCTGAAAATAATTATTAAATATGAGGACACCTTTTTTCAGAGCTAATATTATTTAAACGACCCAGTCGATTTCCATGAAACGTAGCTAAATAAATACCATCCCGATTAAGATTGCGTTATTTTCAAAACACCGCACCCAAATTGGTCCATCTGTTTAGGAGTTACAATGTTATAGACAGACACACAGATACATACATACATACAATGATGCCTCTTTCCCGTAGGGGTAGGCAGAGACCACGTCCTTCCACTTCCTACGATAGACAAACTTCCCTCGCTGCTTTCACACTCATAAGTCGCATCATACACGTGCGTCGGTTTAGGGTACCCTGACCTGGCCCCTTTTTTAATACGTCCCCGATCTGGGGGGTTATTCTCCCCCTAAAACAAATTTTAGCGCGTGCATTCTCAATTAGGCAGCCAAGGTCCTTGCAGCAGAACTGCTGGCTGGAGGTGTCACCAGAACAGAATAGAACAGAACATGATCGTGAAATGTTCGCCTCTTCCAACATTCCCATTTAATCTTGCCTCATATATCTGTTTCGTCAATCTCACTTCATCCATTTTCTCCACACTTCCAACATCCTTCTTTTTTGGCAGGGGTACAAATGGACGCGCACACGTCACGTCGCGTGTGTTAGATTGAATGTCTTAGCTATTGTCATCTATCGCACGTTCAGTAGAACAAGGTCACAATGCACAATATGACAAAATGTGCAATTCTGCCCTTGTCCTATCGAACGTGCGTATCTATTGATTACACACACATGCGCAAACGCAATGTAACGACGATTTAGATTGCGCTCTTGCGCACTTGAATAAATGCAGTTTAATTGGCACATTCGTCTTGCATACTATATGACTTTAAGCCTTATACGTTTCTCTTTTTTTTTTTTTGATTTGATTTTGATTTCTCAACCATGACAGACCGATTCGCAACCATGTATAATATTAATTCATTTCATATCGCACTTAATGCTACATTTTTTTAAATGTTTAAAAATGTTCATGCAAAAGCGTGGTAGGTAACTGAAGTAACATTTAAAAACTGTAACATATCGAAATGTGCGAATACGTAACAATTGCATTGAGGAATGTTATACAATTAGTCCGGTACGTAACCAATTACCTGCACGCAATCGTCTAGCTAGTGAAACTACAAATTATTTGCTATGACAGCATTGCATTTAGGTACGTCATTGTTCCTAATGACCGCAGTCTGTTATTTATTTTTATTAGCATAGAGGCATTCTCTTAGTTCTTCTAGCTAGACAAGTTGCCATCGAATATAAACGCTAGCGTTTAGTGATCACTGCCGCTTTGCGTTGTCATAGAAAAATGTATGGAACTGAGACGTAAGCCACGGGATATATGACATGATATTTCGAGATGTAACGGGTTGGCTTAAAGTAATGAAAATGTATTCAATTACCAATAGCAGGCAATAAAAAAATACAAAAAGGATTTTGACAGATATAATTAATAGAAAATATGTAAATTTTGTTAATAAGGCAAAAAAAGATTAACTGGTTTAATAAAAAATGTCCGCGAGGAAGTTATGACGTGAACGTGTCTATCGCCTACTTGGACGGCGTGAAAAATCTGAAGTGGTCTCTCATCACAAATTTGAAAATGTACCTCCTTCTACAATTTAATGTTTGATCCAGCGGTGGGAACTTGGTATTAGGACTAAAGATTCACCAAAAACGGGAAGACCTCCCATTCTTAATGATCGAGACCGCACGTAGGTGGCAACGTTTGTACAAAACAAAGTGGGTCAGTCCCAGATAAGTTAGCTGTAAAATATGATGTTTTTCGTGGGCGAATAAGGAATATTTTAGAGAAATACAATGTTGAACAGTTAAAGTGTCAAAAAATACCCAAATATTCCAACAAACAGCTTGAAGATATTCCAAAGAAGTGCAGGAAATTGCGGAGAAAGTATCACTATGCAGGGAGCAGCCAGAATTGACTAAAAGAGCGTGACGTTCACTTCGTACCGAAGGATTCAAACCATCCGAACGTCCCTATAGCTCGTCCAAAAGAGGATTATTTGGTAATTCTCAGTAGACTAGTTCACAGTGATGGGCGGGAAGCAAAATTACAGACTCAGTTGGAGCGCAAGGTACAAAAACAACTAATTAACTAAAAAATGTAAAAATAGATGTTGTCCAACGTATGATGAAAACGGTAAGAAGAAAGCTACGAAAAATTTAAGATGCGGGACTTTTTGCTGTATAGGAATGATTGATTATCATATTGGTTTTAGTTCGTTTTTATGTAATAAAAAGCTATATAACCCTAACAAGTGAAAAAATAAAAATAAAAACAGTTTTTGTAATTCTCATTACTTTAAGCCAACCCGTTATGAGTTTGAACTTAATTCTTTTCACGTTTAAGTTTATAATCGTACTTCACAAAATATGAGATACGAGGTTTTTTCAAAGCAATGACGATATTTTGAATATGCCAAGTATCCTTATCTATCCGCGGTTTTAAGAATACGAACGGATATTAGTGGAATGATACTCGTACATATGTGCTTGCGTACGCGTCGTATAGAAAATTTACTTGGTGTCCTGCCGTTTGACCAAAAGACATTTGGCAAAATTACACTTGACAAACAACGTCTTGCAAAAAAATGTTAAGTCAATTGATCATTTTACTACTAGTCATTTTACAAATGACTTATTTTTCCAAATGATCAACAGTTAAATTTACATTTTACGAGGAAGACGTATCAGGGCATAACCGACTCGGATAGGTTAGGTTAGAAGGCAAAGGCGGGAGCTTGGCTCCCGCCTTGGCCTTCGAGGTTGTTTTTTTTTCTGCCCAGAAATAGGTAAACTAATTGCTAAATGATCAATTGCTAAGTGAGTTTGTGTAAGATGATACTTTTGTCAATTGTCTCGTTTGCCAAATGATCATTTGGTGAAACGTTGTTTGTCAAATGACTATTTGTCGATAATTTTTTGGTCAAACATTAGTGAACCAATTTACTTGGCTATGCTTTAATTTTTGTTGACATGTGTAGACAAGGAGCGTCTAAAATCTCTAGCCAGGGTTTATACTCTGTCATAATTTTGAAGAGTAGGTTTCTCAAGTAAACACCAATCTAACATGCATATAAGGGTCAAATTTAATATTAATGACAAACTTAAGATTCTACCGTCAAATATCATCATTTCCCAACAACGTGGGCATCAACAATCCTGTCGAAATTGGATGTATCAGCAGCACCGGTATTGCCCCACTATCGACCGACGCCGGCGCCGCCGGTGCACCGTGTCCGCCATTATGGGTGCGCAGTGACTCGGAACGATGACGATCGATCGGTTAGGCATAGGCGTGGGTCCCAGTGAGTATTGTGAAGCTAAACAATTCCATACAAAATGCGATTACGTTTTTCTTATTTTAAACATATACATACATAAACGCACCTTCATTCCCAGAGTGGGGTAGGCAGAGCTAAAGAATTACCATGAACTCTTAAAACTTCTTGATAATTCTGTAACCACATTTTGCACAAGTAGACTAAGATTGTATTAGTGTATTAGTCTGTTTATTTGTGTCTTTTAAATCTAATCGGTTTTTTACGATTTTTGAATTTGTTGTAGATATAATGAGAAACTAGATCTGTACGTTTTCTTTTCCAAGAAAGTATTTAAGAAACAAATAAAAAGGAACGTAAACGGAAAGATGATACCTATATGGGGTGAGAAACGTTACGTAGTATACTTGTAGGTATATAATCCGTGGTTATGGCCCGGAGTTTTGCAAATTTTTGACAACTCACAACGATATTGATCATCATCATCATCATCATGTCAGCCAAAAGACGTCCACTGCTGGACATAGGCCATCTTGTCCATCCATCCATCCGGGAGACGAGCTGTAGGTAGGCCTCCAACGATATTGATATTGGCATTGTATTATAATTTAAACAGCTAAGGTTCTCTTGAAGGTTCAACTATGTATACTATCTAACTGACGAAATAATCTTGGCCTATATCAGAAAATAAATAACCTATCGCTACTGGCACAAAACAGATTAGTCATGTTTAAGGTTGCAGTTTCAAATCTAGGTTTAGATTTAATTTAGTTTAGTGAATAAAACTGAGGGCCGTATTAAACTGATCTCGACTGTAATGCTCGTCTCAAGATGCGTCAAAAATGACAGTTCTCTATGGGTTGACGTTTACTTTGACGTATCTTGTGTCGGGCATCTCAGCCAAGATGAGTTTATTAATACGGGCCTGAGTGTCTGAAGCTTAATTTAAAACCGACGCCTAATAATAATAGCCTTATTGTGCAAAATGTGGTTACAGAATTATCGACAAGTTTTTAGAGTTGTTGGTAATTCTATCTCTGCCTACCCCACTCTCTGGGAACGAAGGCGTGACTTTATGTATGTGTATGTAGTTCATTTCATTTGACAAAATTAAGGTCGTTGCTACTAGACTAATCTTTTTCTTATTAATAGCTACGTTATTTGTTTTCCGATTGGCTAGCTAAAGAGTAAGAACATTAATGAAGTAATAGTGTGGGTATTCAATGATTCACGATCGACTCAATATTTTTTTAAGTTACTTACTTACCCAAAAGGCATTAGGATAATTGGAGAGAATGTCAACATGTTTGATTACAGTTATATTCGGTAATGGAAACAACTAATTATTAACCAATTTACTTATCTTTACGGCAAAATACAAAAAGGTACAATTACATTTGTGTTGCGTTGCGTGGCTTATTTGTTGTAAGGTTATGTATCCCATGTCCAGTGATGGCCTTGGCTAATGATGTTTGGCGCAGTCGCTATAAAAAACGGAAATGAAAAGTATTATTTGAATAAATATCGATGAATGAATGTGGAAGAAGCGAAAGTTTGTCAAGATCGTAGCAAGTGGAAAGAAGTGCTCTACCTACCCCCTGGGAAACAGGCGTGATTTAATGTACCTACCTATGTATATCAGAGGCCTCTGTCCACAAATATTGACCTATCCCCAAGCTTAGCTCTAGGCTTGTACTATAGGTACTAGACAACGATAAATATACTTAAGTAGAGAATTAAATGCTTAAATATGAAGAAAACATCCAAGACTCCAGAACAATTAGTGGTCCATACCGGTATTAGATCCCGGGACCGCTAGCTTCCTAGGCAGGGTCACTAACAACTAGGCTAAGCGCGTCAAAACTTTCAAGTTCTGTAATATAATCATACCATTATATACAGGGTGCCTCTGACCTTGGGGCTTTAAATGCATAGATCATTTCTACTCCTGAAACTAAACTTCTTTTGTTCTGTAAGTTGTTAAAAATATGTTCAGTTTAAATTTATTTTTTATCATACAAGTTAAATCTAATTTTCAATGTACGCGATCCAATTCTCCATTTTCCTTTAGCCCCCGTACCAAGGTAATGTCGCCCCCGTACCATGAGATAGTGATTACATGGCCAGTATGTAATACACTGATTTTACAATTAGACTTTAACATCAATTAGTTATCTAAATTTAAGTTATTTTTTCATGTTGCAAAATAAAAGTAGTTCAGTTTAGCGAGTAGAATCGATCGTTGAATTTAAAGCCCCAAGGTCAGAGACACACTTTATTAAGATGTGACGATTATTTATTCAAAGTCTATTGCAAGAACAAAAAACAATAATGAAACAGGTGTAACATATTTTTAGATAAGTAGCACGAGTACTTACTCCATCATCAGTTAAGTATTATAAATTATCTTATACACACACACACGCATTCACAAACACACTCGTTTAAGTAAAAGTAATAACTTTCTCTTTTTTAGTTCTCATTTGTATTATAAATAAGGATAATATTGTGCTGGCTTCATAAAATGTACCTGGGTGAATCAACTTTTAAGGTACTCCTTTTCTTTTGCGGTTTTAAAACTTTCCTGCTGACTTATGGTTAATAATGATCTATGAATATTAAAATCAGACCACCAAATTTACAGACCTTACACGTTAAACAGCTCAAATATTTTTTAATCCGCGAAAAAACCTGGTAACTTAGGGGAAAATGCACATTTTCCATACAAAACCTAGGGACAACATTGTCCCCTGCGTTACCAACTATATTATTATTTAAAACTGTACTATTTTAAATCAAATAACTTCAAACGTGAGCCTATTTGTCTGATTTAATAAGCGTGTAAGCCACGTCATTAACAAAAATATAGTTTTTCTAAAAACATATAATTGGTAAAACATGTCGAAAAATGGGGAGCACCTTAAAAGTTGATTCACCCACCTATACTTATTTATAACTCCATTTGTATTTTTGTATTCCTTGTGGTCATCTGTTATTGGCTTACTCAAATGTATCCATATCTTACGTATCTGATTCAATGTATCGCTGTTGATGTCCCAAATAAAATAAATATATAGACATTATAAAATGAACCATCGAATAATAAAAGAACTCGTATTGTTAATTTATTTTCATTCACTCAATTAAAATATTTTTTTGAAATAATTAGAAATCGTAAACAGTGGTAACGTCCCTTGCGCCTTTCTTCGCCCAACGCGGCTACTTAGCGACGCTCGCATTCCGGTTCCGGACCGACATTGTGACATTTCTCCACAATCTAGACCGGCCGGTATTAAATTAATGAGGCATTTTTGTCACGTTATTGAATCGATTCATTGATACTGGGTTATTCGGAAGTGACTAGAATGGACAAATATAATTATGATTTCTCGTGTCTGCGATCTAAATAATGTAGTTATATTATACAGGGTGACTGGATATTCGATACGAACCTTTTAATGAGGCATAGTAGAGTCCATTTGGAGCCAATAAGGTCATGTAGTACCCTGGTCGAAAATTATTCGTTTCTGAGATATTTGAGATTTAAGTTTTTTTCGAAATTGCGGAACAAAGAACAAAAATAAAATATATATTTTTTGCATGTTTTAATGCTTTTTAATGTATTTTCTGAAAGCCAAAATGTCAGCAATTTAATGTAATGACAAAAAAATAAACACATAATGCTACATTTAAAGTTATTTAACAAAACTCCTATAAAATAAACAAAAAGTAATCAAAGTAAACCTTTTTATGAAAGAGTGTTTTTTTTAACATCATTGTATGACACTCAGAGTACAAACTGCGGGAAAAACTTTTTTTTTCTTTTCGAGCTTCGTTCCGCAATTTCGAAAAATAAACTTAAATATCAAATATCTCAGAAACGAATAATTTTCGACCAGGGTACTACATGACCTTATTGGCTCCAAATGAGCTCTACTATGCCTCATTAAAAGGTTTATATCGAATATCCAGTCACCCTGTATAGTGCTGTCTACAATTCATCCATATTCCACATGGTATTTTCCCCAAACATTACGATAACTCCTTATTCAACAATAATGGCGGCTGATCTGTCAACAATACGATTGCAACAAGGACAAACACGCGGTGGGATAGAGCACAGAACTATATCGAGATAGAAGGAAAGAGTGTATGTACTTCGCGTGCCGAAAAGTTGTTCTGAGATCTACGTTGCTCGCCGCGATGCTCAGTCCGCAGCGCTCTCGACCGCTTTCCGTGTGTGACGTTCGAATTTAACAACAAAATGCCCTGTTTACTAAACTGTTTAAACACCACCAAAAAAATAGGAGCTGTGAATCAAGATACTTCTTATCATAGGTAAGTACTCTTTGCTCTAAAATATCTGTTATAATTTATAAAACAATTTATTTGTCGCATAGTATCAATTTCATTATAAACAGTAACGGGCGAATCTGTGTCTAATGCAACTTTTCCATTGCGGCTTTAATTTGACGCGCCAGACTTGGCATGCATTGAAAACCAGCAACGAAAATAAACCAATCCAAACTGTCGAGCACTTGTCGAAACGCGTTCAAGGTTGATTTCTCATTTTTCTGTCAAAAATAAGAGATAGTGTTGTACCCGGCGATTTTCAATGCCGATTTCTTAGTCGATTAAAATCGATTTTGAAAACAGAAAAAATGATAATTATTTTTACAAGCTTTTATTTAACTTGCAAATGCGTATGTAAGTATGTATGTATGTATGGGTCACATACATACACATACATAAACTCACGCTTTCGTTCCCAGAGTGGGGTAGGCAGAGCTACAGAATTAACAACAACTCTAAAAACTTGTTGATAATTCTGTAACCACATTTGGCACAATAAGGCTAAGATGTTTACAAGCGTATTAGTGACAGGTGGCAAGCCCATCGCCTAACAGTACTACAAGCCTTTATTCCCTTAGTCGCCTCTTACGACATCCACGGGAAGACATGGAGTGGCACAATTCTAACCCAGCAACCATACGGGTGACGGGTACGGGTGTATGGGTCAAATCTTGCAAATTAAATTTGACCCACTTCCCGTTAACGGAATGGGCTGAAATCTGGACCACATTATGTAAACTCAATGACAATGCAATATTATGGTATAGCTAAGAGATGATCTGATGATGGAGTCGGAAGGTGGCGACAGGATCTCCGCTATTCTTAACGTAGACCCACCGTGTTACGACTGAATAGTTTGGTCTCGATAAGCAGATAAAGATTTTGCAATGTAGGCTTCCACAGGAGAGATAGACTTTTTGTAGAACTTTGATAGATATACAATTCTATAGTACATTATTTTGATCCATCTTGTAAGACTAAGGGCGATTAGTTAACTCAACTAATTGTTAAAATTCGAAAAAGGAACCGAAAAAATCACATATTTCCTTGAGATTTAACCATTAGTTCGATTCTTTTTTCAAATTTTAACAGTTAGTTAGTTTAACTACTGATCAAACAACAGGGCCTTAGTCAGCGTTTGCAATGTAAACGCACAAAATTATGTATTTTACAAGTAAACCGACTATTACCCGTAAACTTGTAAAACCTACTCAGCCGTGATAGTGTTCCTATAATATAATATCATGAAAGTAGATATAAAGCATGTTGGGCTATACCTATGCTACGGACTAACAGAAATTAGCTTAAAAAATTACATACATTGTTATTCTCATTCATCTGTCAAGTGACATAATCGATTCCCAATTCGACTCTATGAAATGTTTTAACTACCTACCTACTTAGTTTCGATGTAACGATGGTTAAGACAGAATACCTACTCCATATTTATTTATTAGACACACCAACAAAGTACACAGCTATTATTATTTTATTTTATATGATATGAAATACGCTCTAAAACGAATAGATATTCTTTTAAAATATACATTATTCATTATGAACTTACCTACTCGGTACTCTCGGTAGAATGGCGAGCGGGCGCGTCGTAAGACCAGCGCGCGCGTCCTCTCCCGTCGAAGTCTGTTGGCTCGCTGACGCTCTTCCGTTGCGATCGATGACACCACAGATTAGAAACGATTTTGTTTATGTTGTGCACATCACTAAAATACTCGCGTGACGTCAAAGTGCCTACGCAAAATGTTACACGCTCGGTTTTCATATAAATCGACGAACTATTTCATTCTATCTCGATATAGTTCTGTGGGATAGAGTACGTTTATAATTTAAAATGCCCAAATAAGCTACTAAAGCTTAGTGCTGTTCAAAGAGATAAATATCTTGGAATACTAAAAAAATGCCTTTGTCAATAATTTCCACCTCGAACCGAAACGCAAAAGCGATGCGATAACCAAACATAAACGCCACGACTCAAGGTCAAGGCCTCAGAGAAGAAGCATAAAGCGTATGGGATTTTCGAAAAAAATAAATGGTATCGACATGAGCGTACGATACGATCGATCGTTAGTTGCCTTCAGCCAACGTTAAGTGAGGTTTACAACAAGCAATAAAAAATATACTTGTCGTACCTATACTCTAACTACATACATAACATACATAAACTCACGCCTTCATTCCAGGAGCGGAGTAAGCAGAGCTACAGAATTATTTGATAATTCTGTAACCACAATTTGCACAATTAGGCTAAGATGTTTATCAGTATATTAATGACAGGTGGCAAGCCCATCGCCTAACAGTACTACAAGCCTTTATTCCCTTAGTCGCCTCTTACGACATCCACGGGAAGACATGGAGTGGCACTATTCTAACCCGGCAACCAAACGGAACTCTAACTTTTAAGAAAAATACAGCAATATTGTGGTTCTTGCTCTATAAAACTGATTTTTAGTAGAACTGAAGTCAAAGTAAAGATAGATAGCGTGTACAATTCTTATTTTCAGTCTACTTAATTCGCGCTTTAGACTAGAGACCTTCTCTGCAAACGTGATTGACGTAATCTGTTATAGCTTGTGACGTGGAGACCAAAGGTGACCTAGTCGTATTGTTTCATTCATGATCATTATTTTTAATTTAATAGTTATTGATCTTACATTTTTAATGATTTTATTATGGCGCGTTTTGATAATTATTATTTATTTATTATTTAATTATTATCAACAATTTTTTTGTTGTTGGTACTGTAGCTCTGCCTACCCCACTCTGGGAATGAAGGCGTGAGTTTATATGTATATGTATATGTATGTATTTATTTATTACCTTGTAATGTAACTTAATTGTATTACTATAAAAAATTAAAACTAAACTTATTTAAATTAAAACAAAACTAAGCTACTCAAATTAAAATAAAACTAAGCTACTCAAAGCTACGTAAATATTAAAGATGTAAATAATAATCACCACTATAAAAAGAACACCCCCTCTAGCAGGTCCGCTCGCGGCATGGTCCCTATGACACTGGCTGCATTGCCTCTCTGGATGGGTAGCCCTTTTATAACTTATAATGTTTTTTTGAAGTTTTAAGACTTGTTGGTAATTCTGTAGCTCTGCCTACCCCACTTTGGGAATGAAGGCGTGAGTTTATGTATGTATGTATGTTTTATGATTGGAAAAATTACCTTCTGCTGGCGTTTTGCGCGGCGCTTCGTCTTCGCAATGATGAATCTTGTCCGAAGTAGCACGGTACATACAAGTTGAAGAACATCCCAGAATTTAAGAAATCTTTTCAAGAAATTACTGATAATTTTATCGGAAATATTTGAGAGCATTGAGAATATTCTTAGAAATTTCCGAGAATTTCTCATAAGAAACTTTCACAATTTGAGATGTTACTTTTGGGTACAATGCTAGTCCATATTACCTACATGTTAAAGAATATGAAGGCAGTTTAATGAATAAATCCGTGGACCAGGAGACGAGCTGTAGGTAGGCCTCCAACAAGATGGAGTGACGACCTTGTAAGGATCGCGGGAACGCGGTGGGTGCGAAAAGCACAAGACCGGTCTGAGTGGAGAGCCTTGGGGGAGGCCTATGTCCAGCAGTGGACGTCTTTCGGCTGACATGACGATGATGATGATGATGATTGAATAAATAATTTGATTTTCGTGAATTTTTGCTGCGCTTACTTATAAATATCATACATTTTACTTGTGGGAGGACCATGTGCAGGGTCCGTCCGGGTTGGTACCACCATCTTTTCCATTAACCTACCGCCAAGCAGCAGTGTTCGCATTGTTGTGTTCCGGTTTGGGGATAAGACAGCCGGTGAAATGACTAGCATAGAGGCATTCCATCTCAGTCCTCAGGGTTGGCAACGCATTTGCAGTCTTGTGAATGCGAATGTCTATGGGTCACAGTTTCCACTTACCATCAGGTAGCCTGTGTGTTAGTTTGCCTTCCAATGCGATAAAAAAAAAAAACCTACATACCTTCAAGCCTACACCTTAAAAAAGTTGTTGATAATTATAAATATCAAGTACTATGTTAAGTGCTTTGTAGCTATAATACAAGCCTAGACCTTAGTTTCGGACTAGGTCAACTTGTGCGAGATACAAAATGCCCGCGACGTCTACCCGTTCAGGTTCAGCAGTTACTTTTTTTTTACTGACTAACTCTTGCCCTTTGAGCATGAATATTTTGGCGACAATGAAGTGAGTTCACCCAAAAAATCTCTACTCACCCTAGCTTTAAATAGGCTCTAATTGTATGTACTCGGAAATACAGGGCCTTATTAATAAACTCATCTCGACAGTAAACGCCAAGAGAAAACTGTCATTTTTGACGAATCTTGAGACGAGCATTACAGTTGAGATAAGTTTATAAATAACTCACTCACGCCGGAAGCGCATTCCACTCTTAGGCTGTATGTTGTTTTTGCAGTTAGTGACTCAGCCACAGGAGTCTCAGCATAGTTTTGTAATGTACAGATTAAGATTGACGACGCTGGCCTAGTTGGTAGTGACCCTGCCTATGAAGCTAGCGGTCCTGGGTTCAAATCCCGGTGTGTGATGAGCGTGAATATTTGTTCCTGCGTCATGTATCTTTTCTATGTATTTAAGTATATATTTCTTTATATAAGTATTTATATCGTTGTCTAGTACCCATAGTACAAGCCTAGAGCTTAGTTTGGGACTAGGTCAATTGGTGTGACATTGTCCCCTGATATTTATTTATTTTATTTATTGTTTTGGTTGTCCCAGGCTGCCATGTCGGCGGGCGTGGAGAACAAGGCGTTCGACGCAGGCGCCGCGGACGACGGCTTCCACACCATAGACCTGCGTCCGCGCAGGGAGGATGCGCAAGCGCGCCTGGTTAGTATTCTGCAATTAAAAAGGACGGAAGCGCGATTTGATGGTCAAAGCACATTTGTACCCCCTATTTTGAGATATAAGGTGAAGGTGTAAGGTGACTTGTGGGAGGACCTTGTGCAGGGTCCGGCCGGGTTGGTACCAACATCTTATCCATTAACCTATTGCCAAGCAGCAGTGTTCGCATTGTTGTGTTCCGGTTTGGGGATAAGACAGCCGGTGAAATTACTAGCATAGAGGCATTCCATCTCAGTCCTCAGGGTTGGCAACGCATTTGCAGTTTTGTGAATGCGAATGTCTATGGCGAAGGCTAGACGTACAATAAATATGGTTATCCATCAATATTTATATCATATTGTGATATATATTGTTCGTCTAGTCTGCTATATTGATGGATGACAATACATGTCACAAAAATCTAGATTTTTGGATTCCGGTTTGCCAATATCTGATAAATATTGAGATCCGTCAATATACTGAACTACACGTACAAAAAATATTGAGAAATGTCAGTACGCATCGCGACAGCAATGGAGACTGACGTGCCGCCGCCGACGCCGTCGCCGCCAGCTACAATGGCGAGTACGACTAGGCTTACAAATGAACAAACAATCCTTAAGGAGTTCATTTTAAATTTAGAAGCCTTGCCCGAATTGTGGGATTCGTCAACAAAAATTTATAAGGATGCAATTAAAAGAGGAGAGGCATACAGAAAATAATTTTCGTGGTCTTCTACGTCATTATTCAGTTTAATTTCAGCCAATAGATTCAAGTGTGTGTATTTTTTTTTTGTCGCAGCCAATTTTTAGTCCACTGCTTTCTTTTAATTCTTTTTTTGAAACTAAATGCTAAAATAATAGCGAGACAAGCTGTAGTTGTTGTCTCCATATCTACACACGACTGAGCTGCACCAAACGCGTTATAATACTGACGTCAACAATGCACGTGTGGCCTCGGCACTCTGAATCCATGAACAGATTGTGATCCATCAGTATTTGCCAATTGACGGATAACAATATTTATTGTACGTCTAGCCTTCGCCTATGGGTCACAGTTTCTACTTACCATCAGGTGGCCTGTGTGCTCGTTTGCCTCACCATGCCATAAAAAAAAATACATTCGCGATTCTATGAGACATATGCCCGTTTTTACTAAAGAAGGCAGTCTCTCACCCTCTTTTTTCTTTTATGGCTTTTTACCAGTGCAAACCGGTTTAATGCTAATTCCAGAGAGTTAGCTGGGATGTCGGCATTAAAAATAACCTGTCTCCGTGAATCTAATTTAACATTGATCGCTGGACAATTGGCACAGAACCAAAAAAAAATAGAGGTGATGAACCGCCCACAGGAAGAAAGAGGTTATACAACCGGGACAGGAATTCCACACGTACACAACCGTTACAGGAAACAACATGTAAACAATTATACACCGTTTGGTATGTGAGTATACAGGGTGACTTCAAATTGGTAACACAAAATCAAAGTTTTATACTATTTTTTCCTAAATTTAACCCCTCTACTAAGTCTCGTGCTGCTAATTTACTTAAAAGTGGTTTTTTTCAAGTTCTGTATCCCATTTTTTGGTTAATGCTGTTACCCTAGTCCTGAAGCTTAAGGCTTGTTTACACTTTGTGAAATTAACGTGTAAGGCCCTTTTTACACTTCGTTAAGTGCAAGTATAAATTTCATACATTCGCTGTCAAATGGCCACTAGCAAATGTATGAACTTCACAATTGCACTTAACAAATTGTAAACAGGGCCTAAGCAATGTGTAAACGATTTCTTAACGTAATCATCGTAAAAACTTAAAATAGATTGATAACATTGAGTGACTGATAAGATACATAGTTAGGTAATAAATGTATGGTAACCAAACTTTAGGACTTTCATTATTAGTTTTATTAGAAAGTTAAAGATAGTTAAAGAAGGCTAATGCAAACAACTGAGTTGAACAATGAACGAAAAAAAAAAGTGGAATACACCATTCGTCATTAACTGTGTCATAATAAAGTGTTATGTTTATGTATTACCAACTTGATGTCACCCTGTATAATCGCACGTTGTCTACTTGTGTATTTAGATGGCATGTGTAAACGCGCCCTTTATTTATAAGTTTCCAAAATTAAGTAAAAAGGAAGTATCTAAAAATACTGATACCATTAAAACACACTTCCTTATAAAGAACCTTTTAAAAAAGTATAAAAGAGCTTCCTGGCCACTCTCGATTTCCTTATAAAAGCCATAAATATGGCGCGAATTTAATTTTGTACCAAATTCGAATTGGAGTCACGTCAGCGAACGTGCGCAGTACACGCGGAATACAGATCAAATCGAGAGTAGCGTATTGCGTGCGCTTCCGTAAGGAGAAAGCATTTGTGATGTCACTGCGAACATCAAATATCGTTTACGATTGGAAAACGATATTGGTGATACATAATTAAGTATAAGGAAAGAGCTGTTTAAAAATAAGTTGGCTGATTCTTTTCGGTAATAGCACGTACAGTGCTTCTGACAATTGGGATACACCTGTCTTTAACAGTGTATCAAAATAATTAACCTTTTTTGTAGTATATATAGTGTAGTATATGAATACTTAATTACTTACATTTTCTACCTGCCAAATAGTATTTTTTAGAATTATGTAATGAATGATGCCGTGTGGTTGCCGAGTTAGAATAGTGCCACTCCATGTCTTCCCGTGGATGTCGTAAGAGGCGACTAAGGGAATAAAGGCTTGCAGTACTGTTAGGCGATGGGCTTGCCACCTGTCACTAATACACTGGGAAACATCTTAGCCTACTTGTGCAAATTGTGGTTATAGAATTATCAAGAAGTTTTAAGACTTGTTGGTAATTCTGTAGCTCTGCCTACCCCACTCTGGGAATGAAGGCGTGAGTTTATGTATGTATGTTATGTATGTAATGAATGAGCTGTTTAACTACCAGATCGTTACAATTGTGCACGATGTCTTAAAGGAGTCCTTTTAATTATGTAAATGAACATGAAGCTTATCGCCCACCACCTAACCGTGATTGTCGAATCATACTTAATACTTTTTTATATTTTTCTCTGAGTCAAATAATAGGTACCTGGAATTACAGACACAGAGTAGGGATACAGACTTCAAATATGTTTATACTAGGTTGTACCCTCAATTCCGTAATTTCAAAATTACGGAATTACCGCATCAAAATCGGTTAAGAGCTACGTTGCCACTAACACACAAACACACACATAGCGGTCAACCTTGTAACACCCTTTTATGCGGCGGGGGTTATATTTACAAATAACCTATAATAAATCGAAATAAGATATTTTTATTATATTATATAAATGTTTTCCTAGTCCAGTTCGTCCTATTCAACTGGGCCTATATTTTACTCGGATAATCCTTATAGCTTTTAATATATTATCGTATTGTTTTTACTGTCAAATAAATATAAGTAAAGATTTATAACGTTGATAATATCATCACACGTCGAAAGCAAAATGGTTTTATCGAGAAAAATAGAGACCCTGATCGATCATGCTACTATTTAAACACCTACATCCGCTACGTCACTTCCTGTTCGCATTTTCATCTGCAACCCTTTCGTATACTGCACTGTTTACCCGGTAGGGTTTAAGTCCAACCTTCAGTTAGCCGCGTGGGGCCGTCACGGCAGTACGTCCCGGTCGCTCGCGCGCGTGAACTTCTGCGTTCGAAATACGAACTCGTGTTCGAATTTCAAACTTACGTGTTGGATGCTATGGACTCTGTGGTACAGTTATTTTTTTATATTTGTAGATTTGTAGTTGTAGTGTTAATTTTTCATGTTGTAGTTTTTTTTTGAAGTTGTTATGCGTGGATTATTTTTTGATGGGCCAACTTTATTACAACAAAGCTTAATTAAAGTATATTTTAAAGACAAAAGGTATTGGGATACAAATTTTTGAATACATTTCAAGTCATTAAGGTAGGTAGTAGCTAAAATAATATTAAAATACCAAATACCTTTGTTTCCAAGGGTATTATAAAACATGTTATAAGTAGATAAATAAAATATTTAAACAAAACACGAGTGTGAAAAGTTACCCCAATTGTTTTACGGTTTCATTAGGTTCGTAACTTATTAGTATTTACCATTTAGTTTTTACCCGACCGCGACCGCGTTTGACCTGTATACATGTCCGACTCTATAGTCCCCTCGTAACCACTAAACAGGTAGACCCATTAAACTTATTTAAATGTGACATTGGCGATGTAATAGTACATTGTGTATTAAGGTCGGTAAGTAAGGAATTACGATCGAGGCTCTAGTAGAAGTGGTACGTAATTCGGGTGAGTCGAGGTACGTAATTCCTGTACCGACCGTGAAACATACAATGTTTTTCATCACATTTGCGAGTAAATAAATAAAATTATAGGACAGAAAAAACTTATAATCACACACAAGTCAGCACAACTATTATTACGAATTACTTGAACTTTTTTTAAGCGGATGACGGGCGGACTCCACAGATTATACAAATGTTTCGTTCAGAAACGTTAAGGGCAAATACTTACGTAGGTATACATACAGCCCTGAAGGAGTGTAAAAAAAAACGACGTTTTGATACAGAAAACTATTAAAATCGATTATTAAGAACATTAATTGACATACATACATACATTAAATCACGCCTGTTTCCCAGAGGGGTAGGCAGAGACCACTTCTTTCCACTTGCTACGATCCTGACAAATTTCCTTCGCTTCTTCAACATTCATACATCGAGTCATGCACGCACGTCGGTTTCGGGTACTTAAGATTCGGCCCTTTTCCAGTATTTCTCCGATTTGATTCGAAAAAGTACGCCTAGGGCGGCCCCTTCCGACCCTTCCACACACTTTCGATCTGTATATCTCTTTCGTCAATCTTCCCTCATCCATCCTTTCCAAATGACCGAACCATCGAAGCATGCCCTTTTCAATCTTAGTCACTACATCTTCTTTTATTCCACACTTCTCTCTGATTTTTTCATTTCTAACTCTATCAATCAGTTTCACACCACACATACTACGCAAAGAGCGCATTTCAACTGCATTTACACGACTTACATGCTTGTCCTGCCACACCCAACATTCACTACCATACATCAGGGTAGGGGCCAGCACTCCATTGTGAACAGCCAGCCGGGCTTTTTGTGAAACGCCCTGTCTGCTCACAAAGGAGTACAGTGCCCCACTAATTTGATTCCCCGCATTTACCCTCCTCTCGATATCCTTCTCACACTTACCATCTCTTGTAAACACACTTCCCAGGTACACAAATTCGCTCACTTGTTCTACTAATTCGCCATTTACATTTATCACGCACTCAGTCATCTCTTCATCCTTCTCTATCACCATGACCTTGGTCTTGGCAACATTTACTTTCATCCCCTTTTGCTTAAATCCCTCATTCATCACTGTCAACATCTCCTGCAACTCAAGTACCGATGGGGCAAGTATAACTTGATCATCGGCATATAAGAGGCATTTGATTAGCAACTCTTGCACACGCAAACCCTTATCATACTCTTTCAAATCCCTCATACAACTGTCCATGAATAGATTAAACATTAATTGAGTATTTAAGTAACATGTAGCGAGATTGCAATGAAATTCCTGTTTAAATAACATTTTAAGACAATTTTTCAATTGCGTGTAAACTCTTTGCTTGAACTTGCATGACATGTGTGCTGTGCTATAAATTAAAAAAAAATTACTTACCGACCTTGGGTTTCATGGTAAATAAAAAGGTCGAGGGTTTTATACCGGGCATTGCGGCCAAGTTAACCTGTATGTTTAGATACTGTTTACGTGCAAGTGTGATGAAAAAAATACAATTAAACATGATAAGTAACATTACTTTGACGACATTATCTTAACAGCGGTTGGTTATTTTTAATGCTTGCTTTTTGTTAGACTTGTGACTCAAAAAAATCACCTTTATGTCAAGACAGAATAAAATCGTTCTTCGTGATGTACCTATCAAGGTAATTTTTCCTTATCATAAGAACATTATAAAGACTTAAAGAATTAAATTGAAGTAAAACGTGTTCCTACTAATCACAGTGTGTTTACTTCAATTTAATTCTTTAAGTCTTTATAATGTTGTATAATTTCCACTGTCTACCTCTACCATTCGACTCTACACTTCTTGTTGGTTAGTTTTTTTTTATATTGCGCTCATTTATGTTAAATTTGGTAAAGTTTCGTTTTGTTATTATAAGCAAACATTAACAGTGTCTGTTCTTTATACGCAAACAAACCTTAGTACCTACCTACTATATTGCTGTTTATTATTTAAAAAGACATAATACATAAAGACATAATTCGCATTGTTGTGTTCCGGTTTGGGGATAAGACAGCCGGTGAAATGACTAGCATAGAGGCATTCCAACTTAGTCCTCAGGGTTGGCAACGCATTTGCAGTCTTAGGATTGCATTGCAGTCTTGTGAATGCGAATGTATCACAGTCATGTCAGTCATGAATGGGTCACAGTTTCCACTTACCATCAGGTGGCCTGTGTGCTCGTTTGTCTTCAGTATACCATAAAAAAAAGAAGGAGAAAACATCCTTCTCATGTGTAAACCATTTATATTTTTCTTGTGTAGGTACCAAAATTCTCTTATGGCTGCATTCAGAGTCACTTAGCCGTCCTTAGTAACGAATGTACCGTCAACTGGGGTTACTTTTCAAAATTGGGTAACATTGACCACCCCAAAAATCATCTTAAAAATTTAATTATTCCTTTAAATGTTCCATCAGAAACAACCTATTTATATTGTTCTAAAATTATTTTAACAATTAAAGATGTTTACCACTAAAATAGTCATAGTTTTAAGCGTGGGCAATGTTAGCCCATAGGTCTAAAGTAACCCCAGTTTACCGTAACGATTTTTAATACACAATTTTGAAAAAGGAACAAGGTAATTGTTTCTAAAATGTGTCAGTGTACGGCGGAATATTTGTCAAACATCCTTGTTGCATTCCATTCATGCTTTACGTCAGATGAAATAATAAAAGTAGTCGAGTCAAATTCAACAACATCGACTGTACTGTAGTACCGGCAAATAATATTTCACCTTTGTAGTTAGATCTCATACGATTAGACGATTATTAGTGTGGTTGCCGGCTTAGAATTGTGCCACTCCATGTCTTCCCGTGGAAGTCGTAAGAGGCGACTAAGGGAATAAATGCTTGTAGTATTGTAAGGCGATGGGCTTGCTACCTGTCACTAATATACACTGTTAAACATCTTAGCCTTATTGTGCAAATCGTGGTTACAGAGTTATCAGCAAGTTTTTAGAGTTGTTGGTAATTCTGTAGCTCTGCCTACCCCACTCTGGGACAACCACCTACAAATATTACTTACTAAAATTGACAACTAATCAAGAACTAGTTGACCATACATTATTCAAGTCGTTAGCTGATTAAATAACAAATGTTTGTACGTATCGTAATTTAAAAAAGTTACGAGATTTGTATAAACGCGACAGCAATGGTTTTTTAAGTACTAAAAGTTTTAAAACTTTCTCTATGTTTATCGTTTCGGACTAGGCCAATTGGTGTGACATGGTCCCCCGATATTTATTTATTTTTTAGTAACGACCCACTCTCGCTTCTTTCATTTTCTGTTTTTTGAATGACCCGTAAGAATTTATTATACATTTATTTATTTATTTATTTATTTAATAAAAACATTGGGTGCCCTTCGACTGACCTTAAGTTTCAGGTGCTAAAATTTATTGGTCGAAAATGTTTCCTATAGTATTGAATGGCGTACACCTACTTCTTTATTAGCATAAAGATTTTTATGCATACATATTTTTTGTTCTAAGGCACTTTTGGTCTAAAGTTGTTTTGTCTAAAATTTCAAGTACTAAAAAGCTAAATCTATACTATTATTAGGTCGAGCCCCTCCCCCCCTCAGTGTAAATCACCTAGGTCTCAAATAATCTACAGGTTAGTTTAGGTTAGAATTGTGTCAAGGCGCGAAACGCCACAACTGCGCGGAATAGGAGCTCCGCAGAGCGGAGCTCCGTCGACTTCGCCTCACGGTAACGTTTTACCAAAAAATCATTCGACAATTTTTTTTTATGGCAAACAGATGTTATATAATATATAACATCTTAGTATATTATACTAAACAATATTATGCAAATCAATTTCGATCAACCAATTTTCGACATTTAAATCATTAGACGAAACGTTGGTAGGCAAAAAAATATGTGGCGAAACCAAAATAGCTAGCCTAATCCTTTGGGAGAGGTAAGCACCAGCTCTAGGATCTCCAATCTTAAGTATTCTTGTATTTTATAATTGGAAAACATTACCCTCTGCTGGAGTTTCTTGCGGTGCTTCTTCTCCGCAACGATGCGCTTGTCCGAAACGTTAGTATAAATTTACTATAATGTTACCGACGCGTAAAAGAGCCCTCATGTGGCCAATTTACAGAATAAATATTTTTAATTTTTAATTTCAATAAGGAAATCTCAGTACGAGAGTCCAACTCGGTTTTAGCGAACTTTTTGAATGATCCTTTAACTTTCCAAACACCTCTTACTCCGAATTACTAAAACGACCAAACATATTACGCGACACGAACAAATACTTTTATGATTGCTTTGACTCCAAGTTTCGTATCAGATTACACAAAGCAATTTCGAGTTTTACTTCACGCGAGGCTAGAGGTCATTACCATTTGCCAGAGACGTGAATAAAACCTGTAAGTATGTACATTTGTTATGAAATGAGTAAATTTTTACATACATAAATACATACATTATACCTTCACGCCTGTTATCCCAGAGTGGGGTAGGCAGAGCTACAGAATTACCTTCATATTTAAGTTAATACCTTATTGATAATTCAGTAACAACATTTCGCACAAAAAAATATTGTTATAAAATAAAAAATATACTCTTTTAAACGTCGGTAATATAGAAGTGAATCTACTAGCGCTTCGGATATGACCATCATTGCGGAGAAGAAACGTCGCAAGAAACTCGAAAAGAAGGCCATTTTAAACATAAAATTACTTTACAATGTAATACATACATACCATACACATACATACCTTCACGCCTGTAATCCCAGAGTGTACAACTTTAAACACTTGTTGATAATTCAGTAACCACATTTTGCACAAATAGCCTAAGATGTTTACCAGCGTATTAGTGACATGCCTTAGTCCATCGCCTAACAGTATTTATAGCCTATATTCCCTTAGTCGCCTCTTACGACATCCACGGGGAGACATGGAGTGCCACTATTCTAACCCGGCAACCGCACAAGGTAATAAAGTAACAAATATGAATTATTAGACCTAGCACAAATGAAAACATTACACATGTAAGGTCAAAAAACTGTCGAAGTGTATCCGAAAGGGCGTTTCTGTACCAGATATTAGTGGCTCGATCTAATCTAGACATGATGCTTAACGCGAACAAAAACGATTTTCAAAATCTGTCAAAATGTATGGAATTGACATAAGCGCTTGTCACGACCGTCAGGCAGTTTACGTCAACCCTATAAATTGTCGGTAACGATAATGTCGTTGAGGCCATTTGCAACGTTAAAAGATGGCGGACGTGTAATTTGTTTTAGACTTTAATTTTTGGGTAATTAGGTGTTCAAAGTTCTTTTTTGATAGTGATTTGTACTTTTTATGCCTTAGTGTCGCACAGTGATTGAAGACTTGGACTTATTTCGTGTATCTGGCATCTTTCTTCTCGTTTCAAGTGGACTCGCAGTGGTGCAGAGGTTAAAACTATCTTGACCTCTGACCTACAAATCACCGTACAACGTTGCCCCCAATCTTCCTAGAGAAGATTGGATTGTGTTTTATACTCATATAAACCTTGACACTGGCGAAATCACTTCACGTGGAAGCCATATCCCTGCGGTAGTAGCTGTTCAAGTCGCCGCGGGGGCAAAAAAAAAAAAAAAAAAACGATAATGTCCTCGTAATGCATTGTCTATGGCCATAGAGCCTCTATTTAACACGGTATAACATTATAGCTTTTGACGTCAACTTTACCATAGGTTATATTTACTTGACAGTAATGGCGATGGCGGCCGAGTTGAAAACAATACCATAACATGATAAAGACAAGATGGTTTTACAGTGTTGAATAGAGGCCGAGACGGGCGCTCTAGGAACTTCATTAAGATCATAGACAAGATGCACAACCTGCGTGCATAATGCTAATGCACGCTTATGTAAACGATTTTAGAAAACTGTTTAGATGTATGGAATTTGGATAACTCATCGAATTTAATTTCATCAAACGCTATTTGCTGCTAAAACCAAAGTTTCGATAAAATAATATAAATACCCTTGGAATTGACTAAAGCGCTTAACGCGAACATCCAGCAGCTACTGTCAATTCTAAACATTATAACTATAACGCTCGTAGAATACATCTTGTTTTGAACTGGAGCGTTACAGCTTAGAAAACCTAAGGAACCTCGGTAGAATTACAAATACAACTTAACTACAAAATAATTGATTACCTGCAAAGGTCAATGACGTCTATCGGTATCTGTCGGTCAAAGATCTCAACCGATTTGTCCTACTGTCTGTAATCTTGTTGTATTGATCCGTAGCTAATTATACTAGTGTTGTCGGGTGGTTGACACCATTTTGGTGGACTACAATTAGTTACAAATCGAGATAGTAATACCTAGTATGTGTGTGTGTAAATGAAAAGCAAAATAAGCGTCCCTTTAGGTGTACAACGAGTTTTCCCGAAGTGCGCATCTGTATCTCGGAAACATCTCGAACAATTTTGAAGAAAATGAACAAACTATGTGTTTTTAGGTTAAAGATCGTTCTGTACCTATAGGTACTTATCGTCTTTAGATTCTCGTTTCCATTACCTTCGGGTTCAAAGAAACTACATTTACGCTATATCTGTGGTCTCTAGAATTCTCGGCATCATCTTTCTTTCTTTATTTATGCTTCTAGGGTCACGATTTTTGAAAATTCTCGAGAAATTTCAAAAAAATGACCGGTATATTTCCTGAAAAAAATCGGACAGAGGTGTTATGCAATTAAAACGGATTCTCTGTCGAACGGTGCATCGAGTGAGCGAAGTCATACGAGCGGGCTCACTCGACAGGTAAATCGGGTAAGCTGTGAATGTAATGTTGTTTTTTACGCTCTAATGAGAGAACCTCAACTGAGGTCAAGTTCACATCGAGTGGTTTAAGAGCAACCTACAAGTACAAACCATTACGAGTATGAGCGTCACAACGCTGTGATTTTGTCATCGAGCGATACAAGTCTTACAACGTATCATGTGGCATGTCATTCTAATTTATATGTAGGTATCTATAGAACAGCACAGCAGCGACGACAAAACGCACAGGCAACGCGCGTGTGGCATCCCTTTATTTCATTCCCTACTTACAACTCTTAAGGTTTTATTGGAACTTATGTGCTTTCGATTATTAAACACTTAAATAAAACCAGTAGATACATAGTAATAATATAGGACTACGGATCTACTGATCGACAATGTCATCTAGCTATCGCAAAAAAGCCGGTTAGCAGAATAGCAAGCCTTTCACAAAGAAAGCGAGAGTTGCACCACGATTCCGATGTGACGCAATGACGCAAGTGACCTTACCGATGACTTTACCCCAAAAAGAGACGTTGTTGCGTCACAATTGCCGAAGTTTTGGGCACAGTCAAAGGAAGTACTTCGCAATTATTATTAGTTGTGTGCTATACTTACAACTTACAAATAAAGCGGATAAGCGCGAATTAAACACGCGAACGCTGTTACTTACACATTTATTCGAAGGCAATATTGTTTTATTTATGGCATAGTATGGCAAACGAGCACATAGGCCACCTGATGGTAAGTGGAAACTGTGACCCATAGACATTCACATTCACAAGACGCAATCCTTAGACTGCAAATGCGTTGCCAACCCTGAGGACTAAGATGGAATGCCTCTATGCTTTCTAGCGGATGCAAATGGTGATGAGCAGGGTTCGGAGTTTTCATCGCATGGTAAGACGAAAGAGAGCTGTGGAGTCGACATTAACATCCTAACTCAACTCATACTCATACTCATTTTTTTCTAAAATGCTTTTAAATTAAATTAAACACGAATTTGAGCTATGAAGTTACAACTATTTCAAACTTAGATAAGTACTTGGTTTGTTTGTAATACGAGTATAACATAATTTTTATTTTGTTTGTAATAATTTTTTTATCTTTCATTACTTAGCTTAACAGTTTGACACGTACTTTAAAACCATTTTGGAATTAAATAAATGAATGAGTATGAGTATGGATAAGAGTTGACTTTTAATGCTAACGTCGACTCCACAGCTCTCTTTCGTCTTACCGTGCTATGAAAACTCCGAACCCTGGTGATGAGAATTATACTTATATTGGCTAGCAATATGGGCTACATAATAGCTATATTATAGCTATTTATTCACATGGTACGAGCTCGCTTCTATGGCCACGTGTGCTCCCCCCAACCTACTTCTATAAAATTGGGGTTACGTAACTGTGCAAGGTCGCAGTTTTGTTTTTTATAACTTCCGATATGACTCTACGCATAAAACGACTTTACATAAAGTAAACAGAGGGTCATGCATGCTTTTAGTGCGTATATAGGATTTACTCATCTTTGGCTATATTTCTAACCGGCGACCGGCTTCGGTTTATTGAAGTTGTTGGTGATGTTGTTGTTCTGAGACTGAGTAACAAGCGACAATATTATGTATATTTACTTGTGGGAGGACCTTGTGCTGTGTCCGTCTGGGTTGATACCACCATCTTATCCATTAACCTACCGCCATTGTTGTGTTCCGGTTTGGGGATAAGACAGCCGGTGAAATGACTAGCATAGAGGCATTCCATCTTAGTCCTGAGGGTTGACAGTGCATTTGCAGTCTTGTGAATGCAAATGTCTGTGGGTCACAGTTTCCACTCACCATCAGGTGGCCTGTGTGCTCGTTTGCCTTCCTATGCCATCTAAATATATATATATATATATATATATACAAGGTAACATTTCGATTAGCGTCAAACAAAGAAAGTAAAATCCTTCTTTCTGGTTGAAAGGGAAAACTAAGTTTACGAATGTCTGCAATTCGCATGTGTCAACACTATTAAAAACGAGTTTGACGTTTTCCACAGGTTCCAAAAATATAAAATATGCATATGGTGGTATAGTGGTGGGGGTAGTGGTGGTGGTGGTAAGGTGGTGGTGGTAGATATCCGGACCAACCCTGCCCAAGCTCGTATCACCACAAGCTACCACTATCTCATTAACGAGAAGCCCTGCATCAAAATTTCAAAAACCCTATTTCATCCACGCTGAGCAAAACCGTAGTTAAAACCAAGCATTTTACAGGTAAATGACCTGCGTTTCATTTGTAATGAATATTGACCGTAACCTGGTAGGCGGCATTGCTAAAGACCACCTGTATTCACTAAACGTTGTGCAACCCGGTTCGGTAGATTATTATTTTAACTGCCGTATGTAAGCAATTTACATTTAACAATTATGAAACTATGATCCTAGAGCTGGTGCTTACCTCTCCCGAAGGATTGGGCTAGCTATCCAGAGAGGTAATGCAGCCATTGTCATAGGGACTATGCCGCGAGCGGACCTGCTACAGGGGGTGTTCTTTTTATAGTGGTGATAATTATTAACTTGACAATTTGAGTAGCTTAGTTTTATTTTAATTTAAATAAGTTTAGTTTTAACTTTTAATTGTTAACTGTATTAAGTCCAATTAACCTATATTCAATATTTTTTACTTCGTTGTGTATTCATGCAAATATTTTTTTCACTTCTTATGCTCGTAAAGTCCTTCTTTATGCTGGGTATAGGCTGCATAAAATCGCATTTTATGCTCTAGTGCATAAAGTAATTTCTTCTTTTAAGACTAAGGCAATAAGGCCTTACAGCCACATACACAATACACCTTCATTTAATTGATATATTTTTATGAGATTTAGGTTATATCTTATTTTAATTACGACATATGTAATACTATCTAAATACTTTAAGATTAATACGGGCGTGCATTTACGTAAAAAAAATATAAGTAACGCAAATATTTATAATAACTTGGCATTAAGGCTCAAACCTAGTGTCCATAGTCAAACGTCACATAGTTGAAAATTAAAAAAAAAACTTAAGAAAAATTGTGTAGCGGGAAGCTAATTATTCGTCAAACAAAATTAAAAACTAACTAAATTTGTTGTGTTGCGGTTGAAAATTCAATAAATTATTCGTAAGTAATTGAACAATGTCTTCAAGTACCTAGTGATAGTGACGATCAAAAAATGATTTCGCCGGAGACTTTAATGTACAGAAGTGCGAAAAATGTAATTGAGCAGATATTGCCGCCTAAATCGAAGAAAATCTATCTCAGCACATACGAAAGTTTTATGATTTGGAGGAACCAAAAAAGCGTAAACACGTTTGCGGAGTGTGTTTTTTTAAGCTAATTTGACGAATTGTCGATGAAATTACATTTTATGCTTGATAGAACATATTAATTACATTGTAAAAATTAATTAAATTTTCTTGTATATGCTTAATCGTTGTTTTATTTCCTTGCAATCGAAGTGAAAAGCAGAGTGTAAAACTCGAGCATAAAACCCATTTTACCCTCGACGTGACCATCCACCCTCGCCGTACCGGCTCGGGTGGCTATATGCACGTCTCGGGTAAAATGGTACGTTTTATGCACTTGTTGTACAATCTACTATTTTTTGCATAATTTAAATTGATTCTTGCACATTCGCTAAATGCTACTCTTGTATGTTTTATCTGCAATAGCTAATATCTAACATGTAAAAATATGTTCAATTGTTTGCAACAATTTTAATGAATCCATTGTGTTACATACATACATACATAAACTCACGCCTTCATTCCCAGAGTGAGGTAGGCAGAGCTAAAGAATTACCAACAAGTGTTAAAACTTTTTGATAATTCTGTAACCACATTTTGCACTAGTAGGCTTAGGTGTTTCCCCATTGTATTAGTGACAGGTGGCAAGCCCATCGCCTAACAGTACTGTAAGCCTTTATTCCCTTAGTCGCCTCTTACGACATCCACGGGAAGACATGGAGTGGTACTTTTCTAACCCGGCAACCACGCGGGTTATTTAATGAGTATAAAATATTAACTGTTACACGTTGACTGATTCTATTATCTATCTTGTTTGTTTACCTATTTTCTTGATAAAGCGACAACAAAATAAAAAAATAAAACTATAAAAAATAAAACTAGCCATATAAATAATTAGGCCAGGAGAGTACTTTAAACTTGGTTTAATAAATACAACTACGGCTATCACTAGCCTAAGGCAATATTACCTTCATTAAACTAATTACAGTATTTATAAGTAAAACTGTGTGGCCACTGGGTTAGAATAGTGCCACTCCATGTCTTCTCGTGGATGTCGTAAAAGGCGACTAAGGGAATAATAAAGGCTTCTAGTACTCTTAGGCGATGGGCTTGCAACCTGTCACTAATACACTGGTAAACATCTTAGCCTGATTGTGCAAAACGTGGTTACAGAATTATCAACAACTTATTAAAGAGTGCTTGGTAATTCTGTAGCTCTGCCTACCCTACTCTGGGAACGAAGGCGTAAGTATATGTATGTATGTGTATAAGTAAAACTTACAAGTACCTATTGTACAAGAGTAGGTCACGTTTAGTACGTGACGTTGATTTAGGAAATCTGCTGATGGTATTAAATTATACATATAACTAACTGTGGCATCAGCAGCTCTTCGTCACATAATAACGTGATAGTTAAGGTTCTCTATGATTGACCTTATTGGAAATCATAGTTAGGAGAGGGTTTGGGTTCTGTAACTGGCTGTTTTCTCGTGGTCCCATTATATTTGTCCCATTGACTTTCGACGGAGCCCCGCCCGGGGTGGGGCTCCTGCTTCTGGCTAGTTTTGCCCTTCGGGCATTTGAAGA